>CM023618.1:17734064-18334064 GCA_013358685.1 Antennarius maculatus | reverse complement strand
ACACGTGATTAACAAATTCCAGGATAGAGTGACAAACTATTTACTTTATTATTTACGGTAATTTAAACATTTATGACCCCTCCCCATACTGATATTAAACCACTTTCTATCTGTATTACCTTTTCCCACACTATTATCGACTGTTTAAAGCACTTTTGTGTCTCACTGAAGTCCGAGACTCACAGAACGGAGCTTACTTCCGGATGCCGTCAGCCAGCAGAATGCGCGTACGGTATGAAGTGACTGCCTTCCAAAAATCTGCGATGAATGCAAAAGTTGAAATTTGACCTTGACCTAGTTTTCTCAAGGTCAAATCTGTTCTTCCTCGTGTAACTACTTTGAATTTAAATTCCTTAAGCCTGTATTTTTTAAAAATGAATCCAGAGCAAGATAGTTCCATGAAATCAGCCGGTGTTTATTTAATCAAAAGCACCATCAGCATCTCTAATGGCAGTGTCATCCGTTCCATTGGTGGGTCATCATTCATGTGTTGATTCAGCGGCACACTGTGGTGAGGGTACATACTGGATATCAATCGGTTCACGTTTCCTGACATGATGCTTCAGGTACTTTAGAGTTTAGAAAACTGAATAAGGTTCCTGTTGATTTCTGCAACATTTCTACACCCTGAATGAGATAAATAGAAATGATTGTTTTAGTACAGACAGAATATATGTTATAATACATTGGAATACTGGTTACATTCCACTCTGAGTGACCTCACTTCATTTCTCTCACCTGACAAAGTCATGGCCAGACGGAACTCATTCTTTAAGATTTGCAAAACTTCCCTCACTCCTTCCTCACCCTGAAAGGACACAGAATTAGATTTATAATGAAATTGTTCATAGTATCAAACAATTTAAAAAAACTTATTACTTATTATTTTTTACTAGCAACAGTTTTTGGTATTGGGTCTTATCATCAATTTAACACACACACACACACACACACACACACACCTTGTATGCAAGGCCCCACACTACTGGACGGCCAATAAAAACACACTTGGCTCCCAAGGCCAGAGCTTTCAATACATCACTTCCTGTCCTGATTCCTCCATCCAGATAGACCTCGATCCTTCCTTTCACAGCGCCCACGATCTCTGACAGCGCGTCAATCTGTTAGTGACAGAGAAAAACAAGTCCAACCACATCTTTTACAGCGGATGTGTTTCACACTGCTGTTTCACACTTGTTCCCAGGATCGAAATGTGGTTAGTTAGTACCGTGGCGAGGGTTCCATCCAACTGTCTCCCCCCATGGTTTGACACAATGATGCCTTGGACACCGTGCTCCACGGCCAACTCTGCATCCTCCTTGGTTAGAATCCCCTTGATGATGATGGGCAGGCTGGTGATGGACTGCAGCCAGTGAATATCTTTCCAGGTGACGGAGGGGTCACTAGTGTGGTACGTCTGTTGGCCTGCTGTCTCCTGCTTCTAGTGCATGTGGCACAACTACTATAAGCATCAACTTACTGTACAAATGTTCTGTACTTATGAATTTGGTTTTTTAAGAATTTTTTCATGGGCGTGATTTTGGCTGAAAGCTTTTTCCCTATTACATCCTTGATCTGCACCCTTGATCACCAATTCCACTTTTAACTCCAAGAGATTTCTTTTGCTTTGTCTTGAAATTTTGAATACACTGATATAAACGTACCTGGTGCAGTCCATTAAAGATCAACTGGAGATGTGGTGGCAACTTGAACTGGTTGAGGATAAAATTACGACGATTACCAAAGTAGGGTACATCAACAGTCAAGACAATTGCCTTGTAGCCAAGCGCCTCTACGCGCCGAACAATCTGTTCTGAAAATTTCCGGTCCTGATCCACATATATCTGGAACCAGCGGTACCCGTTTGGTGCTGCTGCCACAATCTCCTCCACTGAGCTGGTGGAATAAGTGCTGGTGATGTAGCAGGTGTTGAATGCCTCTGCGCCTGTGAGGATGCAGTTGAGAAACTTTTTTATTCCAGCGTGGATGAACTACTATATGATCAGTGCGGTGAAGGCTTGACTGACCCAACTCTACTTCCGTTTGACCAAATATCATCGTTTTACTTTGATCCTAACCAGTTATTGCCCTTCATCCCTAAATTTGCCCAACACAGGGGGGCTGTCCTTTGTTCATTCTTGTCAAACATATCCAGTTTTAGAATAGACAAAGATTGCTGTTGTCGAGCCTCAGATTGAGGAGGAACAATGTGGGTTCTGTCCTGGTCGTGGAACAACGGACCAGCTTTTTACTCTCACAGGGATCCTAGAGGGGGCTTGGGAGTATGCCCATCCAGTCTACATGTGTTTTGTAGACTTGGAGAAGGCGTACGATCGGGTCCCCAGGGATATACTGTGGGAAGTACTGCGGGAGTATGGGGTGAGGGGGCCTCTCCTCAGGGCCATCCAGTCCCTGTACGCCCAAAGTGAGAGCTGCGTTCGGGTTCTTGGCAGTAAGTCAGACTTGTTTCGAGTAGCTGTTGGCCTTCGCCAGGGCTGCGCTTTATCACCAATTCTGTTTGTGATTTTCATGGACAGGATATCGAGGCGTAGTCGTGGTGAGGAGGCTTTACAGTTTGGTGGCCTGAGGATTGCATCGCTGCTTTTTGCAGATGATGTGGTCCTGTTTGCGTCATCAGCCTGTGACCTGCAGCGCTCACTGGTCAGGTTTGCAGCCGAGTGTGAAGCGGCGGGGATGAGGATTAGCACCTCCAAATCTGAGGCCATGGTCCTCAGCAGGAAACCGGTGGACTGCCTTCTCCGAGTGGGGGATGAGGTCCTTCCACAGGTGAAGGAGTTTAAGTATCTTGGGGTCCTGTTCACGAGTGAGGGAACAACGGAGCGTGAGATTGGACGGAGAATTGGGGCAGCAGGAGCGGTATTGCAGTCGCTTTACCGCACTGTTGTCACAAAGAGGGAGCTAAGCCGAGAGGCGAAGCTCTCCATCTACCGTTCAGTCTTCGTTCCTACTCTCACCTATGGTCATGAGCGATGGGTCATGACCGAAAGAACGAGATTGCGGATCTCGTTCTTTTGGCCAGCTGAAATGGGCTTTCTCAGGCGGATAGCTGATGTCTCCCTTAGAGATAGGGTGAGAAACACTGCTGTTCGTGAGGGGCTCAGAGTAGAGCCGCTGCTCCTTTGCGTGGAAAGGAGTCAGTTGAGGTGGTTTGGGCTCCTGGTGCGGATGCCTCCGGGACGCCTCCCTAGGGAGGTGTTTCTGGCACGTCCAGCTGGGAGGAGACCTCGGGGCAGACCCGGGACCAGGTGGAGGGATTATATCTCAACACTGGCCTGGGAACGCCTTGGGATCCCCCAGTCAGAGCTGGTGGATGTGGCCGGGGAAAGGGAAGTTTGGGGCTCCCTGTTGAAGCTGCTGCCCCCGCGACCCGACTACGGATAAGCGGTGGAAGATGGATGGATGGATGAGGATTGCCGTTGTAACCTAACATTGTTGATGTATGAATAATGTGAATTTGTATAATTTCTATGTCAGGATCCCTGACACACCATTTTTTGTATGAAAAAATGGTCCCATTCCCTCTGAAGTTGAATTCTATCACAAAACATTTAAAGAAGCAAACAAAATTGTCCATTTTCAACCTCACCTCGAGCAGTGGCCATCTCTCCTTCATGCCATGCCAGGCAATGAAGACCAGTTGGTGAGATTCCAACTGGAAAACTAATTTCCATCCCCTGTACTGTGGTCCGTGTGTCACTCTCTGAAACGTCCCTCAGGACACGAGGCCTCAGACGGATCCTGAATACAAAACACAAGATCATGTTGGGACCAGATGAAGAAGAAAGGCAGGTAGGAGTTGAAGTTTTACGTATCTGTGTGTATGAATATCTTCACCATTGAGTTATGCTTAATTGATTAGTCTTCCTGACAATCTATTAGTTGGATGCCTTGACCATGAAGGTACAGTAAGCTGTAAAATGAATAAGATGAGTTTATATTCCACCACTGTACCTTCTGTAAGCCAAGAGATTGTCATCCCTGGTGCAGCATTCATCTGCTCCAGCAGAATAATAATCCCAGGCAGTCTTTGACAGATGTTCTTTAGCATACTTCTCAAAATCAGTCAGGCATACCATCGCCATCTCTGGACACTGACTTCCTGCCCTGTGTGGGAACAAAGATCAGATCATTAACGATGTTTATTGTGTCAGTTTAGACAAAACTAGCAGATAAGGAAGAAAATCAGTCACCAATTTCTCGGTGAATGAAGCAACTATACATGTCAAGTTATTTGACCATAAACATGAACCATATTGATGATAGAATCAGACTACAATTTCCATGCAGGGTGGCACAATGGCACAGAAGGTGGCATTGTTTCAATTCTGTCTAAAAGTAATTTCTGTTCTATGCAGAGTTTGTATGTTATCCCTGTGTCTACGTGGCTTCTCTGTGTTCTCCAGCTTCATTCCACTTCCAAAGACATGCATCTTAGTTGATCTGGTCATTCCAAACTGTCTTTCAGTGTGAGGATGGTTGGCTGTCTCTTGTGTAGCCCTGTGATGAACTGGTGTCCCATCCGGGGTGTACCCCACTTCCAGCAGATCCTTTGACCCGTTGGAGTTGGAAGTTGGAAAATCAGGTGTAGATAAAATGAATGCGATCATCTTCTCTTCAGAACGGTGGATTTCCATATATTAAACAATAGTCATTCATCCAAGAGAATTGGACTGACCTGTTTCTCGGTGAAGTTGACTCCGCTGCTTTCAAAACCAATCTACTGATAACCCCTGTCTGACCAGATAGGAGAACAACACACCCCATCTGGGTCTATAATCTAAGGAATAGGTGACCATCAGTCTACGAAGAGTGTGAATTTACAAAATTATGATGCATTGTAATGGTTTATACACTCATTTATACATGTTTTGTGGGTCAAAGTCACAGTTGATTTCATGGTTTTATAAGTAATTACCATCACAGGGACGCCTCCAGAAACTTTCCATAAAAGGATAGGGAAAATATTGTGCAAAAGTCAAAATAAAAAGTTCAGGAACTCTTTCATATTGTTATAGTTTAGAAAAATTATATCTATCTGACAGTCTGTTAAAAGGAGAAAGCGTTGGGACACTGAGGCATTTTCAGGTCCCAATGAGCACCATATCTATAGGCCATGAGAGCACGTGGCAGTGCATCTGCTCAGTTTAACCCTGTGCACATGCAAATTTTCAAAGTTTATCTTTCAAAATCCTATTCACTTTTTCCATAATCCCCTGACTTTGTGGATTATACACACATCCAAATCTTTGTTTGATTCCTAACTTCTGCAACATGCTTTTCATTATTTTGTCCACAAACTCTTTTCCATTGTCTGAACGTATTCTTCGTGGAATCCCAAACCTAGGAGCAATTTCACGACACAAACTTCGCCACAGTTTCTGCATTTTTGTGCTTGGATTTCTAAGCTTCAACTTGCCTAATGAATCTGTCTATTGTGGTGGAGAGAGGTTTTAAGACAGGACAAAGTACATAAGGCCAAGATATTTGTCAACTCAAATAATATCTACGTATTATTTGAAGTTGAACAAAATGTAGCCACAAGAGGACACAAGCCAGTGTCTTACTGTGCCGGGCCCAAGCCCGGATAAATATAGAGGGTTGTGTCAGGAAGGGCAGCCGACGTAAAAATTTTGCCAAATCAAACATGCGAATCAAACCTATGACTTCCATACGGGATCGGTCGAGGCCCGGATTAACAACGACCGCCATCGGCGCTGTTAACCTGTAGGGCGCCGGTGGAAATTGGACTACTGTTGGTCGAAGAAGGAGAGGAGGAAAGTGTGCCCGTAAGAAGAGAGAGAAGAGGAACGCAAAGAGTATAGGACTGAGAGTCGGGACGCTGAATGTTGGAAATATGACAGGAAAAGGTAGAGAGTTGCAGTAGTTTCTGCAGTAGTTTCTGCAGTAGAGTTTCTGACTGGGTTGTTCAACAGGATCTTAGTGAGAAGTTGACTGAGGAATGGAGAAGTGTGCCGGTGCCCATTTTTACAAACGAGGGAGATGTGCAGAGCTGTGGCAATTACAGAGGAATGAAGCTGATGAGCCATACAAAGAAGCTATGGGAAAGAGTAGCGGAAGCTAGACTAAGGGCAGAAGTGAGCATTTGTGAGCAGCAGTATGGTTTCATGCCAAAAAAGAGTACTACAGATGCAATATTTGCTTTGAGGATGTTGATAGAGAAGTACAGAGAAGGCCAGACGGAGCTGCACTGTGAAGGTAAAAATGTCGGACCTTTAAAAGTCAAATAGATGATCAGCCAATACCAATTTAAAGATTCAATACTTCCTCTTTTGTCATATTACATTTTTTTCACACCAAATACTGTCTTTTAAACTCCTCACTCACCTTTTTATTTTAAAGTTTAATGACTGATAACATGAGGAAAATGGGGGGAAAATGGTGCAAGTTTTGAGAGGACGTAGGTCAATTCGGTCCTCTGTAGTCCAGCCAGGCGCTTGTGTTTAAGTTCACCAGAGTCTGTCACCACTGCCCGGCCCATCCCTCCTAACAAGGCGGTCAGCCTTTGGACTCCTTGATTTGCTGACATCTTTCCAATACACCAGGGCAATGCTCACTCCGAGGAGCAGGAGCCCTGCTATCCAAATCCATATAGAGCTTCAATGTCCACCACAGAAAGAACCACAAGACGCATAACAGTGCAGACAGAAGTTCCAGAAAGGTCGAAAAAAAAAAAAAAAAACAGCAATGGGAGTCAGAAAGGGAAGACAGGAGACAAAGGGGATTATGTCCGCACTTGTTGAAAGTTGTAAAAAGACACACATTTACACACATTAATGCGTGTCATGAAAAATTCCTCAGTGTTAAATTCCACTCATTAAATGCATGGCATGTCCAATGGGGCACCAGTGGTTTTCACTGCAGATTATGGAAATCACTCAAAAGGTTCACTTCAGGGAAGGTAATGGATAAAAATCCAGCTGAGCTGAACAATATCTGCTCTGTTAATATCAGACAAATAGTCTAACAGCGCATTTTTGAGGATGTTGTGTTTTCATTCAACTTTACATCTTTCTTGTGTCAGAATACTATGATGAGAACTCAGTGATAAAACAGGCCTGTCTGTCAGCATCTCTAACAAATTTCTATTTCATTCTTTGATTACGTTTGTTACACCAAAGACAGATGTATGTTGGTTTCATGAAAAACGTCCCCAATCCCTCCAACAAAATAGCACATACACTTTCTTTATTCCTTTACTAACTCCTGTCAGTCATCATACACTGTAGTATAAATACATCTTGGTCAGACACGGTTCATGTTTCCTGAGTTGAACATCTTTCAGTTTCTTGTGGTGGCGTATCAGATAGATAAACATTTATGACCCCTCCCCATACTGATATTAAACCACTTTCTATCTGTATTACCTTTTCCCACACTCTTGTCGACTGTTTAAAGCACTTTTGTGTCTCACTGAAGTCCGAGACTCATAGAACGGAGTTTACTTCCGGATGCCGTCAGCCAGCAGAATGCGCGTGAAGTGACTGCCTTCCAAAAATCTGCAATGAATGCAAAAGTTGAAATTTGACCTTGACCTAGTTTTCTCAAGGTCAAATCTGTTCTTCCTCGTGTAACTACTTTGAATTTAAATTCCTTAAGCCTGTATTTTTTAAAAATGAATCCAGAGCAAGATAGTTCCATGAAATCAGCCGGTGTTTATTTAATCAAAAGTACCATCAGCATCTCTAATGGCAGTGTCATCCGTTCCATTAGTGGGTCATCATTCATGTGTTGATTCAGCGGCACACTGTGGTGAGGGTACATACTGGATATCAATCGGTTCAAGTTTCCTGACATGATGCTTCAGGTACTTTAGAGTTTAGAAAACTGAATAAGGTTCCTGTTGATTTCTGCAACATTTCTACACCCTGAATGAGATAAATAGAAATGATTGTTTTAGTACAGACAGAATATATGTTATAATACATTGGAATACTGGTTACATTCCACTCTGAGTGACCTCACTTCATTTCTCTCACCTGACAAAGTCATGGCCAGACGGAACTCATTCTTTAAGATTTGCAAAACTTCCCTCACTCCTTCCTCACCCTGAAAGGACACAGAATTAGATTTATAATGAAATTGTTCATAGTATCAAACAATTAAAAAAAACTTATTACTTATTATTTTTTACTAGCAACAGTTTTTGGTATTGGGTCTTATCATCAATTTAACACACACACACACACACACACACACACACACACACACACACACACACCTTGTATGCAAGGCCCCACACTACTGGACGGCCAATAAAAACACACTTGGCTCCCAAGGCCAGAGCTTTCAATACATCACTTCCTGTCCTGATTCCTCCATCCAGATAGACCTCGATCCTTCCTTTCACAGCGCCCACGATCTCTGACAGCGCGTCAATCTGTTAGTGACAGAGAAAAACAAGTCCAACCACATCTTTTACAGCGGATGTGTTTCACACTGTTGTTTCACACTTGTTCCCAGGATCGAAATGTGGTTAGTTAGTACCGTGGCGAGGGTTCCATCCAACTGTCTCCCCCCATGGTTTGACACAATGATGCCTTGGACACAGTGCTCCACGGCCAACTCTGCATCCTCCTTTGTTAGAATCCCCTTGATGATGATGGGCAGGCTGGTGATGGACTGCAGCCAGTGAATATCTTTCCAGGTGATGGAGGGGTCACTAGTGTGGTACTTCTCTGGGACTCCGTTGTCCTGCTTCTCGTGCATGTGGCACAACTACTATAAGCATCAGTTTATTGTGCAAATGTTCTCTACTCATGAACTTGGTTTTCTCAGAATTTTTTCATGGGCATGATTTTAGCTGACAGCTTTGTTTCCCGCTGACATCCTTGATCTGCACCATGGATCACTAATTCCACTAAGAGATTTCTTTTGCTTTGTCTTGAAATTTTGAATACACTGATATCAACTTACCTGGTGCATTCCATTAAAGATCTTCAACTGCAGATGTGGTGGCAACTTGAAGTTGTTGAGGATAAAATTGTGACGATTACCGAAGTAGGGTACATCTACAGTCAAGACAATTGCCTTGTAGCCAAGCGCCTCTACACGCCGTACAATCTGCTCTGAAAATCTCCGGTCCTGGAACACATATATCTGGAACCAGCGGTACCCGTTTGGTGCTGCTGCCACAATCTCCTCCACTGAGCTGGTGGAATAAGTGCTGGTGATGTAGCAGGTGTTGAATGCCTCTGCGCCTGTGAGGATGCAGTTGAGAAACTTTTTAGAATATAGAATTTACATCTGACGTTCATTATTTCCTCTTTTTACTCCAGCGTGGATGAACTACTATATGATCAGTGCGGTGAAGGCTTGACTGACCCAACTCTTCTTCAGTTTGGCCAAATATCATCGTTTTACTTTGATCCTAACCAGTTATTGCCCTTCATCCCTAAATTTGCCCAACTCAGGGGGCTGTCCTTTGTTCATTCTTTTTAAACATATCCATCTGTAGAATAGACAAAGCTTGCCATTGTACCCTAACATTGTTGATGTATGAATAATGTGAGTTTGTATAATTTCTATGTCAGGATCTCTGACACACCATTTTTTGTATGAAAAAATGGTCCCATTCCCTCTGAAGTTGAATTCTATCACAAAACATTTAAAGAAGCAAACAAAATTGTCCATTTTCAACCTCACCTCGAGCAGTGGCCGTCTCTCCTTCATGCCATGCCAGGCAATGAAGACCAGTTGGTGAGATTCCAACTGGAAAACTAATTTCCATCCCCTGTACTGTGGTCCGTGTGTCACTCTCTGAAACGTCCCTCAGGACACGAGGCCTCAGACGGATCCTGAATACAAAACACAAAAGATCATGTTGGGACCAGATGAAGAAGAAAGGCAGGTAGGAGTTGAAGTTTTACGTATCTGTGTGTATGAATATCTTCACCATTGAGTTATGCTTAATTGATTAGTCTTCCTGACAATCTATTAGTTGGATGCCTTGACCATGAAGGTACAGTAAGCTGTAAAATGAATAAGATGAGTTTATATTCCACCACTGTACCTTCTGTAAGCCAATAGATTGTCATCCCTGGTGCAGCATTCATCTGCTCCAGCAGAATAATAATCCCAGGCAGTCTTTGACAGATGTTCTTTAGCATACTTCTCAAAGTCAGTCAGGCATACCATCGCCATCTCTGGACACTGACCTCCCTCCCTTTGTCAGAACAAAGATCAGGTTAATAACAGTGATTTTTGTGTCAGTTCACAGAAAAGTAGCAGATAAGGAAGAAAATCAGTCACCTATTTCTCAGTGAATGAAGCAACTATACATGTCAAGTTATTTGACCATAAACATGAACCATATTGTTACTCCCTCCTCTGATGGTCAGCTGGCAGCATAACTTATGAAGGAGGCAGGACAACCAATGTAACTATTTAACATACGTAGATTTATTTACAAAAAAACTAACATCTCCACGGGACACAGAACACAGACACACATAGACCCCAACCCCCTAAGCTATGCACTGGTCACTAAAGGAAAGCGCCCCAAAAGAAACCCTTATTCCTGGAATAACCCCAAAACTAACCCTAAAGTAACAGACACCGTAGTGCCCCCAAAATACAAGGGTTAGTGCCAGCACTTTAACTAGTGTATCTAACACGGTTGACTACGTGAGTTGGGAAACACGATGTATACCTGCAGGTGTCTAGCTAAGTTCCCCACCTCTTGCCTCTGGCCCCGTCTAAAGGAGAGAACAGAACAGAATTAGAATGACATATCAAACACAGGCAAAATATGCTCAAAGAGCAAAATTATAACAAGACTGGGAAACAAGATAACATGAGTCAACTGCAAAGAACATCACAAGCCAAAAATGAGAGCTGTCACCTCTCGCCACAGAGCAAACAACTGAACTTAGACCAGGGGAGAGATGATTGGCGAATGCTTGATTGATGACCAACTGGTTTCAGCTGTGAAGGCCTTGGTTGATCACACAGATGAAACCTATTGAGAGGGACTGATGCAGTGAAAACACAGACAAAGAGGAAACAACATAAACAAACCTAACATACATCCACCAGTAACACATATTGATGATAGAATCAGATTATAATTTCCATGCAGGGTGGCACAATAGCACAGAGGGTAGCATTGTTTCAATTCTGTCAAAGTAATTTCTGTTCTATGCAGAGTTTGTATGTTCTCCCTGTGTCTACGTGGGTTCTCTGTATTCTCCAGCTTCATTCCACTTCCAAAAACATGCAACTTAGTTGATCTGGTCATTCCAAACTGTCTTTCAGTGTGAGGATGGTTGGTTGTCTCTTGTGTAGCCCTGTGATGAACTGGTGTCCCATCCGGGGGACACCAGTAGATCCTTTCCAGCAGATCCTTTGACCCGTTGGAGTTGGAAGTTGGAAGATCAGGTGTATATGAAATGAATGCGATCATCTCCTCTTCAGAAAGGTGGATTTCCATATATTAAACAATAGTCTAGCACATCATTCATCCAAGAGAATCGCTTCCACTATTTTCCCAGCAAAGTGAAGAAAACCGAGGACTAACCTGTTTCTCAGTGAAGTTGACTCCGCTGCTTTCAAAACCAATCTGCTGATGAGTAACCCCTGTCTGACCAGCTAGGAAAACAACACACCCCCTCTGGGTCAATAATCTAAGGAATAGGTGACAATCAGTCCACGAAGAGTGTGAACTTTCAAAGAGTTATGATGCATTGTAATGGTTTATACACTCATTTATACATGTTTTGTTGGTCAAAGTAATGGATAATTAGATGTTTTTATAAGTAATTACCATCACAGGGACGCCTCCAGAAATTTTCCATAAAAGGATAGGGAAAATATTGTGAAAGTCAAAATAAAAAGTTCAGGAACTCTTTCATATTGTTATAGTTTAGAAAAATTATCAATCTGACAGTGTTAAAAGGAGAAAGCGTTGGGACACTGAGGCATTTTCAGGTCCCAATGAGCACCATATCTATAGGCCATGAGAGCACGTGGCAGTGCATCTGCTCAGTTTAACCCTGTGCACATGCAAATTTTCAAAGTTTATTTTTCAAAATCCTATTCACTCTTTCCATAATCCCCTGACTTTGTGAATTATACACATATCCAAATCTTTGTTTGATTCCTAACTTCTGCAACATGCTTTTCATTATTTTGTCCACAAACTCTTTTCCATTGTCTGAACAATACGTATTCTTCGTTGAATCCCAAACCTAGGAGCAATTTCACGACACAGAAACTTTGCCAGTTTCTGCATTTTTGTGCTTGGATTTCGTAGCTTCAACTTGCCTAATGAATCTGTCTATTGTGGTGGAGAGAGGTTTTAAAGTTCAAAGTACATAAGAAGAGGACAAAGTACATAAGAACAAGGTATTTGCCAATTCAAATAATATCTATGTATTATTTGAAGTTCAACAATATTATTGATGATGCAGACAAACAATGTCAACAGATACTTAGCTAATGAGATCTCTGGTAACAACATCCTGGAAGTTGAGCTGGCACTCACCTATTATTTTATTTCAAACATTCCACCACATTATCACCACCAGCTTATACCTCTTCCCTTGCACTGGTCTCACCATATCAACATAATAATAATGATAATAATAATAAAAACCTTTGTTGTCCCACAGTGGGGAAATTTGTGAACATAGTCCAATACCAAGTGTAGAAAAGGTCCTTCAGATGTTAGAATATGTCAAGCAGGAGGTATTTCTCCTCTACAAATATTGCTTTTCAAGCATGTTTCACATCAACCAATAATTTCATCAACATGTTGTTGCAGTTTAGCATATCTCTGACTCAGCTACACAGTCGTGGTTCTCCCTCAAACGGGAGTGGAATGGCCTCTGCTGGCTTTTTTACCCTGCGGACATGCAACGTCACATCTGGTGTAGTCTAGTCAGCGATAGTCACTGTGCAGTTAACACAGATTTTCTTCTTTAAATTAAGTTGATCATAAAGCTTAACACCCCTAGAGTTGGAAAACTATTTGATGCCAGATTGAAAATCGAATCTCATTGTGGCTTTTGAAGCTTTGTTGGTAATTTAACATTTCTAACAAAAACCACACTCGAGGCTTTTAATTCCCGTGCTCCACTTCCGAAGGTAAAAATGTCGGACTTTGACAATCTCACAAAAATGTAAAAGTCAAATAGATGATCAGCCAATACCAAATTTAACGATTCAATGCTCTTTTTTCATATTACATTTTTTTTCAAACCAAACACTGTTTTTTAAACTCTCACTCACCTTTTTATTTTTGTTTAAGTTTAATGAAAGTCACCCATTTAATAAGAGGAAAATTAAACATACGTCTTCATTCAAAGCAAACAGATAAATGTCTTTATTCAAAGCCAACATACTGTATACTGCTTATGCTTATACTAATAAGCATAAGCAGACAAACTGCTCAACCTGTGATTACCTACACAGGTAGTTTTAGGAAGACTAAACCAATTTATTTAAAATTATGTTTAGCAAAAACGTCTCACAAGAAAACCACAGTATGTCTTTAAGACACAGTAGTGTATTAATTTAAGCAAAAATTTTCCTAACTTTCATGAGCGCTCACTTGCAGTCTGTCTGGCTTGAAGAGAGGTCACGGTCTATGGTGGCCCAAGTCTTTAGATCTTTCCTGTTATTTGTGATGCCACTTTGTGGTGGAGAGGTTTTCTTAAAACTGGATAAAGTACATAAGTTTAAAATATTTGTCAATTCAAATCATACTGTTGGATTTCTCCTCAACCTATATATCATTGATAAAAACAGAATTTCAGCAGGTACTTACCTAATATAACGAGATCTCTGATATGGACATCACAGTAGTGGGACTGTCCTGAAATGAACCCTCAATTGTTGATATAGCCGGAGTCTCTGCTGTGTGTGTGAGTAGGTGGTTACTCACCACATGTGTGTGCAGAATATTTTCTTTAAATATAACATGCTCATTATGATGAGCACGTAGATGTAAGATGGATCACATTATTAGGTTTGTTCAAAGCTATACAATGACTTGGGTCTTAGAAATGAGGTCCAATCACTTGACTATTATTTTATTATTATAGCATTCAAACCACCACACTATCATCTATTTATCAATCTATCTAGTTAGCAGAAGTGGTAACTGACCGTATGTGTGTGCATAATATTTTCCTTGAGGGGTCATCTTTTTTCACGTTCTGTAAGACATCAAATTAATAGCCATGTCTTCAGGTTTGTTCATTTCAATACAATGACTCATGTCTTAGGTCTGAGGTCCTATCACATGAAAAGCTGCATAGGTTCATAGAAAGTGTAGTCTATTAGGTAAAGCCAACCAGTGTCATATTTGTTCTCCAAGCGAATTTTAGGAAAGGACGATCCACAAATATCTACTCAGTTTCAAAGATTTCTGCACTGGCAGCAATAAATCCCCTAAAGCTCCCATTGAAATGTTACTATACTGTGTTGTTTTGTGTTGGTGTTTCCGTTATCCCTGTTTTCTGATTCTTTATCTGCAGGTGTTTTGGGTTTTGTCTGACCAGTAGGTGGGTCGCAGGCAGCTGATGAGACACACCTGATTGGCATCTGTCATCATCCTCCCTATTTCAGACCGCTCATTCCTCCAATTCTCTGCCAGAGAATTCAGTTGTGTTCACTTACCTGCCTGCTCTGCTTGCCTCGCCTATGGA
Source organism: Antennarius maculatus (assembly GCA_013358685.1). Taxonomy (NCBI): domain Eukaryota; kingdom Metazoa; phylum Chordata; class Actinopteri; order Lophiiformes; family Antennariidae; genus Antennarius; species Antennarius maculatus. The sequence goes on along the minus strand of CM023618.1, from coordinate 18,319,374 downwards.
TTATTCTCATTCTGCTCGGCTGCTTCTGGTTTTCATTTTTACTCTTGTGTTTCAGCCTGAGTAGTAAAATAGTTGTTTGTTTAATCCTGCTTTTTGGGGTGCAAGTGTTTTAGTTGAAAAGCAAAACATGAAAACTGGTGGACACTATTACTGTTGTTGGATGAAACATAATGAACATGAAATATTTTGGAAAAGCACAGATAACAATGGAGAGATGGTGACTGTTTAGGTTTGGGCAGATCCACAAACAGTTTCATTAATCTATGGAGCCCACCTTGAAACACTAGTGACTGTACAGACCAAGAATCATCAAATGATGGCGTGCAGGTCAAATCCAGACACTGCGAGGCTTCACACCACAAATATTTTTGATGTAACAGAGAATAAGTTAAGTCTATTATTAACTTTTGTGCTCAAATGGTTGTACTGAGTACTAGATGACCTGACACAGGTCAGTTTGTTTTGTTACACAGTACAAGGACCATGCAACAAATTTATGTTCGCACAGCCTACTAGTGAGGGGGCACTGGGCCGTTCTGTTGGGTGTCCTTGGACTCGATGGCACTACCAAAGACTCGACAACAAGAGAAAACTAATCTCAGCCTTGTCTCTTCCAGAGGAGTTTCTTGTTAACTGCTTCTGACTGATAACATGAGGGTTGCCAAAATGGGGAAAAAAAATGGTGCAAGTTGTGAGACGATGTAGATCAATTCAGCCCTCTCTGTAGTCCAGCCAGGCGCTTGTGTTTAAGTTCACCAGAGTCTGTGTCACCACTGCCCGGCCCATCTCTCCTAACAAGGCGGTCAGCCTTTGGACTCCTTGATTTGCTGCCATCTTTCCAATACACCAAGGCAATGCTCACTCCGAGGAGGAAAAGCCCTGCAATCACAAATCCAAACAGATATAGAGCTTCAATGTCCACCACAGAAAGATCCGCAAGACGCACAACAGTGCAGACAGAAGGTCCCAAAAGTACAAAAGAAGCAGCAATGTTAGTCATAAAGGGAAGACAGGAGACAAGGAGGAATACGTCCGCTCTTGTTGAAAGATGTAAGAAGACATTGACACACATTAATGTGTCATGAAAAATTCCTTAATGTTAAATTCCACTCATTAAATGCATGGCATGGGGCACCAGTGGTTTTCACTGCAGGTTATGGAAATCACTCAAAAGGTTCACTTGAGTGAAGGTAATGTACATTTTCCAGGATGTTGTGTTTGCATTCAACTTTACATCCTTCTTGTGTCAGGATACTATGATGAGAACTCAGTGATAGTCATAAAACAGGCCTGTCTGTCAGCATCTCTAACAGCATTCGATTTCATTCTTTATTGATTACGTTTGTTACACCAAAGACAGATGTATGTTGGTTCATGAAAAACGACCCCGTCCCTCCTGCACAATAGCACAAACACTTTCTTTATTCCTTTACTAACTCCTCTGTCAGTCATCCTACACTGTAGTATAAATACATCTTGGTCAGACACGGTTCATGTTTCCTGGCTTAAACATCTTTCAGTTTCTTGTGCTGGCATCTCGGACTCCTGCTCAACATTCTTGTCTTCTGTTCAGCAGATGTCCTCTGGGTCTTTGGTGCTTCAGGTACTTTAGAGTTTGGAGAACTGAATGAGGTTCCTGTTGATTTCTGCAACATTCCTGCAGCCTGAAGGAGAAAAATACAAATTATTGTTTTAGTAGAGACAGAATAATACATTGGAACACTGGTTACATTTCACTCTGGGTGACCTCACTTCATTTCTCTCACCTGACAAAGTCATGGCCAGGCGGAACTCATTCTTTAAGATATGCAGCACTTCCCTCACTCCTTCCTCACCCTGAAAGGACACAGAATTAGATCTATGATACATTTGTTCAAGCCTATTAAGAGGGGTTAATACACATTTTCGTTGGGTCAATTGGAGGCAACTGGCTATTAAAACACAACTAATGGTTATTTAAATATTTCATGTAAAATCTAAAGCCTGATAAGGCAAGCATTTGGCTAGTTAGCTATCTAGCTACACCTGACTATATCTCAGCTTGCCTCATCTTGGGCCATTGCCCAATACAACTGGGCTTTCAGCTAGCTTCAGTCTGGGCCTTTGTCTGCTACAGTGTGGATCTAAGGTAGCATCAGGACTGAAAGCTACGATAGCCTGGATCCTAGCTTGCTTCAGTCAGGGCCTACATGACCTTCAGATGCCACAAATATCTTGGATTCTGGATGGGCACCTCACTTTTTGTCAAGTATCACATAAACTACCTGCAGGCCAAAGTTTACGCCAGATTTGGGTACCTTTATTGAAATAGACCCCATGTCTGATTATGCTAAAGAAATCTGTACAATGACTTCCCCAATGGCGCTGAATTGGAAAGAGCCATCTAAGGATGCCACCTTCAGTGCATGCCACAGACTAGCAACTGCATAATTGCTACAACAACACATGCCATTGAGAACCAGAGGACCACACCACACCAAATGATGGAAAAATAAGAGGCTTTATGTCTGTGCAGGGTAGTTCAGAGCTGTAACGTGGGATTGACGACAGAGCTGTGTAGTGTTAAAGACTGTGAGTCATCGGTGTTCTAAACACACTGGTCATTGCACATGATTGATGGAATCCTATATGTACTTCTTCCTCACACACACATACACACACACACACACACACACAGTGGTAATGTTTGTACCTTGTATGCAAGGCCCCACAGTACTGGACGGCCAATGAAAACACACTTGGCTCCCAAGGCCAGCACTTTCAGTACATCACTTCCTGTCCTGATTCCTCCATCCAGATAGACCTCGATCCTTCCTTTCACTGCGTCCACGATCTCTGACAGCGCGTCAATCTGTTAACAACAGAGAAGAACAAGTTCAACCACATCTATTACAGTAGATGTGTTTCACACTGGTGTTTCATACTTCATCCCAGGATCAAAAAGTGGTCAGTCAGTACCGTGGCAAGGGTTCCATCCAGCTGTCTCCCCCCATGGTTTGACACGATGATGCCTTGGACGCCGTGGTCCACGGCCAACTCAGCATCCTCCTTGGTTAGAATCCCCTTGATGATGATAGGCAGGCTGGTGATGGACTGCAGCCAGTGAACATCTTTCCAGGTGATGGAAGGATCGATGGCACGGGATGGGGTGACCTGCTTCCCTGGGACTGATGTTTCTTGCTCCTAGTGTATGTGGCACAACTACTATTAGCATGAACTTATTATGCAAAACTCCCTTTTCAACATGTTGACACAAACATATGGACAATAGTCAATTGAATCATTAAACAGCATGCCCGACTCAGACAGACACCTGGGTCCTACACTTATTCTACTTTTAAAAGCAAAAGTGAATTTCTTCTGATATAAACTTACCGGGAGCATTCCACCAAAGTTCTTCAATCTGAGATGTGGTGGCAGGGTGATTTGGTTGAGCAGACTATCACGACGCTTACCGAAGTAGGGCGTATCAACAGTGAGGACAAGTGCCTTGTAGCCAAGTGCCTCTACACGCTGTACAAACTTCTCTGAAAGGTCCCGGGAATGAAAGATATGCATCTGGAACCAGCGGAATCCGTCTGGTGCTGCTGCCACAATGTCCTCCACTGAGCAGTTGGAGTAAGTGCTGGTGATGTAGCAGGTGTTTAATGCCTCTGCAGCTGTGAAAATATAGTAGAGAAACTATTCAGAACATCTGAGATGTAAATTCAGATGCTCAGTATTTCCAGAATTTCCTCTCCTCACTCCAACACGGATGACCTTGTTTTGGTCAGTACAGTGAGGTCTTGATCTGCCCAACTCTACTTTTTGATTGGCTAAGTATCATAGTCTTACTCTGACCCTAACCAATCATTCCCCTCGTAACTAAATTTACCCAGTTCAAATCCAAAAAGGTAGCCAGAGCAAGCCAATTAGAGGCAGGATAGAGTTTTGGAAAACAGTGTCATATGAAGCTTTTTCCATGGAAGCATACTGAGTCTGAAACGTCATCTTTGAAAGCACAAATGACCAGTAACACCACTAGGGTTCTACAGAGACAATCACACTATGACAGTCATAACAACTCGTGAACTAAAATTTTGGCAACTGCACTATCATTTCTGTAAGTGACGTCAGTATGAATAGATAAAAGAAGATACTAGTGTTGTTTGTTGTAAAGGTGTGTTCAACTACGGGTAGCCTATAATAGCTATTTGACGTCATTAAGTGCCATTTCTACTCCTAAATATGAAAGTACTATGTCGTAACATTTACCAGAAACACTCGTGGGACATAGAAACAACACATAATAAAATAAAATAGATTTACAGGTCTTTTAGAGTTAAGACATTCTTGATTTTCTGATGGTTTAAAAAAAAAAAACACGGAAAAATAAAAATCAAGTTTAAGTCATTTCAATCAACTTCACGTCTGTCTACCACAAAAGTTGGACTCTTGAAATAATTAGAAAACCATTGATAGCACATATCATGTTACTGTAAAGTAAGAATGAACATATATTAAAATGCGTACGTATAGTTCCAGTATCTACCGTTAAGCATCACTCATGATTTGTTTTAAATTCAGATGAGTTTACAGTACACTTTTGCACCTTGTAAGTTAATCCTTGAGCGAAGAGGAATAAAACACTTCAAGTAACTCTTGACCATTTTTTAAGCGCATCCAACAACAACAGCCAGAGTCAGCTGTTGATGTTGATGATCCTCTATGTGGTACTGTAGCATGTAGCATGTAGCTTATCTTTAGAACGAAGGAAGAAGAGGAGGAGGAGGGAGAAGTTATTGTGGGTCAGAGTCAGAGTTGTCATCACAGAGATGTTCACCACTACCACTATCTTCATTAGCCTTTACTTTATCATCCTGATAAACAGTAAAGTATCCAAGGTATGAAGAATGAGTGCTGACACAGATGAGATGTGCGAACGCAGCAGTGCTGCTTGGCGCGAGTTGTGGCAGGATGGGGAACTGCAGTACAATACTTGAACATGGCGGTGAACGTTTGTATCTTCAAATGTTTGTAAGTCAAACACTACCTGTATTTGTGTACGTTACCTAATTGGTATAGGTCTATTTAATAAGCAGGCAGAATAGACATAGTTCTTTATTGACAAATGCTGGTAATTTCTGACCTAATGAGTAATGCAGGCTAAATAAAGTTGTGTGCACCTTTAAGCAAAGCTAAGCAGGTGGATGTTTAATGCCCCTTTAGCCCTCGAGAACCCACACCCATTTATCCTTACAGGAAAATTACGTGGATTATACCACAGACCAAGTGGACCATATAGAACACATTTCTGAATTTTTCAGAACAATAAGTTTTATTGTTATAGTTTTTATTATTATTTTATTATTATTTTATTACTATTTTAGAAAGATCACTTTCTGTCACAGACACATGACTGTCACATGGTCATGATACCAGGTTGTTGAGCATACGTCGCTTAGGGACTTAACGAGTTAAAATCGGACATAAAGCTTTATAATTAAGAGACAGGGACATTCAAAGCACGTTATACCGGTGTCACTGTGGGTCCGCTCGGGTTAAGCTACTAGATAATTGGCTTGAAATTTCAGAGAGAAAAACAGTAATAACAAAATGGAAAGGGGAACATGGTGTGTGGCAACACCATCAAGTTATCCAGGATGGAAAATTCTACTTACAAAGCCTATGGTTTTGTTAATTGACAGAGGCAGTTCAGCCTGGATGGCTTTTTGTAATGTTATACTGCCTCCCAGTGTTGGAATCCTGTGACATAAAAATGTTTTTTAATTTTCCACCAAAGAAACCTTTTGTCATGAAGTTGAAAAAGTTGAATGTTTGGTGATACAGATTCTTTCAGGCTCAATGTGATTGTCTTAACACGATATCTGACCCACTTTATTAACTGGATGTATCCACTTGTCACAATCAAGGGAAGTTAATCGTCAACAAGCTCGGCAAAATTCCACCTAACCAGGATGGAGAAGGTAGGTAATGTTATTGACTTGTCCTCAGATGACCTGAGTTTGAGTCTGGGTGTTGTTGTTTTCCAGCTGGTTTTAAAGACACTTTCTAACTATAGTGTAGACTATTATCATTTTAGAACTCCCACTCAAGTTAAACACACACACACAAGCACACACAAACACACACAAACTCCTCACCACGAGCAGAGGCCATCTCTCCTTCGTGCCATGCCAGACCATGACAGGCAGTTGGTGAGATGCCGATTGGAAAGCTGATTTCTGTCCCCTGCACTGTGGTCCGTGTGTCACTCTCTGAAACGTCCTGCAGGACACGAGGCCTCAGACGGATCCTGAATCAGCAGCACAGAAGATAACGTTGACACCATATGAAGAGGAAGAGTAGGTATGAGTTCATGGCTTTTATTTTGGTGTTTTGTATTACTCCTGACAAGGACTTGTGATCGTAGTAAATACATTGAGTCATTGACTGGTTATGGAATGTGTATCACTGAATTTGTTGTCCATAAATTGTTGCCACTCTGGTTTTTAGTAAATTTAAAAGTTATTTGTTTTTCATTGCTTTTTGTGAGAGTCAGTACTGTCATTAATGCTTCCTTTGGTAGGATACAAATTTGGTCTACTTTAGCCCCAACACTTGCTGTCCTGTACTGTCATTAATTGTACAGTCCACCTTTTAATATGTAATAATAAAAGGCTGTTTTGCTTCTAAGAGAGTCCTTATTATTGTATTAGACTTCAGCCGTCAAGTAATTATGTCATCATCCAAAAAAATCAGAACACATTTTAAGATAAGACCAAGACAAAGTCACCCACACCTTATTTTTAGTAGTCTTGACTTCTCTATCACTCTGTTTTACTGGGCTCTGAGCCTTTTTTGCCACCATACCTTTTATAAGCCAGTAGATTGTCATCCCTGGTGTAGCATTCATCTGCTCCAGCAGAATAATAATCCCAGGTATCCTTTGAGAGATGTTCTTTAGCATACTTTTCAAAATCAGTCAGGCATACCATCGCCATCTCTGCACACTGACCTCCCTCCCTGTGTGGGAACAGAGATCACTTTTCAGTATGATTCTTATTGATATCAGTTAACATAAAATAAAAATACAGAATAACCATGAAGTCATGTGTGGCTTGGTACGTTGAAGTAATGCAGGCCGATACTGACAAAGCCTTTATGGAGCCTTTATCGAACTGATAAAAATCAATAGGGGAGCTCCATCGGACACGACCTTGGGGGGGTCTTATCCTGACCCTGTGATATGACAACTAAATCTAATCTGCATTCTTGCTTCCAGCTCCTGTCACCACATCTAAAGCAAGATCACGTTGCAGACTCAAACGACTGGCTGGCAGACAAACGGCATCCAGTGAGAGGGTCGCTGCAGGGTCCAGCAGTCCTATTGTTTTCCCTGCAGAAGTAAGGAAACTGAGGACGAACCTGTTTTACTGTGAAGTAGACTCCACTTTTTTTCACCACCGGACTGCTGATAATCAACCTCTGTCTGACCAGCTAGGAGACCAACACATCCCGTCTGGGTCAGTAATCTGACCTGCAGTCTGCAAAGAGTGTGAACATTCAAAGACGAAGTTATAAGGCATTGTGATGATTTATATCATCACAATCGTCATATTTATTCACACGTTCGTCAAAGATGTTGGATGATGTAACGTTTATAATTAATGACCATCGCAGGGACGCCTCCAGAAAATTTCCATGACCTCAAAAGTCATAAACGATGTTCAGGAATTCTTTCAGGCTGTTGAAGTTTAATAACATTATATCAATCTCTGACAGTCTGTCAGCAGGAAAGAGCTGTATTTTTTTTCTGTCTGTTTAAGACACTGAGGCAACACATTATGATGTTCTGTGTTATCAACAAATATGTGCAACGTATCATATCCACAAATGACCTAATCATGGGTGATAAAACAAGAAAATACCTTGTGTAGTAGGAATGGTGCGCAAAAATATGTAAAACTATTGCTGTACATAACCTAGTTTGACTTAACATACAATGTATATGCACTAATTGGCAAAGCCTACCAGTGGAACATTTGTTCCCCAAACAAATTTTGGGGAACGATGATCCACCAATATCTACTCAGTTCTGCTATGACAGCAAGAGATCTCCTAAAAACACCCTTGAATGCATCTTATCTGTTTGTGGATGCAACATCATGATCATGAAATATTGTGCAGAAGCACAGATAACAAGGGAGACATGGTGACTGTTTAGGTTTGGGCAGATCCAGAATTGGTTACAGTAATCTCCAGACAGTAGTTTGAAATAATGGTGACTGTACAGACCAGGACTCATCAAACGGTGGCCTGCAGGTAAAATCCGGACTGTGAGTGGCTTCAAGTCACACCACAAAGGTTTCTGATGAAACAGGGAATAAGTTAAGTCTATTATTAACTTTTGTCCTCAAATGGATTGGCAAAATTGCACCAAACCGGGTGTTTATTGTCTATCTGCATGATGCAGGTAGTCAATAAAAATCATTCTTTTAGTCAATGAATGACATGATGTTAGTGTGGTGAAATTGTTATGTTTACTGCCTTGTCCCTAGATGACCTGACTCAGGTCTGTCATTAAAAAGTCCTCCCATGCCTTCTGAAGTTGAATGGCCTTTTTTGGGAGATTGTCACCTTGAACAGTGGCCGTTTATACTGAATGAACATCAGTGTTAAATTCTAGTGTTTGAAAGCAGGACATGTCCAATGGGGGCCAGTGTATTGAAATAACATGTTCCAGAAATAATAGCAACCAGGCAAAAATATACGCAAGTGGGTCAATCCAACAATGGATTTTGGATTTTATTTTTATATTTAACCTTACATCTTTCTTGGGTCAGAAAATTTTGATCAGAACTCAGTGGTGAACAGAGTCAGAAAACAGAGACCACTCTGTCAAGTTCAGAAGGTGTTCGTCTGAAACGTTCTCTTTCATGTACCATTGATTGTGACATTCTCTTACAATTATGTAATCATTTGTGGATCCTGGTGTCATTGCTCTGACTGTCTATGTAAATTCTCTCAGCCTACTTCTATGTCAGTAAGTTCGTGGTCTCAGAAGAACTGTCAGCATCTCTAACAGCATTCTATTTTCTTCTTTATCTATTACACTTGTTACAGCGAAGCCAGTCGATTGTTGGTTTCATGAAAAACGACCCAGTTCAACCAACACAATAGCACAATAACTTTCTTTATTCCTTTGCTAACTCTGCTGTCACCCATCACACACTGTAGTATAAATACATGTTGGTCAGACACGATTCATGTTTCCTGACTTGAACATCTTAGATAGATAGATAGATAGATAGATAGATAGATAGCAGTGCACATATCCACTGCTCAGGCATTACATAATGAATAAATGAATAAATACTAGGTAAACACCAGGAGAAAAAAAAAGGAACACTGACATCACAGGACATACCACAAGACATGCACTACACTAACAGACACATGTAGCATTAACAGGACATATACTAAACTATAACTAAAATATAAGCAGCATGAAATTAAAATATAAAATTAAAATATAAATAGAAAAAAATTAAAATATAAACAGCATAAAATAAAATAAAATCCATTCAACCACATGCTGACCTCGCCACCTCCCCTCCGCTCCTTCTGAGAGGGTTACTGTACCCCCTGATGACACGAGGCACGAAGGAGGACTTTCAGTTTCTTGTGGTGGCGTCTCAGACTCCTGCTCAACATTCTTGTCTTCTGTTCAGCAGATGTCCTCTGGGTCTTTGGGGCTTCAGGTACTTTAGAGTTTAGAGAACTGAATGAGGTTCCTGTTGATTTCTGCCACATTTCTGCAGCCTGAATGACGTGAATACAAATTATTATTTTAGTAGAGACACAATATCTAATAGTGCATTGGAATACTGGTTACATTTCACTCTGAATGACCTCACTTCATTTCTCTCACCTGACAAAGCCATGGCCAGATGGAACTCATCCTTTAAGATTTGCAGCACTTCCCTCACTCCTTCCTCACCCTGAAAGGACACAGAATTAGATTTATGATCAAATTGTTCATTCCTACTAAAAACACCTTCAAGTCATTTATATGTTTGCTGACAATGATGAGGTAACAAACTCTTGTTCGGACGGCTCAGAACTAGAGTTTGTCAGCTCCTACAAATATCTTGGTTTCTGACTGGACAACTCACTTTCAAGTTTCACATTAACAGCCTGCAGGCCAAAGATTACACCAGATTTGGGTGTGTTTACCAAGACAGTTTCTATATTTGATTATGGTGAAAAAAATGTATGTCAGAGACAGACACACACACACACACACACACACACACACACCTTGTATGCAAGGCCCCACAATACTGGACGGCCAATGAAAACACACTTGGCTCCCAAGGCCAGAGCTTTCAATACATCACTTCCTGTCCTGATTCCTCCGTCCAGATAAACCTCGATCGTTCCTTTAACAGCGCCCACGATCTCTGTCAGTGCACAAATCTGTTAACAAGAAGAAGAATAAGTCAACCACATCCTTTACAGCAGATGTGTTTCTACATTGTGTATACTACATTCAAGGACCAAAGTGTTGTCAGTCAGTACCGTGGCGAGTGTTCCATCCAGCTGTCTCCCCCCATGGTTTGACACGATGACGCCTTGGACGCCGTGCTCCACAGCCAACACAGCGTCCTCCTTGGTTAGAATCCCCTTGATGATAATGGGCAGGCTGGTGATGGACTGCAACCAGTGAACTTCTTTCCAAGTGACGGAGGGGTCACTGGTGATATACTTCTGTTGGCCTGCTGTCTCCTGCTTCTAGTGCATTTGGCACAACTACTATAAGCATCAACTTATTATACAAATGTATTTTACTTACTCAGGAACCTGGCTTTTAGTGTGTTGTTTTTAATTAGCATGATTAAAACTGAAAGTGGTTGGTGCAGCAGATGTGTTTCATACTTCATCCCAGGAACAAATTGTCATAAGTTCTGAGGAAAGGATTTGCTATTACATCCTTGATCAGCACTTGGACCGCTACTTATGCCACTTTTAACTTTAAGAACTTTCCTATGCTTTTCTTTAAATTTTGAATATGTTATGAACTTACCTGGAGCAGTCCATTAAAGTTCTTGAACTGGAGATGTGGCGGTAGCTTGAACTGGTTGCGGATATTGTTGTTACTATTGCCCGCATAGGGAGTATCCACAGTCAGGACAAGTGCCTTGTAGCCAAGTGCCTCTACACGCCGTACAATCTGCTCTGTCAGTTTCCGGTCCTGGTACACAATTATCTGGAACCAGCGGTACCCGTTTGGTGCTGCTGCCACAATCTCCTCCACTGAACAGGTGGAGAGGGTGCTGGTGATGTAGCAGGTGTTCAATGCCTCTGCGGCTGTGACGATGAAGTTGAGAAACCTCTTAGAATATAGAATTTAAATATGAGATGCTCATTGTCTTAGTACACTGTCAATGTTTCCATTAGTTCCTCCTTTCACTCCAGCATGGATAAACTCGAGACTTGAGGTTGTTCGTTTAGTCATTCAGTTGTGTTTTCCTATCACTGACATCGTGTGTCATTTCGAAGCCTTCTTCACCTCCCTGCTTGCAATGTCACATGTGCTTCTGTGGCCACCTGCTATTCATTCAGTCAATCTCCATATTTCTTATACTCTGTCCCGCCGTTTTTTCTGTACTGGATAGTTAGTGACTCATCCTACTTTACAGCATTCCCATTTTGTATGCTTATTGTGTCAATTCTGCATGCCTGTTCCCTCTCTGATGTTTTTACCTGTTCTTATTGATTACCTGATTGTGAACTCTGATTTAGAATTAAACTCTACTTCTCTTTGGCTAAATTTCATAGTCTTACTTTGACCCTGTACAATTACGGCCCCTTATTACTAAATCTATATAAATCAAATTGGCCAAGGTAGCAAGTGCTAGCAGGGTATGGTTTGTGCACATGTTGCTGTATGAAGCTTTTTCCATGGAAGCATATTGAGTCTGAAACATGACCTTTGGAATTAATGTATAAACACAAGAGGAAGGAATTTACTATTGGAATGAACGCAAATACAGCAGTTAAAAGTTCAAGGTCAGTGAATAGCATCATGTCAGTGTGGTTTTAAAGTTATGCCTACTTGTCCTTGTATGACCTGATATGAATGGGGGGGAAGCCCTTAGTTTATGCTTCTTAAATGTATATATTCTAAGTTTAAATTTTGAACTGTCAGGCAGGAGGCCTAGAGAAAGACCAAAGAGGAGGTTCATGGATGTAGTGAAAGAGGACATGAAGGTAGTTGGTGTGAGAGAAGAGGATGCAGAAGACAGGGTTAGATGGACGCAATTGATTTGCTGTGGTGACCCCTGAAGGGAAAAGCTGAAAGGAAAAGAAGAAGTACTGAGATGATAGACTGGCAGATGAAACAAATGCACTTAAAAAATGTCACAGTGAAAAAAAAGTCCTCCTCCCATTCCGTACGAAAGCGTTTTGTTTTCTTACTTGGTCCAGCTTTCCAGAGGGCTAAAAACTGTGGGTAACTCGCTAGTTAACGTCTTGCTGTTGGTGGTGCTGGCTTAGCACCTTGTGATCTAAACTCCAGAAAAAGTCATCTGATTGGCTGTCATGTCCGTCAGTTAGGTGACGGGATGGCTGTTTTAATGTCACATGATCTGCCCATTTGCTATATAGCTTTTTTTGTTTTTAAATTTTATTAACTGTTTTAATCCCCGAGGGGAAATTAAGACTTCACTCTACACACAGGTTAATAGGTACATGCTTCTACATAGTGTTTACAGGCCCGTAACACACACACACACACACACACACACACACACACACACACACACACACACACACACACACACACACACACACAAGGTGCCTGTTTGCATGCAGGTGAGGGGAAGGTAGAGTGGCAGGCAGCTCCGTCATGGTGCTCCTCCAAATGAGAAACTTGTAAAGGGAACTGCGCATTGCTGAAGGGCGCCTCGGCAGTGCTCCGGAGGTGAGCTGACAGCTCCCCGTCAGCTCACACTCCGGGTGTTTTTTTAGGCGGGAGGTGGAATTGAACTGCCGATCTCGGAACATTGGACGACCTGCTCTACCACTGAGCCACTGCCGCCCAAAATATATGAATATATATAGGGAGAACATGCAAGCTCCGCACAGAGTGGGACGCCAACCCAGAACCGCCCTGTACTGCGCCACCGTGACACCAGCCTGTTAGTGTTCCTGGCTCTAGCACCCCTGTTTGTGCATCCACAGAGACCTAAATTCAAGACGTCTATTTTTTAACGTCATAAAATCCCCCCCTGATTTTGGGAAACAAACAAAGTCATTGTAATGTATTTTAATCCTCACCCCGAGCAGTGGCCGTCTCTCCTTCATGCCATGCCAGACAATGAAGAGCAGTTGGCGAAATACCGACTGGAAAACTGATTTCTGTCCCCTGCACTGTGGTCCGTGTGTCGCTCTCTGAAACGTCCTGAAGGACACGAGGCCTCAGACGGATCCTGAATATGAAGCACAGAACATCATGTTCTGATTACTTATCATTCAATAATAAGTAATAAGTCCAGGGTTGCCTTCCCTGGACTTCTTTTCCATTTTAAACATGAGCTGAAATGCAGCAGCAAACAAATCATTAGTGACTAATTTGTTGTAGTAAATACGAGGAGGACAACTGTTAGGGAAGCTGAGAGGAATGCAAGAGAAGCCTTGCATGTTTCAGAAAGCCTGAGTGAGGCCTACATGTATCTCTTGAAGCAAAATTTCCAAACAAGGGATGTACAAGAGAGACTCATTTTTTACCTGCTTTCTAATCAAACAATTCCATGTCATCTCTGAGCTTGTACTTCCACTACAGTACCTTTTATAAGCCAGTACATTGTCGTCCCTGGTGCAGCATTCATCTGCTCCAGCAGAATAATAATCCCAGGCAGTCTTTGACAAATGTTCTTGAGCATATTTCTCAAAGTCAGTCAGGCATACCATCGCCATCTCTGCACATTGACGTCCCTCCCTGTGCGGGAACAGAGATCATTTTTTTGCTTTGCACAAATTAAACCATTTGCTGTCACCCATGGTCCAGCACTCCCATATTATCTGAAAAAGTGATGAAAAGGAGGATGAACCTGTTTCTTCAGTGAAGTTGATTCCACTGCGTTCACCACCAGACTGCCAATTATGCACCAACGTCTGACCAGCTAGGAGACCAACACGCCCCGTCTGGGTCAGTAATCTGAAGAGCAGGCAACAGTCTTGAACATGTACATGCAAAGACAAAGTTATGAGGCACTGTCATGAATTCTTTGGCTCAGGTTTTCATTGTGGGTGTTGATTAAATTTAATATTTGATCTTACATTAATAATTGATGGCATTGTTTAATTATACTCAGGGAATGGAGTGATGCCTGCAGAAAGTTTCCACAAAGGGGGCAGGGAAAACCTGAATTTCAAGAATTGTTTTACAATATTAAAGCAAATCTATGTCACATCTGTTATGGCACATAGCAGTTTGGTAAACTGCATGTTTGATGAAGCACAAGTGGTTTCGAGAGGACAATATGGTTTTAGTAAGTCCACAAAATAGAAGTTTATTGAAGTGTAGAAGTGTACTGGATCACTGAGTTGTGGTTAAGTTCGTCTCCTTAGGCCAGCTAAGACACTGCTAATGTTGGCTCTGTACCTTGTACACAAGGTACGGAGCCAGTGCCAGTGATTTCAATACATCACTTCCTGTCCTGATTCCTCCGTCCACACAGACCTCGATCCTTCCTTGCACTGTGTCCACGATCTCTGACGGTACGTCAATCTAATAGCGACAGAAAAGAATAAGTCCCCGTCAACATAATTTATAGCAACATTTCATCTTGTGTAAACCATGAAGGTTTGCACCAACTTCTCCTGGTTGTCACTGTCTTATACTCTAGCACAATCACTGTCATAGCTTTGGTGGCATGTGAACAATCCCCCTGATCTTCATCGCCATGTTTGCGGTAACTCTTAGAAAGTGGGCCAAGTTCTAGAATAATGATATTCTGCTGTCTTTTGTCTAATGGGGTATAAATTTGGAGGATCTGAGCAACACTGATCCCTCTTTACTTAAGTTGCTGTGCTTTACTTTCAGTTTTTTGCAAATGGGTTTTTCTAAATAAGTCAGCTTACATGCGAATTGAATAACGTGCAAGATTACCTTATTACAGCGATCTAGGAGAAAGACTGTTATATTCACTTTAGCCAAAATACAGTTTGGGTACTTGAGTACAACACTTTTTACTTAATAGCGTTACTTAATTACTTATGCGCTATCATTTGTGCGAAGGCTCATAATTTGCTTATGGGAGTAATTATGGTGACAAACTACTGTAGTAATCTCTCTCTCTCTCTCTCTCTCTCTCACATACACACACACACGCACACACACATGGTCAAGAGAAAGGGCAGGTGTGTCTAGGAGAAATGACACGCGTAGTGCATTAGGCCATAATTAGCTTTGTTCTTTTATAATATAATTTTATATGGTAAGCAGCCGGTCCCATCCCTACCACATGACCATCAGTATTATTAAATAATTCATTTTTAAAACCCCTTTGTCCTCTCTCAACTTAAAGCTTTAGGACACTGAGGAGAGAATTCATGTCTGCGTGGGTTCTCTCCGGTCTCTCCGACTTCCACCCACCTCCAAAAAAACATGCGCTTCAGGTTAATTTGCCGGTCCTAAATTGCCCTTAGGAGTGAGTGTGTGTGTGTGGTTGTCTGTCTTTGTCTGTTAAGCTCCAGCTCCCAGTGACCCGCTGCGGCAGATAAAGCGGAAGGATATGGCTGGATGGATGGACACTGAGGCATGACATTATGATGTTCTATGATATCCACAAATATGTGCAACTGAATTATCATATCCACAAATGACCTAATTATGGATGACAAAAAAAGAAAATGCCTTTTGTGCCGAAATATATAGAACTATTGCTGTACACAAACTAGTGAGCAAGAGTCAATTGACTAAACATAGAGAATAGCTGCATTGCTTCATAGAAAGTGTAGTCTATTAGGTAAAGCCAACCACTGGAATATTTGTGCTCCAAGCAAATTTTGGGAAAGGACGATCCACAAATATCCACTCAGTTTTTAACATTTCTGCACTGGCAGCAATAAATCCCCTAAAGCCTCCCTTCAAATGTTACGATGCTGTGTTGTTTTATGTTGGGGTCTCTGTTTCTCCCTGTTTTCTGTTTTTTACTTGAAGGTGTTTTGGGTTTTGTCTGACCAGCAGGTGGGTCGCAGGCAGCTGATGAGACACACCCGATTAGCATCTGTCATCATCCTCCCTATTTCAGACCGCTCATTCCTCCAATTCTGCTTTTTGGGGTCCAAGTGTTTATCAGCTGTAAAGCTTATCATGAAAACTTCTTTGTTATCTTCTGACTGATAACATGAGGGTTGCCAAAATGGGAAAAAAAATGGTGCAAGTTGTGAGAAGACATAGGTCAATTCAGTCCTCTCTGTAGTCCAGCCAGGCTTTTGTGTTTAAGTTCACCAGAGTCTGTGTAACCACTGCCCGGCCCATCTCCCCTAACAAGGCGGTCAGCCTTGACTCTGTGAGTTTCTGCCATCTCTCCAACTTTCCAACACAGTAATCCCTCGCGTATTCGCGCTTCAAGATGCCCGGCATCACCTCATTGCGGATTTTTAGTGGGTAGTCACGTGATACCATACACGCATTCTATTGGCTGACAGCATCCAAAAGTGCGCTGGGTTCCGTGACTCATGGAACCCAGCGCACTTCCGTTTGTTTAAAGCACTTTTAAGTGTTTCTTTAATAGTCTATAAGAATGTGGGAAAAGGTAATACAGATATAAGGTGGTTTAAATGGGGAATATGGGGCGGGTTCATAAACTTTTAAATTACCGTAAATAATAAAATGGTTTTGTTGCTGTATCGTGGAATTTTGTTATTTGAGGGTGGTCCTGGAAGGCATTAACTGTGAGTAACGAGGGATCACTGTACACCACTGTCCGCACTTGCTGAAATGTGTTAGAAGACACACATTATTGTGTGTCATGAAAAATTCTTCATTGATAAATTCTATTATTAAATGCACGGCATGCCCAATGGGGCGCCAGTGGTTTTCACTGCAGGTTATGGAAATCACTCAAAAGATTCACTTGAGTGACGGTAATATACAAAAATCCAGCTGAGCTGAACAATGTCCATTCTGTTAATCTCAGACAAATACTCTAACTGCCTTTTCAGGATGCTGTGTTTGCACCCAACTTTATGTCTTTTGTGTGTCACAATATTATGATGAAAACTCAGTGATAGAATCAGAAAACAGGCCTCTCTGGTAGGTTCAGCAGGTGTTCATCTGCAATGAAATGTTCTCTTTCACGTACATATCGGTTGTCACAGTCTGTTACCATTGCGTTATCCTTAGTGGATCCTGGTGTCGTTACTCTGACTGTCTATGTACATTTTCTCTGCATTCTGTATCATTCTTTGTTGATTATGTTTGTTACAGCAAAGACAGACGTATGTTGGTTTCATGAAAAACAGCCCCATCCATCCAACACAATAGCACAAACACTTTCTTTATTCCTTTGCTAACTCTGCTGTCATCCATCATACATTGTAGTATAAATACATCTTGGTCAGACACGATCCATGTTCCCCGAGTTGAACATCTTTCAGTTTCTTGTGGTGGCGTCTCAGACTCCTGCTCAACATTCTTGTCTTCTGTTCAGCAGATGTCCTCTGGGTCTTTGGGGCTTCAGGTACTTTAGAGTTTAGAGAACTGAATGAGGTTCCTGTTGATTTCTGCCACATTTCTGCAGCCTGAAGGACATGTATACAAATGATTGTTTTAGTAGAGACAGAATATATATAATAACACATTGGACCACACGTTACAGTTCACTCTAGGTGACCTCACATCATTTCTCTCACCTGACAAAGTCATGGCCAGACGGAACTCATCCTTTAAGATTTGCAGAACTTCCCTCACTCCTTCCTGTCCCTGAAAGGACACAGAATTAGATTTATGATGCTACTAAAAGGAATGAACAGTTGGGTCTATTGGGGGCAACTGTTTATTAAAATACAATGAATGATAGTTGAAAATATGGTAATTTGGCTTATGTTGTAACGCCATTCTCATTTATGTCAGTTTGCAAAAGAAATGCGCAAAAAAAAATTAAGTCATTTAACTCCACTTTACGTCTGTCTGCCACAAATAGTGGAATCATAAAATCGCTGTTAAAAGCACATATTATAATGTTACAGTAAAATTAATAAGACTGGAAACTGTCACGGTGTTGCTCTGTAGTGCTGGAGTGTGACAGGAGGTGGGGCTGAACTTGTGGGCAGAGCCTCACCTCCACACCTGTGTCTCATCTCCACATTTGCTTCATCAGACTGATTAGCCTGAGATTTTTTAAACTGGCTTCTGTGTTTGTTCTGTGCCAGAAGATTCCTTTCACTTCCTGCGTGTACCTGGCTCAAACTGATCTTGCGTGTTTTCTACCTCTTGTTTTTCCGTGTAGTTGAGATTGCTCGAAGTATCTCTCCAGTTTTGAGTACACTCCTGGATTTTCTTTTGCTACTTTGGTCCATGTATGTTTACTCTGCATGTGTGTGTGCCTGTGTTGGTGTCCATGGTTTGCTTCACAGCGAACACAAGTTGATGTTGCCACATTTGACCTTATTTACAATTGCCTATAAGAACGAGTGAAGTCAGCTGGCGTTTAGCTAACTTGTTAGCTTGACTTGAATTCGCTCTTTTACAACATTTAAAGTGAGTTTCATGTTAATAATATTAAGGGGAGCTTGGATGTCTCATTACAGTGTCTGCAATCAGTCAATTGACCGTGGCCAAGGCTGTCGATCCCTCCCGGATAAATCTCTATGCTGATAACACCATTTACTCATCTAGCCCTACCCTTCATTCTGCTCCTTCCACCCTCAGTCTCATTTCTATCCATAATGTCTTTTCAAAACCTTCAGCTGTGTCTCAAGTAGAAGAATAAATGCATTTTATTCAATTGGAAAACCTGTCTTCTTCGCTCACACACACGCACACAGTGATGATGTTTGTACCTTGTACACAAGGCCCCAAACTACTGGACGGCCAATGAAAACACACTTTGCTCCCAAGGCCAGGGCTTTCAATACATCACTTCCAGTCCTGATTCCTCCATCCAGATAAACCTCGATCCTTCCTTTAACCGCGTCCACGATCTCTGTCAGTGCATCAATCTGTTAGCAACAGAGAAGGACAATTCCACATCCTTTACAGCAGATGTGTTTCACACTGATATTTCATATTTGTACCCAGGACCAAAGTCAGTACCGTGGCGAGGGTTCCATCCAGCTGTCTCCCCCCATGGTTTGACACGATGATGCCTTGGACACCGTGCTCCACGGCCAACACAGCGTCCTCCTTGGTTAGAATCCCCTTGATGATAATGGGCAGGCTGGTGATGGACTGCAACCAGTGAACTTCTTTCCAGGTGGTGGAGGGGTCACTGGTGATGTACGTCTTGGGATCTACTGTTGCCTGCTTCTAGTGCATATGGCACAGCTGATATAAGCATCAACTTATTATACAAATGTCCTTTACTTACTCATGAACCTGGCTTTTCATATTATTTTCAATGATATGATTTTAGATGAAAGTTTTTTTCCCTATCACATCCTTGATCTGACCCACAAGTTTACCACTACGCATTCCATTTTTAACTCTAAGTTTTCTCCCCTTTTGTCTTAAAATTTTGAACATGTTGTAACAAAACTTACCTTTTGCAGTCCATTAAAGTTCTTGAACTGGAGATGTGGTGGAAGCTTGAACTGGTTGCGGATATTATTGTGACGTTTACCCAAGTAGGGCATATCAACAGTCAGGACAAGTGCCTTGTAGCCAAGTGCCTCTACACGCCGTACAATCTGTTCTGTCAATCTCCGGTCCTGGTACACAACCATCTGGAACCAGCGGTACCCGTTTGGTGCTGCTGCCACAATCTCCTCCACTGAACAGGTGGAAGTAGTGCTGGTGATGTAGCAGGTGCTCAATGCCTCTGCAGCTGTGAAGATGAAGTTGAGAAAGTAAACCACCCTTACTTTGACCCTAACCAATTATTGTCCCTCATTACTAAATGTGCCTGATTGACTGGCAAGTGCTAGTCAAGGTTTTGGGCATGCTGTATGAAACTTCTTCCGTGGAAGTATGTTAATTCTGAAACATAATGAATAGAGACATTTTAAATACAATAAGGAGTCTACCAATGGAGCAAATGCAAACACAGCAGAGTTGGAAGTTCAACGGTGTTCTGTTGTCAAGAATTATAAGTCCAGGATGGCCACACATGTCACAATTCATGGGGCAGCCCAGAATATAGCTGGTCCAGTAGACGCACATTTTAGGAAAATCAAATCTAACTATAAATAGAAAAAGTGAGTTCAATTATCAAGACATACCCAAATGGATTGAATAGTGTCCCTAACCAGGTCTATAATTAACTTTTGTGAATATTGAGCTTTGCAAAATTTCTGCCTAACCAGGTGCAGAGTCCAGGGGTAGAAAATAAAGCATTCTTTTAATCAATGAACGACGACATGTTACTGTGGCACAATAATTTCGTCTACTGACTTGTCCCTATGACCTAGGAGACATTTGAATCAGGGGACTGTTGTTTTGTTTATGCTATTAAAACATCAAGTTTTAGAACAGGAGAGAAAGATTGCCGTTGTAGCCTAACATTATAATGTATGAACAATGTGAGTTTGAATAATTTCAATGTCAGGATCTTAAAAAAAAAAATCCTCTCATGCCCTCTGAAGTTCAATGGCCCACTCTGAGACATTTGACTGGAAATATAAATAAATATAAATTCTGTCACAAAGCATTTAAAGAAAATTGTCCATTTTAATGTTTACCTCGAGCAGTGGCCGTCTCTCCTTCATGCCATGCCAAGCAATGATAAGCACTTGGTGAGATACCGACTGGAAAGCTGAATTCTGTCCCCTGCACTGTGGTCCGTGTGTCACTCTCTGAAACGTCCCTCAGGACACGAGGCCTCAGACAAATCCTGAATACAAAATACAGAAGATCATGTTAAGACCACATGAAGAAGACATTGTGTACATGATTTTCTTCAACATGGAGCTGTAATTTATTGATTAGTCTTCCTGTCTGACAATCTTTCAGTCAGATGCTTTGACCGAGGCAGGAAGGTGATCATCAAGGGAAACTGTTAGATGAATTAGACGAGTTTTATTCCAGCATCGTACCTTTTATAAGCCAGCAGATTGTCATCCCTGGTGCAACATTCGTCTGCTCCAGCAGAAAAATAATCCCAGGCAGTCTTTGACAAATGTTCTTTAGCATATTTCTCAAAGTCAGTCAGGCATACCATCGCCATCTCTGGACACTGGCCTCCCTGCCTGTGTAACAGATACACACAAAGTACGATACACAGTACGATACACACAAACCAAGCAGATTAGGAAGACATCCATGCAGAGTTTTTATGGGTACTCATGAGTACTCTCCAGGTTTTCCAGGTTCCTCCCACCTCCAAAAACATACAACTTAGTTGGCCCTGCGATGCTCTGGTGTCTCAGCCGGGGTGTACCCCGCTTCTACCAGAACCCGTGACCCGCAAGTTGAAAAATCGGGTGGAGATTAAATGAATGTGTCACACCACTGAATCCAAAGAGAGGGTCGCTGAATGGTCCAGCGCTCCCGTTGTTTTCCCTGCAGAAATGAATAAAACCGAGGACGAACCTGTTTCACAGTGATGTCGACCGCTGCTTTCACCAGCAGCCTGCTAATGATCAACCCCCGTCTGACCAGCTAGGAGACCAACACGCCCCGTCTGGGCCAGGACTCTGAGGAACAGGTGACCAACGGTCTGCAAAGAGTGCGAACATTGAAAGACAAAGTTATGAGGCATTGTAATGATTTATACACCCATATGTATACACACGTTTTGTTGGTGATGATCATGGATTATCTGAAGTTTATACTTGACATCAAAAGTCATAAAAAAATTTCCAGAATTTTTTCAGGCTTTTGTAGTTTAGTAATATTAAATCAATCTGTGACAGTCTGTCAGCAAGATAGCGTTAGAATATTCTCTGTCTAACGTATTTCAAATGGTGCTATTATGAAAAACTCATTTTTCAGTTCTGTACAGACTAGTACTTCCTGTCCCTACCAATTCCTAGAATCTGGAAAACAAACAGGTCCTGTATCGACTGTATTTTCGGAACGTAACAAAGTTAGTGATTGACAGGAGCGATGCTAAAGACATACCAGCCCCATCTGAACGACAGAGGTGCTGCGTGGTTCAAAATATTAACTTGCAAAAAACACAATTCAAATTTTAATGAACATTGACACATCAGTCAGCTGTTTGTATCTGGGGGAAGACCAGGTACATTAATCAGAATCGGAATGAACATACTATATTGATCAGCGAGGGGGGAATTGCTTGTTTGTAATAAATTGAGAATACTCATGTGTTTACAGCTATGTACAGTTTTTAGTGTCCAAACTTCTATTTATCCTCACTGCAATGTAGGGTTAGCAAACAGAGGGATGTAAATAACCACCATCAGAAATGAGAGAATTTAAGCGGCAGATAATAAGGACGCAGCACATCGAATATCGAGACTGGTATGCCGTAGTTAGAGTTTTTATTTTTGGCCATATCTTTTTGTTCGTATTTTGCCAGCTCGTCGACGCTCCTGATCACCAATGTTTTCATGTGCTCCGGTGAAGGCCTCTTAGTTTTGATGAAAATCCTGCAGTTGTTCTTTTTTCAGGTGTGATCAACCCATTCTTTAGTTGACAAGCTTTTTTGGCGATACTAGCATTCTTTTTGGTGAGATCTGGTTAATGTAAACATTTTTTCCTTTCATTTTGGGGCTTTGTTTAAAAAATAATCTTGTTCTTACAGTTATATGTTTTAAATATGTCCTCCCATTTATCTGAAGTTAAATGACCTTATGTGGGAGATTGTCACCTTGAGCAGTGGCCTTCTATACTGAATGATCATCAGTGTTAAATTGAAATGCAGGACATGTCAAATGGGGCGTCAGTGGTTTTCACGCAGAGTAGATAGACACTTTATTAATCCCAGAGGAAATTGCACATATTCACTGCTCAAGACATACAAAATGAATAAATACTGGATGAACGCCAAGAGAAAAAAGAAACACTGACAACACAGGACAGGACGTACCACAAGACATACACTACACTAACAGCACATATACTAAACTAAGGACCAAAGAGTATCAAATAGAAAAAAGTGATAGACAGCTGGAGGCCCACCTGGTGGGTAAGGTACATCCTTCTCACACAGTAAGACACGTCTTCATCCCAATGTCTCTATACGCACCACAACACCTTGGTGCCACTACACTACATTGTTGTGTGATAATATTATGATCAGATCAGAAATCAGTGATAAAGAGAACAGAGGCCACTCTGTCAGGTTCAGCATGTGTTTACCTGAAATTCTCTTTCACGTACCATTGGTTGTCACATATATCATTATGTAATCATTTGTGGATCATTGTGTCGTTGCTGTGAATGTCCATGTAAATCTCTCATCCGACTTCTATGTCAATGATACGTCCAGAACATGATAGTTCCATGAACACAGAAGAACTGTCAGCATCTCTAACAGCATTCTATTTCATTCTTTATTTATCACATTTGCTACAGCAAAGCCAATCGTATTTTGGTTTCATGAAAAATGCCCCTAGCCTTCCAACATAATAGCAAAAACACTTTTGTTATAGTTGGTAACTCTTCTGTCGCCCATCCTACATTCTAGTGCACATTGGGCAGACGTGGTTCATGTTTCCTGACTTGAACATCTTTTAGTTTCTTGTGGTGGCGTCTCAGGCGGCTCAGCATTCTTGGCTTTTGTTCAGCGGATGTCCTCTGGGTCTTTGGGGCTTCAGGTACTTTAGAGTTTAGAGAACTGAATGAGGTTCCTGTTGATTTCTGTCACATTTCTGCAGCCTGAATGAGATAAATACAAATGATTATTTTAGTAGAGACAGAATATATAATAATACATTGGAATACTGGTTACATTTTTCTCTGACTGACCCCAATTCATTTCTCTCACCTGATAAAGTCATGGCCAGACGGAACTCATCCTTTAAGATTTGCAGCACTTCCCTCACTCCTTCCTCACCCTGAAAGTACATAGAATTAGATTTATGATCAAACTGTTCATTCCTACTAATAACACCTTCAAGTTATTTATATGTTTGCTGACAATGATGAGGTAATACACATGGTTATTAAAATACAATTCATGATTATTGAAAATAATGTATGTACGACCTACATGACCTTCAGCTGTGTTGACGGCTCAGAACTAGAGTTTGTCAGCTCCTACAAATATCTTGGTTTCTGACTGGACAACTCACATTCTGTCAAGTTTCACATTAACAGCCTGCAGGCCAAAGATTACACCAGATTTGGGTACGGAGGTACTTTCTATGTTTGATGATGGTAAAAAGCATGGTAAGAAAACTGTCCTCAATGCACGCCACAGACACCAAGTAAAAAGACTTATGGAAGAGTCTTCACCAACTACGTCCGAAACGTCAGAAGTATCATAACCACACACACGCACGCACGCACGCACGCACGCACGCACGCACGCACGCACGCACGCACGCACGCACATGGTGATATTTATACCTTGTATGCAAGGCCCCACAATACTGGACGGCCAATGAAAACACACTTGGCTCCCAAGGCCAGTGCTTTCAGTACATCACTTCCTGTTCTGATTCCTCCGTCCAGATAGACCTCAATTCTTCCTTTCACGGCATCCACGATCTCTGTCAGTGCATCAATCTGTTAGCAACAGAGAAGAACAAGTCCAACCACATCCTTTACAGCAGATGTCTGTTTAGGTTCTCAGTTATCCAGGTCATTGTTATCCAAAGCTCTTTAAATCAATCCACTGGACTTTAAGAAAGTTCTTGAAGACCTTTTGTTTTTCATCCAAGTGAGTTCTTCAGAACTGGAGATCTGAAAAAGTCGATTGGATGAGAGACGAAACGTCTTCAAAAACTTTCTTAAAGTCCAATGGATTGATTTAAACAATATTGGATTTACAGCAGATGTGTTTCACACTGGTGTTCCATACTTCTTCCCTGGACCAAAGTGTGGTCAGTCAGTACCGTGGCGAGAGATCCATCCAGCTGTCTCCCCCCATGGTTTGACACGATGATGCCTTGGACACAGTGCTCCACGGCCAACTCAGCATCCTCCTTGGTTAGAATCCCCTTGATGATGATAGGCAGGCAGGTGATGGACTGCAACCAGTGAACATCTTTCCAAGTGATGGAGGGGTCAATGGCACGGTATGAGGTGACCTGCTTCCCTGGGACTGCAGTCTCTGGCTTCTAGTGTATGTGGCACAACCACTATTAGCATGAACTTATTATGCAAACCTCTCTACTCAACAGATTGACAAGAACATATGCACTATAGTCAATTAAATCCTTAAACTTTACCCCTGTCTCAGACACACACACCTGGGTCCTACTCTTATTCTCCTTTTAACTGCAACAGTGAATTTCTTTTCATATAAACTTACCGGGAACATTCCATCAAAGTTCTTCGACCTGAGATGTGGTGGCAGCTTGGTGTAGTTGAGCAGACTATCACGACGCTTACCGAAGTAGGGCATATCAACAGTGAGGACAAGTGCCTTGTAGCCAAGTGCCTCTACACGCTGTACAAACTTCTCTGAAAGGTCCCGGAATTGAAAGATATGCATCTGGAACCAGCGGAACCCGTCTGGTGCTGCTGCCACAATTTCCTCAATTGAGCAGTTGGAAAAATTGCTGGAGATGTAGCAGGTGTTGAATGCTTCTGCAGCTGTGAACATAAAGTTTAGAAACTATTTAGAACATTGAATCTACATCTGAGACGTTCATTGTCGGAGTCGGAGGCTCAGTGTTTCCAGAATTTTATCCCCGCACTCCAACACGGATGACCTTGTACTGGTCAGTACAGTGAAGTCTTGAACATCCCAACTCTACTTCTGATTGGCTAAGTATCATAGTCTTACTCTGACCGTAATCCAGCATTACCCATCTATCCATTTTTGCTACTGTTTTATCTGCCGTCGCGGGTCGCGGGGAGCTGGAGCCTATCTCAGCTGGCTGAGAGCATGAGGCGGGGGAAACCCCGGGCGCGACGCCAGTGCACCG
The DNA here is from genome assembly GCA_013358685.1 of Antennarius maculatus. Lineage (NCBI taxonomy): Eukaryota > Metazoa > Chordata > Actinopteri > Lophiiformes > Antennariidae > Antennarius > Antennarius maculatus. The sequence goes on along the minus strand of CM023618.1, from coordinate 18,293,160 downwards.
TGGAACCAGACAGAGACACAGACAACCACGCACGCACTCACACCTACAGTCAATTTAAGACGATCAATTAACCTAAAGTGCATGTTTTTGTAGGTGGGAGGAAGCTGGAGAACCCGGAGAGAACCCACACAGACGTGGGGAGATCAGGCAAACTCCGCACAGTGCGTGACGCAAACCTGGAACTGCCTCGCTGTGTGGCGGCAGCGCTACCCACTGCGCCGCCATGCCGCCCAGTCATTACCCTCAACTCTAAATTTTCCCAGCTGAAGTCCAAAAAGGTAGGCAGAGCAAGCCAATTAGAGGCAGAATAGACTGCCGTATGGATCTTTTTCCATGGAAGCATACTGAGTCTGAAACATCATCTTTGAAAGCACAAATGACCAATAACACCACTAGGGTTCTACAGAGACAATCACACCATGACATTCATAACAGCAAATAAAGTACACTAAATTTTGTTTTACATTATCTAGTTGACACAGGTCCATTGACTAAGCAGGCAGAATACACTGATTTCTTTTTTGACAAATCAGAGAAAGCAGGTGAATGTTTAATGCCCCTTTAAGCTACTGGATAATCGGCTTGAAATTTCAGAGAGAAAAAAGAGCAAAAAGGAAAGGGAAACATGGTGTGTGGCAACACCATCAAGTTTTCCAGGATGGAAAATTCTATACTTACAAAGCATATAGTTCTACTAAATAACAGAGGCAGTTCAGCCTGGATGGCTTTTTGTAATGTTCTACTGCCTCCAGCTGTTGGGGTCTTGTGACATAAAAACTCTTCTCATGAATGTGAAGAAGCTGAACGTTTGATCAAATCATTTCAAGTAACTAAAAAAAAAAAAGACATTCAAAATCAAATTTAAATGGTGATACAGATTTTTTTCAGGCTCAATTTGACTGTTTTTAACGCAACATCTGAGCAACTTTATTAACTGGATGCATCCACCTGTCATAATCAAAGGAAAAAGTTAGATCTATACTTGAATTTAATCTTCAATGAGCTCAGCAAAGTTCCACCTAACCAGGTTCAGAGTCCATGCATCGAGCAGGCAGATAATAAAGAAGTTATAAGGGTAACGAATGACATCATGTTAATCTGGTGTAAAAGTTAAGTATACTGAGTTGACCTCAGACGACCTGAATATGAGTTTAGGCATAGTTGTTTTCCAGCTGGTTTAAAGACACTTTTGAACTATAGTGTAGACGTATTATTTTATTATAATCTTTTTAAAACTCCCACTCAGGCTAAACACAAACACACACACACACACGCACGCACGCATGCACGCACACACGCACACGCACACACACACACACACACACACACACACACTCCTCACCGCGGCCAGTGGCCTTCTCTCCTTCATGCCATGCCAGACCATGATAAGCTGTTGGCGAAATACCGACTGGAAAGCTGATTTCTGTCCCCTGCACTGTGGTCCGTGTGTCACTCTCTGAAACGTCCTGCAGGACACGAGGCCTCAGACGGATCCTGAATACGAAGCACAAAAGATCATATTAAGACCAGATGAAGAGGAAGAGGAGGACCGTAGTAAATACATTGAGTCATTGACTGGTTAGGGAAAGTGTCCTTATCACTGAATTTATTGTTCCAGAAATTGTTGCCACTCTTTTATATAGCAATTTTAAAAGTTACTTGTTTTTCTTTGATGTTTGTGAGATTCAGTACTGCCATTAATCCTTCCTTGGGTAGAAACCAAATTTGGTCTACTTTAGCCCCAACACTTGCTGTCCTGTACTGTCATTAATTCAGTCCACCTTCTAATATTTAAGAATAAAAGGCTGTTTGATAATTATGTTTTCAAAATCAAATTTTGCTTCTATGACAGTCCTTATTATTGTATTAGACTCAGATTTTTGCTTCAGCGGTCAAGTAATTCTGTTATCATCCAAAAAATCAGAGAACACATTTCATGAAAAGACCAAGACAAAGTCACCCACACCCTAATTTTCGTAGTCTTGACTTTTCTATCACTCTGTTTTACTGGGCCACCATACCTTTTTTGCCACCATACCTTTTATAAGCCAGTAGATTGTCGTCCCTGGTGTAGCATTCATCTGCTCCAGAAGAATAATAATCCCAGGTATCCTTTGAGAGATGTTCTTTAGCATACTTTTCAAAGTCAGTCAGGCATACCATCGCCATCTCTGCACACTGCACACAATTTTCAGTATGACTCTTATTGATATCAGTTAACATAAAACAACAGCAGATTAAGAAGGAGACCATCAGTCATCAACTTCTTATTGAATAAATATGTCCATACACATTTTAAGATCCTTTTATTTGCTTTTAAAGCCATAAATGGCATCGCTCCACCCTACCTCTCTGAGTTACTTCACCCATACACCCCACGCTGCTCTCTCAGGTCAGCTGACCAGCTGCTCCTCATACAGCCTAAAGTCAGGCTGAAGCTCAGAGGGGAACGTGCATTTTCGGTATCAGCTGCTAAATTATGGAATGGGCTCCCGCTGCACATCAAACTGGCTTCTTCACTGTCGCATTTTAAATCTCTTCTTAAAACCCACCTCTTTTCCCTGGTGTTTGACACATCTGATTTTATTTTTATTTTATTTTAAGTTATTTTATATTTTATAGTTATTTTATTTGATATTTTATTTAGCTGCATTGTGTTCATGGTTTTATGGTGCGTCTGTTGTGTTTTTATCTAGTGACTGTGCAGCACTTTGGAAACCTTGTGTTTATTTAAATTGTGCTATATACATAAAGTGGATTGGATTGGATACACATTAACCATGATGATATTAGTAAATATGATATTTATTGTAAAGCATCTCTTTGAGAAAAAGTAAGCTCCTTTTAAGTTTATTACACAAAATAAAAGACATGCACAAAGGGTTGGATCCAATGAAAGGGTCGCTGCAGGGTCCAGCGCTCCCATTGTTTTTTCTGCAGAAGTACGAAAACCGAGTACGAACCTGTTTCACAGTGAAGTAGACTCCGTTTTTTTTCACCACCGGACTGCTGATGATCAACGTCCGTCTGACCAGCTAGGAGACCAACACATCCCGTCTGGGTCAGTAATCTGTCCTGCAGTCTGCAAAGAGTGTGAACATTCAAAGTTATGAGGTATTGTAATGATTTATACACATATACACATATACATATTTACGGTATATACACGTTTTGTTCATCAAAGATGTTGGATGATGTAACGTTTTGTAATCGATGACCATCACAGGGACGCCTCCGGAAAATTTCCATGACCTCAAAAGTCATAAACGATGTTCAGGAATTCTTTCAGGCTGTTGAAGTTTAATAACATTATATCAATCTCTGATAGTCTGTCAGCAGGAGAGAGCTGGAATATTTCTCTGCCTAATATATATAAGACACTGAGGCATGTTATCTATGTTGTCAACAAATTTGTGCAACTGAATTATCATATCCACAAATGACCTAATTATGGATGATAAAAGAAGAAAATTCCTTGTGTAGTAGGAGTGGTGCACAAAAATATGCACAACTATTGCTGTACATAACCTAGTTTGACTGAGCATATAGAATAGCCTCATAGAAACCAAGTGTGCACTAATTGGCAAAGCCAACCGGTGGAATATTTGTTCCCCAAACAAATTTGGGAAAGGAAGACCCAAGTATATCTACTCAGTTCTGTTATGACAGCAAGAGGTCCCCTAAAAACACCCTTGAACGCATCTTTGATTAGTTGACACAACATCATGATCATGAAATATTGTGCAGAAGCACAGATAACAAGGGAGAGATGGTGACTGTTTAGGTTTGAGCAGATCCAGAATTGGTTACAGTAATCTCCGGACAGCAGTTTGAAATAATGGTGACTGTAAAGACCAGGAATCATCAAACGGTGGCCTGCAGGTAAAATCCGGACTGTGAGTGGCTTCAAGTCACACCACAAAGGTTTCTGATGCAACAGGGAATAAGTTAAGTCTATTATTAACTTTTGTCCTCAAATGAATTGGCAAAATTGCACCAAAACCAGGTGTTTATTGTCTATCTGCATGATGCAGGTAGTCAATAAAAATCATTCTTTTAGTCAATGAATGACATGATGTTAGTGTGGTGAAATTGTTATGTTTACTGCCTTGTCCCTAGATGACCTGACTCAGGTCTGTCATGAAAAAGTCCTCCCATGCCTTCTGAAGTTGAATGGCCTTTTTTGGGAGATTGTCACCTTGAACAGTGGCCGTTTATACTGAATGAACATCAGTGTTAAATTCTAGTGTTTGAAAGCAGGACATGTCCATTATGTAATCATTTGTGGATCCTGGTGTTGTTGCTCTGACTGTCTATGCAAATTTTCTCAGCCGACTTCTATGTCAATGATACGTCCAGAACAAGATAGATTCATCAACCCAGAAGAACTGTCAGTATCTCCTTCAGCATTCTATGTCATTCTTTATTGATTGTGTTTGTTACAGCAAAGACAGACATATGTTGGTTTCATGAAAATCACCCCTGGCCATCCAACACAATAGCACAAACACTTTCTTTATTCCTTTTCTAACTCTGCTGTCATCCATCATACACTGTAGTATAAATACAGTGCCTTGCGAAAGTATTGGCCCCCCTAAGAATTTTTTTTGACATTTTGCCACATTTCAGGCTTCAAACTTAAAGATAACAAACTGAAAATATTTTTAAAGAATCAACAACATGTGAGACACAATCTTGAAGTGGAACCAACATTATTCAACATTTTATATTGTGTTTAGAAATGAAAAACTGAAAAGTAGGATATACAGAAGTATTGTCCCCCTGTTCTCTCAGCTCAGATAACTGACTCCAGAAGTTCCCTGATGACTTCTGAATGATCCAATGTTGACCTAAATGACTAACAATGACAGAGTGCATCTGTGTGTCATTTGGTCTCACATTTGCACGTCCTGCTTTTCAGTTTTTTATTTTTAAACACAATATAAAATGTTGAATAAAGTTGGTTCCACTTCACGATTGTGTCTCACATGTTGTTGATTCTTGAAAAATATTTTCAGTTTGTTATCGTTAAGTTTGAAGCCTGAAATGTGGCAAAATGTCAAAAAGGCTGGGGGGGGGGGCAATACTTTCACAAGGTACGGTACATGTTGGTCAGACACGATTCATATTTCCTGACTTGAACATCTTCAGTTTGTTGTGGTGGTGTCTCAGAATCCTGCTCAACATTCTTGTCTTCTGTTCAGCAGATGTCCTCTGGGTCTTTGGTGCTTCAGGTACTTTAGAGTTTAGAGAACTGAATGAGGTTCCTGTTGATTTCTGCCACATTTCTGCAGCCTGAAGGACATGTATACAAATTATTATTTTAGTAGAGACACAATATCTAATAGTGCATTGGAATACTGGTTACATTTCACTCTAAATGACCTCACTTCATTTCTCTCACCTGACAAAGCCATGGCCAGACGGAACTCATCCTTTAAGATTTGCAGCACTTCCCTCACTCCTTCCTCACCCTGAAAGGACACAGAATTAGATTTATGATCAAACTGTTCATTCCTACTAAAAACACTTTCAGGTTAATGAGGTAATACACATGTGTGGTCGGTCTATAACAGGTAACTGGTTATTACAATGCAGTTAATGATTATTGAAAATAATGTAATTAAGATCTAAAGCCTGATGAGGCCAGTTGGCTACCTTGCTGCACCTGCGACAGACTGAATCTTTGGGTGTTTTTACCAAGATAGTTTCTATGTTTGATTGTGGTAAAAAAATGTATATATTGGCTTCAATAGTGGTGCTGCATCGGAAAGAGCCATGTAAGAACACCGTCCTCGGTGCATGCCATACACATCGAGGAAAAAACAAATTACTGGAGAATCTTCACAAGGTACATCCAAATTGTCAGAGGTACCCAACACACACACACACACACACACACACACACACACACACACACACACACACACACACACACACACACACACACACCTTGTATGCAAGGCCCCACAATACTGGACGGCCAATGAAAACACACTTGGCTCCCAGGGCCAATGCTTTCAATAAATCACTTCCTGTCCTGATTCCTCCGTCCAGATAGACCTCGATCCTTCGTTTAACAGCGCCCACGATCTCTGACAGCGCATCAATCTGTTAGTGACAGAGAAAAACAAGTTCAACCACATCCTTTACAGCAGATGTGTTTCACACTGCTGTTTTATACTACATTCAAGGACCAAAGTGTCGTCAGTTCAGTACCGTGGCGAGTGTTCCATCCAGCTGTCTCCCCCCATGGTTTGACACGATGACGCCTTGGACGCCGTGCTCCACAGCCAACACAGCGTCCTCCTTGGTTAGAATCCCCTTGATGATAATGGGCAGGCTGGTGATGGACTGCAACCAGTGAACTTCTTTCCAAGTGACGGAGGGGTCACTAGTGTGGTACTTCAGTTGGACTGCTGTCTCTGGCTTCTAGTGCAAGTGGCACAACTACTATAAGCATCAACTTATTATGTAAATATCCTTCACTTACTCATGAACCTGGCTTTTATTGTGTTTTTTTTTCATGGGCACGATTATAGCTGAAATTGGTTGGTGCAGCAGATGTGTTTCATACTTCATCACAGGAACAAATTGTAGTCATAAGTTCTGAGCCAAGGATTTGCTATTACATCCTTGATCAGCACTTGGACCACTACTTATGCCACTTTTAACTCCAAGAGTTTTCCTACGCTTTTCTTGAACATGTTTTTGAACATGTTGTTATCAACTTACCTGGAGCAGTCCATTAAAGTTCTTGAACTGGACATGTGGTGGCAGCTTGAACTGGTTGCGGATATTTTTGTGACGTTTACCCAAGTAGGGCATATCCACAGTCAGGACAAGTGCCTTGTAGCCAAGTGCCTCTACACGCCGTACAATCTGCTCTGTCAGTTTCCGGTCCTGGTACACATATATCTGGAACCAGCGGTACCCGTTTGGTGCTGCTGCCACAATCTCCTCCACTGTGCAGGTGGAGAGGGTGCTGGTGATGTAGCAGGTGTTCAATGCCTCTGCGGCTGTGACGATGAAGTTGAGAAACCTTTTAGAATATTAAATTTACATGTCAGATGTTCATTATCCGAGTTCAGTGTCAATGTTTCCATTATTTCCTCCTTTCACTCCAGCACAGATAAAGTCGGAGTAAGGGCTTCTGTCGAGACTTGAGATTGTTAGTTTGGTGAATCAACAGTTGTGTTTTCCCATCACTGACAGCCTTCTTCAGCTCCCTGCTTGCAATGTCACATGTGCTTCTGTGGCCACCTGCTATTCATTCAATCAATCTACACATTGTGAACTCTGCTGTGGAAATAAACTAGGCATTTGGTCTTCATTCTACTGTCAAGCTTTTAGGTTCTCGAACAAAGTCAATGTAATATATTTTAATCCTCACCCCGAGCAGTGGCCGTCTCTCCTTCATGCCATGCCAGACAATGAAGAGCAGTTGGCGAGATACCGACTGGAAAGCTGATTTCTGTCCCCTGCACTGTGGTCCGTGTGTCGCTCACTGAAACGTCCTGCAGCACGCGAGGCCTCAGACGGATCCTGAATATGAAGCACAGAAGGTCAGCTTAAGAACAAATGAAGAAGAGCAGGCGTTAAAGATTATCTTCACCACAAAGACAAAGTTTAATTGCTTATTCCTCCTCTATGACACTTGTGGTGGTAAGGAGTCGAGCTTGACATCAAGATGACTTAATAAAAGGTTCTTGTGATGGGACATACTGTACATACACTACGAGCTGGGGACACTGCAGAAGTTGCAGAAGAAATATGCAATATGCGAATAGAGAAAAACGCAAATAGACACCAATCCATTCATCCATCTGTGTGTCCGCGGTACCTGGCCTGGCTACCAGGCACTTGCAGGCCCCTTCCCCAGTCTTGACTGCGGGCGGGGTACCGGTATTACTCCGGGCCGGGTAAACTCATGGGTATTTGGCAATTTGGATCTTTTGTAACGACACTTTGTCTGACCCTTCACCTAGAACTTTTTCACCGTGGGAGACACTACCATGTGCAAATTACAATTTGTAAATTACCCCAGTTAACAGCTGCTCGGATTATAGAAGCACTCAAACGCCTTCAACATGGTGAGATGTCAGGTGACGAAGGGGTAAAATCCAGCTATCATTTGTTTTTGGTGAACAAAAACAAATGATGCCTCTGAAATTCCAAATGTCACTGATGTTTCAGAAATATTTGTAAAATAAAAATAATGATATAAATGGTGCGTTTGACAGCAGATACTATGTCTCACATTATGAGGTAAACTAAAAACCCAAAACAGTGTATTTCTTTTCATTATTCTGACATAATTGGAGTATGTTTGTTTTTAATTATTTAGTTGCCTAAATAATAGAACAACCAACATCCAAAATTAAAACAAGATATCTTCACATTGGATTGTCTTCCCTGGACTTATTTTCCAGTTGGAGATATTTTTGAACATGAGCTGACAATACAGAAGCAAACAAATCATTTGTGACATTAGAGAAGATGAGAGGAATGCATGATGAGTCCAAGAGAAGCCTTGTATGTTTCAGAAAGCCTGAGTGAGGCCTGCAACGATTTCTGGAAGCCAAAATTTCTAAACAACGGGAGTATAAGAGAGATTCCTTTTTACCTGCTACTTTCTAATAAAACAACTTTGTCTCATCTCTAAGCTTTTATTTCCACCACAGTACCTTTTATAAGCCAATAGATTGTCGTCCCTGGTGTAGCATTCATCTGCTCCATCAGAATAATAATCCCAGGTATTCTTTAACAAATGCTCTTTAGCATATTTCTCAAAGTCAGTCAGGCATACCATCGCCATCTCTGCACACTGATGTCCCTCCCTGTGTGGGAACAGAGATCCGTTTTTTGCTTTGCACATATTAAACAAGTGGTTCGTACACCATTGATCAATTGTCCAGCACTCCCATCATTTTACCTGCAAAAGTGATGATAAGGAGGACGAACCTGTTTCTTAAGTGAAGTCGATTCCACCAGACAGTTGATGATCCACCACCGTCTGACCAACTAGGAGACCAACACGCCCCGTCTGGGTCAGTAATCTGAAGAGTAGGCAACAGTCTGGAGCATGCACATGCAAAGTTATAAGGCACTGTGAGGAATTGTCTGGCTCATGTTTTCTTTGTGGGTGTTAATTAAATTTAATATTTGATCTTACATGTATAATTGATAACATTTTTTAATTATACTTAGTGAATGTAGGAATGCCTGCAGAAAGTTTCCACAAAGGTGGCAGAGAAAATCTTTGGTGAACCAAAAGCAACATCATACCTGAATTTCAGGAATTACTTTACAATAGTAAAGCAAATCTATGACCCATCTGTCATGGTACATGGCAGTATGGTAATATAGAGGAGTTGCATGTTTGATGAAGCACCAGGACAATATGGTTTTAATAAGTTCACAAAGTAGAAGTTTTATGTATTGGATCACTGAGTTGTGGTTACGTTCTTCTCCTTAGCCCAGCTAAGACACTGATAATGTTGGCTCTGGTTGTGGAGTGCCTTGACACAAGGAATGCAAAACTTTTAGTCCATTTCCTGGTCTGTATGTCATTACTTTTCAACTGGCTTTCCTTGACAGTCCTCTCAAGGCTACATCCATCCTTTTACACCCTTGTTTCCTACATATACCTACCTATCTGTATCCTGGAGAGCAGGTGGTTTTATGGTGTGGAGTTGAAGCAACCAAGTAATGGAAGCTGCAGAGTACAGGCCAGGACAAGGTGATCACTACTACATCCAACGTACCGTAAAATTTAATGAGGGCCAGAGCTTCCAGCTATTAAACTGGTTTTGCTGGCTGTAGTTATAATGGGTGTCAATCTGCTGTAACTACGACTACTATTATTTGGCAATTCTGATCACCATAGTGAGAAGGAGGTCTTGTGGCTCTGGTCTTGTTGAGGGCATTTGGAGTCACTTGTCATCCTTCTGCTTCAATATCAATCATATACTTTAAATAAATTTAAATGTGCTTGAATAGTTTGTGATCAAATCTGTAACTGACATCGGTCCTTGGTTTTATATGGCTCGTCATTCCTGACAAAAATTGAGGGTCTAAGGATAGGGGCTCACTGAACGCCCTGAGACAAATGGGATCAAATTCAGAGGAACATCCATCCATCCATCCATCCACCCATCTTTGGGCCGGGTCGCGGGGGCAACAATCTAAGGAGGGATGCTCATACATGCTTCTCCCCAGACACCTCTTCTAGGGGGAATCCGAGGTGTTCCCAGGCCAGCTGAGAGACATGGTTCCTCCATCGTGTCCTAGGTCTTCCCCGAGGTCTCCTCCCCGTAGAACATGCCCGGAACACCTCCCCAAGGAGGCGTTCAGGAGGCATCGGCTGTTTACATAATCACGAGAACTGTCAGCATCTCTAACTGCAGTCTATTTCTTTATTGATTAGGTTTGTTACAGCAAAAACAGACTTATGTTGGTTTAATGAAAAACACTCTCGCCTATGCAAAACAATAGCAAAAACTCTTCATTCCTTTGCTAACTCTGAAGTCACCCATCATACACTCTAGTATAAATACATGTTGGTCAAACACGATTCATGTTTCCGGACTTGAACATCTTCCAGTTTTTTTTTGGTGACGTCTCAGACTCCTGCTCAACATTCTTGTCTTCTGTTCAGCAGATGTCCTCTGGGTCTTTGGGGCTTCAGGTACTTTAGAGTTTAGAGAACTGAATGAGGTTCCTGTTGATTTCTGCCACATTTCTGCATCCTGAATGACATAAATACAAATTATTGTTTTAGTGGAGACAGAATATATGTTGGAATACTGTTTACCTTTCACTCTGAGTGACCTCATTTCATTTCTCTCACCTGACAAAGCCATGGACAGCCGGAACTCATCATTTAATATTTGCAGCACTTCCCTCACTCCTTCCTCACCCTGAAAGGACACAGAATTAGATTTGTGATTAAATTATTCATCCCTGTTAACAGAAATATCATTTATGTGTTGTTTTCTTTGAAAGACAGATGAAGACTTGTGTATTTCTCTAAAATGGCTATGCTTTCTGTACCGTCAGTTCTTCTTTGCCAGCAAAATCTACACAACAAATCCTGACCTTGAGGATTTTGATATGTAACCTTCAAATAAGGTCATCGCTCCATCAGTGTTGCTTAAGTTCAATGAACGATAATGACACATCAAGGGCATTATGTAAAATAGTGAAATTCTTACTGGTAATCAAGAATTTAAAGATGCCATCTTCAATCTCAAAACACACACATACACGTATATACATTGATCAGTTTTGTTGTTTGTACCTTGTATGCAAGGCCCCACACTGCTGGACGGCCAATGAAAACACACTTGGCTCCCAGGGCCAGTGATTTCAATACATCACTTCCTGTCCTGATTCCTCCGTCCAGATAGACCTCGATCCTTCCTTGCACTGTGTCCACGATCTCTGACAACGCGTCAATCTGATAGCGACAGAAAATAACAAGTCCCAGTCAACAAAACCTATAGCAACAGGATGCGGGATGGTCTCCGCAGCAATATTTCACCTTGTTTAAATCAGGATATCAACAAACTGTGGGTTTGATGTTTGTTTTGTTTTTTACTCTTTTAAACCATGAAGGCTTGCACCAACTCGTCCTGGTTATCACTGTCTTATACTCTGGCACAATCGCTGCCATTGATTTGGTGGCATGTGGCATGTGATCTACATCGCCATATAGATCTCTTGGAAAGTGGCTCAAGTTTTGGAATACTGATGTTCTGCTGTCTTTTGTCTAAAGAGGTATAAATGTAGAGGATCTGTGTCACGCTGATCACTCTTTACTTAAGTTTCTGTACTTTAGTTTCATTTTTTTCCAAGTAGGTTTGTCTAAATAGGTCAGCTTTCATGTGAATTGAGTAACGTGCAAGATTAACTAATTACAGCTATCTAGGAGAAAGCCCATACTCACTTATACTCACTTTAGCCAAAATGCAGTTTTGGTACTTGAGTACAACACTTTACTTAATTACACAGTATGTGCTAACTTTTGTGCGAAGGCTCATAATTTGCTCCTCGGAATAATTATGGTGACAAACAACTGTAGTAATCTGTCTCTCTCTCTCAATCTCTCCCCCTCTCTCACTCACACACACGCACACACACAGACGGTCAAGAGACAGGGCGGGAATGTCTAAGAGAAATGACACGCATATTGCATTAGGCCATAATTACCTTTGTTCTTTTACAATATAATTTTATATGGTAAGCAGCTGGTCCCAGCCCTAAAATGTAACTATCAGCACTACTGAATTCTTTTCTCTTAGACCCCATTGTCCTATCTCAATTTTATTCATTCATTCATTTCCCAATCGCTTTTCCACTTTCGTGGGTCACGGGGGCTGCTGGAGCCTATTACAGCAGACTTATGGGCGTGAGGCGGGGAGAAGCTCTGGACACGGTACCAACACATGGCTGATGAATTTATTCATTTTAATATTTATATTTCCTATAATCAATACGTACAGAGGCAGGACCTCCATCCAACTGTCTCCCCCCATGGTTTGACACGATGATGCCTTGGACGCCGTGCTCCACTGCCAACTCCGCGTCCTCCTTAGTTAGAATCCCCTTGATGATGATGGGCAGGCGGGTGATGGACTGCAGCCAGTATACATCCTTCCAACTGATGGAGGGGTCCAGGTTATTGGCTGGGATTCCATACTCATCTGGGCCTGCTGTGTCCTGCTGGTAGGGCATGTCATAAAACTTCTGTCGTTATCTCCTTATAATGTTCTCTGAACTACTACGGCTGCTTTTTTGCTTTTGTATGTGAAGGTGACAGTCAAGAAATATAATTCAATATGTATACATTTCAGAACATTTCAGAATTAATGTAATATTACATTGTCAAAATGACAAATGGGGAAGGATATTTCACCAGTGAAGTTTTGGTTGAAGCAGTCTTGACTTTCATTTCATGTATTTTTTTGCCTTTTTTTATCTGTCCTTCTGTCTTTTATTTGTCTCATCTTCATTTGTCTATTCTTATTTTGACCTTTTTCCTTCTTATGTTCACTTTCCGCTGCTTAATTTCTGCTTTAATTTCTACTTCCGTGTTTTGAAATTTTGAATCCTTTGATTAACGGTGAGGGTACTGTACCTGATCAAAAGTCCTACCTGGAACACTCCATCAAAGTTCTTCACCCTGAGATGTGGTGGCAACTTGAACTGGTTGCGGATGTCGTCGCGACGCTTACCGGTGTAGGGAACATCAACAGTGAGGACAAGCGCCTTGTACCCAAGCATCTCCACACGACGCACAATCTGTTCTGACAGCTTCCTGTCCCGATATACATACAGCTGGAACCAGCGGTACCCGTTTGGTGCCGCTGCCACGATCTCCTCCACGGAGCAGGTGGAGTAAGTGCTGGTGATGTAGCAGGTGTTCAATGCCTCTGTAGCTGTGAGGAAAAAAGTTGTGACATTAATTTGAAGACTAAATTCACATTTGACAAGACTGTTCCAATACCTGGGTTGGCATGCCCCCCTCCCAAAAACACAAGCCTCACCTCGAGCAGTGGCCATCTCTCCTTCATGCCATGCCAGGCAATGAAAAGCAGTGGGTGCGATACCGACTGGAAAGCTGATTTCTGTCCCCTGCACGGTGGTCCGTGTGTCGCTGACCGACACATCCCTCAGGATACGTGGCCTCAGGCGGATCCTGAATATGAAGCACAGATCATGTTAAGAGAAGATGAAGAAGAAGAAGAGGTAGAACTTGATTAGTTTCTTAGCCTGTATTAATATCCATCGTTGGAATCTGTTGATGAACCAAAAGTTACACTTCATCCCAGGAATACAGGTCAGATTTTATTGTTGCTATTGGTTTAACCTACACTATCTTTCAAGGACTGTTTACTACTGGGTGGGTAAGGGTGATTATCAGAGTCCCAGGTCCTCAGGTGGATTGAAACCTAGGACCATCAGCTGTGATGGAACAGAACCATCTACAGCTCCACCGTGATGCCTTGACTTAATGACTGCCAACAATGGCTTCTCCACTTCCTCCTATATAACTATGATCATCCAGCCCAGTTCAATGATGGCTAGTTTTGATAGCAGACAAAGTAAGCTTCATGTTAGCTGTGTTGAAGAACCAACCACCATGTCACAATTGACTTTGAGTCATTTCCCATTGGCTTTATTTTACTATTTAGAAAAACTGTCACCGCCAGGTTGGGGAAACTTTGTAATAGAGCTTTCAGTCGACTCCATCTCATGCATAAATGATCATTCCATCGCCGTACCTTTTATAAGCCAGTAGATTGTCATCCCTGGTGCAGCATTCATCTGCTCCAGCAGCATAATAATCCCAGGTAGCCTTTGACAGATGTTCTTTAGCATACTCCTCAAAGTCCGTCAGGCATACCATCGCCATCTCTGCACACTGACCTCCCTCCCTGTATGGGAACAGAGATCAGATCATTAACGATGTTTACTGTCAGGGTTCTGTTCTGTTTGTGTGCTTGACAGGTCAAGCTGTGGCAGAGGGTGTGGCTGGATCGTAGCAGCTGACGAGCCACACCAGTTCCCACTCTGCTCATCAGCCTCATTTTAAAAGGCCTGGCTTTTCCCTAAGAGGGTGCCAGATTATTTCGTCCTGTGTTTGTGACGCTAATGTTCCTAGTTTTCTCGCAGCTACATGCTCTTTTCAGTATTGTGGATTTTTGTTAATTGTTGCTCTGTTGTTTCAGTTTTCATTGCTCACTTGTGTTTTTGTCTGAGCAATTAAACTGTTTATTTTTACGTTTGTGTCAGTCTCTGCTCCTTGGGGTCCAGACTTGAACTTTTCGTAACAGTTTACTGTGTCGGTTTAGATGAAGGAGACGGCGTGCACAGCTCCAAAACTTATATAGTGTGATGGGTGCACGGTAGTGGCAAAGATAAAAAAATCCGTAAATGAGTGCCGGTTTACTGATTTATTGTGTCAGTTTACACAAAACTAGCAAAAAAAGAAGAAAATCAGTCACCAATTTATCAGTGAATGAAGCAACTATAAATGTCAAGTTTTAAACAACAAGCGTGCTCTGTCGACCACTAAAGCTGCCTATTTCTCCAGATTAATAAGCAATCTGGAAAAGCCTTTGTGTGAACACAAAGGTCTGTTTTCAATACTGACTGTTATTGATATCAGCAGAGTAATGAATGGTCAACCAGTTATTTAAACATATGCATGAAACATATTAATGATTCTGGATTACAATACAGGAAGAGTATACTGTATGTCGCTAGTCTTTTACCTTTGCATGTCATGCACCAACAGCAAACATTCTTCAAGCTTAAAATCACAATCTACCTAATTTATTATGTCTAGTGGTTGCATGAATTAATATTGTCCCGATCCAGGTTTGTTTTCTGTCGGCAATTCAGCAATATTAATTTAATTCTTATTTAATGTCATGCACCTTAATTTTACAGCAACTTTAACAAACAAATTAACAAAGCTTTGAAAGTTTTCTGCTGTGCTTTTTAGGTAAATACTGAATTTGCCTCCCTGCAATCTGACTACATCTGATGATAATCAGCCAAGGGAGCACTTTTGTCACCTGAGAATCAGCAGACAGATCAGAGTGAGGGACAGCTCCATGATCTTTCTGACATTTATTAGATAAGTAATCTAATAAATGACTAGTGGAGATATTTTTATAAATGTATACCTTGGATTTGGATTTGATCAAATTAGGAACAATTGAGGAGGAAGACAAGTTGCATTTTAACATAACTAATAAAAGCTATGAAATCCACTGTCAGTTTACGTCACCTGATGGTGATCCTTGCTTTCACTTTGTTTTACACAAATGTGCTGATGGCGGCTCTAACTACAGTGAGAACAAGAGGCGTCTGAATCCCAGGTCAGGTGGTGTTTACATAAACACGCTGAATTTACAGACTATAGTGCGAACATACGTTGCGTTCACTGACTGGACTGCGTCGTATTTCCTATGACTGCAGGAGTTTTTGTTTTGGCGGTTGCTGCTTCAGTACATGTTGAATATCAAGACACATCATATTGCATGAATCAGTCTATTTCTTTTGGATTATGTAGTTTTATTTGGGTTTAAAATACATTAATTCTTTTTGTTTCTGGTTATGTTGGAAATTTCCCCACTGTGGGATGAATAAATATTTATTTTATCTTAATTTACTTTGGACTCAATATAGCTCTATTTCAGCTCTTCTACACACATGAAAAACCACATCTTATTCACACGTAAGATGGTGATGAAATCCGTAATTTCCAACAAGGCAAAAATGTGTTTTCTTCGAATTATTCAACTCGTTTAAAAATTTGGATTGAGAGTGTATCTACATATACATAAACAGCATTATTTAACACAGGGTTCCCTCTGTTGTCAGGACTCACCGATTACAAATGCTCATTCTCAGCGGAACAGCTTCTCTTAGGTCCGAGTCATTACCTGTGAGTAGAAAACAATCACAACACAAGGTACACGCTACCCACTTAAAACCACAATGATATCTGCTGTATAATTACAAACAGTAGGACAATACATATGGAGCCAACTGTTCTGTAAACCTTTGAAACACTTAATCATTAGTTTTCCGTCACGAACACTTGATGGCAGTGCAACACTGAATAACTGCAGTTTGTTTCTGTGTAGAAAAGCAGATTTTACCGTGTGGGTAACACTGTGTTTATGCCTGTGACTGTGATTAACAAAAAGTCACAACACACACCTTTGTAAGGTCCTTCTACGTTGTGCTTGAATTTTTTATCTGAAACCTAACTTTTACAGTATTAACTTCATTTTAACAAAATCTTTTTGAATCCTCATGAGTTCTGGAAAACCGCAGGAATTTGTGCAACACATGCATCCGTGTTGACATTGTTATTTCCACCAGGGGATGGCTTATCAATGGAAAGACCAACAAAAAATGTAAATATACAATAATAACACTATTTTTTATTTCAGGACATAATCAACGTTAGAATGAGATAATAATACAAAAAGTTGTAAAGGACAAAGACAGGAATTGAGTAATGAATTCTGACCTTAGCTCAGACACAATATTAATTACTTCATAATATTAAGTACTTCAAAAGTTGTTCATGAAAACATGCCAAACCTTCCGATTTATTTTTTGCGTGTTACTTTAAGAGAGTGTTAATTTTGCCACACAGGCTGAACAAATTTTCCAATACCTGAAAATGAACATAAATAAATAAAGTCTGAATGGATTCCAAAATATCAATTTGAACATGTTTGGTGAGCACAAACCTCACTTTAAAATGACAGAAATCCTTCTCGTCCTTGGTTGGTTTCACCCACAGGTCCTACCTGTACCAGGACATCAGCCTACTATCCCTAGCAAGTTTGAGCGGGCGCCTCTGAATGGCAGCGGAAAATATATTGTCCTGGTGAATTTCTGGAATACCTGCCACTTGTTATTTATTGTGTTTAACCAGCTTCTGTTGCAGAGCGTTGGTTTTTGAAACACAGGCCTGTTTTCATGAGAAGTGCTGCTAATTCCCAGCAGAAAAAACACATCCTGGTGTCGGCTTTATTAATTAATCTGGTAATGTAATGGGGGGGGGGGTTAAAGGTAAACAGAACCAGCACACCATGGATCCCCATTGTGGAAAGAAACACAACAACCGAATTGGATAAAATTAGCATCCTACCTTAGCATTAGCTGTTTGTACAGCCCACAGTACGTGTTGGTTCCCTCTCTCGTGGATAGGGTCATGTCAAAGGGCATCCTACCTCATCTGACTCCCCCCCTCCACACACACACACCCACCATACACAGTGTGATGCTCCACCCAATGACCGCTAAACCCTTGTCAGCACTCTGTGTCCCGGCCTTTCTGTGGGCCACAGTACACCAAACGCTCGCCTGGGCCAGTCGTTCACATGAGCAACAATTACCTCCATTCTTCTTCTCATACCCTTTTTCTTCCCTCCCTTTATTTTCCACTTGCTTTTATTTCCTCTTGTCTTTCCTTGATTTTCTGTCCTTACCACCTTTAATTTGTCTCTTCCTTTTCCATCATCAGTGCCTGAGAGTTTATTTTTTCAAGAATCACTCAAGGTGGGGAAAACCGAGTTAAGAACAAGATGAAGCCAAACTGAAACCACACAAACACTCTTTGCAAATGACACCCACAGGCACAAAACCTGCCTTTCGTGAGGTACGCCTACCTTTTCTGTGCGTTTCCTGAATTTGCATGTTCTAAAGATGGAGTCGGGCTTCCGTAGAGGCGTGTGGATGTTCTACCTCCACAGACTGGAGGTGTAAATTGTGTTAATCACACAACTGGCCCTGAACGCCACAGACTTAGGTCTGCCTCCGGGAGCTGCCGTACTGGAGTTACTGGACA
Source organism: Antennarius maculatus (assembly GCA_013358685.1). Lineage (NCBI taxonomy): Eukaryota > Metazoa > Chordata > Actinopteri > Lophiiformes > Antennariidae > Antennarius > Antennarius maculatus. Next base: position 18,274,775 of record CM023618.1, on the reverse strand, counting down.
TGGCATGGAAAACCACTTCCACATGCTGGTGTAGTTTCTGCCCGGAGGCTGCGGTCCGGTGCGTCCAGCACATGTGTGTTGAATCGCTAAGGTGTTATCGTGCCCTGGCGAGGCTCCTCCACCTCCACCGTCTCTCCCAGGATTATTATCAGACTAAGAACAGAGTTCATCAACATTCTGCAACGACTCTAAATCTCATATCAAGCAGAAACAAACACATAAACTGAGCAAACACTGTCTTTATTTCAGTACAAAGAAGAAGTGAAAAAACAATCAGCTGGACTTACTGGCATCAAACCTCTACCACCATCAAAGCAGTCTGCTGCGTTCAGGAGTTTAATATCTGCCACAGTAATTTGCCACAGATCTAAATAAAAATCTGGATCCACCAAGTTTAAATGATTGGCTGTTACGAATCAAGAAACCTTAAATTATGGTCGCAGGCAGTGAGTGAGTTTGACTTTGGCGAAGGCCGGACTGAATTAAAGACTTTTGGTGGAGGGATGCTAACTCATGCCATTCTTTTAATTTTTAGACATTATATAAATAAAATTGACTTTATTTGACTCTATAAAAGAAGTAAAAAGAATTTCATCACATAAATGTCTCCTTTAATAAACAGTAAAGACTGAGATGAATGGATGTCTTTCACACGCCGCAGCACGTTCTATACAGATATTTGCACGTGTTTAAGTGAGCGCGACATTTCAAGTCACATAAATCCATCATGTTAAGCTGAAGTTTGGTGAAACAGATGCATTAAGAAATGTGTAGAACCGCATTCAGCGCTTATTTTAATTATCAGCCTTTCAAACCTAAACAAGGGCATAACTCAACAATTTATGTGAGCTAACTGTTCTCCTTGGTTTTATGGAAGCTGAACACGATGCTGAGAAAATGTTCCCACGAGAATTGAATCAGCGTAAATTATCAAAAAACTGCTGGTCGATTTTTCAGTCGGACTAAGATAAGAATAAATGTTGATGCAATTTCTTTATTTAGTGTTTCCACCAGAGACCAACATGGACAGGAGTTAAACTGCTTTTCAGTCGAAGATTTGAAACATCTAAGTTCTTTTAAATAAGAAATGCATTTGGAATGATTACCAGACAAGAATTTCAAAGCTAGAATTATAGATTAATTGAAGTTATTCTATGTTTTTATGGAGCAGCTGGATATAAAAAGCTTTCTCTTTTCCATCTGGGAACATATAGCCGTAGCATCTCATGGAGAGCATTGCTCAATGTGCCAAAGCCAAGGCAGAGGAACGAACACATCAGTGGCTATAAATGTCATGTAGCTGAGTGATGGACGTCCAGACTATTTGATGTTTGAGAGAGATCTGAGCAGAACTCCGTCTGTAGTCACGCCATTTCAGACTCTTATGATTCAATCCATACACACAGGCAGCCATGATTCTACCAGGGGCCAGTGTTGTGTGAAAGAATTATCCTGCCCTCCGCTAGAGAAGGAGATGACATAGCCTTGTATTTGTGAGCAATTTATTCCTCCCCAAAGGACACTTAAACATACGAAAGCGGATTATGACAACTGTCAAAGTCTTCCTTCAGTCTATTAGGACGTTCAGTCGGAGCCCAGTTTTCCATTCTACCACATAAACGCCATTTCTTCCTCACTGCTCCTTTCTGTCGGTTTAAGTTTGGCCTTTCGGTGGTAAAATGTCAGAGCCTCCTTTATTCCTGTGTCCAGAGATTGTCTGGGATCCCATCTTGTGAAGTCTTGCTAAAGGAACCTGACGTCTTTAAATATAAATGCTTTGGTTGCACAAGTGTATTTTCCAGACGGCGGGTTAGTTGGATGAGACTTGAAACGGGAGGCTAACGAGGCTTTTTGAAGGCTAGAAGGAGTCAGAGTGACAGGAGGAGACGCTGTACTTATTTCAATCCACTTTGATTTTATTTTCATCTCCTGACTGCGTTTTTTTTTTTTTTTTTTTTTAATTGCTCCTCTTTAACCTTGACCACAAACGTTAAATGAGCTGCTGTTAAATGGGATTTTTTTTTTTTTTTGCAGATGAAAATGACACATCCAACGAAGTGTGTCCAAGGGTTGTCTTTTTGATTTTGAGTATTGTTTATTGCTACTCGTGGTTCAATATCTGTCGTGTATCTGACTTTGTTCATTTCATGTAAAGACGGCCTCGCTAACAGAGCTTCGTGTTTTACACGTTGGTGCTGGCAGAGCTGCATGGCCTCCTGTTGGTGTGAGAACACTTAAAGTTGGGGAAAATAGTGATTTTCTAGAAAATGCAGATGATGCACTTTGCCTTTGTATGACGTTTACAAAGTTACGAGTAGAAAAAGTTGATCTTTTTTATGATGTTGGTTGCGATGAGGAACTGATAACGTTTGAGGCGAATGCGGATACGGGTGGAGACCAGCATCATAAAAATAAGAGGCCAATCAAACTAAAATACCCAGGCATGGAGCGCTCGCCATGTTCCACCAATGTATGTGATTGGATCCAGATCTGGATCATAATCCCGATCTGGGAGATGTTCCTCAGCTTCTCTGTAAATATTTAAGTGTTTATAGTGCAAAAACATCTATCTTCATAAAAACAAATCATTTTAATTATATTGTCACTGTTTTTTTTAGACTTTTCTCATGAGAGTCATGAGTGCAGTGCTGGATTTTGCCTCATTTCCTTCAGCGGACGGTTTAATTCTGTAGTTTTTGCCTGAAGAGGAGCAAACTTAATGTTGACTGTGGAAATCTGTGGTGACAGACAGACAGGTCTTGTGTTGCCATAGCGACTGTCTCTGTGCTCTAAAGTGTACAGAATTAATTTGTCGGACATCTAATCGATGCACTTCTCCAGCTGTTTTAACTCTTCCAACAACAAGAGATCCTCGTCTTTCCCTTTCAGGGTATCTTTATACGCAGTTCATTAAATCATATTAATATAAAAAGTCCAGAACTTGACTTCAAGGTTAAACCAAAAGGAGTGAATGTTTTGTATATTAATGGTTTATTAGAGAAAAGATTAAATCATTTGAAATATGCAAACGTTATGTTTTTCTTCTGTGCCTTTTTGTTGCTCATTTATTTGTTTCCATCATTGCTTCCTGCTGTTTTTCAGCTAAATGCTGCAGAACAAGCACATATTGTGTCTTAACGCAACGTTCCGTAATAAAAGAGGAGCCCTTTGAAGGATTGGGGGGGTAAAAGCTGCTCTTGTCTAACGTTCCTCTGGCCTGGCACTGTCATTCCTTTTACTGGGGTGAATTCTTGAACTTGCCTTGGGGACACAAAGGCTAGAAAATAAAGACGACACATAAAACTCCTGGTGTGCCGTGTTTTAATATGTGATAGATACCCCCGCCATGATTCTTTGTGATCATTGAGAAAGCAGCCAGCTTTGATTCCCTACCTCTGGGATAAGAATGGGGCAACAATGCTTTCCAGCTTGCCCTCTTTACCGCCGTCTTTCTCTTTCTTCTATCCGCCCTTCATTCTTTCCTCGTCCTCTGGAGACTTTTCATGTGTCCTGGAGGCTCATTTGGAAGCTTCGTGTCCAATCAGGGGCCTCTGAAATGTGAATCCACAGTGACATTCTCTGTAATCAGCCCTCTCCGTCCCCACCGAACAAATTATGCAAATGGCAGCGTAATAACTCGACCAATTTGAATCAAACCACACTCCTCACTCATTCCTTCTGGATTTTTTTTTTGTTTTGTTGTTTTCCCGTCGAGGTGAGGAAGAGGACATAGCAGAATATTTTAGCTATATGACAGAGCGATGTAGTAGATGCTGTGTTTCGGTTTTTCTTGTCTACATCTGCTAGTTGTGCATAGCCGTCGACCTTCACTTCTTCTGGATTAAAAACTGGATGCTGTTTTGAAGAATCTGACGGTTGGATGCATTCTTTTATGCATCCATGGTAACATCCAAACACTAATAATACCTGATCGAGTTGTTCTGGACGAGCTCTTTGTTCTTACCTTTGAAATTCGCTGCCGCCAATGATTCTGTTATCTAGGATTTAACATGAGATTGATTTTTTTTATTTTGAAATCTAGAGCCAACCTCCAGAATGCGTCTGCGTTTTGAAGGTCTGGTTTGTTTCAGGAGCATTACAGCACTGGGTTTGTTTTTGTGCTTTATGTCTGACACTCACATGTATTGAATATGACAGGAATAATGTCATGGAGAGGGAAAACTGGATCCGTGATGCTTTGGAAAACACATCATTCCATCGCAAATGCACTTTTGGTGAAACATTACAAAATAAGATTTACAATCGTTCATCGAGGTCCTTATAAATATGTCTGAACTTTTCCCGAAGCAGCTCAAATATGTTTCGGGCCGGAGAAAAATGGGATTCAGAGCGTTGATGCCAGCGCCAATACCAGGACCAAAAACCCAACTCAATGTCCAATAGTAATAAAACTCTTTTTTCTCACTAGTGTCTCCTGCTCAGGATAAAAACTCATATCTTTATGAACCCAACTGAGACGCTGTGATGTTGCTGCCAGTTGAAGTGTATTATTTGGATCTACTTTTTATTTTGGGCCGTTTTAGTGCCGGCAGAATGAAACGCACATCTTCTCTTGACCCTGTAAACAATTATCCGCTGATGTAAGGTTCTCCTAGCTTTAGCAGTTGCACACAACATGGGGCTACACTGGAAATAGAATATAATGGGTTCATACAAGGGAAAGGTTTTTATCCTCCGCGTTACCGATGTGATGGAAGAGTTATAGAGATCCGAGTCCAAAAAGAAGGTGAAAGCCGCAACTTTAACATTATCCTCTGCAGCAAACGAGCAGCTGATGTGAACGCCGACACATCAGGGTGGAGGAACGGGCAGATGAGTCTGACTGGCACGCTATGTGTTAAAATTAGCCGCCATTTTTAAGATTTAAAGCAGGTTTTTCTGGTTCTGGATGGAAATGGCAGCCCAGCCGCACCACCATCAATCTCCACACCGGCCCATGCATTCAACAGTCTGCTCTGCTACACTAATCTCTCACAGGATGGACACAACTGATGAAAATCAGACAGCGGATTTGTGACAGCTGCACATAAAGAAAGACCATCATCATTTCTCAAAGCCCAATCAATCTAAAGGCAACTGGACACTTATATTTAGCTCAAAGGGCCGAGTGGGGGAGTAAATATTTAACTGTATTTTTCCATTTAATGATATGCAGCAGATGTGGATGGCGGCATGGGAATCGCTTGAAAAGGCCGAATGTGTCGCCAATAACGCGAGCCCAACGGCAGACAATGTCAGGCGTTCTAGTTAACATTTAAGAGGTTAAAGGTTAAATGTGTTTTAATGGATCTCTCACATGTGCAAAACCTCGACATCCACAAACTGCATTTTACAATAAAAATCCAGCAGTTTTGTTTTGTTTTTTTTCCATATCTGGGCCTTTGTTTCTATGGTTTGGCAGAAGGAACCAAGAATTTGTCATGCATTACAGACCGTATGCTCCACTCTTATTTTCCTACTCTTGAAAAAATCTGGACAAATTGTGGTCCTTTTCTCAGGACTATCCAGTTAAGGCTGTGCATGTGCATCCATGCATGTGTGTGTGAATCGGTCAGAATATGTGAATATCCCCTCCAGTCATCACTTGGAACCGTCTCTGACGTCTGTTCCTCTGCTCCTCGCCCAAAAATATGTGACCAGAGTGGTGGGCACACAAAGCATAGTTAGCAAATGAAAAGTGGCGCCACATTAGTTTTTACACATTTCCTGTTTGATTCAACCAAGCATTAAATCTTCAAAATTAAGACATGTCAGATAGCAAACAGGAAGCATGAGTCTTGTATTTTTAGCTCATGGGTGTGCATCGGTACCCCTTGAAGGATGAAGTGAGACGTTGAGTCCCTGTGGTGTTTCATTTATGTCGCGTCAACGCTGCGAAAAAGAAAGAAATGAGAAAAAAGTTATTAAATCCATTACGGAGAGTTGCGATTTTTTAGCTTTCAGCAAGTTGAATGACCTGATTAAATATTGCTGCTTCAATAAAAGTTCTGTGACAGGTAAAAATGTGCCAAAATAAAGTTTGTGCCAGCTGACTGGTATGAAAAGAGAAAATCTCTTAAAATAAATGTGTAATGAAGTGGTTTCAAGCGCTAAAGAGAAAATGAATGAGATGCTTTGGTTGATTCTCCCTGATCTCTCACTTCCTCTAAGTCAGGGGGGTCAAACATATTTTCACCGGGGGCCACATCAGCATAATGGCTGTCCTCAAAGGGCCAAATATATCTTATGAATGTAACTAAATGTAACTCAATTTGATGTAAAATAAAAATTGTTACTCTTCAATGTTCAGTAACTGAATTTATTATTCAAGTTACAAACAATACAGATGCACAGAAAAAAACACATTTGCTTGCTGCTCAGTAAATCCTTTTAATTTGTCAGGTTATGTAACCCACAGAACTCCATCAATCAAGGATCAAACTATACAATGAATAAAGAAAAATAACATCAAACACAAGTTAGAACATTAACTTTGCTCACAATGTTTTTGTCAAAGTTAAAATGGGCTGAATTACTGCATTGTGGGAAATGTAGTTTTTGGTCAAAGCACACTTTTGATTTATTTGATTTTTAGACATTGACCTTTTCTCGCGGGCCACATAAACTGATGTGGCGGGCCACTTTTGGCTTCCAGGCCTTGAATTTGACATATGTGCTCTAAGTAGACTCTTTGAATACAGATCTTGATCACTCTGAGCTATCTATCTGTCAACGTGGCACATTTAGGTTTCTTTTTAAACATAAAGGAGAAACCGTTAAAGCATTCTCCTCAGTGGCCACTTCAGATCGACTCATGTTAAGAACGTTACCGCAGGAGCAGAAGAAGAGCACGAACAGGACGGTATCATCTTACCTTCATCGTGGCCCTCCCTGCCCACCTGCCATGTGCAGCGACACGCCCCCCCCCCCCACCTGGCCACCCGCCGTCCTCACTGACAGTCCAGGATGAAGACCCTGCAGAGAGCGAGGTTTTGCACGCAGCATCGGGTGTAACGGTCTTTAGGGGAAGGAGCAGTGATGCAGACGTGCACCGTCCATCCATGAATATTCACATGTGTGCACATACGTGTGTGAGTCTGCAGAAACACAGGAGGTGCTCAGACCTGTTTCCAGTTAAAAGCAGAAGCCCCCACAACAAAGGCCTCGTGGGGGTGGTGGTGATGGGGGGGGGGGTCGTAACGAGGAGAATATCATTTTTCTTTGGCCTCTCTGATCTGCCATTCTTATGTTTCACTTTCAAAGCCCTGCTCGTTGGCAGAAGTCCTCAGCGCTGCATTTCTGATGGAAAGAAGGAACGCTGCCCTCCGCCTCTCTTCACCTCCATTACAGTCTACCAAAAAAAATAAAAAAAATGTGAGAAAGAAAGAAATAAGGAAGAAAAAAAACCCCCTCATAAACCCATCATACTTGCCATGGCTGATAAAAGAAGCCTGGATGTGTTGGAGGTCATATTTCTCTGTCAGCCCGGCTCTGGAGGGATCCTGCAGTAATCCTACGATGGGCTATTTAAGGCCTGTGGCTTCCTGGGGAAGATCTCTTTAGGAATCCACTGCTCCCTGCCCACAAGTGAGGAAATCACAGAATTTGTCATCCTTATTCCCAGGAACAAGGTGGATATGCTGGAAAAACCAGAAGGAAAGTCACAGCAGCTCTGGTAACCTTTAAAATCTATGTATTTAATAGGGAACAATCCGTGTGATCAAGTAAAAATCCTTAAATCCTATTTTAAACTTAAGAGAAAATCCTGATGAATAAAAGTCATAAATATAAGAATTGTGCAGCAATCCAAACACATGATAGTTTAATCACTTAGAATAAATATTTGTGCACGTTTGACCACACCACACTGTCTAAATGTATATTTTATAATTCTTGCATTACTTTTCCCACAAATTGTCAGTTTATTGGAAATTGACCAATAACCATAACGACCCCTTCATCACCACCACCCCTACCTTCATACTCCATTTATTTATTTTAAAAAGAAAATCACCACCCATCACTTTTTTTTTAACATAATGCAAGGTTCAGTCAATGCACTCACAAACAAACCAATCATCATAACGTCATCCGCAGTTTTTGTTTAATTTTATTTGACCACAAATCCAGAAATTCAAGCAGAGTGCTTTACACTTATACGGATTCAACGCGCCTTTGAAGGCAGCACTTAACCCCTAATCTGTTCCAGCAGTCACGACCTGACGCCAAAATGACAATAGTCACTGAGAGTGTGAGAATATAGCAAACCATAGTGTGACACATTCACTTGACACGGCTAGAAGTGCTGTAATTTTCTCTTTTAAGTTTGTTTTTATTTCCGTTATGGGATGGATTTGTCACCGAATTCATTAAGGATTATGAAGGAATTGCTTTAAAAAAATACAAAGAGTGTGAAATACACACAAAATGACAAATTCACTTCACTCAAACTTTGTTGGTTTGACGGAGACATCTGTGTGTAATCATTTAAACACAAGGGTCTCGATGCTGATTTGATTCTGGAGGTCAGAAAGCTCCGCATTAATCAATACTCATGTGTCAACGATGGATGATTGAACTAATATGAGTCATGATGAAATCATTGTTCTGGTTTGACAGCCAATAACTTAACTGTTTTGATTCCTCTCATCGGCTTTGTCTCTGAGGACACTACAATAAGAAAAAACAAACAATAAGGCCTGACATACAACATCCTCTCCTGCAAGAGAAGCAATGCCTCCCCACACCAGCAGGTGGCAGCACTCATAATAAAGTCTTCCTTCCATTTTCAACCCGCTCTTGCTCTCCACTTCGACGGTTTTGACTGATCATCGGTTGCTTTGTTCCAGATGGTTGTGTGGTTTTTTGAGGATAATTGTGTAACGGAATGACTGTGGATCTGTCTGTGTGCCCTTTTGACTGTTCTTGTTTTCATGCTTTCACCACAAATGTTTCCCTTCTTGTGCACTGATTCGCTTTTTGTCTGACCAACAAATCAGAACGACTTCTCTCCCCGACAGATTGAACGTGTTATATCTGCCGGCGAGGGACCGACCAGCGCTGTAACGTTCAAAACGAAGGCTTTGGACGTTCACCGATTACAGTTTCCTCTCATGTGTTGAGCAGATCTTCCATTTTCAATCAGTGTGGCAAAGGGAATATTATATTTAGCCGGTGTTTATAAGAGGAAGTGAAGCAGCTTGGAGATGAGGTGTCCTGGTGTCCTCAAAGATTTCGATCTTTATTTCTCCATCAAACGAGACAGGAAACCTCTGAAGCCCAATGTGTCCACATGTGCACGCTTGATAAGAGATCCAAAACGCTCCTCTTAAGTATTCCTTGTAAAAATGTCACCGTCATGACCGCCAGAGCTTCACCAGATTCTCCAACACCCAAGAGGTGTAAAGTAGACGTTAACTGGAAGGGAATCTTTGGTCAGAGAGTATTGGGCTTTCACATCACTGTCACGGTCCGTCGGAGATCGATTTGATGTGGAGCAACACATGGACGACCATGTGTTGCTGTTGGTTTTGTTGTGTCTGTAATCATTCTGACACATGGATGCCACATATGTGCCCGACCAAAATGGTTCCAGGACGGCCTGTGTGCCAGTTGTTGCCTGCGTCGCAGGGCCGACTCCACGGGGTTCCTCCTCGCTGGAAGCTTCAGGGGGAAGTACTGAAGCTTTCATGCTGTTTTAACTGCAGATGAAGCTGTCATGCAACTCCTACGTTTTACTGCTGCAGCAGCATGGAGTAAGAAATTACCACCAAACGGCGGAACTGCCCCCGAGTGGAAACGTTTTGAAGTCTTCCCCAGTCGTTAGACGAACTGAAATGGATAGCAGTGATACTCATTTTCTTATGTGTCTATTGTGGGTTTATTTCTTTATAGCTCATGTTTGACTTTCCCATGAAACGTCCCAGTATACTGTACCAGTGAGCTAACATGCAGAAATCAGTTGATTGTTACACTCTTGTTAATGTCAGCAATGATACCCATTGATTTCCCGCTACCAGGTCAGGAAACTGGATTTTTAATCAAATTGGAAGAGTTGCATTTTGGTCTTTACCAGGAATACTTTTTAAATCAATCATCAATTAAAAAAAAAAAAAAAAAAAGAATGGAGAGAAGATGATTAATAACCAGTCTCAGAAATTGCATTAAATTAAAACCGCAATGAGGTATTATATCAATGTCTTCAGAGAACGACATGAGATTTATAAGATCCAGTGTACCCTAACCTAAACCACCAATCAGAGCACAGGAAGACTGTCCAAGGGACACTCCCTGAGATGTTGGAAGAAGGGCGGTGCCATCAGCATCCACAAAAGTGATTGATACGCCTTCAGACTCTCCTTGCTGCTGTGATTGGTGGTTTACATTCAGGCACGTCGAATTCTGGCCAATGGCATCCTGAGCACTAGATGGCGCCATCCTGAATCAGACTACCACCACAACCACATCTCCAGGCTAGTAAAACCAAGTGGACCTCAGAAAGAAAGAGAACCTCTGGGTTCCGAACCACATTTTGCGATCTGAAGAATATTTAGCGAAACATATATCAGCCACCTGTGGAATATTGAACAAATATGTTCAAACATGCAAACTGTTGAAACATTTGAATGTTGAAGGAAAATAGAAGCAGTCAGCGCTCTGGGCTTGACAACCCTACGCCATACATACTGTGATACAGTATGTATGGCGTAATGCTGCACAGGCTCACGGCTGAGTTTACGAGCGAGTGATGTCATCCCACATCTTTTATCACATCTCTTTGTCTGTGTTTTTTTTTTTTTAGTTTTTGCATCCTCGTTTGAGGCTTTAACAGAGGAGCTCACAAAACTGTCAAACACTGCAACGCAGCAAAAAACATCTACATCTTGACTTTAATACGTTCTAGATTGTTGTTCTGCCTCCTGCTGCTCTCTTTTTCACATGCACGCATTTTCTTTATTCAGACGCACCAGCATCTTTACATCTGTGCAGCAGGTTGAGTATCGGGGTGCTCTGCTACATGTGAACATCAATCTGCCACAGAGGCCTGCTCCCCATCTGTGAGCGATGTATCGGCTGGTGTTAATGTATATTTATGTGTTTTTATGTGTGTGTGCGTGTGTATTTGAAAAATATGTAAGAGAGCAGGGATTGTGTACATGATAAACCGTTCAAACTGTCATTCTACTGTTCTTTTGTCCAAAGAAATCCTTTCTAAGAACTTCGACAGAATGTCATTCCATTCTTTTTCACATTTAAAAACAATTTCTTTTTTTTTTTTTTTTCAATTCAAATTACTTTTCTGCTAATGTCCGTCTTTTGGGCTCTTTTAAAATAATGGCAAAAATTATTTTGCGCAACATGTACCCTGCTTTTTAAATTTAGCATCTTAACAGGCTTTAAAAAAAATCATATATTCCAACTGTCGTTAGTGATATAAACGATGATGTCACATTGCACATGGATGTCACCACCGAGGCCGAACAATCAAACACATGTCCTTCTGGTTGTTTCTGTACCAAAGACAAATAAAGATCAGCCCCTACAAATACGATGTGAGTCCAGCGTCCATATACGAACATGATTTATGTCTTTTATTTTTTCATTGAGTTGGTTTACGTAAAATCATTAAAGAAAAAGTTTCCCTTGTAGTTTTTGAGTAATCATATCAAACCTGATTCCAGGGCAGAAAACAAAACTCTGCCCTCGTCCTTCCTCCCTGAGGTTTGGATCTAACTTCAGTGAGGAAAACTCAGATTGAAGCTGGCACCTCGCTCTCAGTGGGCGCTCCGCGGGGGGGAGGCCGGGTTCCGGGTCGTCTGTTGTCAGCCCAGGTGAGGGATTGTGTAGGAAAGGAGACATGGCAGCTCTACTTCCTCTTGGCTGGACAGTGGAAGCCAAATGAAAGGGAAAACATTGCCTCATCTGTCATCCTCCTCACACTCTCTCAGCCTCCTTTATCTCTATATCTCCTCGACCCCCGGGGGCCCACGGCGATTTCCTCCCACTGTCCTTCTGCTGGATTAAAGTGCAGAAATATAATCCAGATGATGACTAACCACAAAGCAGAGGACCAGAAATTACTGTGTCTGATGCATTATTAATGACTTCCACCAACATGGCTAATAATATCAAATCAGTAAACAATATAATGATTTATTATGTTCTAAAATCAATTTGTGGTGGTTTTAATTTTTTTAAATTGATATTGCTGCAAAAGATTATGTTGTCTTGAGTGTTTGTTAGTTCATCAACAGGATTCCAATTATATGAGGTAATAATTGGAATGAAAATCAAACTAAATTTACTAAGAGTTTGACTAAAGCCCAATTGAATAAATATATTAGTAAATTGTCTCCCTCTGTGTGGAGCTGGGGAGGTAATACGTGGATATACTTCCATCCTGACATTTCTGTCTTTACTTTACTCTATTTTGCTGGAGAGTTTAAGTTCTGGCCCAAAAACAATCCAATCTGACTTTGGTTCTGATCCAGATCATCATCACGATCCAGAAATTTTGAATGGATTCTTTAACATGATGTGATTGGGTAATTTTTTCTGACAATGATTGGACATAAATTACACAGTGACACGCCCATGTGATGTATGACATCATAGTCTGAGATGGATCCAAGTCATATTCTTGTCACATTATGCAACTTAAATCGTTTGATTTATTTTATCATATAATAATGAATGAGGATGAAAAACAATGAATCTCATTGTTCTAAATTCACCATACAAATTTGATTTTGTTCCAAAACTAAAAACAAGAAACAGACAGGAATTTAACATCCAACTGTGTCGCATATTTTCATCAATATATTCAAATGTAGTAAACTGCACTTAATGAATTCCAGGTTGAAAATAATGCCTCATTGATTCTTCTTTTTATATTTTATTAAGATGGTCATAAGCCCCTCCCCTTTCAATGTCTTGACCAATCATTGATGGAGACAAGCGTCCATCATTCCAAATTCAACATTTGGGCCTTTTGGAAACTTTGTTCCACAACAACAGGAGGAAACCGTGGGCTAACATTTGGTCCACATGGACTGGATGGGACACCACTTTCTTAGTATATGGGGAGGGGGAGTCATTTTTACGTAGGATGGTACAACATGGCACATATGGGGGCCACATAACTCTTCAAAGAGCCTCCCCAGATGTTGGCTGCTCAGTGTCTTGTTGTGGATGGAACCTCTGTTATCTCCCCATCTGGTTGTTATTGTGTTGGTTTGTCTCGTTTGGGTCGCGGCCATCCTTCTGAGGAATATGATGTCAATTTGGATGGGCTGACTTCTGACGTTACATTCAGGATGCAGGAAAAGCAAGACCACCTCAGGACAACGGCTGGGGTCATTTCGCTCATCCTGTGCTATATGTCGTGCATATATGGTACATTTGACAATAAAGTTGACTGTGGCTACGAATCTGGAGGAGAGTCCATTTTCATGATAATTCCACCTATAAGGTCATGGGTCTGGTGCCATATCTGTAATAAAAATCTCATCTCACCTGATAGGTTATCCTGGGGCAAGATCTCCCCAAATGTGGGTCTTTACTCTAATCTGTGTCGATGTATGGGAACGTCTGATCCAGACAGAACGTATGACACATTGTGTGTGTGTGTGTGTGTGTTTACTATTAAATTGCCAGACTGCAATAAATTAACTATTTTATCATCATATTATCAACTTCAACCATTGCATTTTATTTTTTACCGTATTAATGATGTAATAAATGCTAAATAATCAAATTGCTTCTAACGATATACGATAAAAAGTCGATGGTGGCGCCGCTGACAGTTTGGACTTCTGCGGTTAGTTGTTTTTTTTTTCTTTCCAACATTTTGTTGTTCCCTCATTTATCCTTTTTTTTTTTTTTTTTTTGCTCCTCTACCTCTTCTCATATTCAGATGAGTCACAGCAGAAAAAAGCTCAGGCCTCGATGGTAACACTGATGACAGCTCTGTTTATTTCAAGCCTTCCAGTAAGTCATAAAAATACCATGCAGTTAAATCCACCATGTGTTATTTGTCACACCTCTTTTATGCTAATTCAAATTTCATTTAGTTTTTAATGTTGTCCGTTTTCCCCTCTGTTCTGGTCCAAACAGTCCGTTTTATTAAAGGAAACCAACGGGACACGTGTGCCGTCCAAATGGCTGCCCTCGCTGTTCTGTTAGAAATTACAGAACAATGTCTTCATCTGGAACCCATCAAAAATTCACAAGTTCTATTTTGGGTTTCATCGACATCTATTGATATGTAATTGATCACTCAATGGTAATGGAAGTGACAGATCAGATCCATCCCTTTATCTGCACCCACTCTTTAGATTATAAGGATTCTTTTGAGGCACATGCCCGAGCATTCTGTTCAGGTTAACGCTAATCCCTCAGTGGATTATGGGTAATTTGCAACAAAAGGCTTCAAGAAAGGAGAAAAAAGTCTGGATCCTCTCCCATATTAAATCAGTTCATCCTTGTCATACGTGCAACACTTCCACCAAGGTTTAGGAAAACCGCTCAAGTAGATTTTGTGTAATCCCAAAAAGGAACAGCGAGGTAATTAATTTAGCTTCAAGGTAGCGGAAGTCGCTACCGTCTTGTCTTCATGATAACACATTAAAGCTGCACGTAACCCGTTTGTGTTGCTTGGATTTAATTTATCGTATCAGTAGTATTAGTAGTAGCATTAAAAGGAAGTGTGTCAGATCAGGATGTTACGCTTTCATCACTTTTAACGTGAAGTTTTACTTTCTCTGTCAGCAGCCAGCGTTTCCCTCTTTCCTCCGAATCTTTTTTCCCTTTCATTCGCATCCATGGCCGCTTCACAAGGGGCTGTATTCCTGTTTTATCTCTTATCTCCTGTCTTCAGCCTCCGCGGCGTGTGTGATGCTGACAGTTCACGACTCTCTCTCCATTCCCATGATGGCTGGCCCTTCCTGGTGTTGACACTCACATCTGGTTGACGGCTTTGAGCTCTGTAGTCTTTATCAGAAATCACACCAGCCGTCAAGATGATCGCCTCGGCCGCTTCAGCCCAAGATGTTTCTCCAACTGATGCTGCTAAATTTAACGACCTAGCAGGAAGTTAATTACAATATCTGAGAAGAGATGATTAAAATGGCATCTTAGTGAATTCAAAACATTTGTGGCGTGTCTGGAAGATGGCTAACTTACAGACAGCACAGCGAGCACAAATGGAAAAATGCGGTGAGCAGGATAAATTGATAATTTTTCTCATCAGATAAACTGAAAAAATATTGTAAAGAAATAATTAGAAAGAAATCCACACACTAAACAGAATAATTTGAGTAAATATGACAACTTTGACTTGTTTAGACAATAAAACTCTGTTGGAAATAGTCAAAACTATAAAACTATTTTTTAAATTTTTTTTATCTTTTGTGCTGCAATGACATTTAGCCTGAGCTTTCCGACATTGGATTAAAATCTTACTCTTCCTCATCTTGTCATATATAATAACAGATTTTGTGTTCACTGATTGGTTTTTGGGGCTCCGTGAAAATCACAAAAATTAATCACAAACACTTTGAATGATAATTGCTTGAAAAACTTACAAGAAGTTTATGTTTTGTGTAGAAAAAGAAGAAGAAGAAGAAAATAACTTGCGATTGGGTTTAAAGGAAATGTTGGGGAGTTTCAGGCGGATGGAGGTTGGAAAATATTCAGAGACGACTTAACGCTTCATTTGTCACCTTATCTCATAAAACTCTCTCTCCATCTCTTGCTGATATTTAATCAAACTGTGGCCAACACTCTCTTTCTCTCCTTCCTCCTCCTCTCTCCCTTCAGTTTGTATTTTAAAGCTTTGATAAATACTGATCTGGTTTCCCTTCTTTCTCTCTCTCTCTCTTCTCTCTGCACACATAGCAGAAGAAGCTGCGCTCCTATTTTGGGGTCTGGTTTCAATTTTTGGCAAATGAAGAGGTTGTGAGATGGAGAAAGGGAAAAACTCCTGCCTTGTAAATCCATTATTGTTCAGGATACATCAGAAAATCCTGCTTTAGCAGCAGCGTTTTAGCATCGGCTCTTCTCTAAATCCCTAACTCTATAATCTTTTTGCCGAACGAGGTTTAGCTGCACAAATAAACAAAGTAATGGATCCCCTCACCTATAGCAAAGAGAAGAGGCCGAGAACCAGACCCAATCATTTCCAGATGGCACCAATAGATCACGTTATTTACGTCGGCTTTGTTCGGCTTCTCCAGGCAACGCCGCTCTGTTTCACAATTGCTGCTTCAGTGACCCGAATCTCTTCGCT
Organism: Antennarius maculatus; assembly: GCA_013358685.1. Lineage (NCBI taxonomy): Eukaryota > Metazoa > Chordata > Actinopteri > Lophiiformes > Antennariidae > Antennarius > Antennarius maculatus. The sequence goes on along the minus strand of CM023618.1, from coordinate 18,258,487 downwards.
TTTTTTTTTTTTTCTTACCCGGGCCTTGATTAGCACAGAATCCACAGAAGACGGATCTCCTTCGTGGAAGAGTGTGCTACTGATGCACAGATGTGGTGTCACTCCAAAGCACCTTCCCTGGAGGAAACCCCCGGCTCCCACCTCCTGCCATATGGGTTCCCTTATGATATTCAATCCTCAAGCTGGGCATGCATTACGCGCTGATCAGTGAGCGTCGTTTCCATCAGTGTGGCTCGCTCCCTCTCGTTCACCCGTGAACTGCGGTGCAATCTTTGGGACTCATTAAACCTGTACTCTCGCTGTGGTTACGGATAGTTAGCTCCATTCAAGAAACTTGAATTGTTTTTCCTCGTCTTTTCTGCAGCCGGGTCGATGAGGATGAACGCTGTAAAAATCAGGCGGAGGCCTCTACACGAGAGAAGGCTCCATCTCTCGCACACCTGCTTGGGTTGTAGGTTCAATGACACTAACAGTGCGTTCGTACAACTGACCTGGGGCAAAATAAAAAGACTAACACTCTCTGCGGGGTCAGAAAGATCTCACTGAGGCCAAGATGTTCGACTTTGCTGGTAGAACAAAGAGGATTCAGTTCTCCTGCTTGTTTATTAAAGGTTAGAATGAAGTTTGAAACCTTCAAAATGCATGAAGGATGTTGCTGAGAATCACCAAATCTGCTGTATTTTCTCCAACTGAAGTTGAAAGGTGCAGGACTATAGAAGTCAAAGCCACGGATGCTGAACTATCTCTGCCAAAACTCCCCGTCTTCTGCCTTTTCTTGCTCCTGGCCAGGAGTCAACGGCTGTTTGCTTCATGCATCTTTCCGTTTCTGACAGCGAGGGAGACGGAGGAGGCCGGCGTCGGCTTCTAACAACGGCTTGGAGAGCAGCAGAAGAATCCTCAGTCGGGGAGGTCAGAAGCTGTCAGGTCTGTTTCCTGATGCTTTGTTGTAAGTGTGTGTTGGTGTGTGTGGCCATCAGACTTCTATCTGCGATCCCAGTGCTTTGGCACCAACAGTCTTTCTTATTTTAGTCTTCTTCGGTTTAACTCTAACAAAAAAAACAGCTGTTATCATTTTTTTATCCATTTGTGATTCTGAAATAGCTAAAATAAATTTTGTAGACTACAAACTTTGAGGTTGAACACACCACATTTCTACAACTTGATTGATCAATTTATTAATCAACAGAAGAATTTGACATATGATGCATATTTTTTTAGATCCTTGGACAGAAACCATTAAAAATCAAACATTTGTTCCAGGATATTTTTTTTAAATCTTTTTTTTTTTATCTCTCTAGCTGAAAATCAGCTTCTCAAACAGCAGACAAACAAAATTAGTAACTATCTGGTGATCATGATGGAACGTCCAGCAACTGAAGAGCCAAATATTTCCCCCAGGAGAGTAAAAACTCAAAAACAGCTCCAGCCAACTATAATAGAAGGATTTAAGTGGTCAAAAACATAAATTCAAATCAAACCAAATGTTGTCCATTATCTTTTGGATATGTAAATAGGCAACTATTTGTAACTTCCCACCCCTCATCTGGACCCGCTACAAAATCTAATGGTTTCCAACCCTCGTACGTTTTATTTTTAGTTTTTTTCTTTAGACAGATGCAGGCGAGGCCTTAATGTACTTTGCAGAGGTACTAATAATAAGTAGGAGAAAATGTATAAACACATAGTGGGACATTATTTTCATGAGATGAAACAAATAATTGATTGCTTAAGAGGAAACAGAGTGGAAATGACGAGCGATTTGTCTTCATCGTGCAGTTATAGAACCTCCCGTGGGCTCACTTTGTTGAACGACAAAAGCTTTTCGGAAGAACATGTGTGAGCAGTTTGCAGATATACAAATTTACAGTCCAATGCAAGAGTAATCGTGCATCACTGGCGATCTTGCAGCTGGAGTTGTGCAACCTTTTTGACAAAGACCAAACTGATGCGTCAACGTTAAATTCCCTGGTCACTCGATCGGTCCAAAAACTGACCGCACAACATTTGTTCCCCTCCAGAAAAACGTCCCGCATGTGTTTCAGTCCTGGCTCGACCCACGCTGTCGAGTTCCACTCACTCTACACCCTCCTGTTTTTGTGGCGATAAAAACTAAAACATTGCCGAGAAGTATCGGCCCACTGTTCCCCGTTTCCAAAAAACCCCAATTAAAACAAAACAATCGGCGGTTCCTGCAGAACATTTTTCATGCTGTCGCGCCCTGACGGGGATAAATCGTTGGGTTTCCTGACAGATTGGTGCAGGATTCAGGCAAATATATGATGTGACAGTGAGCTGCATGTAGCGGCCCGAAGAAGCTGGAAATGTAATTATAATTAATGTGGGTGGATGGGAGGTTGGACAGTTAGCGGAGGCACGCCTGTGTGCCACGGATTGTTGCGGGTGTGAATCCCTTGTCACCGACGCCGACGGAGGCAGCTGAGTAAACCAAGGAGAGGAAAGTCAAGGCTGGAAACAGGCAGCAGAGAAACTCATTAGACGAAATGTGTGTGAGTGTTACGTTTGTGGGATTGTTTTGCGGAGAGGCGTTGCAGATGGTTGGAAGCGTTCGAGGTCGATCACCTGCCGGTCGGCCCGTTGGTTCTACGTGGATTTCAATTCACAGTCGCCAAAACTGATTTTACAGAATGCCAAAGTGTTATCAAAGTACAGTAATACCCACGTTTATTCGCGCTTCAAGAAGCACGGCTTTTCTACATCGCGGATTTTTGGTAGGTAGTCACGTGATACCGTATGCGCATGCTATTGGCTGACAGCATCCATGTGTGCGCTGCATTCCGAGAACTCATGGAACGCAGCGCACTTCCGTGTATTAAAGAAACACTTTCTTTATTACAAAAGTGTTTTAAACAATCTATAAGAGTGTGGGAAAAGTTAATACAGATATATGGTGGCTTAATAATAGTATGGGGAGGTTTCATAAATGTTTAAATTACCGTAAATAATAAAATAAATAGTTTATCGCCATATTGTGGAATTTTGTTTTTTGCTGGCTGTCCTGCAACGCATTAACAGCGAGTAACGAGGGATTACTGTGATTTTATTACAATCAAATGGAGAACAATGAAGGTTTGGAATCTAATAACAAAAATACAGGAATTATTTTTGATGTGGCGTCTCACCCTAGTGAAACCTGGTGTGATAATGCGTCAGACGTCAGCATAATGCTATTACGTCCGGTCTGTTGTCGCACATATAAGCAGTTGCTCTGCGCACCATGTTGTGTTCTTAATCATGTATTTGCTCGTAAACATGTCTGCAGAGAAGCCCTCGTGTCTGCTCTCATAGCACCGAGGCATTACTCAGCACATTTCATCCATTTAAATATCGCTTCCAGATGCGACCACAAAAACGGTGTTGGATTCAAAAATAACTTTATAATTTTACGTCTTTGATTGTTGCCCTTTCTGGTCACTGGGAGGCTGTTTGTAGTTCCTCTGTAGATGGATGGAATGGACGTTTTGGGGCATTAAATGTATGGAATTTCTTCCAATGATGTGTATTTCAAAAGAAAAGAAAATTGTTTACAGATTATGATATTAGATTTTAATTGTAAATTACTATTTATTCCATTATTGTATTCAGAAAAAGGCACAAAACATGCACATCATATTAGGGTTCACGTTGGTATCTGAATGAAGAACAGAACCCCGTCATCTGTTGACCAGGCGAGTTGTGATTACTAACAATCTCAAACCAGTGCCTTGTTCAGCTTCGCCACATCATAGGCAAAGCAAAAAAATAAATAAAAAATTTTGAAGATGCCGTTTTGAATGGCGCTCCAAAGCTGCGACCGCAAAACCAACACAAATCAGGAGTGCGGTTCTGATCCAGTTGAGTTAACATTGACCTGACACACCAAACATTTTGGATGGGAATGAAAATGCTGAGATTTTTTTTTTTTTTAAAAACACCTTCATTTTTGCGCATCTCTTCTGCAGACGATGCATCCGTGTCACATCTCCTCTCTGCGGGCCTCCATGATTTTTTTCCTGGGTGTCATCTGGCTCGGCGTTCCCTGAATCTGATCCGAGCTCAGCCTCTTCATGCTTGTTAAAGTGTGTTTGCTGCTCCGTTGTGACCTGAATCAGCTTCCATCTGGGCCGGATCCCGTTGGCTCGAAAACATAAAGACGCAAGCACACAGGAAGAGCAATGGTGGACACGCATCTGACTCGGATAAACACACAAACAGAAATAAACATCCCAATGCAATAAGCTCATACATGCTTACTCATGTTGGACACACGGGTGAAGGCTCGGCTGTGCCTTTATCAATAGAATTATGGCTTATTTTGGGGGGGAAATGTAATTTTTGAGATATTTTATGACCAGACAGCGTCAGCGATAATGGAATTAATTGATCTGACCTACTTGCAAGTCAGGATCAATAGTTCTGGAGTTTATCTGGAGTTGTCTTTGGTTTATTTTCATCAAAAAATGTTCTGTTACCAGAAGTCAATCCAGATCCCCATCAAAATCTACCAGATTGGTCCTTAAGGACCAGAATCTACCTCTTCCATCAATTCAATCCAACTCAGTTCATGATTATTAAATCAAAACCTTGTGCATCTCTTTTGGGAGCAGAAACGTGATACAGTTTATAACCTTTATTTCACTGATGCAGCTTTATTTTTAAAACATTTTTAAAAGTTATTTTAAGTTGATTGACATGAAATTACTTTATTTCTGTGGTATTACATTAAATATTCTACCTGTTTTTCTGGTTCTTAATGAGCTGCAGCGTACCTGTCCTCTGGTCCAACAGGAGCCCCCCAGGACCTCCTGGGACCTCATTCACACGCATGGATGCACACCGACACACTCAAACCAGACAATAACCCCCTCCCTCGGTGGTGAACACATGCGCCGCTGTCTCGTGAAAGCGGGGGCAGTTAGGCCCGAGCAGAAATGAAAAGGAGCGGCTTCGGTGGAAAGACAACGGGCGGTTCCAGCTGTTTGACTTGGGTAAAACAATCCCCCCGCTCACGCGCTGATGATCTGACGTGCTGACAGCGGTGATGAGGCCTCCAAGCAGATATTACACATCTATTACACATGTGATCAGACCCACACGCACGCGCCGAAGCGCACGCTCACATGTGTGCCATCGCCGTGCCTCGATCTGCCTCACATGTTCGGATGGGAAAAGCGAGGAAGAACAGAACCAGGATGGCGGAGGTTTGGGGTTAAATGGAAAATGGTTTCCTGAGGGTTCAGCCCCTGTAAGTGTATCTGATTAGGAAACAATAAAGTAAACCACCAACCCGGCAGAAAAAAAGAAGAACTTTATGAAAGTTCATCATTTGTGTGTTTGAGTAGAGGTTGAAATTCGAACCACAACCTTTATTTAAGAATCTCCACTTGAAACGGCATGAATTTGATTTAACGTGTGTGTTTAAGTCAGGTTTTTCTGCCTGATGATTCTCTGGATTTACAATCTTTGGTCAGGAAAAGTGCAGCGATAGTAAAATGATCCGCACCGGTTGGCGACAGAATTAACTGCTCTGGTCTGATTTGGTTTTTAAAAGCTGCGTTGACGACCAGCAGATCGTAGTGGGGTCGAAAACAGACACATTTTCATTGGAATCGTTCAGAAGCAGCCACGCTAACACCTCAAACCCATCTTTAAACCTTCCCATCATGCAGCTTTTTGGTCTCTGCCTGTTTCCTTACAGCAGATGTGTCTACATCAGATGTCAAAAACGTAAAATACAAACAGTTATATTCGTGAAGTCAGTGTTTAAAAGCTGCAGCTGCAGCCAGGTGAGCGTTTCTCACGTGTCTCTGAAGCAGCTTCCTGAAACAGAATACAGAACAGTCTCACATTTGTGTGTCGAGCAAATGCCGTCGACCTCCCCTCCACTTTTTCCTGCTTCTAAATGAGACTGAATTAGGTGTTATAATGTTGCGGTGTTTTTTAGTAGCTGCTGAGAACACACACACACACACACATACACACAAACACACACAGAAGCACACACACGTATGTACACAGCCGTCGAGTGTCTGATATTTGGGCAGACAGTTTATTCCGTGTTCCAGCTCTTAATCAGTCATCAAGTTCAAGGGGAGGCAGGCCATACATGCAAACACACACACACACACACACACGCACACGCACACACACACACAAGCTGACAGGACAGGGCCACATTTGGAGATCATGGTTTATTTTGGCCCGTGTTGTGGGTCTTTAATGATTAAATCATTTATTGGTTCAGGTTTTCTTTCTGTTAGCAAACATCTGAAGGTGAGGGGTGACGCCAGCTTCTCCGAGGGGTGGGGGGGTGGAGGGGGCATAGAGCACAGGCCGGTGCGAAACCAGCTCGGGTCAAAAACATTTAAGGGGTAATTCGCTAACTCCTGTCTGGCTCAGTTACCGTTTGAGCACTTGACAATTTCTGCATTTGCTCACAGAACATTTTTACGGTTTACAGTGATAATTGCGTGCATATTTCCGAATTAAAGAATGTGTTTATTTTATAAAATAGTCTTTTATTTCAAACAGAAGTTGACTATGCTTTTAGTTTATTGGGGTTTGGTGGCTAAAATGTCGCTGACAGATTTTATCAGCTGTGGTTTGCAGCTGTTTGCCTCAAGTTTGTTAGACCTTCAGCCTGTTTCATAAATCCGGAGGAAAGAATTGAAAATTAAGAAGAAGAAGAAGAAGAAGATTTTGATTTGTGCAAAAACACTTTAATCACATTCAAAACATCTTACCATTTTACATGAGATGAAAAACACTTAAGAGCTTCAAAAACACTAAAAACCAATAAGTAAGAGGAAATACAATCTAAAATCAGTCCATTATGTCAGGAAGTTTGATGATCAACTCAAAAATGAGTTGATCATCAATTAAAGAAGAAGAAAAAGAAGAAGAAGAAGAATTAAATCCATTTTAAAGGAATTTATCTATTGATGCTCCCGTTTGAATAAAGTATTCATTGGAAAATTAAAGAAACTGCAAAAAAATGTTTGAAGATGGATGAGAAAAAGACTGATTGAAGATATAATCAAAATAGCTCAAGACTGAGCCTCATTTTACGCATGCAAAGTTGCCATAGCAACTGAAAATAAATCTCTACTGAACTTGTTTGATGAAATCAAATTAATGATAATGATTCCAATTAGCTGGAACAATCCTGGATTAATTATATAACATTATAAACTCTGTTTTGCAGTTATACAAAAATGTAAAATAACCACGATTCAGTTATTTCACATTCTCATTAGAGTAAAATAAAAAATAGTTCGTCAAATGGAACTGATGCACAGACTTCTCAGATTAAACTCCAGTAAGAAGAGCAAAAATACTATTTATAACTTCAGCGTTATAAAATTCCTAACCGGGAACACAGATTGCAAGAAGCAGCGAAACACATGCATCGCATCATATCAGAAAAAGTTCTGCTGAAGCTTCCTTCATCTGCACGACTACGAGTTTCCACATTTCCATTCATGAAAGAGAAAAATGGATGACCGCGTCTTGATGCATCTGACTCGCCTGTAATTTGGTGCAGTCTGCAGGAGAAAACAAGGACCAACTGTCGTCCAAACCCAGTTCGTCTACATGACTTCTAGTTTCTTTGGTGCTCTTCTGAAGAGGGGGTGGGGGGCAGAGGGAGAGGACTCATATCCAAAGAGACAGTCATTATTTTTCATGTCATGGTGAATAAATGAGGTTTGTCAGGCTGACTAATGACTGGGTCTCCGCTGTGGTGGAATCAGGAGAAGGTCTCGCTCCACTGATGTCAGTCATCTTCTGATGCACCTTGGCATTGATGGATGGGAGGATCTGGCTCTGATTACACACACACTCGTCCTTCTATCCCTTTGTTATTTTGGAAACCGGTAAACACACACACACACAGCAGACGTGCATGCCAGCCCTGCAGTCTTCATCAGTTTTGACACGTTCCTCAGACCTCTGCTCGCTGGAGGAAACCCCTGGAACACACAGCACGTCTGGTTCCACTTCACTTACACTTTTTCATCATACTAAATGACTAATACGGACTTTGAAGTACACTCCAGTGACATATATTATATATGAATATATCCTCTATCTCAAGTAATATTGAAATTACATCATTCAAGAAGTGCAGATGCTATTTCTGGTGACTTTTATTTCACGCTAACGATGAGCTCTCACGGAGGAGAGAGGACAACGGGCGAATGAGGAATAATTGACCCTGACAGTGACAAGAGAAGAAAACAGCAGGTAAAAAAAAAAATGTTTTCTGACAGATCCAGAACATTTGGAGACTTTTAGATAATCACATTTCTGTAGATGCAGTCATGAAATGTTAGAAAATTCTTCCTGTGAATCATTTCAATCACTCAGATGATAGATGTGGTTGCACTTTATTAATCGCTACACTTTCATACAATGAAACGAGACGAGGGTAAAAAGAAACAGTAGAATTAAATAATAAAGCATTCATTTAAGAAATAAAGCAATAATCAAATATTGGAAATTAAAAATCTGATTAACAATCCTTCAGCCTGCACTGTGGAAACACATCGATTTTTCATGATGTTGGAGGAAGCGCTCTTTACACACACACGCACACACGCACGCACGCACACACACACACACACTCACACACACACACACACACACACACACACACAAACACACACACACACACACACTCCTGTACTGTCAGCAGCAGCGAATGAGACAAGGTGCTGACACTCACTGCCTCCCTTTGGGATCCCACAGCCCCCACTGCCCTGATGCGCGCGCCCACACACACACACACGCACGCACGCACGCACATACACACACACACACACACACACACACACACACACACACACACACACACACACAAACACGTTGCAATCTGACTGACAGGATGCAGGAAGAAGAAGAAAAGAGGAATCAGGACGGAGCAAAAATCAAACATGACTTTAATTGTGTCTGTGAATGCTGTAAGTGTTTTTTTGACAAATTGAATTTAGGATGAAATTCCAATGACAATTTTTAGTTTTTATTATTTGTTATCTGACTATTATAATTGTGTCTATTAATATTTTCTATTTTCGGTCTTTCACTCCTGTTTTTCTTTTTACACTTCAATTCTTTTAGATGATATAAAACTGCATCTCATATTTTATATAATTAATTCAGTTTAAACGTTTAATTGTTTGCTTGTAGCTCCAGTTTTGGTTTGATTTGAAAAATATGGTATAAAGCAGGATTACGACAGAGGAAAGGAGGCGATGGAGAAAGCAGGGAGACTCTGTTTGTTGATGGTCTTGCAGGTCAGGTGACCTCCTCGCCGTTGATGACATCACATCAGGAGCTCTGAGGCACACAACTCACTCATCGTCTCTTCAGGGGAACCGTTATTCTTCACAGAAGAATTCAGTGAGAAATGACAACAGAAAGAACCCAGAGATTTACGGTAAAAACTCGTCAAGCCTCCTTGTTGGTGAACTTGAAGAGACTCAAGCTGGAAAAACACAACATAGGCTTGAAAAATGAATTCACTAGCATGTAAAGCACAAATCATTGCACAAAAGGTCAATCTATATCAGTATTGGAGTCAGGCTGATTCATGATTACTTATTTGACTAGAATTTTGATGATTAATTATGCTGAAATTCTCCTGTAAAACTGTTCTGTTAGTGTTTCTGTTCAGAAAACACTCAAACCAAAACGCCAAATTCTGATTAACAATAAAAGATTTTTAAAACCATTCAGTTTCCAAAGCGCTGATTGATTTTCTATTGATTTATTAGGTCATTGTTGTGTTTTATATACTGGAAAAAATGAACTATCTGGGTCTGTCTGAGAAACATAATCCAATAATTATTTCTTAAAAAGCAAGACTAATAAATTAAATTGATCACCTTCAAGAAGATCCAACAGACTCATTAAAGCTTTGGGGCCAAACCCAACAACAAACCTGCATCACTAGAAGTTCTGAAGCCAAACCTACACAACCCTCATGATTGTTTGCATTTGTACCAAACATTTCCATAAACGTAGTTCTCCACAGACTCACATGCAGATTAGCAACGAAATCCAGATTCTCTGCACAAAACACTAGAGTGTCTGTTATGCTTGTCGAGGCTTCCAACTCTGGGAGCAACAACAGTGAAAGATTCAGTCACCACACAGTCACAGAGGCTCCAGAGTGTCCGTCTGTCCTCCTGTCCCATCAGATTGATCCGAATGCTGAGTCAGCACATCGCCTGTTTGTCAAGGTGTTTGTCAGTCTGCTCGCCGTCCATCACTCCATTGCTCCGTCCATCAATCCACTTGGGTGGTGGACGTCCCGTGAACTCTGGATGCCCGCCGTGTCAAAGGGGAGATCATGTCTGTCAGTGTCGGGATCCAGAGCCCAGAAAGAAGACAGAGACGCTCGTGTTCATCGTGTTCAGTCGTTCTGGAGACGAGGATTCATCCAGACTTAACTGAACCGCATGTTTAACTGCTGCTCATCTAAACTGAACCCTTACCATAAGTTTATCTTAAACCTTAAGCTAATCTAAACCTGACTTCATCCCAACTTTAAATGTTCTAAAACATTTTTCATAAATTATATGTGGAAAAATCCAAGTAGTTTTAAGTCTCTCTATTAATTGCAGTTATTATATTATGGGCTGCTGCACCCTCCCCCCAACTTCCCATCATGCCTTGCTTATATTATGACAGGTGGGGGTGTCTGTCACCACTAGGGTCTCTCCTTGTCTCTGGAGGGGGCTGCTGCAAAAAGTTAACCCTCCGTGTGTGGCTGTTGAGAAAATATTAGAATGCATGTTCAGACTGGTTTGTATGCATGCAGACTTAGCATGTATTTATGCTAAATCTACGCTGATGTATTAGAAATGTATTGATCTGGTCTGGCTGTGAAGAAGGTGGAGAAATAAAGAGTGGAAAGAGATGAAGAGATGATGAGAGGGACAGAAAAAGAAGGTGGAACAGACAGGAAAGAGAGGAAAAATCATGAGCACCAAATTCTGAGGAAGAGGGTGTGTCAGCAGACGGAGCAGACAGGTATCAATGAGGAGGTGAGAGAGGGATTTAAAGTGTGGTGATGGGGTGGAGAAGCAGCAGAATCAGGAGGTGCAGAAAGCCTGATTGAGATGAAAAATGAATCATGGTGGTGGTGGGAGGAGAGCGGATTTGTGATGAAAGCATTAAGTCTTCACTCATCACCTGGCCGCCTCTTATACGTCTCTGGAGATCCGACTGTTGAGTTTCTGTTTCATCATCGCTGCCTCAGACTGAGTGATGGACAGTTTAAACATTTTAATTCCCAGTGAAACGGGTTGAAAATATCTCACAACTTGTACTTTATAAAGCACCATGAAAGCCTACCACTAAACAGCCGCTAAAGAAAGCCACAGTCATTACCTGTATGTAAAAAAACAAAACAAAACAGAATTATGCTTCAAACTGAATCAGCGTAGATATTAAAATATTTAATTTTGCTGGCCAGGATGGACCAAAAAAAGTTCAGTCATTTTATATGAAAACCTTTATTTAAATGACACCGTATGAGTCTTACTGGATATAAATGTAACTTTTGGCTGAGCTGCTTTTTGTTATTCTCAAGTCTCAAACTTTTTCCCATATAGGAAAAGTCTCATCTTGATTTATAGGAAGGAATTTCTCACAGACAGAGGAGAGGAAGACGAAGAGGGGGAGGGGATGAAGAGAAGGAGGACCAAACTCTTTTGGGTGGCCAGGAAACAGGAGCTAAGGCATGATATAAAACACACACACACACACACACACACACACACACACACACACACACACACACACACACACACACACACACACACACACACACACACACACACACACACGCACACACTTGTCAGTCCCTGCTCCATCGACCAGACCCCCCCCCCATCCTAGAGGCGTGAGAGAACCTTCATACCCAGGTCTCTGAATCTGACACACCAAAGAACTCAACCTCAGCGCCTCAGGAAATAATAATGAATATGGAATGATAGTCTTTATTTTGTTCTGCAAATGCAACCAGATGCAAAAGGTGGATGGAAAAAAAATCAAAAGCAGATGTTTGGTACAGAAATAAAAGGTCTCAGCGACTGTGAGCAGTAAAAATGCCCTGCAAACATTTGGTAATCCTACTCTGCGTGTTGTATAATCACTTATTGTGTGTGTTTCCCTCTGTAATGAGGGAAGGTATGGAAAAGAGTTCTGAAGCTGCTCCAGGGGAAGTCTCACTGGTTAGGGATGGGGCTGGACTAGACACAACACCACCCAATTAATTATCTGAGTGACCTCAGACGATGTCTGACACAGCTCTATAGCCGACTGGATTGTGTGTGTTTGCATATTTTGCTGGATACACAGGGCTTGACATCACAGTGCAGTATAGACGGCTGGTGTAAAGGTCAGGAAATACTGTAGAAGGTCACGTTTTTTGTTTTCTATATGCTAGGCACAGTGGCTTTCTGAAGGGATGCAAAAGCTTTATTCTGTTTGGAAAAGCCCTCCTTTAAAAAAGATTTCAGTCTTCATTGAAGGAATAAAAAAAATCCACCACTCTGCTAATATATGATGGATTACTGTATTTGTGTCGTGTGAAAATTACAATGAACTGTCATAATGATAAAAACAGCGCAATAAATCTTTTAGATCTTGGAAAAAAAGATGGAACCTGAGTCCAACTCTTTATCTGAATGTAGTAAAAAAGGGCAAAGTAAAGTTCTATGTTGCTTCATGTTCATCTTTTCTGCCAAGATTCATCAGAATCCATCTGGTGGTTTGTCCATAATAAATGGAAATTTAGAAAAAGAGTCTTATCTTGCAGACAAACAAAAAACAAACAAATCAGGACAGAATGAAGAACACAAAACCTTCTTGACAGAGAAGTTGAAATAAAATTGCAATAAAATCTTTTGAAAAAACAGCTAAAATATAAATTTATGTTTCACGATTCATTTATTTTATCTATTTTGTACAGTCAATTTATTTATATATCATCAACATTTTTTGTTTGGCATGAAACCTTGTTGAAAAACACGAACAAGTTAAACAGGACGCACAGAATCACAAATTCTACATCTCTTTTGTCCTGTCGAGCTTTCCGTCGTGTGACGTCACAAACCAAGATGGCGCTGCCCGTGCGGACAAGTTTGAAACGTCTCTTCAGATTCATCGAGAGGTTTAACCCTCCTAAAAGGTTCTTCTGCTGCGGGACCGAAGCTAAAAATGAAGTCGGAGCTGAGGTGAGAACATTTTAATGAGCTCTGAACTTTTGTGTCTCAATTCGAAGATTTACATTTAAAATTACACGCGTTACGTGTTAATTAAACACAATTCAGTGTGTTAATTGTTTTAGGCCTAGTAATACCAGAGCATTTACACTGTATCTGTAAAAATAAAGTATAGCATAGTTAAATGTAGTTTAATCCACTCAGTTTTGTTTTTACATGGATGAATTAGGATTGTAAATGAATAAGCATTAAGAAAAAGAACAAGCACCGTGATTCAAAACAGAAGAAGGAGAATAACAATTTGTTTAATCCCTGCATGTCTTCACGATGAAGTAAAATATTACATAAAAACATAGGTATATTTGTTCAAATTTTATTTCCTGTTTATGTAAAAATGTTGCCAGGTTACCCTGGAGATTTGGGGTCAGCCCCCAAACCTGACCCCAGGGGAACTTTATTAATTTAATTTATAAAAAAAAATCAATTGTCCACCAGACACCCTGTAAATGTATTTTTGATGTTAGATATCTGTACAGTTTTATATTTCACAGCTCACTCAGTACCCAGGATGGACTTCCCAAACACTTACCCGCTTTAGACCCTTTCAAAAAAGACTGCTTTTTAATGTATTCAAGTCAAAATAAATGTCAAAGAAAGTATTTTTATATGAGTAATATTTATAAGCAAAATTATTGTCAAAGTCAGCCATCTGCTTCTTAATCTTTTAAGGTTCTAAATATTCAGTTTATTGTCCAAAGTTTGCCGTTATATTTCTGACCTACATTCTGTAGAGCTGGGGAGAAATATTTCCAACTGCAAATGTCATGTTCTGCCATAATGAAATGCAGCAGGTATTTAAAAAAAAAAAGACTTGAGGGTTTGTAACAGGAATTTTAGTTATTTAGAACCCCTGCATTGAAAAAGATGAAGAATTTACAGTAGATAAAATCTGGCAGGTTTGGTGTCCGACACTCATAATTAAATTGTGAAGGATATTTTTTTTTTAAGAGAAGATGAAAACTAAAATGATAGTGGAAAGGAAGCGCTGAATGTATATTCACACGGGTTAACCGTCATGTCTACCGCCTGGCTTCCCTCTTGACTCTCAGACTTCCTTTTCCAGCCCAAAGACAATAAATATAAATTCTGAGTTGCCCATTTGAGCGACCAGTAAACCGTCAGAAATGTAATGCTGCGTTCAGGCTAACAACCAGTCCCCTGGTGCCGATCAGAAGAACCTGTTTCTTTATTAAAGCAGCGCTGCTGCAGTCTGGCACTCACGTCCACGACTGTCTGTGTTCTGTTAAGGGGGGGGTTTCTGGAGAGGCTTGAGAGAGTGTGAGGTGGGTGGAGTGGGAGTGGAGGCTCAGAAAGCATCGCAGCAGTGCTTCATTACCAGCAATAACATCAGAAATGAAGTGTTGCTTTTCATTCATTTTAATTTTCTCCAAATGTGGACGCCTGAGCGCAAACTCCAGCACGCTTCACAATGCCCTGAGGTGTGATGTGCGTCAAGCGTCACACTTGTTGGAGTGTTTTCTTCACTGGGAAATGTGTTTAAAATGTCACCGAGCCCCGACAGACTGATAGAAAGATGAAGTGTGATCTTTGACAGATGCTCTGGAGCCTCAGATCAGTGTTTGTCCAGAGTTTTATAAACTCTTGTCACTTGTGGTTAAACTTCACCGTTAATGTCGAGCATGCATGTTTCCTGATTGGGAATGTCACCCTGATTTGTCTGTTTTCGTTTCCACAGCACAGGCAGATATGTGTGTTAGATTTGTTTTCAGCTGTTTGTCATAAAGACATGATAGATTTGCGGATTGCGCTGGAGCGGGCAGCTATCCTCATTATAAAGAAATATTCTTCCAAACTGACGTTAAAAAAGTTGTGGGCCACTGAGAATGTAGATCTCGTGTCAACCTTTTATGGCATGGAGTTTATTTATTCATATGGATTTTAACAGACAGCAGTGATAACCAGGAAATACCAGCATACCTTATTATTGACGGACTTTAAATGATTTACTTGGACAAACATGACCCACTGGATCCAGTCAGTTTGGAAGTAGTTCTGCTGTCCTTCAGGTTTGAGGTTTCTTTTTGAGTTTAACTCAGGAACTCTGAACCAGGAATCCTGTTTGTCACACAGTTGTGTTTCAGTTCATTGATAATATCTCAATATTCAAGACTTAATGCTCCTACAAGGCTGAAAACTGTTCATTAGAAACCTGTTTCCCCTGTAGCTTCACCCGTGTTTGACCTTAGACTCCTCGCTGAGCTTTGACTCTCAGCTGACTAAGACCTCTGGGGCGCCAGCCGTGATGGTTTGTCGTCCAAGAATCTCACTTCTGTCTTGCAATTTTTGCAAAGTGCCATGTTGTTGTCAGCTGAACGGCTCATTTTGAGCCTCTCTCAGCCAAAATGTGCCTCAGTTTCTCCTGTTTGGAACAAAAATCTGCTGACATGTTGATGCACAAATGTACGACACAAATGTACGACTTCCATGTACGACTTGGATGCTAAAGTGTTTTCTGAAAATGATTCCCATCAAATATTTAATCCTCTATTTCTGCAGGCGTGAGATTGTGCATGCAGTGAATGGTGTTTTGTCGTGTATCCTCTACACCCCCACCGCCTTACACACCTTCCCGTCGGTGGTACACGGCTGCCCGTCTGGCCGTCTCTTTCCTGTGGTCTTGTCTTTGACTGATAGCGGTCAGATCAGCTCCGGACTCCAGGAAAGAGGAAGTGACTTCCAATTTGTCTCCCTGTTCTCCTCTGCTCCACATTCACTCACTCAGGTGTCGGCTAAAGCCATTAGAGCGGCTCAGGCGCCACATGGGAGCCACCAGAGAGAGCGAGGAAACACGGCCGCCCCTTTGAGGATGTTCATTAACTGCCCTATTTATTTTCAACTGTCAGAAAAGCCCCTTAATTCTCAGCCGTCCCCTCTGTGTAATTAGGTCTGTCATAGTCGTTCTCCAGCCAAGGCCTTCAAACATAGCTAAGCTGAATTACAGAATCGGCCTGTAGCTGAGCGCCCGCAGCGGCGTCGGGGGAATCGCGCGGGTTTTCCTGTGTTTCGGTTTGCGTCTGATCCCGCCGCCTTCGCAGAGGATCTGACATTTTTAATTAAAACATATCGAGTATCGTTTCTTTGAGCTGCACTCGAGTCAGAGGGAAATCGGAGAGCCTGCTGGTGGCGGTGAGCTGCGAGTGTTAGCATAATTACATATTGATAAATGTATGAAGTTGACGCCAACTCGTTTCTGCAGCGTTGTGATTTTTACGCGTTCCTCTGGTGTTATTAGTTCTCCTGTCAGTCAGTTGTTTCCGGCGAGGGAAATCAAATCAAACGCGTCGATTGTCAACGCGGATGAAGGAAGTGGTTTAATGAAGCTGTTTGAAACAGATTGGAAGAACCGACCCAACAGAAACAAGTCGCTCTGACATGAATGTGTTTATCTAGCAGGGGAAAAAAGTTACCTGTGAATTAAGCCAGACTTGGCTTTTCCTGCTGCACACAGCTGCTTTCCATGTGAGCGCTGACACACTGCGGGCTCAAAGGATTAACTTCCTGCACAAGTTTATCTTTGTGAAGGTGGATTAAGTTGTTTTAAAATCCTTATTAAGTTATAAAAACTGCTTTTTATCAGGAATCATCCACGTCTATGTTCACAGTGTTTCTGCAGACATCTGATGAATCCAGTTTTCATGCAGGGAACGTCATGAATTACTGCAAAGCGACTTTGTTGTCTTGTTCACTATTTACACTTCCTGTCCTTCTGCAAGAAGAGTCAATTTTCCTCCTTTTGTATTTAATATCATCAGCAGGTAATTTGATGCTCCCGCTGACGCCGTATCAAATATCAGGGTTTGTCGTTTCCCATAAACTATAGAAGTCATTAAACGTTTAGTTCCTAACGAGCCAGATTACAGCTTCCTGTCTAGCGTTAGCAACCCCATCAACCCCCCCACCAGGGCAGCATTGAGGTCTGGGTTGTCCAGGAGCTGCGGACTGTTCGACCCGGAGGCCGGGGCCGCCGCTGCCGCTGCTGCACGGTTATTTTTGGAACGCCGTCGGGCCTTGTCTGCGGGGAGTGCTGTTTTTGAAGGGCCTCCAGTCCCATTAATCAGCCACGGGACCCCACGGTGCGAGCGGGCCCCGAGCCCTGGCCCCGCCACACTGCAGCGTTCTGTTCCTGTACCCCTGCTCTCCTCACAGTAGGAAACCGAGAGGAACCTCATCAATCTCACCTGTCCCACACGTCAACCGCAGATTTAATCAAACGCTCCTTTCGGGACGCCCCCCCCCTACACACACACACACACACACACACACACACACACACACACACACACACACACACACACACACACACACACACACACTGGAAGGGAGAGGGAGGCAAAAAAAACTGGACTTTGCTTTAGTTCCAAGTTTATTTGTATTTGTTTCTTTATTTTTTCGGATTTTTTTTCCCCTGACTCCTGCGTGTCCCTCGTGTTTCATCTGTGGTCGTGTGCACTTTGTTTCCTGCTGAGTCGTGTTCCACACTAGCCAAACACACGTTCCCTGCTTTAAGTGATAAAGCGGCGTAATACAATAAACCCCATTTCCTCCTTGATACCTCACTGAAGGGCGGCTCTGTTGGTCGCCAGCGTTAACAGGGTCCCCGAGTGGGTGAGAGACACAGATACAGGGGAGTGGGGGGGTGGGTAGGGTATGTCAAAGGGCATTTCAGCATGATGCTGGTGTTAATGGGGTGCATGGGGCGACCAGAGCAGAAACACTGGGTCTTGTGTGTGTGACGTTCAGCATGGCTTCTTGTCGGTGCAGCGCCGATCAGATCCTCAACGCCGAACCCGCCCCCCTCCCTCCCCCCACGGCCCACAAAGAGCTAATGGTAATTCACAGCAGGCAACGCTTCCAGAGGTGGGTTTGAAACGTGTTGAATTTGGCACGGCAAAATGGCGGCCGACCGTCGTCCTCGCTCATCAACCCCTCGGTGAGAGACGTGTCAGTGGGCCACTCCAGGACTCCTCAGGCTCTGATATGATGTATGAGCCCCCCGAAAAAAGCAAACCCAGGGCGGGTTCGAGAAGAGAAATCCTCTGTTCTGCAGGTCCAAACTCAACCGCACCACCGGGGTGATTAATAGCACTGAGCAGAACAAGAACCTGGGCCCGCAGACGCCAGGAAGAACGGTGGATCTCATCATAAAAATCTTTTCTTACTCTCAACCCAGCTTGGAGATGATGAACCGAAACAAACAAACCTTCTCTGAGCACGAAAGATTCAACCTTCTGGTAGACGAAGTGCGATATTGTAAATTCGAAATAGCCAAATAAGAGATGGAATCCATTACGCAGTGTTATTGTCTCAGGCAGTTTGCCAGCTCCAGCAAGTGTGTCTAATTTAAAGCTGCACAAAAGCAATTTAAACGATGCAACTTGAATATGCATGCATCCACGCGTTCGTATTTTATAGCTGAAAAAAAATCCCGCGTCTGCAATATTTCTGTCTTCTCCGCTCAAAGAGTTTTTTGCATCTGGTCCTTGTGCTATTTGTCATCGTTGCACATTCTTTTGCGGGGATGTAATTTAATTGTATCTTGCAGCCACTTTTAAAATGATAAATCTAACACTTGATGTTTGGTTCCCACAATGAAGTGGTTCCAGCAGGGCTCTGGAAGACTCTGGAAAGAAAAGGGAAATGTTATTCTTGTGGAAAACCCAATTGTTTCGGTAGGAAGAGGATAATCTATTTGTTGTTCAATGAGGCGAATCGGCTCCAGGTTAATCACGCATCTCATTAATAACCATTCTGAGCTTTCTGTTCCTGCCTGTCAGACTCACACGAACGCACACCTTCACCGTTTAGCTGATGTTGATGTAGGCAAAGGCTAGGACACACGTCTGTGTTTTCACATGACCTCCGTCCCGGTGGAGGTTACCACACATACACACACACACACACAGACGCATGAACACACATATTCCCGGAAAGGTACCGGAGGTGTGAAAACACGGCCTTTCAGTGTATGTAACTGTCTAGCTGTTGCCGTTAATGTCACACACACGTGTGGCTTGATGCGTTCAGCATATGTCAGACGCTGCTGAAGAAAGCTTTCGTCACCTTAGCAACCACGTAGTCCGACAGCCTGTCAGTGTAATATATGAGGAAAGAACAGCCGACGTTTCCAGCCTCTGCGATGTGTCATCCGCAGGCATCGGAGGACTGTGAGACAGATGGAAACAGAGAGGGAGGGGGGGCAGATGATGCTGATCACCATTACTTTGCTCCCACCGGGATGGTTAGGATCATGTTGGTGTCCTTGAGGAGCATCACTTTGTCCAGGCTGGAATATTTTGGCTACTATTGGATGGATGGATTAGTCATCATTAGCATGTTAGCTGCCGCTCAGCTAAAAGCTTGGTTCAACGGTTAATTAGGGGACAAAAAACAACGTGATGATGTCACAGCATGTGGTCATCATCATGCTGTTAAAGCCAGCACACCTGCTGTGACATCACTGAACGGGCGTGGCATTCATTTTGCTTTTAATACACAAAAGTCAAAAAAGTTGAGCAACACAGACGGAAAGAAGGAAAGCAAGGAGAAGGATTTAATAAAATTAGGATAATAGTTCTCTTGATTTCCAGCGTTCGGTCGTTATAATGGTTTTTGATTTATTCTAGTAGAATAAACTTTTCCTCCGTCATGTGAACTCAAGCGATCCATAACTAATCCTCTCGCACAGGCTTAATTTATGTCCTGGTTTGCTGGATGATAATATTTTATTACTCTTGGCCTCCGCGTAGCATCCATTACAAACATTAATTGCTTTACAGTATTTGCTGTCTCCTCCGTCATCATGCAGGGGCTGATTTACTTCCTGGTGTACAAACTTTTATTATAGAGGCTTGTGTTTAAAGACTTTCCTCTGACCAGCAGTAACCTGGAGACGCGCGGTGAAGCGGTGTCAGGCGTTATCGTGGCGTCGTCCGATGGCTGCTTTGCTGCAGCGTTGACTCTCATTTGATACTCGATTGGCTCAAGTTACACTATTACCACGTCTGCATTGCTAATGACTTCCCCTGGGGGGACGGGGCAGAGGGGGGGAACATGCGTTTGGCGTGTCAGCTCGAGGTGAGAACACACATGAGCCAGACTCGAGGGGGGAGGCCCCCCGTCCACACCAAATCAATCCTGACACCTCTTAAGAGGCTCTCAGCATCAATGGCACTCCAGCGCAATTACCCGCTCGGTAATGACATAAGCACCCAGTTCCTTCCTGCTTCTCCCTTGCCGGGTAGAGACCGGCTCCCCCAGGCCAGTAGATGGAGACCGTGGACAAGGCTGACCTCAGAACAGTTGTTATTCGATCCCTCAGGGCGACGGGATGCAGAGGCTGCGGTCCACGCTGGTGGGAGAGCAGCTGTTATCTGATCACCTGGGCTGTGTCGAGTCGGTCCCTCAGTCAGATTGGATGTGAAGTTAAACGTCAAGATAACCGGTTTCCCAGCAGTGACTGAGGAGG
Organism: Antennarius maculatus; assembly: GCA_013358685.1. NCBI lineage: Eukaryota > Metazoa > Chordata > Actinopteri > Lophiiformes > Antennariidae > Antennarius > Antennarius maculatus. The sequence continues at coordinate 18,237,712 of CM023618.1, read as the reverse complement.
ATATCCTCTAGAAGCTTCAGGCTTTGGTTATTAGTTATGATAACCCTGGAGAGTGCGGCCGGGGAGCGTGTGATCGCCTTCAGATTGGAGGTGATAACTCTGATCTCGTGGGTTTCTCGCAGGGAACGTTTAAAAGTTGGCTCTTCTGTCCAGCTGTTGCTGTTTATGACTTTTCATCGCACTTCGAGTCCGGCTAGATCAAACTCAACCTCGATCCAATTTCGACTCGGATCTGTGGACGGTTGGTTCGATTTGAGACTTATTAGCAGGCGATGGACTCCATGATGAGCACCTCTTTAATCCAGCAAATCAGCTGAATGTGTCGTTTGTCCTTTATATAACATTTATCGTTGAATAAATGATGTTCAAGCTGGAACACAGACGATTGCAAAGGTATTTACTCAACATCGTCCAGACCGAAATTATCGAGTCCACCCGGGTGTCATGTTTACATCACAGCCGACTGGAGCTGGAGCTAATAAAGACCTTCTCCAACTGCGGAGTCATTTGACCCAGGAATGATTGCCAATTGTACCAGTCTCCCCCCCGACAACAAAAGCCAGATGTTAGTGGGTGTTGGTGTAGTATTTGCCCAGTGGGAAAGGAGTATTCATGTTGTTAACATGAACAGTGTGATGCTACCGTTTGCCTCGCAAAGATAGACGAGTAAAAGAGTTCCCTTAGTGAACAACCAACGATACAATCCCAAGTCCATCCGGAACTGAACCCTGACCTCCATGGTGGGCAGGCAAATATATGTTCACCAGGCATGAAACAGTTTTTATTTCTAACAAAAACACACACAAAAAAAGAAATCAGTGGTGGAACAGTTTTGGTTTTGGATGCCGCTGCCGCTCTGCTTGCCTTCAAAGTGTATCATGTGGGGCCACAAGCAGCGGTTAAGACTTCCAGCGGGGGCCGATTGAACGCCAAGGTTGAGCGGAATGGGTCGGTGCCAGGACGGTCTGGCTCGGCAGAAAGGGAAACACAACGTTAGCCCAACAATGCAAACACAGTGGGCGATCTCCAGTACCAACAAAGTTACCCTGAGCACCTCCCCCTTTCGTTTCCAGGAGCCTCCAGCAGGTAGACGGGTTTTCTCGGGGATCCAGCCGACCGGGGTGCCCCACCTGGGCAACTACCTGGGTGCTCTGGAGAACTGGGTGGCCCTGCAAGACCAGTATCCGTCGGTGCTCTACAGCATTGTGGACCTGCACTCCATCACCCAGCCTCAGGACCCCGCCCGGCTCAGAGGCAACATCCTGGACATGGCGGCCAGCCTGTTGGCCTGTGGCATTGACCCGGAGAGGGCGATCCTCTTCCAGCAGTCCCAGGTGGTTCACTTCGCCTCGCACTTCGCCACCTACACACCCGCCGTCTAAAAGTTTCATTTCTAATTTTCTTTAATACTAAAGTGCTTTAAACAGTCTATCAGAGTGTGGGAAAAGGTAATACAGATATGAGGTGGTTTAATATCAGTATGGGGGGGGTTCATAAATGTTTAAATTACTGTAAATAATAGAATAAATAGTGTGTCGCTATATTGCGGAATTCTGTTTTTCAAGGGTGGTCCTGGAACGCATTAACCGCGAGTAACAGGGGATTACTATATTTGTCAAATACTAAATGTTTGTATACTTAATGCATTGATCCAATTTTCAATGCCAGATCAAGAGTAGCTCAGGTTTTTCTTAAATATGTGGCGTCTTCAAGGTGTTTTTCATACAGGGGTTGTCACAGGTAAGAGAAAGATGAACAACTGAACATATTTGGAAGCAGGTGACTTAATACGTGATGACAAATCAAGCTCGCCTGCCTGACAAAGTTGTTTGTGTACATTTCTAGACAATCAGCCATATTTGACTGAACAACCTTATTCATATTGCCACTGTACAACCTGCTGTGTGTGTTTTTGTGTGTGTGTGTGTTGTAAATGTCCAGTCCATCTGTGTTTTTCTGCCACCCCTATCCCCAGCATACACACACTTACAGTCCTATTTTTATTCCAGTATAGCTTTATGCCACATAACTTGGCAGCAAGGCAATCGCCCTGTAGAACACGCCGGCTCCACATGTAAAAACATCACAGCTGTCCAAAGAAAACACTGGACTGAAAAAAAACAAGAGCAGATCTGGTGCGAGCTGAAGTCAGCGGTATCAAAAATGAAGGGAATGAACCTGCAGATCAACAAATTTTCTGGGATTTACAGAAACTTTTCAAGGGGAAAGAGGATTTAATATTCCCCGCCAGCAACGACTTTCCTTCAAAATTCCATCTTCACAATCCGAGGAGTCGCTGTGATCGCTCACTATCATTGTAATACCCGTATTATCTGTAACGTAAGAGCATCACTTCCTGCGTCGCATTCTTACCACGCAGCATGAATGGAGGCCTTGTTCTTCCCAAGCGTTTAGATATTTTATTACACTTCAGACCGTATCCATCCCTGTCTGCGCTGTCGTCGACATCTGTCCCATCTCTACAGTGTGTAATGTAATGAATACCGGCCCCCAACATGTTAGCCTCAAATCCTGGTTTGTATCCCCGCTGTCTGGGGTTCACGTCTTGTCGCATTCCCCAACAACGCTTTTCAAGCAACGAGAGGAAGACGGCATGGAGCTAAAGCCATGTTAAAGTCCGTCGACTTTGAATCGCCGGAGCCAGAGGACGGTCGCCGCGCCTACGTAACGTCTTACTCCAGCATTCAGGAAGGCCTCCACGCCAGCAGATATGTTGGAGATAATTTACCGCCGCCAGATGCGCCAGACGCATGAATCCGACATCCACATATCGACCGCTGCACAAGAGCACGTTTGATTCTCTCAAGTCGCCCAAACAAAAACATACATCTCTGTTTATCGTCTGTAACGTCGAAGTTTGCTTCTGACATCTAGACTTCGTTGCAGTTGCGTTCACTACCCACACTCTTCTGTATGTTATAACATTACACTCAATTGAAACCTGCTGAGTCAGCACAGTTAACATGAGGGTTAGTATATGACTGGCAGAGGTAGCACCTGTGCCGCCTGGTGCACCTGTGTCCAAGGGGTAAAGGACAGGCAGGAAGAAACACAGCAGTACTCTTCTCCGCCACTCAGAGGCGGTAGTGAGTCACTTCCTCTGCCAAAGCTGACACAGGATCTCCTGTCCTTTTATTTGTGTCTTTTAATCCATCTGCTACTTGTATGTGGAAAAAAAGAACATGTGTGTGCACGTACATGTGACCCTGATTAGCTGCAGCACCATTTCTGCTCTTCATTGTTTTTACTGTTTCCATGGAAACAAGACAGTGGTCATCTGGAATTCAGGTAAGGTTTTACTGATGCAGCAGATGGTCGTAATGCAGTGCTAACATGTGTGTGTTTTAAATAATTCTAGTACCCTGATTCCCCACGGTGACCGTCCCTTCTCGTCTTCTGACCCCGCAGGTCTCGGAGCACGCCGAACTTTCCTGGATCCTGGGCTGTCTGACCAGCATGCCCCGCCTCCGACACCTGCCGCAGTGGAAGGTCAGACGTCTGAGCTCTCAGGGCGCAAACGTTTTATTTCTGGATGTACTTTGCTGGAGGTTTAGCTTGAACCACCCCATTTGTAGAACTTTCCGTTATTACATTCAAAGTTGGAGGTTGTGTTCATCGCCCCCTGGTGGCCGGCGGTGGTGTCGGTCGGAGGATGAATCGCCATCACACACACTGTAGCAGCTCAGTGTGTGAGGAGCTGTTACTCAGTCAGACCTCTAATTGTTTTAATAGTGCAGATAGAGAAATTATAAAGATTAGATTTTATATCATGGATCATGATTGTAATCAATAGATCTCTTTTGGGCTGATCGGCCTCACCCCCTGGTATTCATTATGTCCGACCTGTTCTCCATTAAACACATCATCTGGAGATGAGCAGAAACAGAATCTGGCCTCAACGTCCTGCTCGGATTCCTCGGATTTTCGCTGCGAAATCTTTTACCAGACAAACTTTAAAATCCATGATTGCCTTTTTTTCGTAGCAGATGGCATGTGTTTGGATTTGTTTCCAACATCATCCCTGATTGCATCGCTTCTCACTTCCTCGATGCTGCAGAATCACGCCGCTTTAATCATTCTCATGTCGGCGTTGAGTTCAGTTTAACAGCCACCAATTAAGATCCCTATTTTTTTACCCACTGACATTAATCCAACATCTTCATTATCTGCTTTATCGACTCTAAATCCCACCGGCCCAGTGTTTCCTCCAGTCGCAGCTACGATCCAGTTTAAATTCGTGGAGCGAGGGAGCCATCGGTTCTCAGGTCTCACTTCCTGTTCTGACATAGAAAACACATTTTATTTACCCGACAGATGATTCCATCCCAAAAGCCGAAACGGGTCTTGGATTTGATCAGGACTTTTTTCTAAGGGGACAAAAAACATCAATTCTTCCCCTCTGCCTGCTTTTGTTTTTCCATGCACGTCGCTTTTGTTTTCTTTTCCCTTCCTTCCTGTTTTTGTTTATGTCATACGTCTCATTTTGACCCAGATGAAGAGTAAAGTGAAGAACGAAGGCAGCGTTGGTCTCTACACGTATCCTGTCCTCCAGGCTGCAGACATCCTCCTCTACAAGTGAGTGTGTTCGTCCATTATTATGTTTTGCAACGCAACACTGAGCATGATGGTGTCGGTATCTAGTTTCTAATCCGCTTTTAGGTTTTATTATGTAAATGTATAAACTAGAATCACATTCTAATCCCAGCGGTTCTGCTGCTAAACAGATTCATTCATGGGTTTGAAACGTTATTTCCTGTCGTTGGCGTTCTTCCTGCGGCGGCGGGTCACACACTTTACCTCACAGGAGGTTTTGTTCTCAGATGAAGCAGCGAAAAATAGAATCAGTGCGTCTTTGTAGATAGCATCTTTTTGTTTTTAGAACACACACATGCGTGACCATCCTGTTAAACAGCTGATTTATCTTCGTGTGCGAATGCCAGAAAACGAATTAAACTGCGGGTTGTTGGTGAGGTTGTGCCTCGCACGATTAAAACCGATGATATAAACTGCAATAGCTTAGATTTTATTTTTGTATCACAGCTGGAGATGATAATATGGGTGACGTTAAACGCTGGTAATGAAATTAGAGCTGATAAATACAAAGCTGTGTCGTCTTCTTTGACAAAACGGAATAGATAAAGAACGTGAAGTTAACAAACATGCGTCCATCCCTCAGGTCCACTCACGTCCCCGTCGGAGAGGATCAGATCCAGCATCTAGAGCTGGCTCAGGGTCTGGCTCGGCTCTTCAACGGTCGCTACGGATTCCTGTTCCCAGAACCCGACGCCCTGCTCAGTAAGAACACACACAAAACACACACACGATCGGAACCGTCCCGTCTGCAGCCGCTTAGCCGAATCCGGGTCTCGGGTTACGCTGGTTTATCCCTGATGACTCCTGGTGGAGGCGGGGTACACCCTGGACGAGTCGCCGGTTTATTGCAGGGCCACACAGAAAGACACAGACATGGGGAGAACATACAGACTCCACACAGGAAGGAATCAAACCCAGAACCTTCCTGCTGTAAGGAAACAGCGCTACCCACCGTGTCGCCCCTCCAGGTTTCATTCTGTGTGTGAACAGCATTTAACAGATTCATCAACAAATGTGTCAAACAGCATTAAAATAAATCCGACTCCTCAGAAACACGCTGAAGAATTGGCAGCTGTTTAAATGAGTTTTATCACCTCTTGAACTGATTTATTTATTTATTCTTCATCATGAGTAATGGGTTTTTTTGTCTCTGCTGGGAAAAAAAACATTAATGTAAAAAGTTTATAACTGAATTAAATATTATTTGTGTCCATTTTTAGAGACGTCATCATTTAAAAAAAAAATGAAATGTCCAGAAGCTAGAAAAAAATTGAGTGTTTTGTTCCACCAGAATTAAAACCAACCAAAGTTTACTTCCATTAAAAACAAGGTTTTACATTTATAAAAATACTTATTTTAGTTGCTGTAAATATCTGGAGTTAAATATAAGATTTTTAATGTTTTTTTATTTCAGCTACTTCTGACAAAGACTCTGCGTAGAAGAGTTTTGTGGTTTTATTTAGACACACGTGTCTGACATGTTCAGAGATCTCAGTTTCATCCCCGTCTTTATTCGCATCATAAAAGATCAAGATGGAGTCAGTCATGTGTGCAGTACAGCTCTGATTAAAGATCCGTTTCTGGAATGACTTCTGTGTGTGTGTGTGTGTCAGCATCCCATCCCGTCTTTTGGCTCAGCGTTACCAGGCACCACCTTACCTTTGAATCCCATCCGATGCCATTCTCGTTGGGTGGAATCTGGGGGATTAACAAGCGGCGGCGCGTGGAACGGATGCAGACTACTAGTCTGGAAGATTTGAACGTGCAGATTGCAGAAGTGTGTGTTTGATAAATTAGAAAGGAAAGGAAATCCCGGCTCCCCCGGTCTGTCCGTCGCTTCACACGAGGGCGCGTCTGCATTGCCCGCGGAGGTTTTCTTGCGCTCACACGTCGAGGCGCTGGCCCTGAAAGCAATCCTCCTGTCGGTCCCTCAGTCAGACCCTGCATCCAGTCGTTCAGTCCGGACTGTCGTAAATCATCATTGTCTGACGTCCAATCGGTTCAAGATGCTTCAGATGCAACAGAACAACACTTGAAAACATCGTGATGCTTTCAAACACATATTCCAACAAACTGCCGTCATGGGATGTTTTTATAAAGTTTTATAGAAGTGAGTTTTAATAAATTAAATCATGTTTATAGTGCAGATCTTAAGAGACATGTTTAATTTCTCGATATTTCCACTTAGATTTATTCTTGATGACAAAATTAAAAGCACAGAAGCCCAGAAAACGATTGAAATGTTTGTTTTTGTTTGGGGTTTTTTTTGCCCTGGTTTGCACCTTGCAGGCCAAATATATACTACCCCTTCCTTTTGATTGGTGGATGTTTTATTTAAATAAGCTGTTCATTTAAACAAAGCTGCTAGGATTGAATATGAATTTAAAATAAAGCGATCTTCAATCTTTTGCTGTCTTTCATTCCAAGACTTCTTCTACAACGCCAGGCGTCCTACTGTCAAACTTTTTGTTTTTCCTTGAATTTAAAGTTTTCCTCTCTGACTTCCTCCCTCAGGCTCCACACGAAAGGTGAAGTCCCTACGAGACCCCTCCTCTAAAATGTCTAAATCCGACACCCAAACCATGGCGACGATCAGCATCACCGACTCTCCCGACGACATCGCCCTCAAGATCCGCCGCGCCGTCACAGACTTCACCTCTGAGGTCACCTTTGACCCCGAGACGCGCCCGGGCGTGTCCAACCTGGTGACGATCCACGCCGCCACGGCGAGGATCGGCGTGGAGGAGGCAGTGACCCAGGCCAGGGGGCTGGACACGGGGGCCTACAAGGCGCTGGTGAGCGAGGCGGTGATCCAGAGGTTGACGCCCATCAGGGAGGAGCTCCAGAGGCTGAGGGTGGACCCGGCCCACCTGGAGGGGGTCCTGACCCGGGGGACGTACAGAGCTCGGGAGCTAGCGGCGCCGGTCCTCAGAGAGGTCCGTCAGCAGGTGGGGCTCTGCTGAGAGGAAGCTTCTGATTGGTGGACAAACTTTTGTTATTTTGCCCCCATCTGTGTCTCATTGGAGGGGATGATGGGGTCAGACGGGTCAGCACCCTCCACGACAGCCTCCGCGCACCACCGAAGAAGAAATCACAGAGCGATGATCTTTGTTGATGGCGTCTCACTCTCTGGTTTTCTTCCAGCAGATGAAGGAACTTTAACTTCAAGAACAACAACCTGCTGAAGTTTTGCCTTCGGTGTTCGGTGGGTTTGTCTGTTTCCATGGTTACAAGTCAAGCTGGTTGGTTTCCGTTTCCGGTTTTGTCAACATTAAGCGCTGCTTTTTACTATTCCTACATTTTCAGAGTTCATATTTGTTCTGTTTTTGTGGTTTTAAGTTTAAAGGTGGACGGATTGACACGGGTATTCTGTGACTTCTTTTAGTGTGAAAATTCATCTTACATGCGATCAATAAGAATCACAGCTATGGATTAAATCAATAAATTCTACCCAACTGGCTTCCTCTAAATTCTCCATCTTTCATTCTTCCTCCTCAGTCACTCATCTTCTGCTGACACAGCGTTCCTTCACTCCAGCGTCACACCTACAGGAAACCCCACTGCTGCTCCCACAGGGGCCCTGCAGACACACACACACACACACACACACACACACTGTACAGACACCACATACACACATTACACATTCTCCCCCTCTCTGCACACGCATTGTACAGACTACACACACACTTGAGACGCACCATATAGAAACTGCACACACACACACACTGTACACATACTCTGCATACACTTTACACACTACACACATACATTTCACACACTATACACACTTGGTTTTTCATCTCTTCCTGGGAGCGGAGTGTATTCTCGTCTGGTTTGTTTCCTTTTGGACCCTTCTTCCTGTTGGAATAAGCAACGGACAGAGTGTACACACACAAACACACACAGTGTGCAGCCTGTCATTCAGTCAAACGTGTGCAATGATTTCAGTCCTGCGCAAAAAGACATCTCCAAATCGTGTGGACAGATTTTAGTGGGTTTGTGTGGATTTTGGTCTGAAGAGGAGCCCAGGTCTTAAATCTGTGTTGTTGGTTTTTGATCAGTGAAACAGAAAGAGATGAAGATACAGCAGATCAACCGATCAATCAATACCTAGAACCGATATGGAAAGAATCCAGAGAAGATGTGACACAGGATTCATATTTGTGTTGATAACTCAGAAAACACTCATGTTGGATTACAGGGTCAATAAAGTGGGATGATAGAATGTGTCAGGATTAAAATGTATAATTTAGGTCTTTAAATTATGAATTTTCAACACAAAAAATGAGAGAATCTAAAATAAAAAAAAAAACTGATGACCGCAATTCTGAATATTTTTGTTGCCCCAAATAGTCTTGATTTAACTTTAATTCCACTCGATTAAAAATCAGTCTCTTGTTCCAAAAAAAGAAAAATAATCGAAAAACATTCTTGAACTATTTTAATAAATGATTATAAAGTAATTTGCTACCAATATTCATGCGGATATCATCAGATATATTTTATTTAATTTATGATGGTTGTAATTTGAGATTGAAAACTTCCCTCTTGGTTTTAAAAAACTTCACATAATCTCTGATTCAATTCTCGATCCGGACCGAACGGATGAGATCGATTCGGTTTTTCTGCGCCATCTGTGAACGGACGGCGGGTCGGGCGTCACCGGTGTCCCCGGTGTACTGCAGCTGCTCCCCGCTCCGAAAGGAGCGCCTTATGGGGGTGGGGGGGTGGGGGGGGTCGCTCCTTGCGCGCCGGCTGGAAGACGCTGCAGCCGCCGGAGATCCGCGGGCGGCTCGGATGCGACACTTCTTCATCCTCGGGATCAGGAGGGGTCGAAAACGCACTAATTGAACATTAACGTCACGTTTGACCGTTTGGTTGGATGGAAACAGAAAATAAACTTGGTTCAGACAGATTTATGGTGTCTAACTCAGCTGGGATATGCGTCAGTGGTCTAAGAGGCCTCCAGTTTGGTTAAAAATAAGGTAAACATGAATATTCAGCATTGTTTGCCACAAATGTCACAAATTTGATTTAACTCACAAAAAAAAAAAAAGCCCAAATGTGAAAATCCATATAAATAAAAAACTATGTTTGGAGTGAAATAATCTAATTTAAAGGAAACTAAATCACTTTAATTAATTCCATTGCTTCTCTAATGATCAATAATTAGTATTCAAGGTCAAATTAAATCACTTTGACTCATATTTTTTTCATTAAACTGTCTGGTAATGTGTTAATTTTTTTTAGATCTGTTTTTCTTTACAGAGAAGGTCACTTTAGTTCCTCATTAAATTTAACATTTCCGTTGGGATGAGACTCTTTATTTATGAAAGCAAAATTCACATAAATAATAGAAACACAATAAACACATAAATGACTTTTTTATAATCTCATCATAAACAGGTTTTATGTCTTCATTTGATCAGCGGTGACCCCTGAAGCTGCTGCGGGATGAATGGAGGCCTGCTCAGTGTAAACAGCCGCCTCTCTCCCCCTGCCTGACCCCCGCATCAGGAACACTAACCCCCCTCAGTCGTCATCCCTTCGTTTTGTGACTGGAGGAAAATGTATGACAGATTTCTGCCAGAGAGACAAAAGAGACGCATCTGGTTTCTGCGCATCGGGCCTGCAGACACAATTAAATGTGTTTATTTATTATTATTATTATTATTATTATTATTATTATTATTATTATTATTATTATTATTATCATTACTATGCATATGATGAAAATCGTGACCAGATTTTTTATCTCAATATTTAGTATTTAGTAATAAACCAAAATATTTTTTTTCAATTAGAATATATTTTTCTTTATACCTTTACGTCAGACATTTAGTTTTTTTATTTTCTTAACACAATAATGATTATAATAAAGACACCTATTTGTTTTCTTTTTCAGATGTTTTCGTTTTTTTTAAACGATCGAATAATTCCTGTTGAGTTCATCTTTTTATTTTTTCCTGCGTGATTCTCTACCATGAATTAATTTCCTGACAAATATGGTTAAATAAAAAAAAACTAATCAATAGACTAATAGAATACATTGATGACAGCTCATCTTCTCCAAACGGAGGTGAATCACTTCTCCCGTTAATCTTCTCGCTCTTCCCGGTGTCGGACGGCGCGGCCCCCGGGATCAGCCCACCTGTCCCGCCGCGGCTCTGCCGGGTCTTCAGCTGTTTGGGGGGCACAATGAAGCTGTAACGCGACTGTTCCTCCAATCCCTGACAATGATGGACACCCCCGGACACCCCCAGTTAAACGACAGCATCAGGATGACTCAGAGAGATCCAGGCGGCCCAGGATGACCGACCTGAACCTGCGATCAACCTTCAGAGACACGAACCTGTGGGATCTATAAAACCAGGACTGGTGACGTCATTCAAGACATTCTGACAGATATTTTTATATGTTATTCTTTAATCTGAATGTAAGTCACATATGGTGAGAAATAAATTAAGAATCCATGTATTTTTTTTTTCCATAGGATGACTTCTGTAGTCACTTCATTTGACTTTTGCTGTCGGAATGACGGGAGCGCGTCCGTGCGCGGCTCCGCTTTCATTGGACGAGACTCTTTCTTTCGCCGTCTTTCCTAACTTCTTATTGGACGCCTGAGTTTGACAGGGTCTAAGAAGGCCGCCCCTTAAGCCTGAAAAAAAAAAAAAAACTCCTCCAGCCAGGAGTGAGTATCAATCAGAGAGAAGTTGAGGGACAGAAAGAGAAAAAGAAAGACGCGGAGTGGACGGACGGAGAGACGCGCGTCGCGACAGACCACATCCAAACTATCTCGATCTTACGCGCAGCCAAGATGACACGGTCTGAAAGTTTGACGCGGCGTTTCTAGTCACAGTTGGGATTACTTTGGACACTTGGTGAGTTTGCGTCCCGCTGTAAACATTGACGTGTGCTCTTTTTGTTTTTTGTTTTTTTACTATTTTTTGTCGCCGTTGCGCTCGATCGCGTTGGACGGACTGAGAGGGTTTTTCGCCGCATCCCCCCGTCGGGTGGATTTGAGAGAAATGAGTGAGAGGAGGCGATCTGCCGCAGCTCTGAGCTCTAGAGCCCACGCTTTTTCCGTGGAAGCCCTGATCGGCTCCAACAAGAAGAGGAAGCTCCGGGGCTGGGAGGAGAAGGAGCTGGAGTTGTCCATGGAGAGCCTCGCCACGGAGGGAGAAGATCCGGCGCACTGTCTGGATATGGACCCGGGTCAGTGCGCAGACTTGCACCACACCGCTCAAACGCTCGGACTCCCGCTTTGTCACTGCAGAGCAACACAAAACCGGCCATGACCGTCCGTGACCGAACGCGCCACAGAGTTTGTAGAACGTGGAGTGTTTTTAATCCAGTGAGAGATGCTGTCGAATGATTCCAATCTGCTGCACAAAAATAGTTTAACTGTTTATAGACGCATCCTAAGAACCCGAAGCCTTCAGGCCTGCAGAGAAAGATCCGATCTGGTGTCAGGAATATGAACCAAAGCATGCCTGAACGAAATTCACAGTCGGGGCTGATCTGTGTGGTCAACAAAACAAACCATTACACAAATTTAAGATTAGATATTTGAGTAAATAGACGCGCAGGTTGACTTCTTGTGTCAGACTCTGACAGCTGGGTTCCATGGTTACACGTTAGTGACAGAAAGACTGGGTTCGACGCGTCAGGTTGAGGTTCTAGACGCGGCTCGCCTTCAGTTTGGCCGCAGGCCTGCAGGGAGGCCCGGGCGTGTAGCTGGAGGGGCCACTGGCACAGTGTGGAGAATCTAACGCGTGTTCCTCTGACGGGGAAACGTGTTTAGAACATTTTGAATGAATGAATCGTAATTAACCCCGAGTAGGAAACACAATATATGTTCGTCTATTTAGAAATCAAATTGTAAACCATCAGTGAAAAATGTGTCGACGGTTCCGAGACGTGTTGCGAGAAATCGGCGCGAAAAAAACTCCACGTAATGAGTAAAAACAAAGACAACAAGAAAAATATAATCAAATAGGCTTTAAATGCAAAATCAACAAAAAAGGATTAAGACGTTTTATTAAATTGTTGGGATTAGGTTTGAAACTAAACCTGATCGTTTAAGCAATTTGCATTTTTTATTATTATTTATCAATTAGTATAAGCGTCAGAAAAAGAAATTTGGAAAAACGCGTGATTTTCGCCACAACATCAAATTTTGGTTATCCAATGATTTTTTTTTTCTTTTATATATTTTTATGTACATTAATAGTTGGTTGAAGGCGGCTCTGTTGCACTGCTGCTGTTTTTATCGTAGAGGTCAGTTTCCAGACGAGCCTGGGGGCTTTCCTTCATCTGTCCTGAAGTGACTTGTTTCTGGTTTGATGTGAGACATTTTTAATCTCCTGTTATAAATTGACAGATTGTGAGCTCCGCCACAGAAACTGTGTTTTCAACCGTGATTTAATTCTGTTCGCTATTCAAGAGTGATTCCTTCCAAAACGTGGTAATAATATTTACTTTTGTTGTCTACTTGCAAAAGCTGAAAACGATTTTTGTCAGGATTGTAGATTCATTCCGGGTTTTTTTTTGTTTTGTTAGTCACTCAATATTTAATTTGGATTTAAATATAAAAATGTGTTGTGTGTGAATGACATTAAATGCTTGAAGGCCGCTGACCTGACGCAGCGCCTTTACGCACGGCTCTTTTCTGCTGTGTGGCTGAAAAGATATGAGAAGGAGGAAAAGGAGGATCCTCATGGCGATTCCCTCGCAGGAATTCTCAAAGGAGGATTGTTGTTGCTGCTGATGTCTGAGGAATTCTTCTCAGTTCAGTCAGTGGCAAATAGATCCTCCTATAGCTGATTTAAAGGTATAGTTTAAAAATGGCAACGCTAATATATAAAAAAAACAACAACAACAAAAGCCTGGAATAATTTAACAACCAGTTTATTTGTTTATTTGTTCCAGGGGGCAGAAATAGTTTTTCCTGTTCACCATCTCACAGATTTTGTCCAAGGAGTTTTAGGATTAGTCGTTAAATGAATGAATTACCCAGTTCCCGGTTCTTCGCTCCGCGGTCCAACTCATTAGCAAGCGGGCTCCTGGCAGGTTCAGCAGGTCCTTCTCGATCCCTAAAGCCTCCGCTTTGGGGCGTCAGGCGGCTGTGACCGAGAACAGCGAGTCTCTGTGGTCAGATTATGTGGTTTAGAGGAACTCTTAACAGAGTGATTTTATTTTTACTCAACTCTAGGCGAGGCTGGAAGTCGGTTGGTCGTATAACACGTTTATTAGCCTCCAAGACAAGGGCAGGACTGAGAAACGCACAGGATCCGAACAAGGTTCGCGTTTAACAGCCTGTAAGAGCTGAACAGTTCCGATGGACCAACCACATCTCCATATTCTTTACCATTCACGCCAATAATTAACAAGTTCAAATACATGTAGTATAATTCAAGATTTAATTCCATTTATCAAAGGCCTCGACCAAACTATGTGATTTACAAAGTGACGATTTGCGCTTTTACGCATACATTACGCATAGGACTAATCCACTATATATCCCTGACGTCTCGCCAGGTATATGTTAATTGAGATCTATATGGATTATAGCAACTAAAATGATCTAATAATATTAAAATAATTCAGCGCAGATTCTTCCATTCATTTTTTTTTCTCAGTGGAAAACTGTCTCTACAGATTTTACGCGTACCGTTTGACGAACTTTGGCTGCTTCGCTTGTGTTTGAATATTCATCAGCTTGGAAACAGGTGCTCTCGTGTGGTTTGTAAGGTGACTTATGTTGGATTCATCGTTCCTGTCCGTTCCAGAAATCAAGCAGCTTAATTTACTTCATAAAAGGTAATTTCTTCAATTTAAATGGCAGTCATCAAATAAAAGTACGACTTGTTTCTCATCGGTTAATTAAAAAAGCTTTAACTTCTGATCACCATCGTTAATTTTGCTTTTAGCATCTTTAAAGGACAAACAATCTTTCCTCTGGTTCTGTATCTACTTTTTAATTAATGTTGCCCTTTCAGATTTTTAAGTTATTCAAACCCAAAAAAAGGATTATTTCATTGCTGCTATCCAACATCTAAATAAAATAAAGTGCATTTTTTGCTTCATCATTTTAGCTTCACATCTTTAAATAATTAGAGAATTTCTGCAATAAACTAAAGTTTTGCAGGTTTGATGTAGAATTAGTTAACAAAATGTGAAACACAGCCAGATGTAAGAATTTGTTAAAGATGGTTTAGAATTAAAAGATGACTGAATTTTCAAATATATTCTAGTATTTCTGCAGGTTCATTTTGAATTCTATTAAACTAAAAAAACATGTCTGTATCAGGCTATAAAATGTATTTTACAAATGCATTCACATCTTTGTGCACTGTGCTTGTGATTTAACCAAACCGCAGACTTTCTCCAGGCGTTAGGAGCTGATCCGACTGCATTGAATCGATGAAATTCAGACCAATTAGTGGAGTTCTATGGATGTTAGTATTATTTTAATGAGGCCAGGCATGGACTGGTGGGGCCCTCAACCACAAGATCCAGGCCCTGGGACTGTGTGTATATACTGAGTGTGAGAGAGTGTGTAGCCACAGCAGATGTCAGGGCGGTGCTCAGCTGAGGGGGTGAATTTTTGTACTTCAGTAAATCTCACTTTTTTAATTCATTCACCTTAAAAACAAAACAAGACTGAATCTCTACCCTTTAAATTGTAACAAAATCTACTTTTTGCAGTCTGACATAGAAGCATTGTCCAGTGAGAGTGTAGAGGTATGTTTGAACTTTGGAAATGAACTGTCACCAGGCCTCATGTAAACACACCTACATACATAAAGCTCAGCTTTGGGCTGATTTGCATGTGTGTGTGTGAAGACAGGTCCTTCAGCCTGATGACAGGGCGTCCAGGTGGAGCCGACAAGCTCCTGCTTGGCCGGCTTCACCCTCCTCTGCATCTCAGCGGCGTTCCAGTCAAATTATCTTATTTAACCGGGCTGCTTTTTGCTCTGTGGAATGTGTCTGTTTCCTCTGAAGGCCTCCGTTTCACACATCATCCAGCTTCACATGCCTACTGTTGGCATTTTAGGACGTGCTTCTTGCAAATATTCACACAGAATTCAGTTTGGGTGCCAGAAACTTTCTGAGGAAAATCAGTTATCATTTATCTCCTTTTACGAGGGTAGAGTAAATAAAATTTCAGACTTTGAAATGAGAATTTGTTCATGACTGCTGAGTGTGAAATGAGGGGGATAAAAGCCACAAATGGAAAAAAAAAATTCCTCCAACTTTTGGTGGAAAATATTTGATTTTCAGCCTCATATTAATAAAACTTTAGAGCAGCGTGACTCCAGATTACACCACAGACGCTGTTGGGAGGCTGGGATGAACTCAACCGCAGATTGTCGACTATTATTCAGATAGAGAGGAGATATAACTGGGAAAATAACCTCTAGTACAACAGTTTATTAAAGATCAAGTGTCCTGTAAACACAGGAAATAATTTTATATATAGAATTAGCCCTCATGTGTTTTCTACATCTATAGGATCAGTTGATCCTGATGTGAGGCCTAGATCTGTCCTTCTGTTATCACATTAGAAACCTTCGTGTGTGTGTGTGTGTGTGTGTGTGTGTGTTTGTGTGTGTGTGTGTGTGTGTGTGTGTGTGTGTGTGTGTGTGTGCGAACAGCAAAAAGGAGAGGCAGGGTATAGAGTATTAAAGTGTTCCAGTCCAAACTGGCCGCGGCGACAATGAAAGAATCTCCATGGAAAGTCTGTCTCTCTACGGCTGTCACATCCCTACTCCCCCCCTCACCCTCTCCTTCTCCCCCCTTGCTCTTCCTATCTCCATCTCCCCCTCTGAGCCTCCCGTTTCCAACCGGGTTGGCTCGGCCTCCGCAGTGGCGGTTTTTCGCCTGGGATGCTGTCCAGTCTCTCAGCAGATCTGCATTTGCATAAACCATATTTGTGTGCCCTCGGTTTGCCAAGTCGACCTCCTCGTGTCGGGGCCTCGATAAATAATACATTATGAGGCGCTTTTATATTCTCTGGGTCGTGGTGGTGGTGGAGTTGGAGGCAGTGGCGGATATTTCCCCTTAAGCTGTTTCTGAGAAATGTGAAAGCAGAGATAGAATGTGGTCACCTCACAGTCGTGTCCAGGTGAAGTGAAGTTTTTACATCCCTGCTGGAAAAAAACATTTCAGTAATTAAGTCAGTAAAGAAAACACACATCTTAAGTATTTAAAGTGTGAGGAATATTTATTTTCAGGGGACATAGATTTTGAATTTAAAGTGTTTTTATTAATTAACCCAAAAGAAATTCTGTTTTTTCTTTAATAAATTGTACAGTTTCAATTTTTTATCAAATAAATGCATTTGGAAAATTGGATTCTACTGCATCTCTTCACGCAGGACGCGTGATCGTCTCTGTTCGTGTTATTTTGCCCCCCAGCTGCCTATAAGCAGTTGGATTAAACGTAAAGGAGACTGAGGTCATCCCGGTTGGGGTCTGGAAACCTTTTCTGTAGGTCTGGATCGGGTTCAGGATGGAGGCTTTTATCTGCTATGATTGGTCGTTTTTGCCCCGTGTTTGGACTTGGAGGAGCCGCAGAAAATTGAATCTTTGCGGAACGTTTCCCGTCGTTATTCGTTATTGTGTGACCCGGTTCGGAACTTAATATATTCTATATTGCTTCTCAAAGGCGTTACGCAGAATTGATTCTGCTTTTGACTTAACCCCAAAGCTCCATGACGAGCTGAGCCTGGGAGCCAGACTGGAGCCGCCGCTCCCAGGCTGCAGACTGCAGGTGACTTGGAGGCAGCAGACAGGACTGCGCCTCCTCTCGGAGCCAAGTTTCCTGCGCGAACCTATTAATTCCACTGTTTCAGAGCTGCCCTCTCATCATTCTGTTCATTTGCTCCTCAGATTCGGAAGCGAGTCCCGGCTCCGACGGAGAGGGTCTGGCCGAAAGAACGTCGTGTTCCTTCGGCTCACCTGACGACCTGGCCCCCGGCCCCTGCGAACCGTCGCCCCCGGCCTCCATGGAGGAGATCCAGGTGGAGCTTCAGTGTGCAGACCTGTGGAAGCGGTTCCACGACATCGGGACGGAGATGATCATCACTAAGGCGGGCAGGTAGGCGACCGGAAGGTCTGCGTGACGCCGTTCAGCGCGCAAAAACACCTGTGCGCCTCTGGTGCCCATTGAGAAAACTTTACGCGCGAAAAGATGTCAGTTTTTATCATATCCGTCACGAATTGTTAAATTAACTACTAATTAAATTTAAAAAATATATATTTATGAGCTCAGATTCTGACAGATCTGAGTCCAGCGGGAAACACGCACGGATTGAACAAACGCGCAAATGTTAAACGGTCACACACACACACACACACACACACACACACACACACACACACACACACACACACACACACACACACACACACACACACACACACACACACACACACACACACACACACACACACACCGGTTGGAGGGTGTTAATGTGATGCACATGGAGGCCGCTCCGCGGTGCTCAGGCTTTCGTGACGCGGCGCGTTTCTCAGGATGTAGAAGAACAGGAGAGAGGGAGCTGGTTCGAATTAATCTCCCAACGTGTTTTCTCTCCTCCTCTCGGGCCAATCGGCCAAACACGGAACAAGCGCAGAGGTTGACCCGCAGACCCCGCAGGGCGGACCTTTTCCCACCGCCCGCTCCCGCCGAGCGGAGCGCAGCGCGTTTTACGTCGTGGAAAACCTCCTCCAACGAGATCTTCTGTCCTGCTGCGTCTCTCAAGATTTTTGAGCGGATTTTATCCGAGTTTTCACTTTTTCAACTTTAAAACGGTGATTGATCAATTCACGCGCTTGTCTTTTTATATACAGTATTTCTTATTGGAATTAATTTCTAATATTTTAGCTCCATTTTTTTCGTTGTCCCAAGTGAAATAAAGCTCACGTCAGTCAGTCTTATCGAAGAATCTAAGTAAAAGGTTCTTTTTTTTTATTTAAAGAAAGCAGATTTTACAGTTTACTAGAATAAATATATGTGGAACACATACTCATATTTAAAATAAAACCGTCATTTAGTTTGCTCCTCCTCTCTGCTCTGACGTCAGACTGACAGGAGATCAAATGTCGTTTCCCTCCTTATGGATGAGATTTGTTTTTATCAATTGGCTTCTAATCCCATTAAATCAGAGCTGCCGCTGCCCCCGGGTGGGGGTGGAGGTGGAGGTGGAGGTGGAGGTGGAGGCGACCGTGTGTACTTCACGGCCTTCATAAATAAACCCGTAAATCCAGACGAGGAGGCGGCAGGAGAGCAGCCCTCCTTGTCGGTAGACAGAGTCGAATTTACGAGCTTTAAATGAAGAGGGAAGTATTTGAAGTGCAAAACAAAGAATTGAGTAGAAATTTCTTCCACTCCTTAGATGTTTTTTTTTGTGTGTAACTTTAATTGTCATGAGGTTTGCAGGAGTTTAAGGCTCCTGCCGCCGCCTCCACATGGGAGGAGCTGCCTGCTAAAAATAATTTCAGGATAATAATTGTTTATAGGCAATAAATGACATTTCTAATGTGACTGAAGTATTTTGAGGACACAAGTTTAGAAATGCAGAATAATCCCCAAATGATCCAAAGGTCTCCAAAGGTCAAAGGTCACAGATAGATCATCAATCTTTCATATGACATATGAGTTGAGATGGAATGTTTTCTGTCAGCAATATATTAATTATGAAACACAGAGTTTAGAAGCTTCAAATCAATTTTCTGAGCCAACTTTCTAAAATGTTTCCTGAATCAGTTTATATTTATGTTTTTTTTAATTTATTTTATTCACTTAGCAGAGAGATTCCTACAGCCGCTAATATTTTTTTATCCCACCCTGTGTGTTTGGAGGTGAAGCTGTAGGTCTCAAATAGAACTCAGTAGCCGGCGCCAGCGTGTCGCTGCTCCGTTTCACAAAACGTTCCTGATTGGCATCTGAATCCTGATCAAATCGGCTTCTCTGAATGAAGTTTCCATCTAATTTTAATATGTCGAATTGTTTTGGCTCTTTTTTGGAAAGGAATTCAGGATTTAATTTTTATAGAGTGACATGATAGAAAACAGCAGACAGATATTTTCAGTGTTACGTAGTTTGCTTTTTTTTTCTGTTCTGACTACACGCCGGAGGCAGTTTAATGTTGTGCGCTAATTCTGCTGAACCGCATAGTTCTATGTTGTCAAATAAACAGGTTGGACAAATGTATTCATCAGGGTTTCTCTATTTTTCTCTTTTTTTCTTACTTTGCACAATGGAAGAGACTGGATTCATCCATCTTTGTCCTTTCAGGAGGATGTTTCCAGCCATGCGAGTGAAAATAGCCGGTCTGGACCCTCATCAGCAGTACTACATCGCCATGGACATCGTGCCGGTGGACAACAAAAGATACAGGTACCTTCCTCACGCTTGCGCCGACACGTCAGACATCAACGGTTCTTCCTCTCTGAATGCATTTATCAGAAACTGCTCATTCATTTCAATTATATTCTCACTTTATTTGCATTCTTTGCCATCAAATGCAGAAATGCATCCCAGACGTCTCCATCAAACCGCTGCGAAAACCAAAACTGATTGAATTCCTTGCGAGTCGGTGGGGAAGTCTGAGCTCCCGCCATGATCGATGCGCTGCTTCAGATGCTTCTCGGCTGCAACAAGGATTAGAACGCGCTGAAAACGCTGAGTAACTTTATAACTGTCAAACCTACATATGGTGCGCACCGGCGTCAAAGAGCGGCCTCGGCCAATTCGGTATGACAATAGCAGTCTTCTGAAAGCCACAGCTGTACATAATATGCACATGCACAGTCGTATCTGCATGAGCGAGACTCCACCGCCGTTTTCCTGGATGATCCTCAAGCGTCCGATCAAGCATAAACAAATTGACCTAGTTAGACTATCCTCATCTTTACGCCATTTCTCATGCTGGAGTCATACGTAACGGGAGTTGGAGCGAACAAAGATATTCCAGCCTCTTTCATTTGTCAGATTTCTCATAACTTTCTATGAGAGGTGTCTTCTTCTTGGCAAAGCAGGACAAAGTATTGACTGCCATGATTTGCAATCGGTGAAGTGAATGTGATTAAAGTGTGCATGTGCTGGAGGAAGCCTTGGCGTATGATGGATCTCTCTAGATATGCAATAAGACTGATATACTGGCCCGCAGTATTAGTCCCTGAAGTCGGAGCCAGAGAGAGGAGATTGAAATGTATTCATCATCCCATTGGCTGAGCAGCACAGCCAGAGGCCGCCTGCAAATAGGATAAATCTCAACATTCGCGGCTAATGACGGAAATGAGAAAAAAAACGAGGTTTGGATGGAAAGGAAATTTCCGACGTGTCGTAAAATCGCTGCTGACCGTGGGGCTTCTTCTTTATAATCTTGATCGATGTGACAAAGTGAGATGAGGATGATGCTGATGCAGATACAAGCTGTTATCCTATTAGGATGTGAACCAACAGGCCGGTACCTGCCCAGATGGATTTAGATTTGAGCCTCAGAACCTGATGCTTCTGATTCAGGAGACACTTTTTGATCCGTGCCGGTGACAGCCCAGTCTAAGAACCATCATGCATTTTTCTTTCAAACACCTGCGGTGAATTACGCTCCATCTGCAGCAAAACATCCATTTGAACCTTTCAAAAGCTGCTGACCTGTCAAAGCACAACCAACAATGTGATAACAGCTGTGTGTGATGTAGCCAGAAGTGGCGGGCGCAAGCGGGGGAGCCTGAGAATGATGGAGTAAAAACGTACGCGCCGCTGAGTCGTAGCTCTTTGAGCTCCGCTCAGACGCTGTGTGAGTGGAAAGGTGTTCAATTCCTCTCAGGCTCTACAAGTAAATCATCTGATGTGAAGCCAGAGATCATGAATTCTGCGCCTGTGTTGTGCGATTCGTCAAACCGCACCTCGTATCGCTCATGTAAAATAGACCCATTGGTTCTTTCGGACCAATCGGCTTCTCCGAGGTTTGCTCACCAAAGAAGTAGGACCTGTTTGTTCGCCTTTGACGGAGTTAATCTGATTTTGTGTCATCCTCTGAGCTGAAATGCGACCATGAAGAGTTTCTGGGTTCACATGTGGCTGAGACGACGCGGGCAGCTAAGCTAGGTGCGTTCCGCCGCGTGGATCTGAAAGGTTCTGTTTGCCAGAAGCAGAATTAATCGAATGAAAACATGAAAGAGAGCCGTTCTCATTCATGTGCACACGTGTCGGCCAATGGGACGACTGCTAGGATAAGGTCACATGGCTTCAGGCCGATCCTGGACCCCAGCTGGGAGAGAGGCGGGGGGCGTGGCCAACGAGGGGATGTGGGCGGCACCGGATTGGGTCGAGATTGAGCAGATGAGGCTTTAAGTCAAAATGCTGCTTTTGATGTCACAAATCTAGAAAAATCCAACAGTTTTAAAAAAAATCCTGTTCACAGTTTTATAAAGGTAAGACAATTCCTAGCGTGTCCGAATTTCATCCGACTGTGTGACAGCCGAGTTCCCCCCCGATCTTAGCTAAATCCATCGCTAAAGTTAGCTTAGACGTTTATGTATAGGCATGGCAGCTAATGACAGGGTCTGTGTCACATCACACAGAAGTTAGCTTAGCCACACCGAATCCCACCGTTTGGATGCGAAGAAGCTCAGATTTAGTTCTGCAGAAGATAAGAATGGACGGCCTGCGTGAGTCTTCACCGCTGCGAACCTCGACGCTGCTCTGGAGAGACGAGCAACGTTCTGATCACGTGAGGAAGGCGTAAGTGGAGACACGTGTTTCCCTGGGATCATACATGTCAATATAGTTCTTCCCTTTAGCCAAAAACACACTTAATACCTTCCAATAAATGTCTTCAAAGGCTTCTCTGCATATGCTACACGAGGCTCTGGGTGACCTTTGTGCAGACGTCTGCCTGCAGCCAGAATGTGCACATGTCTGCAGAACGAATAGGCCTCTCCTGGCTTGTGGAGAGGGACTGAATTTGTGCACCATGGTTATGCATGCACCACTCATACTGTATGTATGCACTGCATTCCCCCTCCTCGGTTCTATTCTCCTCCAGCGTCGCCCTCTTAGGATTCGACGTCGTCCGGAGCGCATGCGTGAAACGGGTTTTTGCACACGCGGCCCCTCATTTGTCCCATCATGCACTGAAGCACGTCTGCTACCGGAGGACGGTTTAGTTTGTACAAGGTCCCGTTTCCTCAGGCTGTCTTTAATTCCACTGGTTTCTACTGAAGACATCAATCTTTTAAAGTTGAGTGTGATCTTTATAACATGCATCCATTTCTAAAAGCAGCTGCAGGCTGGAGACGTCGGCTTTACTGGACTTCTACATGT
The DNA here is from genome assembly GCA_013358685.1 of Antennarius maculatus. Taxonomy (NCBI): domain Eukaryota; kingdom Metazoa; phylum Chordata; class Actinopteri; order Lophiiformes; family Antennariidae; genus Antennarius; species Antennarius maculatus. Next base: position 18,214,753 of record CM023618.1, on the reverse strand, counting down.
AGAACAATAAAGTATGAGACGCTCGTGTGGAGGTTTTATCTCATCATGGAGGCTATAATTACAAAATTAATATTTGGTTTTTATTACATTAAAATTGCCAAATTCTGATTGACAAGTTTCTAATATTTGTTTGCATCTGCTAAAAAAAAATACAACAAAATGAGTCTAGATTTTATATTTGGAGGAAGTAGAACAATAAATGATGTTTATTTTTCAACCTTCAATGCATTTGATTTGAAAGTTCTTAATTATAATTATTTCTATTATGACTTTTTATGTTGAAATAAAAGTGGAATATAGATTTTCTGAATGCATTTATTACATTCCTTTATTTTACTTTTTTTCCACTTCTTTATTCATATACTGTTTATGTATTTGGGGCAGAATCGACTTTTAAATAAAGAATAAATTTACAGAAATACAGATTTTAAGCAAAATATACCGGCGTCAAACAAGAACACCGGAGCTTTCAACAAAAATAATACAAACACAAACATTTGCAGTCTGTGAGTGTATTTTAAAGTTCTAAATTGACATAAGTGACTTTTTCCGTACATTGCAAATCTTATAAAAGAAATAATAAAAGTGCTAATTATTAACTACATAGAATAATACATTAATAAAATCCTGTCATTCCAGAGCAAAATGTTAAAGTAAAGACAATTTTCTCTTTTGTCAAATCAGATTGCTTTTTAGTAAAAACAGTTTTGTCAGAGAGAAACGAGAGCCTGCAGAAAACCAGTGAAGGTAAATAAAGCGCCCGGCGCCGCGTTTATTTGCTCGGATCCTCCGGCACGCTTCATTTCATATCACTGTTTATTAACGGGAAGCTTCCCTCCTTCGCTTCAGCAGACGTTCTGCCCTATCGCCTCTCGCTGCTCTCCAGCAGCCAATCAAGACATCAGGGAGGATTTTAGAGACCAGAAGGTCTTGTAAAATTAAATAGTATTTTCTTCCTGGCTGGGGAATTTATCACAGGCTGCTGCAAAGCGAGCAGAGACCTGTCACTGGTGTGTCTCTCATGGGTTCTGGGAGTTTGGGGTCTGGAATACGGTCTGTTTTGGAATCTACTTGCTTTACTTGGGCTCGCTGCCCCTCTTTAGGAGCGTCTCATTGGGACCACACTCATTAAATCCACATTTATTACGGCCCTTTTATGTGGACAGTCGCTCGGTTTGCTCCAGGCTAAAGCTGAGCGCTGAGCTGTCTGGCTCCTCAAACCTACCTCAAACACACACACACACACACACACACACACACACACACACACACACACACGCACACACACATCACCTGAACTTTCTGACCCACCCTGATGCTGGTAGCCATAGTAACAATCCCAATTTGTTCTCCTCAATCCAATCCAATCTGGAGCCGTTGCTGTGGAATGAAGTTCTAATCTGACTCAGATATGAACGGGCGGAACTTTGTCATTTTGAAATGTTTAATATTAAATACAGAAATGTAGAAAGTCAGTTGAGGACATTCATGATATAAGATAAAATAATAAGAAACAAGTTTATTATTATTTCATAGTGGAATAAATTTGTTTCTGGTAAATTTCTTTGGACTTTTTCAGAAGTTGCTGAACTTGTGCCAGAAACTCTTCACACACTGTCAACAAAACAAAAAGAAATCAAACACCTTGTTCTATTTTTACATAATCCTAATCCAACCGTTATCGATTGAACTCCATTAGAACTGAACCAGAGGAGTTCTGATTGTTTTCTAATGATGCAGACATCCACCAACAACGAGAAACACATTTATAGAGGATATCAAACACACCCAGGTATTCATGTCACTAAATTAGTGACCCAATCACTGGATCGCCATCCGACCCTTCACCCCCCCCCCACCGCCTCCATCATATTTATCCTGTCTTTATTCTAATCCCATAAACACTAATCCTAGTCTGAAAGTGGATCCGTGCGGCAGTGAGGACCCACAGAATCTCATCTATCTATCTTTGCGTGAGGACATTTGGTCTTCATAAGTATAAAAGTTCAAGAATGCACACGCACGCTCACACAAAGCTGTTGGTCTTCTCTTACAAACTCATAACACACACGCACATGCACACACACACACACACACACACACACACACACACACACACACAGCAGTTGGTCCTGAATGGTAATTCTATCGTGATATTTACTCTTTGTCGGTACCGTAACCCAATATACAGGCCCGGCTTTGGCGAGTGTGTAAATGTGTTTTAATGTGGATGCCTGCCTGCGATACCGTACTCTACGTGACGAGCCGAGAACACACACATTCGGGCCTGTTTTCTGCTGCCTGATCGGTGTGTGTCGCGGGTGGAAGAGAGCGCGTTTAGCGTCTGAGTTGCGGTCCGAGTTTGTCAGGCGTGCGGTTTGGAGTCGTCCTACCCCCCCTGCCCCCATCCGTCCAGTAAGGGTGTCACATAAAGTCTGGGCTGCACTGACGGTGTGGAGCCAGATGGCAGATCTATGGGAGATGAAAGGGGGCGGCTAATCAGATTTCCAGTCCCGTTTGGGGGCTAAAGTTTCCTGCTTCCTCAACACTTTCCCCGCGTGTAACCCTAAACAGCTCGCCAAACAGGAAATTACACAAACGCCTGGCACCCTTTGGCGCCTTGTGTGAGTATGTGTAAATGAAGGTCAAAGGTCAGCAGAGTTAAAATGTGGAACAGGTAATAAACGTTGGATTGTTTGTTTGTTTGTGTGTTTGTTTGTGGGTCTTTGCCCGTATTTGAGCGTCTGATGTCTGAATGGAAGTTGGATCCTGATGGATTATAAAACACTTTAACACTACATGTGATGTTGGGCTGAACCAATAGCAAACCAGCTCCTATAAAAGGGCGCTAGCTGTGAAGTTGTTCTTTCCCCCGGGATGGGGTGGGGGTGTTTCCCGTTTCCAGGTTATTACGTCCGCCTCTCTGTGAGCAGGATGACACAAAAACACACAGATTCTCCTGAAAGTGGGTGGGAACTTTGGGAAAAACATCAGGACTACCGACGAGAATAATCCCGATCCTGCTCAGGACGTGTGGTAAAACTAATTTTGGATGCATGATTGGATTAAAATCCAAGGATTAGACTGGATATTTATGAACTCCAAATTAAGGCTTCTAATAATTGTCAAATCTGTATTCATAGCGCAGTCTGTGTTTGTACAAATGACAAAACAATACACCCTCCAAAAAGATAAAAACCCAAATTGGCTTATTAAGACATCTCAGCATGCGGTTGCAGCTAAAACCTGGTGGAAACATCGAACTCAATCACGGAGGTCTGGTGTAAACAGAGAGAAATCCCAGTAAAAGCTTTTGGTTGTGTGGTTACATTAGATATTAGGCTGTTAACACAAACCGTTTGCAGATGCAGCCCACAATTGGTTTCCAGTGTGCGCCGCGTTCGCTCCAAGAAAACGTCTGATTAAATAAATGAAGGAGGATTAACTCGCCCCACATTGGAGCCCCTCGTTCAAGGTGTGATGGTTTCTGTTAGAGGAGACCTTCACCAGGATTCACGTGTCCGCAACCTGCTGCATTTTTTTTTTGTTTTTTTGGAAGTGTTAAAATTGCGATTGCGTGAATTTTTGAAGAACTTCAACGCTAATTGTGCACCTCTGAGCTAATGGGAGTCGTGAAACGGGCGCCATCGCCAAGGCAACGCCAGTGCGAACAGTCGATGCGGATTAGAAGATGGCTGCGACGATGAACGCCGCTGCCTCTCAATGAGGAGGAGGTTCTGGGGTTGAATCCAGATCTGAGGCCAGAAACATACATTATATGTGAACACGGCCCTCGGGGCTTTCTGTTGGCCTGTGATGTTCTGGCCTCTTTGCTGTAAATTGAAGCCAGACGCGGCAGATGAGCAGAAAATATGGACGCGATACCTGATTCATTACGTCTAATGTTTGGTTTTAGGGCTCCAGTAACGGCTGCAGCTCCGATAAGTCTGCGAAAAGTAGCGCCGGCGACAGGAAGTGGTTCAGCGGGAACCTCTAAACATGTCGGCTGGAGGGCGTGTCTGCACAGAAACGAGCGTGACGCTGGTGTATTTATGTGTGTTGTTTATTTATATCACATGATGCATGTGTGAGCTATGAGGAGGACGCACTTTTATTGCTTTTATTTGAATGTGACTATACATAGTGTGTGTGTGTGTGTGTGTGTGTGTGTGTGTGTGTGTGTGTGTAATGGGGTGGTGCAGCCCATGCAGGCAGTAACAAAAGGACCAAATGAGAGTCCATGTTTCAGGAGTGAGTGATGACTTTGGCAGAGACGCTGCAGATAAAACACTTTCAACTGAGCGCCGGGCCAGAACTAAAGGCAAACAGCTGCGCCTCACACTCCTTCTCCTCCACTCCTTCTCCTCCACTCCTTCTCCTCCACTCCTTCTCCTCCACTCCTTCTCCTCCACTCCTTCTCCTCCACTCCTTCTCCTCCACTCCTTCTCCTCCACTCCTTCTCCTCCACTCCTTCTCCTCCACTCCTTCTCCTCCACTCCTTCTCCTCCACTCCTTCTCCTCCACTCCTCTTCCTTCTCCTCCTCACTCCATCGCTGGTCTTTTCTCTTTCCATCTCCTGACATGATCTCACTCATTTTCACTTTCTTTCTTTATTTCTGACCGTCGCTGAGTCTCGTTTCTCTCTCTCTCTTTTCTCTTTTCTCTTTTCTCTTTATTTGTTCCTTCCTTTCTGCCTTTTTTTTTGTTTTTATTCCCTCCTTTTCCCTCCGTACTTTCTTTTGTTTCCATTTTGGCTTTCATTTATTTTAATTTTTTAGAAAACAGGGAATACAATGTTGGCTGGTGGTTTGTGGACTTGTGGTTTTTAAAGGAGGCCAGAGTCAAGCTGCATTTCTTTCTTTCTTTCTCTCTTCCTCTTTTCTTTTTCTCTACCCCCCCGTCTCTTCCTATCGCTCCCTCCCTCTGCTGTTTAATGGGTGGGTCTCTCTAAAGTGTGGCGCTCCAACTCAACATCATCAAATATTATGGTTGGGTTTAATTGTGCGACTGCATATGGAATATTTTATGTTGCTCTTGTTCAAAATTTTGAGCACATTTCAGAAACAACAGATGAGTTTTAAAACCGTTGTTGTGGCAACATGTCGGCACTTTTGGTTTGTTTTCCAGCTGTGTGGAAAAAAAAAAAAAAAAAAGGCAGAGGCGTTCCAGCCTTTTTGAAATTTTATAGCTTTTATAATAAAACATTCGACCTTGAAGAAACCTAAATGATGAGGGAATATTAAATATTCTTCTGTTAAATATTAACGTGAATCCAAGTGATGTATGGAGAGAAGCATTAAAAGGCTGAATAAAGGGATCAGATCGTTGAGTCTGAAGTATGTTTGCCTCAGAAAGAGTTTTATTTAACATGAAATAAGGAACGCCGTAAAGATTTGTGTTGTTCATTTGTTTTTAATTGATATACGTTGAGGATGAAAGTCCTTCAACGTGTCTCAGACAGGAAATGGAACTTCATCCGGGGTGTTTCTTTGCAGGTACGTGTACCACAGCTCTAAGTGGATGGTGGCAGGAAACGCCGACTCCCCCGTCCCTCCGCGGGCCTACATCCACCCGGACTCTCTGGCCTCGGGAGACACCTGGATGAGGCAGGTGGTCAGCTTCGACAAGCTGAAACTCACCAACAACGAGCTGGACGACCAGGGACACGTAAGGAACACCATCTCTTTATCCTGGAGCGTTTAGCACGTCAGACTTTACATCACGTCACCGTTAAAGATGCACCAACAGGCCTACAGTCTGGTTAAAAAATACGATGCTTTATCTTAAAGTGGAAAAATATTCTGGATCTAATCTTTCATCCAGATCTATTTAATGGTTTTGTTTTTCTGGCCCAGTCCTCCAAAGATTCAGCCGGTCGAATTTTGCATAATTCTGTTGACGTACAAGATGTTTTTTAATAACAGGCGAGCACAACTATTGATGGTTTGAAGGCAACAGAGCGAGAACTGGTCCCTACATGTGATGCAGGTATCGTCTGGAGCGACATTCTGTGTGTTTTAAGTGTAACTGTGGATTTCTGTGAAAACAGGTCATTCATATGACGCGTCAGAAACCTGCACCGACAGTCAAATCACATATCAAAGCTGCGGTTGCGTTGCTGTCGGTGCCAGGATGCTGTAGGAACGACGGCACTCTTGGAGGCCCTTTCAGAACAGGAACGTTTTTGATGCGTCTCTTTGGAAGGAAAGTTGACTTCATGGACTCCGAGCGCCGATGACTCACAAAACCGTCTGACGTGAGAGTTCACTTTGTCCAATGCGTGAGAATCGCTGCGCCACATTCTGCCTCCCACAGTCAGGCCGTTTCGTTTCAAAGATAGTCCACCCTGGCCGGGGTATTATTGGGTTTGAGGATTAGCGTAGGTGGTATTAGAGGCCTGGGATTTGAACTTGTGCCCTTGTTTTAATATATAATGTTCATTTCCTTCATGGCTCTGTGAAGCGTTTTGTTACAAAATGGTTTTGGTAAAGGCACTTAATGATTGAAATTGATTTGTAGTACGCTCCAGCAGCCACACTACCGAGCTAAAAATTGAGTTTGACCACAATCCGCCTGATTTACTGCCTCGCTTGTAGCCAGACAGTAACTGAGCTAAAGTAAGTCTCTTATTGGTTCTTGGCTGCTCTAAATGTGTAATGCGGGTTTCATAGGTGAAATATTCATCTGTAATGCAACAAGTTAGACCACAATTTGTTTGATTTACTGCCTTCCTTATATATAATCAGCAAGTGGGCAGCAAGCTAAAGTGAGTCCCTTATTTGCACTTTATTCTTCTCTGTAATTAGAATTAGGTTTCGTGGGAAAGGGACAGCATTAGGTGGGAAAATGGGTTCACTTTTGATTGACTGTGTGTTTAAATCTGTAATGAAAATGTTAAACTTTACCTGTTGAAGGTCTAGATCTGAACATTTTCAAAGATTATTATTTTTTTTTAACTCTATCAGTGTGCAGGATTTCCTTTTTTTAACACTCTTACCTGTCTAACACACACACACAAAAAAAAAGATTCTGACATATATATTAAAGTCGTTTTGCCGCAGGTCCTTCAGTTTACCTTCAGAGAGGTGAATAAACATAGTTGGAAATTGGCTTTAACATATCTGCTAGTTTGTTCTGCTGGAGAGAAGAATTGATTAATGCAAAACTCAAGGTCTTAATACTTTTATCGGACTCCAGCTATGAGGTAATGGTGTCTATAATGAGAGCACGCTGGACTGTGTCACCACATATTTCTTCTCAAATGATCCTTACAAAAGGTCATATTAAACTTGCATGGAGTGGAGCATTTGAAGATCATAAAAAAAAAATAAAAAAAGGCAACTGAGTGAAATTGAACCTCATTATTTGCTCCCTTTTATATAATCTTTTCCACAAAACGTACAGAGCTGCTCAGAGCGCCGGTTTCATTTTCATTCAGCCTTCGGTGGAAATCAGGCAGGTCGAAATAATAGAGAATCCAGGAGCGTCGTGGCTTCGTGTGAACACCGTCTGCTTTTATCCGCCGACGGAGAGTCGATTCAAACGGGAGATGAGCTTCTCTCTTTGTTTTAATCACATAGTCTGAAGGAAACCGTAGAAGGTGGCACAAGCCTCCTGCCATGACCAGCGAGCTATTTCCAGCGCCACATCGATGGCTAACGGCTAATAAGATCAAGGAGCGGCTTCAAATCAACTTTTCTCCTGAATTTTCTGACCGAATGGCGGCGTCCAGTTTAACGCCATGAGCCACATCAGGCTGCCAGGTTCTCCTCGCCGCTCCTCCAACCTTCACATCAGCTCAGAAGGGACAAATGTAATAACATATGGATATTATTGGGGGAGGACTCGCGTGCAGGGCTCTCTCCGTGTGTGGGGAGGTTTTCTTTCCTCTCCTGCTGCTCACTTTAAGGGCTTTGTTTCCCTGGAGGGGATGTAGAGGCCAAAGAAAATTAATTTTGGAACTTCCTGTGTGGGAGACCTCACCACTTCTCTCTCATCCTCACGACTTCTGGTATCGTGACAATATCTGGCTCATCAGAAACAGACACGGGATCATCGGATGCATCGGGACCTAACAGGAGCAGGGCCTGTGAGAGATTATGTGTCAAGATGCACAATTGTCATCCAGCCTGATGAACATGTGCAGGTCAAACTCTTTTATAAGCTGCAGTTGTGCAGCATAAAAGGCTTTTAGTGGGAGACGGGGAGGGGGGATGGCGTCTTGGAGAAAGCATCCCACTCAGTCGGACCTGAACAACTTCCTGTGACGACGGTTTGAAACCGGTTTTCATCCAGAAATAACTTCATCTTCACAGATATGTGACCGACTCTGCTTACATCATCATCGGTATTTATGACATCATCTCCACCCCTCAAATTTAGGACTAAGTCAGGACTAAGACCCAAGTCATTGTCCTCATCCCAAATGCTGTTTTTATTCAACCCCCAAATTTACATCAGTCCCCAGATCTTCCTCAGCATCTTACTAGGAGATTAAATTTTTATTTGGTTGATAGATTTTATGATTATCTCTGCCAAGAAGGAAATGTTTCTGCCAACATTTTTATTTATTGTCTTTGTTTTTGCGTAAACTCTTAATTACCATGAAGCTACTCCATTGCTAGGCGCCTGAGGGCTGTAATTCTGATGGAACACATCTTCTTGAATTATAGATTAGAGATTAATTTCATTCCAAGGGATTGTTGGGCCCTTCTACTTACAAATAGACTCAAGATTAAGAACCTAAATGAACCTAAATTACTTATTTCTATGTGTAAAAGTACTCTTCAGGATTTTTTATCAACCAGCCACTGACTCAAAACTTGATTTGAAAGTTTCAGTCTCCATAAAATGGAAGGGGAGCATTATAGTAGGAGTTTATAGAAGTTAACATTAGCTGCTTGGATATCTGCCGTCCATCAGCGGCTATGGTAGTTAGCTTTAGAGCTATCGGTCCATCAGGAGCCCGTCGCGGATTCCCAGTTGTCTGACCGGCTTCACTTCATCCTGCGGTCGGTCTCTGGACGCGTTCACCAGCTTCTCCGCCCGGGACGGCTCGCAGCAGTTGGCAGCTCCTTCAGCAAAAAAGTAAAGCCATCTGTTCGGCCGGAGGACCTCGGAGTGAAAACCAGAAATACTTTCTGCATAAAATGAGATCCAGTTTCAGGAAAATCAGCGAATAAAGTTAGATAATTGTGTTTTTGTGCTAATCAGACAAGCTCAGACTCCAGAAATACTCCAAAGCCTTCAGCCATGAAGTCTTAGCACTAGCTTTGTAGCGCTAAAAATAGCTAATTGGTTAAATGCTAAAATATTTTGATGTGAAAATATCAAGAAATTGTTTTTTTCTAAAAAATTTTATTTTTAAGGCTTCCCATGTGACAAAATAAAGTCAAAAAACGTGAAAATGTGCATTTTTTTGGTGTGTGTGTGTGACAGCAAGCAACACCAGGCCGCAGTTTTACAGGTTGATGTGTCATACACACACACACACACAAACACACACAGACACACACACACACACACACACACAGACTATTGGACTGGAAGTCTCCTCAGAAGTATTTGTGATGTCGCCTTCATCCGGGTTGGTTTAATCTGCTCCACGCTGTGACGGCTGCCTATCATCTTTTCCCTCCATCCTCTCTGGTCTGTGGGAAAACCAAATAAAACTGTGAAGCAAGCTGGACGCCCCGAAACTCTTTTGTTTCATAGTCGCTTTGTTTTTTTATGATCCATTTCATTGTCGTGGATCAATGCTGTTGGGTCAGATTGTTAAGCTCTGCAGAGGAATGTTCCACATAATTTCCTTCAAACATTTTCATGTTTTTCTTCCATCTCCAGAACTTTTCTCTCAACAGCATGTCGATGCATATGTGAGGCGTTTCATCCCAGATTGTATATGATCGATAATGTCGCTTCTGGTGAACCGAAATTGAAAATAAAGAGTAAAATATTAACAGTATTTAAATATTAAAACACGATATGTGTGATTTGTGGCCATTTAGGTATTTTTATCCGTGTTTGAGGATACTTATCTTACGTCTGACATGCGGGTGTCATTCCTCATTTTAAAAATGGATTAAAAGGACCGTCATCACCTAAAATCATCAATTCTTCAGCCTGTTTAAACATGAGCGACATCTCTGACGTCCTCTGGCTGCCCTCTCAGAATTTGTTCTGCGGGTTATTGTGTGATCTGCGTCGAATCTACATCACCTCAGGTCGACTGGGGACCAGAATCATGACTCCTCTGGACCAGAGGAGGTTTCTGAGACGGATGCCAGAAGACCAGTTTATTTTGGGCGACTGCTGTGATTTTTTTTTTTTTTTTTTTTTGCCTAGAGGTTCAGGTTGAGGATAGAAAGACATGAAAATACTAAGCAGCTTTACACAATAGACGATCAATACCTCTGATCAACCAGTCACTCCTTGTGCTCCTTGTTTTAAACAAATTTACCAACTGGAACAACAGCTTCAGGAAAACGAGCCACAGTATTTATAAAAAGGGCTTTTTCTCATGATAAAACGATCCAGATCGGGAGATATTTGTTTCTTCCAAAGAAAAAAACAACCCCAAAAAAAACCAATTAACCGACCACCCAAAGAAAGAGACATCACAGCATCACCCACACAGTTTGACTGACGGGGGCTCACAGCGTGCAGAGACCACCACAGAAATGCTGAGCAACACAGATGGAGACAAAACGCTTTAAAAACCAGGACAGCAGATTACAGCGTGCATCTGTGTGACAGCCCGGTCGTAATTTCCATGTGTGTGTGTGTGTGTGTGTGTGTGTGTGTGTGTGTGTGTGTGTGTGTGTGAGAGAGGTTTGTAAATGTTTCTGATACTGCTCACCCCGCAGCTCCGGTTTGAAATGACCACCTCTGCTGCAGCAGAGCTGGGGTGGTGGAGGGTTGTGGGTGGGTGGGGGGCGATGGCGAGGAGTTGGTTTTCTCACTCTGATTAATCAAGAGCAGACCGGGGCCCCCGAGGCGAGGCTGGGGCCGACACCGTCTAACTGCCTCTGTTCTCGTGTGGTATAATCCTCGGCATCATCATGGTGGGAACGCGTTTTCTGCTCAATGACAAATGGCTGCTGGGGTCATCACCATCATCAGACGCCAAACGTATCTCCAAGTTTAGAGCCTCAAATACAAATAAATTCATTCATTCCTACTTTACTTTCTTGGGTTGGAAGTTTGAGAAGACTGAAAACGACGTGCATTTTTTAAAACTTCATAATCCACACCTTGTTTGTTTCCTGCTTTGCGTCATGATCGTCCTTCGATCTCAGACGTCCAGCGTTTCCGTCAGATCTCGACGTTCTGCGCTGCTCCCAGTTCTTGGAATGCGAGTCTGGTTTCCCTGGAGACGATGTTGGGATATGTATGAGGCCTGTTTCCTCTGCGAGATCGGGGGGAAACCGCCAAGAGTGGGACGTCAGATATTATTTGCATGAAAGCAGCGACTAGTTGAGGTTTCTTTTTGATGTGCTGCTGTAGTTTGGGTTTTCCAGGAGATGTTCTCAGCACTCGTACGGAGTTCTGTGTACGTGCAATCCACATTTTCTTGCAACTCCTAAAACACGTCTACAACCCTAACAATAAGCTCCTCTTCCACGCTTTCAGATCATCCTCCACTCCATGCACAAGTACCAGCCTCGTGTTCACATCATCAGGAAGGACTTCAGCAGCGAGCTGTCCCCAAACAAGTCGGTCCCCAGCGGGGAGGGAGTCAAGACGTTCAGCTTCCCCGAGACCGTCTTCACCACCGTCACCGCCTACCAGAACCAACAGGTACGCAGAATTACGGACGTACCAGAGATAATCCCTCGCATATTCGCCACTTCACCTCATCGCGGATTTGTAGTAGGCAGTCACGTGATACCGTACGCGCATTCTATTGGCTGACAGCATCCGGAAGTGTGCTACGTTTCATTGAGTCTCGGACTAAAGTGAGTCACAAAAGTGTTTTAAACAGTCTATTAGAGTGTGGGAAAAGATAATACAGGGAGAAGGTGGTTTAATATTAATATGGGGAGGGTTCATACACGTTTAAATTACCTTAAATAATAAGATAAATAGTTTGTGTCTCTATCACGGAATTTTGTTTTTTTGCTGGTGGTCCTGGAACGGATTAACCACGAGGAACGAGGGGTTAATGTGTATGGTTTTATTTTTTAATTGATATTAGCTGCAGTGTTCTCACTATTCTGTTTTAATCCTGTAAACCTGGTATTTTCTTTCTATATCTCTACACAACAACCCTTCCAATTTCTTTTTTTTTTTTTAAAAAAAAAAGCTCCATCTGTCATTTTTTAAAACTTTTTCCAACATTCTTGGACAAAACAGTAAAAATAGATGATTGTGTACCACATATGAGTATAAATGATGATTAAAAAAACTCTCATGAAGTATTTTTCTTCCATTTCTACCCGAACACAAACTCTAAAATTTATTGTCCACCACATGTGGCACGGGAGGACCCAATAACACCTTTTATAGACGGGTTAGAGAGAAGATAAACACAAACAAAGACTTGCTGATTTTAATGTTACCGCAATTTATTACATGACACCACAGACATATTGGTACGTTTAAATGATTTGTAGCGTCAAAGTTTCACGTTCCTCTCGTGCAGATCACCAGACTAAAGATCGACCGCAACCCGTTTGCCAAAGGATTCCGGGACTCGGGCAGAAACAGGTACGTTACCGACTCTGCAGCTGCACAACACAGCTTGTTGTAATGATTGTTATTGTGCTGTCACACAAATTCAGTTTTTTTTTATATGGCAATAATCCTCTGAAGATAGCACTTAGAACCATATGGTCCAATAAAAATAGCTGCTTCGTCTGTTGCCCTGGAGGAACCTTTCAGATCTGCAGCGCAGTCGCTGATAGAAAGGGTCACTTGTGCTCCTTATTGCTGCCAGTCTCGTTCACCACGTGCAACAAGCAGCAAGTCACAGAATGCAAATGAAGGCCCAGACTTCAATTGTTACTTCTTTATTATTCATGCATGAAAAATGTAGAAACCGGAACCTGGAATGAATTGCATGTGGTAAATATACATCAATCTTTGCTCTGAATCGTTAGCCAACTTGTTCCACACTGTTGACACATGTTCTTTCATGGTTGAAGAAAATAATCTGTCCTCTACATCGACTCTGCGCCGCTCATGCAGCATTTGGTCAGTGTTATCGAGTTTGCATTGCAGCCCTCCTTTCTAGATTAAACATGGTGAGCTTTTGTTGTCTCAGACAGAAAACGATATAAATGATTACGCCATTTTTTTTTACGACCCGCTGCAGACGTAAATATAGCCATCAAAATCCTGCTTAAACGATGATGACGTGTAAATGTCTGAAGGATTTATGCTTCAGCTCCACTTAAACCTAAACATGCAGACGTCTTTTGACCTGCAAATCATCAAATCTCTCCTCACGGGGTTATTAACACTCTGCTCAAACGAAAACACCCTCGCTAATGTGTTGATGGAAAGATGATGGGATCTTCAGCTCATAGGCGAGACATGGTTGCAGGGTTCTCTTGAACAGCTGAGGAAGAAGGAAGGGAAAAAGAAGCCCCAAATGGATTAAAACCCCGTTTGTGGGTTTATCTCTCTAAACCACTGTCAGTGTCAGCTCTGTTGCTCTGCTGCAGAGCGATCGAGCTCTCCTATTGGCTGTTGAGACCGCTCGCTCAGACGTGATGTCACAGATCATTGTCCTCCCGCTTCTGCTTCTCCCTTCAGTTACCTTCACCCTCCTCCTCTTCTTTCTCTCACTTTGCTTATTTCACTCTCTTCCTCTGAATTATCATATATAACTTTTGTGTGTGTGTGTGTGTGTGTGTGTGTGTGGGGGGGGGGCTGTGCTGGAGCAGCAGACGCCTCCACACATGAAAGCAGCCTCCTCATCTGGTGCGCATTATTGGCACACAGATATTTGAGACATCTTTTTTCGTTTTTCAAACAATAGATCGTTTGATTGATGACCTGGCATTAGAATTTCATTGCAGAAAAGCTACAGATGAAAAGATAAGGGAGAATGATATGTTTGAGAAAATGAATTTATCCTCACGTACCGACCGGACCGATGGATCGCTTTAGCTCGGATTCAAGTGGGAGCCCCAGCTTTCATCACTTCACACACAAAAAAGAGCAATTCATTTTGAATTCCACGTGTGTTTAGCTCTACTATTAATCTATGGTCATTCATAGGTATTTGTAGTGAGTTCAGGCTCTGACCTTTGACCTTTGTGATTCTATTTCTGTATGATTACGATGGTTTTAGTCATAAAAACGTGTTCGACTCACGGCTGTAAAATCAGGCTGCAGATTCTGTGTATTGTGTTTCACCAAACATGAAGCGTCACAATTAAAGCATAGAAATAAAAGCACATTTAGAAAAATATGTTTAAAATTATGACAATGTATGACAATAACAGCAGCATAACTAATGGCCCTGTAGAGAGAGGGTGGATTTAGCTGCCATTCAATCCCATTTTTGTGACATAAATCATCACCAAAATGTTTTCGTGTGAGCCTTGACTCAGATTTAAAGTCCCGTTTGTTGTTTTTGAATGATATTCAATATTCTCAACTCTTCATCACATGTCGGGATGCTTTGTTGCACCTCTGAGGGATTCCTTGCTTTATGGACGACATCATGTTTTGCTATTACATCATTATTGTCCATCTCAAGCCGGTACTTTTAATCCAGATGCACGGTGACACCTCAGTGTGTCTGGATAAAACCCAGAGGTAAGAGAGGAATAAGTTCCAGCTCTAACTTCCAGAAATAAATATCTTATCTAGAGATAGCTTCATGAAGGGAAGTCTGCACCTTCAGCAAAAATGAGCAACATATCCAGAACGGACGTAATTGTTCCCTGACGCGCCTGAAGACTTAAGACTCCCTCCATAAAAATGGTTCTTCAATTCATATAATGTAGAGAAAGAGTTAAAATAAAAAATGGCAGTCACACCGTCTCTCATGTCTTTCCATGTTTATCAGAGAAAATGTGATAATCGTGACATTAACACATGACAGAAAATTTTAAAAAAAACATACTTTAAATTCTATTCTAAAGCAGCTGCGACGTGAACGCAGCTTGTTTACCGACTGATTCTGGAAATCCAGAATGAACAGAAAGGGTAAAGTCGCTCTGCTAATTCTCAAATTAAGCACCGGCTTGTTTTTCTTTTTTTTCCTGACTTTCTTAACAGCCTCTTCATATAGAAGCCTCCTAAACCCTGAGTTATGGGGGTGTCGTCAGTTGGGTCTGGTGACCGGGCTTTATGGCCTAGTGGGGGGATACAGCTCATTTGTTGGCTTTTTGTCCCACAGCAGTATGACTCTATGAATGAGTGCAGTGATGGCGAGCGTCCGACAGATTAGCGTGGCACACTAACGAGCCGCCGCAGCCAGAGGGTTAGTGGCCCTAAAATAACACGGGGAGCACTGACAGACGCTGGTTTCCCTGGGATGGGGGGGCGGGGGGTGGGGTGGGGGAGCAGCATGCGGAGAAGTAAATCAAGCAGGAAGGAGAACCATGTACGGATTCAAGATGAAACGTCACCCAGATTTATGTGCACAGTAAAATCCTGTTCCTTTTTAATGGCTTAGTTTCCTCAGAGCCGGACTGAGAGACAGACCCCCCCCCCCCAAATTCCCTCCTCCCCCCTTCCCTTCATCCTCACACTTAAGTGTAAACTAATGTGACTTTCCTGCTCTATTCAGGTGCTCTTATCAAGAGTTTGGCTCTAATTTTGCACACAAACACACAATCATGAATAAACCTTTATTTACATACTTGTTGAACATATATTTAAAACACAATAAAACTGATAAGCACTGAAAAATGTTCTTCAAATTTAAACATGTCCATATGCCTATTTTATTTATGTAGGTTGCATGTAAATATAGGCTGATCTTGGAAATACAGTATGTGCATCTTGAAAAAACAAAATTAGGACACATGGATCTTAATTTTCTAATGATACATGAATGATTGAGAGTTTTCAGAGTTGTCACCGTTTGTTTCCCTGATGTGGATTTTAGGTCAATCAATTTCTTTTAATTAGATTTTATTTCCGTTTTTAACTTATTTTCTTGCTTTTTTTTTATTTCACATTTTGTTTTATCGCATTGTGTTCATTGTTTTTATGGTGTGTCTGTTGTGTTGATTATTTATTGACTGTGCAGCAGTTTGGAAACCTTGTGTTTATTGAAAATTGTTCTATAGAAAGTTGTGTATTGATCGGATCTGATTGGATTTTTATGGAAACATTGAACAGGGACCACAGGAAGTTTGATAAAAAACTCCAGTTTGTGCCAATTACACATCAGTAGATGCAGATAATTAGCAGAGTGATCAGATCCACGGCCCAACAGGAGTGTATTCACATAAAAGGTGTTATTCCACGTTGTTTTTGTGTGTGTTTGACACACACGTCTCTTTCCTCTGTCAGAACCGGCCTGGAGGCGATCATGGAGACCTACGCCTTCTGGAGACCCCCGGTGAGGACGCTCACGTTTGAAGACTTCACCAACATGCAGAAACAGCAAGGTGTGTGGATACATGTGTGTGTGTGCATGTATGTGTGTGTGTGTGTGTGTGTGTGTGTGTGTGTGTGTGTGTGTGTGTGTGTGTGTGTGTGTGTGTGTGTGGAGGGGGGTGAACACATCACACCAAATGGGAACGCCCCCCGAGTCTCTCATGTCTCATTTTAATCCAATTACAACTAGGACAACATACGTCTGCACAAATCTCCAGCATCAGCATCACCGCTCACTCATCACGTATGACCCTCTGGAACATGTGTGGTGGTTTCCATGGCGACCCTGCATGCGCCTGTGTTTTCTTGTACTGGGTTTCTTCCATCCTTCTGTTCCTGGTGTTTTGTCTCATGTGCACGACTCAAAAGCTGCTTCATTTTTTTTTTATGACAGTTTAAACTTAAATCAATCCCGAAATGAAATGGTGATTTCTGCTACTTGGGGACTTTTGTGGGTTTTATTTTTATTTTTTTGTCATTTCCATGGTTACGAGTTGCCTCATTCTGGTGGTTGGTTTCATTTCCTGAGTGGTAGTTCAAGATATTTCATCACGAAGTTCATCTCAACAACAACCAAGTGCTGAAGGCCTGCCTGTTGCTATTCAGGGACGTTTGTCGTTTTATTACTGTTTTGGTTCTGGGAACATTTCTGCACTTCAGGCTTTGGGTAGTTAGCTTGTAGCTTCAAGCCAAACTTTAAAGGCGATAGTGTGTGTGCGCATGCGTACGTGTGTGTGTGTGTGTTTTGGCATGCATTTTTTCTGATGCTCAAGATCCATCATTGTAGCACTTTAATGCTTGCTTCCTGCAGGATTGTGCAGACGTGTGGGCATTTTGCTGATGGAGATGAGCATAAACCTAAATGTGCTTTAAAGATTTCATGTCTCTGATGTCCAGAACTATTGATTTGATTTGAATTCTACTCTTAATGACACCCATTCACAGCAGCAAAATAACTTCTTTTTTTTTAACTAAAACCTCACAGGGAAATTAGAACCCTCTGCTCCGATTAGAAAATCTGAAACTCAGCCAACATCAGATGTTTATTAGATAAGAGCATTTATTCCTGTCTAGGTAAATCTCCCCCAGTCTGATAGCAGTGTTCATCTGTAATTAGCATGACGTTGGACGCTGGGACATGTGCTGTCCTAGCATGAACTCCCGCTCTGCATACTTTCCCCTGCGTGTTTCACCACACACACACACACACACACACACACACACACACACTGCATCAGCTCTGGTTGTCCTTCATTTGAGCTTGGCCATGCGCTGCTCCTCTGGCAGGTCGGCAGGCGTCTGCTGAACTTTTCACATCGTGAGCAGCCCTTGAAAATAAATTGTTAAACGAACCCTGTGGCTTTTGGACGTCTCCACGACATGAGTAACAGTCGCTCGGGCCGCCTCCCTTTGTCTGGACTCCAGCGGCGGCACGGGGTCTTAGTCGAGGGCCACACAGCTTTACAGCCATTCCCCCACCGGCCCCTAGCTCTGTTTCCTCAGGAGGTTAGCGTGACGTCAGGCTCCGTGTTTTGCCTGAAAGGGCGGACATGTGTTTGTTATCATTAAGCTCCTTCAAAGTGATTAGGATTTAATCAAAGTCCTTGCACCACTTGTGAACCCTGTGTCATCCTGGAAGGACACTGTGTGCATGCGTGTGTGTGTATTGTGTGTGCATGCGTGTGTGTGTGTGTGTGCACACACGTGTGTTTTCTTTACATTTACGACAAATACAATCTCAAACTTTTGTAAATAGAGGAAAACGTGACATCACCAAACTATCATCAGTTCCTTTCTACTCTTTTCTCAAATACCTGTCTTCCTCTGTTTTTTTTCTTTTCATTATTTTACTCCTTCCCTACAACCCCCCCCCCCCAAATCTTCATGCACAAAATGGGGCAAATATTATCGAAGGCATATGGTAAGAAATCAGAACCGCGACCGAGAAAGCCCTGGCTTATTTAGTTATGCCTCCGCCTCATTCCTGGTTTGAACGGAATTCCGATCTGTGAGGTGAACTGTGGCCAAATTCTCATTAATAGAGACGTATACGATCTCCCACAGCTATCATTTCACTCTGAGAGGCTTGACTAAACTTTAGAGTCATTTGTGGCTTTTTATCAGGAAAAGGAGCGGAGATGTGCGGCGGTTCTGTTGACACGGTCAAAACTAGATCCACATTTATCGCCACATGCCAGCAATATATTTAACAATATGATCCATGAGCTCCTATCCAGTAGAAGGAGTAAAGCCCTTCAATTAGTCCGAGGATAAGGATTTAAAAAGATCCATATGGATTGGCGATTCGCCGCATTCAATTGGCGACAGGTGAATTGATAATGTAAGTTACTGCTAGCGTTATTAGCTGGACTCTGTCATTGATTACCGCTGCGTTCTGATTCCATCTGCTCGCTATGGAGGCGAAGATGAAGTGCCCAAACGTAGACGATGCTCCCTGATGGTGGACTGGTTTGGACAGAAACATTATGCAGGAGAGAAAACATTGATGAGAAGATCCGTCTTCAAAGGAATTCAGATATTCAAAGCAGTTTTTTTCCAGGAAGGATGGCGAGAACAAAGCTAACGCCAGTACAGAAGAGTTAGTGGTCTCAAAGGTCAGAGGTCGTCATGTCACTATACCAGGGTGTCAAAGTCATTTTCACCGAGGGTCACATCAGCATAACGGCTGTCCTCAAAGGGCCAGATGTAACTTATAAATATAACTAAATATAACTCTGTGTAATGTAAAATAAATGTAACTACTCCTTAATGTTAAATAACTGAATTTATTACTTATTCTAGTTACAAATATTACAGTTAGACAGAAAAAACATGTTTGTTTGTTTCTGTGTTCTGACATAAATCCTTTTAATTTGTCAGGTTATTAAACCCACAGAACTCCATCAATCAAGGATCAAACTATCAATCAATAAAGAAAAAATAACATCAAACACAAGTTAAGACATTAACGTTTTTGTCATAGTTGAAATGGGTTCAATTACTGCATTGTGGGAAATGTGGTTTTGGTTGAACCACACTTTTGACCTATTTATTTTTAGACACACTGACCTTTTATGCTCTCGTGGGCCACTTAAAATGATGTGGAGGGCCACATTTGGCCCCCTGACCCTTGAGTTTGCCAAATATGCTTTATATCATACTAGTAATAGTAGTTTTTTGCACTATGACCTGGATGTTGTCTTGAAAAAGTTTTCTTTCTTTGCTCTTCACACAGAATCTTTATTTATTTCATTCTCTGTATTTGTGTGTTTCCCAGGCGGCAGCACCGGCACGTCTCCCACCACCTCCAGCACGGGAACCCCTTCCCCTTCTGGGGCGGCACACCTCCTGTCGCCCTCCTGCTCCCCCCCGACCTTCCACCTCGCCCCCAACACCTTTAATGTGGGCTGCAGGGAGAGTCAGCTCTGCAACCTGGGCCTGTCCGAGTACCCCGCCTGCGCTCGCAGCAACATGGCGGCGCTGCAAGGCTATGGCGGCCTGACCGACAGCTCGTACGGACGCCTCCAGGCCGCGGGGGGCGCTGTGGCCTCCGCTCAGCCGTCTGAATCCTTCCTCCCACAAAGGACTTCCTCTTTGATTGCTGCTGGCATGCAGGGCAGCGCTCACGCCTCCCTGACCGGCGGCGGCGGCGGCGGTAGCGGCAACGGAGGCAAGATGGATGCGTACGGCGGTCAGCTGGGCAGCTTCCCGGCATCACAGCTTCAGTATGTGATGCAGGCGGGGGGCGGCTCCAGCTCCGCCTCGTCCTCTTCCTCTGGATCCTCCTCTTCCTCCCACATGTTCAGCGGGAGCCACCACCACGTGCAGCAGGGGTCCTACAACGCGTTCTCGCTGCACAACCCTTACAACCTGTACGGATACAACTTCCCCCCCTCCCCTCGCCTGGCCGCCAGCCCCGAGAAGCCCCCCGGGGGGTTGCTCTGCTCCTCATCCCCCGCCGGGGCCTTCGCCGAGCGCCAGTACCTGTCCAACGGAAGCATGGACACGATGCACATGATCGGCAATACCGCCGGCGGCCAGCAGGGCGGCGGCTCCTGCGACGGACGTCAGTACGGCTCTTCCTCGCAGATGTCCATGCACATGGTGTAGAATTCGGGATCAAAACCTCACAGTCTCCAAGTCTTCCAGCAAAAAAAGAAGTTTCTAATCACCTGGTTTGGTGTTCGCGCTGAAACTTTTCAGAAATAAGGGATATCATCTCATCGTTTGGTTCTTAAAGACATGCTGCCACTTACAAGTTATAAAGGGAGTCAAATAAATATTTAAAAGAATTTGTATTAAAAAAAAAAAAGTCAATACCAGGACAAACACCTGGCTCCCTTACAGCTCCTGACAGGAAAGAAGCAACACTCTCTGCAATGAGAAGAGGTAGGAGCCTCAAACGCTCCGGTTCAGGAGGGATTATCAGTTGTGAATCTGTTATGGTGCAATAGAAGCAACACTCTTTTCAAGTGACTCATTCTTTTTTTTTTTGGGACTTAAAAGCCATCTGGTCATGACATCATGTAACCAAAGAATCTTCACTGTGATCCAGAAGTTTTTCGCTTCACCAAGCACTTGCGCCGTAGAAATGTCACGGGGTCAGCGTTTTTTTTTTTTTGCCGTCATGGTATGAAGATTTGGCTGGAATGAAAGGGACAACTGGACAATCGAATGACTCACGGCTCCGCATTCATTCAGGAGATGAAGTATCTGGACGCGGCGGCGGCCAGTCGATGGCGAACACAACATATGGATGCAATAAGTCAAAGAACTGTCGGACGGGTTAACGGACGAACTCTGTCTTCGCCCTGTAAACTCCGAGCAGGCATGTAAGTGAGAGTTCAGAACTCCACCGCGTAACTTCATCAGCTCATTATCCCCCCGCCCCCCCCCCAGACTGGAATGGTTTCACGATTTTTTTTGAGTGGATTCTGTTTTCAACCATATATATATATTAAAGATGGCGAATCAGTAACCTAAGCTTAAAAGTTGTTGTGTGAAAAAAAAGGTTTTAAAAGAAGCAATAGCAAAACAGAGTAATTATGTAAGTATATTTTGGCGTGTTGTTAGAGATATGTATTTAAGTGATGAGCAATATAACGATTTTACAGGCCGATGTGTTATAAAGATGTGTGACAAAAGGGAAATAACGAAGTAACTTCTTTTGTGGCATTTAAAAAAAAAAATGTAAATACATGTGCCAAGCACGTAAAAACTCAATAAACGTTTCAATTCATGTACATTGTTTTAATTTTATTCTCTCCGTTCGTCTTGCTTTTGTGCGTTTCTCCCCAAAATTCAGAGGAAACATGAGTTTCTAATTTAAAAAGAAAAAAAATCCCGTAGAACACATAAGAAAATGGTTTAGACGAGGTAATCAACAAAACAATCGTTCTGTATTTCACGTTAAATATTGCAAATGACCCGTAAATTATAATTTGAAAAAGATGAATGGAGTCGGAGGTGAACTGTTGTTGATTGCGTTCGCAATGCTACAAAACACAAATGACATGATTAATAATTACAGCGGCGTGTTACACACCTATAAGATGCAAACATCTGCTCTGCACCACATCAGAGGCACGACCTTCAAACTCTGACACAATCCATCCATCATGAACACAAGTGGAGGTAAAATGCCCCCCCCCCCCTCCAAAAAAAAAAAAAAGACAAATTTTCTGCCTGCTGGTTCTGTTTATTATGAGAATGAAAAAAGCTCTGATGCCAAATGCACTCAGCTGCACTGCTGTTGTGCTGGATGCTCACATAACAGCACCTGTTTAAAGAGACAGAGAAATCCCCTTGTAATCACTTGAACCTCCGAGAGGGGAAAACATGCAGCAGTTAAGGATCATTACTGCTCCGGCTCCGTGGTTTTCCTCTTGTTACACACACGGACTCAGGAGATTTGGCCGGTGCCAATCAGCGTCCATTACACGCATGTCTTCTGAATGTCTCTCCCCAATCACTTTCTATCATGTGTTCGGCTCCAGCCATGAAATATCATATCTAAACCATCATCAGAAAATGAAGGGGGCTGCAGAACCGTGGAGACAATGACCCAGTATTGGAAACACCTGTTTTTGCAAGCATGACTTCAAATAATGAGCGGGGTGATGTACCGGAGCACATGATTTCATAATTTGGCTCCGCTCCATCTATCTGGACATTATTATTTGAATAATTATTCATGGTATTTCTCTATGTACACCCCTCTCTGGTTCCAGCAGCATTCAAAATGTAACTTCAACTCATCCTCCGTCACCCTAAATCATCTTCCCGGCCTCCTGGTCTGCAAAATTCAATGTATATTTAAAGCCAAGGAGTGCACATACTGTATGTCTGCAGAGCAACAATGCTTTAAAATGCACAGCAGGCAAACCATTAATCAAGTTCTTAAGTAGAAAAGAATTGCCGATTTTGAGTCATTGTGCCATCTGTCATCGGAAACCAAATAAATAAACCTCCCACTGATTGGCGGATTGCAGCCAGATTACTGTAAAACATGAAACTGGAACAATTGGAGGTAGAAAACTGGATATTATGAAAAGGTCCTCTGACAAAGAAAAAAGGAACGCCAAGCGCTCAAACCTTACTTCAAGCCACTTTTGAGTGACAGCACTGGCTTGGGGTATCCCCTAATCCTCCTGTCTCACCCATGGAGCTTCTCCTCAGAGCTCATCTCAGAAGACTTCACAGACTCAGACTCTCTGGGGAGTTTTACTGGATGGAAGTCCAGTCATAGGGGTTAGTGAACATGTGCAAAAGATGGTAAACAGTTCTGTCTGAAGTCCAGTTTTGATTTGGCACAGCTTGACTTTGAATCAGATGCTCCAAAATTAAATTTTGGTAAGCTATTGCCCTCTTGTGTTTATTTCTCTCTTATACGTCAGATTCCTTGGCTTGACTCGTCTTAATAGTAAATTATTACTGACATGAGACATAGACCCAGTTTTCGGAGGTGTTACAGTGCACCTGACATGTGTATTAAAGTATTAAATCATTTCTCTTTCACATACCTTTAGTCACTTTATAAGCCAGTGATTTTTTTTTCCTCTCTCCAAAGAACATCTTGAATCTATTTTAGGTTTGATAAAGTGATGATACAGATGTCAAGTTAAAAAAAGAAACGTGAAGACTCTGGTGAAGTGGACAGTGTTTCAGTGTTTTTATGGATGTATGAAGGAAAGCTGGGTATCTCCTGACAACTGAAACGTGACGTATAAAGGTTGATGCTGTATAACAGCATTAATACCTTCAAAAATTAATTAACTTCTATCTTCTAGTGCAGGTCCATGATATCATATTTTAAGTCACAGTTATGATCTATAATATTGTTGAAAATAAAGCTGACCAGATGTGATGACTTCATAAAATATTAAATGTATTTTACATCTTAATTTTGATATTTTGACAAGGAATCTGTGGCAATCATGGCCATCTGACTTCTTATTATAGACAAAAGTATAATTTAAATCATGTTTTAAATGTTCCTATAACATTAAGACCATAAAATAAAGAGTTTTTCCACGGTCTGTAGACAATTACTGCATGTATTGAAGGCCAATATTATAAACATAGTATCAAGGAATAAAAAATTATGCTGAAAAGAAAATTGTTAATAACAGAATTTAATATCTGATTTAAAAAAAGAAATAAGATGACTCCGTAGTTTCTTTCTAATAAATAATTTCTAAAGAAGTTAATTAAAATGCATATATTTACAGATGTACAAAAGTTAACACAATGGTATTTTTATATTTAGTTAAATATTTTATATTTAACATATTCAATAGGCCTGACATGTGACAGATGTTGCTTAGGGCTGTAATAATGTGTGCCCATCACTGACAAAGAACAATAGGATTCATTTAAAATGTGAAGTTCATTCATTTCTTAGCAGAAGTTTGATGGACTGAAAGCAAACTTTTCAACTTTTACTGATGAAACATCTGACGGTCTTTGAGAAATCTGGATCTTGGACGGAGCCGTGAACTCATCGTCATCTTTGATGGATCTTCTCAGAATTAACGCAGATGGGATGAAGTGGGTCAACGGTTCATGTTAGCGAAATAAATGAACTGGACATTGGTGGGTTTTTTTGAATAACATGCTTTCACAACATGCAAGCACACACCCACATTTAGTGAAACCTTCCCAGGTAACACAGCGGCAGAGAATGTCCCTCCTGAGCCACCGTAGAGTTCCTCCCACCAATCAGCCAGGAGCTGACAGGTGGGGCTCAGGCCTGCTGTTTGGTTGTTGCTCTGCTCCCTCCCTGTCCCATGAGACGATTGTCACATTAGTTGTGGTAAGGTGTGTTTCTTTTTTAAAAAAAATCTGTTAATGTTTATCTGTATGTTCACTTAGATTTTCACTCCACACTCCCCTTAGTGTGTGTGTGTGTGTGTGTGTGTGTGTGTGTGTGTGTGTGTGTGTGTGTGTGTGTGTGTGCGCGCGCGCAGCTGCACCTCCATCCTGTAGGGTTCCTGCAAGTGTTTAGATCTGATTGGTCAAGTAACGTTTGTATTTTTAAACATTGCTGCCTTATAATAAAGTTTGTAGTCTTGGGGAAAGTCTTCATGTCCGACCGTCACTCGTGTCGAACTGAAGTATCTGTGACCTGCTAGTTGGTTTAAATGAGGCTTAGATTTTAAACAATTATATTATCAGACTCGATTCTTTCACCCCGATGTGGCATCAGCTACATTCAGTAACACAAGATGATGTCACTGTTGTGTTACTCAAGCTTGTCCCCATGGGAAATGTGAGGAGTTTATGGAAGTAATGTCATTCTGTTTCCTGTGTGGCGGAAGGCAGGAGCAGAGATATTCAACACCTAAAGAGATATCCTAGAGCTGGGTTGTTGAGGTCTTGACGAGGTCGTCTATAATTAATGTGTGTCTGTGGAGCTTAGTGATGTCATTTGTGTAATCAATGATGTAGGGCTAGAATTTGTTGATGTCGACTAGAAAAACAGATCAGAGATTCTGTAACAGGCGCTCATAAAGTTACCAAATAAAAGCAACTGCAGAAAGTTGCTGCCGCTGTAACTTTGGATGTGGGGGATTGATATAAATTTTAAGAGTGTGAATATTAAAAGGCTGTTTTGAGAGTAACAGTCTTCATGATTTTAGAATGGCTGAAGCTTGGTAACGTGCACACACAGATAAATGGGCAGAAGACATAAAAAACACACAATATCACACTCAAATGCTTCAGCAAAAGCATTCAGGTCAAGAGGAAACAGTCTAAATTACTTTCTCCTTCCTCGGGAACTAGAAGAGATGTTTGAGATAAACCCACCCCACACGGGCAGGTGGTTGTGATAAAAACCCTGTCCAGGCTATCCCATGGTGCTTTGCCCTGCTGAGAACAAAGATGCCCCACTGAGAAGCCCCCATATTCAAATGAGAAGGGTCCGGTGCTGCGGCCTGGTTTGCAGTGGGTTGCGTGACCGGGCGGATGGATGACCCTGACATTCAAACCCCCTTGAAGGCTTGATTTTATTGTGAGACTGAAGTGTTGGAAGTAGGTGATGAAGCCCGGTTGTGTTGAAGCATTCATCAGCATCAAACAGACGTCTAGGGTGCATTTGACCTTTGTTTAGAAGGACTGCATTTTGGTCATAATTGCATCAATAAACTAAAAAATAAAAGCACAGTCATGACTGTAACTTACATCAACTGTGGTTGTGTGTCTGACGCTGGGGGGGGGGGGCATGAATGAGAGTAAAATGGGGCCAGACGTTAGGACTTATTTTAAAATGTGATGGCAGGGAATGGAGCGTGTTGGTTAGGGTGGAACCACGCTCACAGGGGGGGGTTGAGAGAGGCTGTGGCGGTTTATTATACACTACATCAAGTTCATGGAAAGTTTACATGATTGTTGTTCCACTTCCATGTTTTTCCCAGTCTTTTAAAAAATTTTTTTTTTTAATTTAAACTATATTTACAGCACAGGAATATTCAAACTGGAATTTAAGTGTCACAATCCATTATCCTGCCGTGCTGCCAGTGGTTTGGAGATGCCTTCAAATGACACCAAGTGTGTTCCTGGAATGCACTTAGCGGAATATCTTTAACGAACACTTCAATAAAAAAGAGAATGTCGTAATGGACTATCAATTTCTGCTAAGCAGAAGTTCAGTGTCAGCCTCATATAGCCTTACATATAATAATAAAACAATCAATAAAATTGTTTCCAGTGTCAGTATTGGCAGGTATAAAAATTCAGGTATTAGATTCAGAACTTTGAAATGGCAAATCTCCACTTCGCAAAGCATAGTTTTTCTGTAAGTCACGCAAACAAAACGTTTAGTTATCGTTTACAGCAGGGGTGTCATTTTCACCGAGGGCCACATCAGCATAACGGCTGTCCTCCATGGGCCAGATGTAAATAAAAATAAACGTATCTCCTCCTTAATGTTAAATAACTAAACTAATAACTAAATAAATTTAGTACTTATTCAAGTTACAAACATTATAGATGCACAGAAAAAATATATTTGTTTGTTTCTCTGCTCTAACATAAATCCTTTTAATTTGTCAGGTTATTAAACCCACAGAACTCCAGCAAATAAATAATCAAACTATGAATGAATAAAGAAAAATAACATCAAACACAAGTTAGGACATTAACTGTGTTCAAAATGATTTTGTCAGAGTTAAAATGGGCTGAATTACTGCATTGTGGGAAATGTAGTTTTGCTCAAAGCACACTTTTGAACTATTCTTAGACACTGACCTTTTATGCTCTCATGGGCCACATTAAATGACGTGGTGGGCCACATTTGGCCCCCGGGCCTTGAGTTTGACACATGTGGTTTTACAGGGTCACAATTTTTATGAACGACACAGACACCCATGTTTTTAGACATTTATTTTTACTTACTGCTTTGTTGGTTAGAGTTTTATGAGTCATGCTGTCTCTGTTAGGTTCCACTCACCGCTGCAGAAGACGTTTTACCTCAACGGCACAACGGCCCTCAGGTCCGTTCTGAATGAAGGAGTGAGAGGGAGGAGCCAAAGGTCAGTTCCATACATAGAAAGCCATCCCATAAAATAATAATGCTTATGCAGGAATATGCATCCAACAGGGTCCGTCCCTCGTCTTTCTCAGACGCTCTCGAAGGGCATCCAGAGTTTTACGTTGGTTACGCTCATTACTTTCACAGGAAGTTTGTTTAACGGTCAGCGTCGGGATGATGTGAACAAGCAGGCAGGTTTAAAAAAATGCAGTCCTAATACCTCTACTTAAATATTCTGGAAAATATTCAGCCTGACACACATGCGTTCTATAAATCAGCTTTATATTGTCACATAAAATGTTACTATGACTGTGAGCTGGAGAGCGTGTCCGCTTTGTTAAAGCTGGCCTGATTTCAGGACAGCCATGCCGCTCTTGCCCCCCCCCCCCCCACCATTAATCTGTCTATGGGGGCCATACATGCCTGCTGGTACGTGTGTGAATGCGGGTTTGAGAGTGGCAGCTGCGATCTCTCACAAACCTCACCTGCAGCGGCTGGGCGGACGCCAGAGACAGATTTCACAGAAACATTTCTGAAGCTGAGAGTTTCCGCTTGTCCTGAGCGCACAACATTGTGTTGTGGTTTGGATAACAGGATTCGACAAAGTTTGGGATAATCCTGGTAACGGGTCTGCTGAAAGCTAAATCACACCCTTGCTCATTGGGCGGCCGGGTAGCTTTTTTTTGGGGTTGTGCTAAAAAAAAAATCCAAAACATGAAGTAGAGATCCTCTGTCTTTCCCTAAAATTTAGAGTTGCTTCAGAAACTCTAGATATTTGTGTCCGAAGCATAAAGTCATCAACTGCTTGACCTATGTCAAATTTTCCCCTTCCAGTGCACAGCTGGAGGAGAGAGTGTGTGTGTATGTGAGTGTGTTCTGTGTGAGAATAGCTGCAGCGTTTCATCGCAGACGTCAAACCAAACTTCCTGTGAGGCCAGGAGTGGTTTGTGTGTCCTGCTGTGTTTGTCATATCATTTAAATGTGGCCTCTTCAGAATGCATCGCCTGCTGGCATTTCAATGGGTGTGTTATGGGTTCAGTATTATTGATTTTCCTGAAATAGTCTCGTCTAAATGTGGTCCAAACTCAATTTGTGTCCCAACTTTATGTGACATTAGCAGCCAAAATGACTATAATTATTGATGCAGATATACGTAGATGATGAAGTCATTATTTTGGAACAAAAGGTGTTTCCACGTCTTTAATGGCTTTTAAAGTTTTTTTCTGTTTTAGCTTATGCTATACCTGTAGTGCTTTAGGACTACAGATACAGACCATAATCAATATTTATTCAACCATCCAGATCCCCTGTGTCCATATACTGCAAACACACCGGAAGCGTAAATATAAAAACACATTTGTTGAACGTCAGACTGTTGGAATCATCATCCTTATCCAGGAATCACACAGAACGCCCCGGAAGTGTTGATCTGTGATGTAAAGAGAGATTAAGGTGAGGAATGAGCAGCTTTTGTCTGTGGAAGTGCAGTGTGGTTGATATAAATCATTTATAGTTATTCATTATAGAGACACTATTGCAATGTCAGATAGATAAAATATTTTATTTGCACATAATTAGGGTTGAGAATAGTCTGAATTTCAAAAGTTGTGATTCTGGTTCCAGTTTTAGCTTACAGTTCTGGTTCTTGAGGTTTCTGAATTTATAGGAAAAATGTATATTTCAGTATTTGTATTCAACACAGTTTGGAGAAATTCAGTCAAGTATAACTTGTTTCCCTGTTGAGAACAAGACAAACATAAAGCTTCACTGGTCTGATTGTGATGAGGTGCTGCTGGCTGTTGGCTCTGAATTGAGTCGGGAGAAATAGCAGGTAAATGTTTAGTCCTATATTTAGACTGAATATCTGCCGATGAAGATCACACCCTGACTGTAAGCGTGGTTGTTTTGTCGCTATCGTGCTGCAAATTCTCCATGCTCACTGTAGGAAAGGTGTATATATGGGGTATCATTTAATTTATGTGCAGCCTTTTCTGCAACTCGCACCAATCTGTATGTGAAAGAGTTCAAGTTCAGATGTCTGACAACATGTCGAGTTTGTGAGACATCTGAGCCTAATCCCTCACACCTGCTCCATAAAGGAATGCCAAGTTAAATTTACAGCCGTGAGTAAAGACCCAGTGGAAAGAAGAGTTTAATTGAGGATGGCTCTGTGATGTTTGGATTTCATAACACAGTTGTGTGTTTAGTTGATCGCAAATACTAGCCTGTCGCGTTTGGATCAAGTTGAGGTTGTGTATCGTCATGGAGTGTGACAGTATTGTAAATCTGAGTTATTATTGTTTATGGAGGTTAAAATTTACAACTCTCCATTATTCATTGGTAATAATTGCCTATTGAACGGACTAAATGTCTAATTCTAACAAATTTAGCAAGTTGTGTTTGAATTGTGTGTGTGTGTGCGTGTGCGTGTGTGTGTGTGTGTGTGTGTGTGTGTGTGTGACATAACAGCTCATGCCTGCTACAACCAGAAGGAGGAGGATGATGGATGGAAATCCTATTCATTTATTATATAACGGGAGCAGTTGTGGCGAAAAATAGGGAAGATGGGAAATTTGTGATTAGACTGTGATTCTTTGTGTCAGTTTAAAATCTTTATTTCCCATCATCTCCACACACAAAAAAAAACTGTTTCCTCTTTTATTTTTACCACATTATATATCAAATATCAAATATGGGACGAATGTTTTTGTTGCTACTTTTATTTAGAACATCACATGTCAACATGTTTATTCTGTTTATGTTTACATGAAAAATTCAATCCAATGGATAGATTTTTTTTTTTAAAAAACTCGGTTTAGTAAAAAGTACACTTGAAGCATCTGAGCAGATTGAAGGTTTTACATAACAGGATGTGACATAAAATCATTTATTGTTATGGTCTCTAAAGATCAACTGACAACGTTGTTTTTATGTGACACCTGTTACTATTGTGAGTAAGCCAACAGCTTTTTGTGCACAGGTGTGACTTTATTGGGTGTTTCACAAAGCCTTCAAAGGTGACTCCGCCAATCGTAAGCGAGAAAAGGAACAATATGCTCTGTAATGAACTTGGCATGACATGACATAGGTGCTGCTGCGAGCGGTCATGTCTGCCGTCCAGATTGAGACCTCACTCTCAGCCGCGGATTGGGCAACAGGTTGTGTTTGGATCGCACGTGGTTGGCCAGAGCCCCTCTGCCCTGCCTGGCACCTAATCCACTTAAAGCCAATTACAAGACTATTACTGTGGTCGCCCTCCCGAAAATGACAATCGAGCCTGTGATGGTGGTGGTGGTGGTGGGGGGGACCACAGCCCTGAGCTGTGTTTGTCTCTGCCTGTAGTTGCTTTGCTCTTCATTGTTTGTCTCCCACATTGCTGTTATTTCACCTTTATTCATTTTGAATCAGGGCTTTCAGATTGTGGCTCACATTAAATAATCTATTAGGTAATATTATTTAATAAAACAAAGTGTAAACCGCTGTTTGGGATCCTGGTTATTTATAGCAGCATGGGATGTCCTGTGCAGCAACACGCTGCCATCAAAACCTTGTTGAGCTGTATTGTAAATAAAGAACAGCAGTATTTTCTTTGATTCATTTTTAAATCCCAAACGGCCTCTTGTTCACACATTCTAAGGCACACCAGAAAAGCTGTTTCAGAAAAAAAAAATTTTCACGCTGCAACAAACCACAGCATTGTTTTCAAAGTTACATCACATTGAAGCGTGTGTGATTGTGTGAAATGTACAGTTTATATACAGCATGTTTGTAGAACACACGTGGTGAGCACACGCAGATCTTTGTTAATCGCATACAGTAGAAGTTGCTGATTTAAATACACAAGAAGTAGAACCACTTATTTTCTTCTGATTTATGAAGTGAGTTTATGTCTCAACCCATGATGGCAGTTAGTCAGGGATTGAAGCCATTTGCGAAGGGAAAATGCTCTGCTACAGTAAATGCACTGATTCACTGAGAATCAACTTAGGTATTAGTATTATTGCTCATTCTTAATATAATTACATTCATTATTATTTGACATGTATATAAAAGAGTATAAGTTATGACTTCATGAGGTGATCCCTTGTTTTATAAAAAAAATAAATAAATCTAAAACCAAGACATTGTTGGTTATTAAAACAGGTGTTCTGAAACCAGCTGCTGGCGTCAGCTGGTCTGATACGGTGGATGTGGCAGCTCCAGATTTATCCTGCAGAGCTTTAAAACGTTCCGTCTCTGGACTTTAGTAACGGTGTACAGTGACTGCTGCAGGTAGTCCCATTCGTCTGGGTAGACCTCTGCTTTGCACTTGATTCCTAGTGAGTGTGTTACACGGGAACGATTATGTTTACGGCCCAGTGCTTGATGACTTTACGAAGCGGTGTGGTAACTGTTTTTAAAGGGGTGAACGTCAATAAAGCTGCGCGTAAATTTTAGGAGAAAGCCCTAAATTCCCACTTTACATAGTGATTAAAAATCAGATCGTTAAAACAGAGTCAGTGTTGGAGATTGGTTTGTATGTTTGTCATAAAATTGTTAACAGTCAGTAACAACCCAATGGTGTTTTATAGAATAAACCAGAATATTTTTTGAAAGCATTTGCAGCCCATAATTCCTGATTTTGCATCAGCTTGTCTCAGAAGATAGATAGATAGATAGATAGATAGATAGATAGATAGATAGATACTTTATTGATCCCGGAGGAAATTACACATATCCACTGCTCAGGCATTACATAATGAATAATGTAGCATTAACAGGACGTATACTAAATTATCACAAAAATACAAACAGTATAAAATTAAAGTAACAAATAAAAATAAAAAGTGCAAGTGAAAATTATCAGGAGGCCCACATGGTGGGTAAGGTACACCCTTCTTATAATGTAAGGCGTCACTATCTAATATCATAACATCTAATATCTAATATCTATCTAATGTCTCACAATGGTCAAAAATATAAGGCGTCACTATCTAATATCAAAACATCACGACACCTTGGCCCCACTACACTGCTGGGAGAAGGTGGTGTGCGGGGGGGGGGGGGGAGGCTGGTGTTCATGATGGCCCTGACTTTACACATGGTCCTGCTCTGCAGAAGCGTCTCCAGAGTCCAGGCTCAGCCCGACCACTGAACCCACTCTGCGGATGAGTCTGTTAAGTTGACAGATATTTTCAGACAAACCAGGACAAAATCTACAAATTTCATCAGCATTTCAGCACCACTTCCTGCCACCGAACCTGCTGCTACGCAAACAGAACCTGGTACCAGGTGCAGGGATCCCAACAGCTCCTCTAGCTGAGTGGAGGGAAACTACACCTCATGTCTTGAAACAAGACAACGGCTAAATAAATGGATGTTTAGGTGAACTGATGGAACATAATAAATGTACAGTTGCTTTTCCAGGTTATTGGCATGAACAGTGATATGACTGAAATTAGAATTGGAAATTAAAGTAATAAATTTAACAGTTTCACATTGGATGACTTGCATGACGCCATGCTCTGAAGGGGAAGCGTTTGCTTTTTTATCTCCTGTTTTTTATCTCTTGGGGGTGCGATGCCAGTTTTAGTTGTATAGGTTATAGAGCAGGCACATTGGGGGCTATTCAGTTACCACTGCCTGTGTATGTGCATGTGTTTTGGGGGGTGGGTGGTGGTGGTGGTGGGGGGGGCGACTTTTGTTGAGTGGAAAATGGCCTCCAAAGCTCCTCTACTCACCTTTCGCAGTGACAACATTTAGCACAGTGTGCCGACCGCCCCCCACCCGACTCCCCCTTCTCTCACCCATCACCACCCCGTGCTTCTAACCCCCCCCCCCCCACCTTATGTTTTCCCTTTTTTAAAGGCTTCACAACCTGTTTTAGGGGCGATAGAAGGATGAAGTGAATTTGCAGATAAATGCCCTTCAACAGATGGTCGGACATTGCAGGGGATTGTGGGTGGAGGTGGTTTTGGTGGTGGTGGGTGTTTTACAGTAGGGTCCCGGTCCAGCTCCCACTGTGGCTGAATGTGACAAAATGCAAAGTGGAATTTGCTGTCACCCCCCCGCCCCCCAGTCCAGAATTGGCCTGGAGAAAGAGCATGTGAGAGGCACGATGGCATGTCCTTCACAGGCCGGGCGAGCTTGGCTGACAGCTGCGATGTTTATAGGCCGGCTTCGATGACAGTCGGGGGGGGTGGCTCGGCTCTTTTCAGACAGGAATTAGGTTTGTCATCAGATTCTAAAATCCCTCTGATTTATGACATTTCCACTCCTACCCCCCCCCCCCCCACACACACACACCCACCCACCCCTTTGACCCACGCCGTCAGATGCCCCGCAGGGAGACGATGACATTCGCCAAAACTGTTTGTTTGTTTACCTCTTACTTTCACCACAAAGGATCGATTTCCCGCCCACATAACACGCACCGTGCCCACAATACCCATAATGCCCCCTTGCAGTTGTGTGGGAAGCAAGACAGAATGTGTTGTTTTTTTTTTAAGTTTATTTGTAGCGGTCTTAGAAAGTTAAAGACTTCCCTTATATTTCGAACAGTGAGAGTCATGGTGACGCCAGCCATTGGTCTAAACACTAAATATACATTCACAGTAACAATATAAGAGAGAAGCAGAGTATCATCACATTTGTGAAGCTGAAACCAAAAATCTTTTGCAGAATATTTTCTTATTTTTAGTTTCCAGCCATAAACAGGTACATATAGGTCATCTTGACCTCTGCATGGGACACAAACTCCAGCCTCTTGTATGATATACATGATGTATGACGTGCTACACACCCCCAGTGTGGCTTGTATGAAAGTGAGTAGTGTGTTGTGGGATAGACTCTAATCCTGCTGCGTCAGCCTTATTTTAATTGGTATGAGCAGATGAGATGCAGCAGTACCTCCTGTAACTATGAAGGCCATCAGTATGAATACATTTGTCAGTCTGTTAGGACTCGCTGATATTAATCACACCCTGATGGACAAGATGACCCTTTTATTGCCCCCTAATCTCCCTGATCCTCCACCTCCACCCATTTTAACCTTTCATTTACTGGAAAACTGAAGAACAAAATGTTTTTCAGATCACACAGAAAGAGACGTCTGATTGACCAGGGAATGAAAAGACAAAATACCCCCCACCCCCCTCACCCAATTAATGAGGATTATAGGTGGAACATCTTTTAATAGAAGACTGTCATCAATATCAGGAGGAGTGTGTGGAGCAGGCAGGAAGGAAGGGAGGCAGGAGGTGCCAAAAAGGGAGGGTGGGGTTATTTTAGAAGGAGCTTTAGGAAACGACTGGGAATTGTTTGGTTTTACAAAATTAAGACGGGGATCAAAACCAATGGAAAATGCACATTTCATTGGTTTTCTAATAAATAAACAGTTGCTTATATTTTTTATAATTATCGACTACATTTATGTGTTGAACTTATATTGAATGAAATATTCTGCCAGGGAAAACAAGAACCAGAAACATTCTGTAGCGTGGAAACTTTTTTTGTAGTTTTTTTTTTTTTTTTTTAGTGTGTTTCAGTATTTATGAAGGAAACCAAGCTTGGAGATATTTCCTCACATCTTAAAAAAATGACACCGAGGTATGTGACACTTTGCCTCTCCTTATCGTGGGAATTTATAAGCTCTCCGCATGCCAGGTGCGCTGACAGGGGAATGCACACACATAAACACACACACACACACACACACACACGTAGATTTACACTTAAAGTGCAGACATGTGTCATTCGCACAAATCTACAAATTAATGCACTAATCTCTGTCCCACTGGACCGACCCATTGTTCCATCAGCTTCCAACACCCTGATACCCCATTCTCTCTCATCCTGCTGTTTATAGAGGGCATTTCACAAGCTGTAAATTCAGAGCAGATATATAAATCACAGAGGGCACACCTCGGGGGGGGGGGGGGGGGTGACTAGATCTGCAGACTTTTTGCCCTCGGGGGTCACTGGTTCTATTCCAAACCCAGTTAAACTTTTGGACTACCAGTGGGGAGATGATGGCGGGGAAGTCAGATCATTTCAATGACAATAATGAACTAATAGCTGCAAATTACAATCCATTATTGTGTTTGCTTGTGTTTTATATGATAATACATTTTATAATATTTTATAATAATGATTTTAACAGTGACTGACAGGGAAATATTTCTCCTTTTTTACTCTTCTCTCTACTTATTTTGAGTTTCTATGCAAAGTGATGGTGGACTATAAATCTGTCCACCAAATAATCTCTGTTTGAGTTGTTGTGGCTCCAAAAATGTATTTAAAAAAAAAAGAAAGTATTTTTCAGTTCAGTAAATGCATTTTAAAAAAAACCAAACTGTCACAGCGATCAGACCCCTGCACAGGTTTTTGAGCTTGTCAAAGTCTCGACCGCTACGCTTCACTTTTTCTCCAACTCCTGTGTTGCAACAGGAGGCCTGGTCTCCTCTGCTCCTCTTCCACCGATCCATCACTGTACGACGGTGTGTGTGTGTCCAAAGCTGAATTTCTGCTCTGCAAATAGCCCCGGCCCAGACAAGCCTCACCTTTCTGAGCCTCTGTGATCTTTTTTTGAACCCCCCCCCCCCCCCCCTGCTATCTGCAGTGAGTCATGTGTTGTGTGTGTCGGTCTGTGAATGCACAACACCCACGGGCGAGCGCTGCAGGCCTCAGCGCTGCACCGACCGACCCCACGCACTGGGGTATTTTAGACTCACGACCCCCTTCTCTTGCTCTTGTCTGCCCCGCTCACACTCTCATTTCTACCTCTCTCCGTCCTCCGTCATGTACCCCCCCCCCCCCATCATTAATCATCCTGGCAGATGTGGAGAAAATAAACAGTACCCCCTCCAGGACACAGGGGGTAATTTTCCCTCGCAACTTTTGCAACTTTTCAAAAATATTCCTTCCCCAGCAGGAGGTTTGAGTGGGACATGAAGTTACCAGCTGACAAAAGTTAACACTCAGCGAAGTGGGGGTGTAACCCCAGCCCCCGTCTGACGGGGAGACATCCACACCAACAATTAGAACTTAATAAATCAGTTCCCCATTTTAACACCCTGATTCTGCGCTGGGGGGTGCCTCTGAAGGATGATGTCTTGGTCTGAGGTGTCTTCTAGTTAGCTTCAGGTGGGCGGGGCCAGAGCGAGGCAGACTTGGGTGAGTGGAAGTTTATGGATGGTTAGAACTTTAAGGAGAATATATAATATTATAGACTTTGTTCAAGGAAAGAAAATGGTTCAAAGAAAAATCTGCCTCATTTGTCCACCTAATATGTAATTCTGTGTCAGCTGCTCTCCAGTAACCATGGTAACGGTCATGAACTGAACTCATCATCTGAAGTAAACTACAACCTTAGTTTATTTTTCCCAGATTCTGTATGTTTCCCCTGCTTTTCTGTAGCTAGGAAGGTGTGTGTGTGTGTGTGTGTGTGTGTGTGTGTGTGTGTGTGTGTGTGTGTGTGTGTGTGTGTGTGTGCGTGCGCTGGGAGGGGGTAGAGGAACACCTGTGTAAAAGGCAATCTGTCTCTGTCAATACACTATGACAGTGACCCCGGGATGAAGGTGAATCTGTGTGTGTGTGTGTGTGTGTGGGAGTGTGTGTGCATGCATGTCAATGCTCTTTGTGTACAGAAGCAGGTGCTCAGTTGTTGTTCACAATACTGACAGGCAGTAAGTCAGTCTGTCCAGTTATTCCATGTCGTCTTGAAGATGCCCGATGTTTTCTAAAACCAAACTAAAAATGAAATTCTTAAACTAAAATTTCAGGAAACCTCCAGACAACACCTCTAAACAGAGATATTGTCATAATAACTAATAATTTTAAAATAATTATAATTCAATTATAATTTAATAAAATAAAATAATTTTAAACCTTTAGACAGAAGAATCTTTTTTGATATCCTGTCGACAGCCCTTATCGTAATCATAGCCATTTTTATTCATTTTTACACTATAATAGTAATTTTTCAATACAAATAGCACACCATTATTACAACACTGACCCTACTGGGTGATGCAGTGCCCGTCTAATTTTTTTATTAGCTCAAATGTTTGCTTCACTGCTACAACATTAGAAGGTCTAGTGAAACCGAACCTCCTTCCAAACGCCACATCTCGCTCCCACTTGGTATGCTCTGGATGGTCAAGTGGAACATTCCTGTAGACTGCATTTCACTCGGATCTGCTTTAATCACTTCAGCGATGGCTGAGCTGCAGATATAGAGTTACAGTCCCAGGGAAAGAGAGAGGACCCCAGAATTACTTTTCCATCATTGGGCCAAGCGTGGTTTCACGGGGTTAGAGTGTGTTCGCGTCAGTCAGCAATGAAAGTGCTTTGAGAAGATTAATTTGAGTTTTTTTTAATGGTCCTGTTTGGTTAATCAGTGATCTCTAATAAAACACCTCCGCCAAACTAAATAGGTTTATCAATGCTAGCTTTTATCCAGATGTAAATATTGACCCTCTAGTTTGTCATTTTTTTCTGTCACTTGATTCTGTTCAGGTAACGTTCTGTGTTGTCTGAGATTTACAAGATGATCAGAAATGACCAGAACAGCTAAAAACTATTAAAAGTTGGTGGGAGATAAGAGACCAACTTGACTTTCCTGCGTCATCTTTGAATGCATTCTTAATCAACATCTTTTTAAACAAAATGTGAGTAAATTTGAGTTATCAGGAGTGTTATTTTTCTAATTTCTATACTTACTGTGACAATCATTCATACCCTGCTAATTTAGCTCAATTTCTCTTCATACTGTTCACACACACAACGCACACACGCACACACACACACACACACACACACACACACACACACACACACACACACACACACACACACACACACACACACACACACACACACACACACACACAATGCTACTCCATTATGAAGAGTCAGCCAGATATCTTTATAGTTCTTACAGTTTCTACGGTCTTTTATATATTATCTCAATGCACAAACCTGTTTACATTGTACATATCTGTTTATTGGGTATTTTAGTGTTAGTGTTGGCTTTTGTCTATTTCTGCTCTATGTGCCTTCAATTGCCCCTTAGGGACAAATAAAGTTTTTGAATCGAGTTGAGTCAGCTGCTTGTAATTTTTTAAAAGCGATACAAATAAGAACTTAATGTTAAGTCAAACTACAACTCTATGACCACTGCTAGTGGATCCTGTTCTGTTGGTCCTGGTGAACCACTTGTCTTCATATAATGAAATCTTACCCAGCAGCCCCCTCTGCCCCTCACCCCCCTGTCGTGGTGCCATGTGCCCGATCGTTTACACCGCTCATACTGTGTGTCACCAGGTCGTTACGTTTATTTCAGACGACCGCCAATTAGCTGGCTTCTAATTAATCAGCACTTTGCCTGATTCCGTATGTCAAACCGCTTCAGAATGCCACCGCTGGGGGGCCAAAGGGCTTTGATGATTGTCAACTGAAGAGCATGCAATCCATCTTTGTTTATTTGGATGGTGCCCTAATGGGGTTGGCTGGGTTCCAATGCTAAGTCTGTTTCTGCTGGTGCAAACAGCTTTTATTGTGTTCAAGGTTTTTGATACCAGGAACTGAGTATTACGAGTTTGAAAAGTGTTTTTTTTTTTTTTTTTTTTTTAAATAAATCACAGCAACCAATGGTGACTTTCAGACATTGGCCTCTTACAATGGCCAACTGATCAAGACATATTTAGTTTCAGAAAATTTATATAAATGTGTGTCTAATGCTGTGTTTCCAGAAAAAAACTAAATAAATCCATACTAAATCAAAAAACAACAACAAACAGTAAACAAGGCCACATGTGCCGTTAACAGTCACAAACTGTTGTTCAAGTTCAAAAAGGACATAATAATAAAAATATTAATTATTGGTAATATTAATTCATTTTCATTTTATTGTTTGTCATTCTATGTTTTAATTTTTTATGTCTCCATCTGCTTTAATTGTTCAGAGATTGTCAGTGCTGTCCTTCTGTTGCCATAGTGACGAGTAGATCTGGAAGAAATGGCTGTTGTTGGGTGGATTATTCTTTTTAGACCAAAGCAAAATTGTTATTGGATTATTTATTGCAAGTTTAACACAAAACATTCAGATACCACTGATCCGATATGTGGTGTTTTTCTTAATTATTATTTTATTATTGCTCTACATGTGAACCTGAAAACTACATGTAAATAAATGACTGAAATGTAAGTCTTTTACACAGTCAGCTGTATTCATATTAACACACAGGAACCTACCTAATAATAATCCTAGATGTGAATGAAAAGTGTTTCATGAAAGAGTAGAAGGTCGGAGTTGTTCATGATTTGATCACTCCATCAGTCAAAATAGCTCGCTATGCTAATCATTTCAGAAGACATGATATGAGCCCATGCTGACTGATGAATAGTGTTGTCTGTAATTATATCTAAACTGATTTATGGGGATACATTTCCAGAGCGCTTTGACTGTGTGCAAGGTTGCACCTGTTCAGCCAGATGGAGTTATAGATAGACCACAAGGTACAGGGCATATGTACAATATATAGCATATAAATAGAAGGACTGCATAGTAATGTAGCTCACACTTGATATGAATAATGTCGGCACATTTCTCTGTGGCTTCAATGTACAGCGAATAAAGATCGAGTGTCCAGAGTCGAGACGTGTCAGCTTCAGGGTCGTCTTACTCGGAAATAAATGTTATGTCTCATTTTAAATCAACAGGCATTTTCTGAATTTCAGTCATTTTTCATACTTTTATTTCTTTTTAATGCTATTTCAATAGTTAGAAAATAAATTTATACTTAAGAAGCATTCATTGCAGTTTGCACCAAACTTTTTTTTTTTTTTTTTTTTTTTACTGCTCTTTGTTAATCGTTCACTTGTATTTTAACACTACACAGTTGGGGCTCATCCAAAAGAGTCACAACAAACTTTTGCCGTCATTGAGACACTTGTCGGTTTTACCAGAGCACACATTACAGCACGGTGGGATTTTCACATTAAAGGCCAGTGGAAATCTAAAAGCAGGACGGGGGAGCATGTGGGTGGGGAGTCTTGTTCCGGATATCATCACAACACGTGGAGATTCCTCGGCACCAACCGCATCCGCCTGTTCCCAGAACAACGAGGTGGAATAATGTTATTGTCTTATTCCAGATATCTTACTCCATTAAATTGGACTGAAAAATCCGGATGTATTTTGTGATAAACGTAAGGATTAGAATGTTCATTTATTCACTGACAAATTCTTAGTTCTGATATGATGATCTTTATTTCAGAACTTCCTGCTATTTGCAAGAAAATACTTTTGTTATGAAGACAAAAAAACAGGGTTTTACCTTCTTAGAACTTCAGTTATCCTGCAATTGTTTGCTAATCTTTTTTTTAACGTTGCATGATTGTAGAATAAAGCATCCAGTTGGAAGCACAGATGGGACCACCTGCTGGGCGTTTGTGCCTGATGCATCTCCGGCTCTGCTGTTGTTCTATCTATCATTGTCCATCAGCTGACACCGTCTAATGTTGCTTAACATTTGATCTGCTTTATCTATCTAAGAATTCTGCACACAGTCCAGAATTACACTGAAATTGTTTTGGAGAAAAATATTTTTCCTCCTGATAAATCCTGCTGTGCACAAATGTTGTGGAATGTCCACAAAACTCCAATCCAGAGAAAATTATTCATGTGAATTTGGATGATATTTGAGTGACTGGGAATAACTGATGCGTCCAGCACAGCCAAAGGCATCCTGTGGGATGACAGAGGGATGGTGGTGGGGTGGTGGGGTGGGGGGGAACAAATCAATCAATATTTGTGTGGATTTTGAACCGTTTGCCCCTTTCGGACACAAACCTACATCTCTCACCTCTCAGCGAGCCGCGGCGCAGGAATGTGAAAGTCAAATAAAAAGTGCTGAGAAATCAGAGAGGTCTGGGAGATACGCAGCGCCAGAGATAACATCTTTTTCAAAGTAAATAAATGGAATTATGATGTTTTTCTTGGCTGTCCAATTTGTTTATAAAAAAGCAGAGAGAGAGAAGTCCGTTCACACTTAAGGTGATAACTACAGAGGGCCTTTGTGAGGAGCGAGCGCTGGCTCCATGACGATACAGAGGACTCGTGTTTATTTTGGAGACTAATATTGAGCTCAACTTTGTGTGCAAAGTTAGTCGGATTTGTACCTTATTTACAGAGAATAACCCATTTGTGAACCTGCCTGTGTGTGTGCAAAAAGAGTGTGTGTGTGTGTGTGTGTGTGTGTGTGTGTGTGTGTGTGTGTGTGTCAGCATTCGGAGACACAAGTAGAAATTGTATTTCATAAATTGTAAAAGCAATTTTCCGACTCAGAACACGTGTATTTTTTCAGATTAAAGAAAAAACACAATGCTGCCTCCGGCCAGACGCTGTCTGAATGATGGATGTAATTCTAAAGCAGAGCAGAAAAGGCCTCGACTTGAAACAATTGCATAAATGCTTACTAAGAGTAATTCAGAAGTAATTCCAGTAGCTGTGTATTTAGCCAGCAGAAGGAGCCAAATGTTGACTAAAAACGTCCAACTGTGTTATAAATGTTTTCTA
The DNA here is from genome assembly GCA_013358685.1 of Antennarius maculatus. Lineage (NCBI taxonomy): Eukaryota > Metazoa > Chordata > Actinopteri > Lophiiformes > Antennariidae > Antennarius > Antennarius maculatus. The sequence goes on along the minus strand of CM023618.1, from coordinate 18,172,595 downwards.
GATGATTAATTCACAGCCGCAGCTCTGATAATATTTTTACTACTCTAATAGCTGTAGTGTTTTCTTTTATTCCTTTAACACCTGTAGGAATATTCCATCTTGCTCATCTTTGTGGCGACGGCTCGACTCAGACTCGCCGTCGCTCCCGTCAGAGACGCTCTGATCCAAACTGACAGGGCAATAAAAGCCGAATGTCGTCGGCTCAGTCATGAACCGTGACCCCAGCATGTGCCAAAACGTCGCCTTTCGTGTTGCTCGCTGGTCTCCGAGCGTCACCACCTGTCTTGAAAGAAAAGGCGCTAATTTTACGACGCCAGGATGCAGATACTGGAGAGCGTTCAGCACTGAGGAACCTTCCTCAGCGAGCTGAGTCTGTTGTCCTGAAGACGGTGACAGGGACACCTGAGCGGCATCAGAACACCTCAGTACTCTAAACACCGTCGTACACGGAGGCGTTTACTGACAGTCTTCACACGTGTATTTCAGGAGGCCGCGCCGCTCTAGCCGCTCACTACGACCAGCACACACTAACTTTTACTGCTGCTAATCTCAAATGTGCACGTTTACGTCTTCCTTCCTGCATCAGGGAGGCTGAAACTCAAGCCGACATGAAGGCAAAGGATTTTGACATTGTGACGAGTGAAACTCTGCAAACGAAAGTTTAAACTGTTGACTTAGAAATAAGAGCAAACAAACCCATCTTGATAAAGAATCCATCATTACCACGAATACAAATAACCACCTCTACTCACTAATTTTTCTACCATTTACTAAAATTTTTTTTTTTCAAAATCAAATAGAAAAAGTTAAAAAAAAAAATAATTTTGTGGCTCTGCAGTGATCGTATTGTCGTTAATAAGGAAACTAAAATTCAACTTGAAGAAACTTCAGCAACCCTGGGATTTATAAATATTTGAAATTGAACATCCTGAATAAATGGCTAAATATAAAAGCTTTTTTTTTTTTTCTTTTTCATTGAACCTGATTTCTCCACTGTCCTACACTGAATTACATTTAAAATCTATACTTTGTGAAGGCAAAGGAAAAAGCGCTGGGTTTGTTGGACGTCTGCTGACCGCCAGCACCAAAGGACAGCGGACAGATTCTTCTTGCAGGAAGGTTGTGATGACGTCGTTTTTTTGCTCGTGTCCCAACGGTTTGATGGTCTATTTCGGCCCCCACTTGAAAGACCTCTCTGTCACATTAATCAGGGCTGCAGCGAATGCCAGACAGTGTTTTGTGTCAATCTGGAGGCCTCTGCCTCCACCGGCTACGATTTATTGGGAAGAAAAAGCGTCTATATTTGGCTTTTGACAGTCTGAAGCGGCCGATGCCAGGTAATCATCGGTCCCCCGAATCTAAAATGTTTCCTCTGAGCCAAAACTGTGGCCATGGAGAATCAAGATCCCCCCCCCCCCCCAACACACACACACGCACACACACACACAATCTCAGATGTGCACGTGCTTTACCAAACACACACACACACACACACACAAGCTGAGATGCCGTCTCTTACTGTAGGTCAGCGCGGAAAATCGGACACTCCATCCATCTGCTGATGTTATTCCTAGCAACCAAAGTTTGGTTGCTATAGTAAAGATCTCCCCACATGAACTTGTCAATCAAGTTGCAGCGACTTAATGTTTTATTGCCCCCCCCCCCCAACCCATCTTGCAAACCTCATTTGAATTTCTGACCATTCCCACAATGCAATCTGGCTCCTTCATCAGTGTTTATCTGTTTATAGCTTTGTGTTCAGATGCCACCTCGAGAAAACCAGAAGCATTTCACAGTTTCTGGATGAAAAATAGCGTCAGTCTAAAATGCAAGGATGAATTATAGTGGTGCACTTCTCCTGGTGAATCCTGTCACACAACGTGTGATAAGTTCAAACGCTGCTCTGTGTGAGCTTGTGTGTCACAGCGGGTAAAACACACATCTGTTTAGACAAACGTGTGATTTAGTGCCGTGGGTTTAAAGGGAGAAAAGCCAGGAAAACTTGATAAACCACACAAATCCACCATAACCACAGCGAGCCATGGTAAACGAGAGTAATGCCCAAATGAAGTGTGAGAAAAAGGAGGAAAAGAATGACTTTGTAATACCTTTAACGACACGGTTTACTCAAGGATGAGTGTCGTGTTTCCGCGGAAATACGGCTGCGTCCGTAACGTGGGATGGCATTTGTCTCATTTTGCATGCTGACTTATGCTTTGGTATCACACTGGAAATAGTTACGCTTGGATTTCAGGCTGTTGTGCTCGGATTATTGTACTGGACCCCCCCCACCCCCCATTAGAAATATACTGTACCCCTATTTTAATGTGGTGTTCTTTGGTAAAAAGAATTTATGAATAACTGTCTGTCCCCAGGAAAAAATATCTCACTAGTAGACACCTAAAATAAACTGATTAAAGTTATAAAGGGGTTAAAAATGATCATTGATTATTAATTGATGCGTATTTAGTCACTTTATCTCAGAATATTTATATTTAGTACCAGAAATCTTTGGACACAGAAACCGAATTGATATTTTGCAGCAGGGGTGTCAAACTCATTTTCACTGAGGGCCACATCAGCATCACGGCTGTCCTCAAAGGGCCAGATGTAACTAGTAATTGTAACTAAATGTAACTAAATGTAACATAGAATACTTGTAACTACTCTTTAATTTTGAATAACTGAATTTATTACTTCAAGTCACAAACATTAAAGTTGCACGGGAAAAAAATGTTTGTTTGTTTCTCTGTTTTAACATAAATTCTTTTAATTTGTCAGGTTATTAAACCCACAGAACTCCATCAATCAAGGATCAAACTATCAATGAATAAAGAAAAATAACATCAAACACAAGTTAGGACATTAACTTTGTTCAAAATGTTTTTGTCAATGTTAAAATGGGCTGAATTACTGCTTTGTGGGAAATGTAGTTTTTGGTCAAAGCACACTTTTGACCTATTTATTTTTAGACAATCTGATTTTTTATGGTCCTGCAGGCCACATAAAATTATGTGGAGGGCCACGTTTGGCCCTCGGGCCTTAAGTCTGACACAGTGCTTCTGAGTTCTGATTTTTTATTCTTTTAATAATTTGTGATTTTAGTTTTTTTTTAATTCGCGATAAAAAGGTGACAAACACATTTACATCATACATAAACGTTTTAAACTCATCTTCCTGGACTTTGGGATGAAGTCACGTGACATTCTAATAACACATCACAGCCTCATTTCATTTATTTGAAAAAAAACTCCCAGTGATTCACGCTTGTGAGGGATTAAGCTGATGGATCGTTTGTTTTAGTCTTGATGTTCTCTCCGGCCTGAGAGCGTAGAATCTAACAGGTGTTTAAATCACACTGACGTTAATGGATTTCTGGGAAGCGGCGTGATGAGCATCTGAACTCACCACGGACCGACCTGTAACAACACCCCCTCGCTCTGCGATCACATGACCGTGACTCGACCCCGGATTGGCTCAGGTGGATGTAATGGAAAAGTTCTCAATGTTTCCATCAGCCGGTTCCCACTGAACACGGGGTCGGGCCGCAGACGCTGAATCGTGGATCGTTCTATAAAACCGCTCTTTAAATATGATGCAGGCAGCAGGTGGGGGGGCCACCGTGCCACAACAGGAATGCTGGGCGAGGGGAAGGACTCCGTGGGGGGCTTAGAGATGCCCCTTGGCACGGTGCAGGAGACCTCTGCGGGGTTGAACGGCCGGTGAGAACCAAGTTCAGCTTGAAGTCTCTACATGTGAACCTGTCACTCTTTAAATCTGGACGCTCTGGGGGGGGGGGGGGGGGGGGGCAGAGGAGTGTGTGTATGGGGGGGGGATTTAGGCCATTAGTTCTGGGCTGCTCGGGCACACACTCACATGTGTGTGGAGAGTCACTGAGGTCTTTCTGCTAATTATAGGCTGAAATCTGACAGAGAAAAATTAGAGGGAAAAGGGACAGCTGCAGGGTCCTGGGACGATGGAGGGGAGAAGAGAAGCCAGAGGAGGGGTTTTTGATTTCTGGCTAAATCCTCAACCCCCCCACCCACCCACCCTCCTTCTTGAAACCTAAAAGCAAAATTCAATCATCTTGCTGTCTCTCACTCTCTTATCCGCTCATCCTCCCAGACAAGAGGTCGGAGGTCAATCCCAGCTGGGATCGCCCAGGGTTTCTCAGGATGGAACCGTCTTTTCCCTGAACTCCTTCCGTCTCCTGAGGGAAGCTCGAATGCCGTCGCACCATGAACCACAATCATCCACACAAGCAGCTTTTTTTTTCTGTTTTGTACTGGTGATTTTTGGGTTCTGTCTTGGTTGTCATGGAAATTCTGGAGTTTGTCTTCTGTGTGTGTGCAGCATCAAAAGCCTGTTGCTAGGAGGTAAAGGATGGAGGAGGAGTGTGAAGGTGAATTTTTAGACATGGGTGACTGCGGCAATGATAGAACGTATAGCTTGTGACTCGATCACGTCTGTAAGTCAAACTGTCTGTCCTCTGGTGGGGGGGGGGGGGGGCAACCTTTGCATGTGACAAAGAATTTTTAGGACCGAGAGACAATTACAGATGCAGCTTCCATCATCTCAGGGCCAGGGCCCCATCAAGGGCCAATCTGACCACTTTAAACTTATATTAATATTGAAGAATGGGGAATAAACTCATGCTTCTTTTTTATAATGAATTCTGCTTCGACCCGACTATGAGCTTAATTTAAATTTTATAAGTATTAATTTTTTTTTGTGTGCAAATTTAATGTGCTCTCTAGATTCAACTCATTTCAAATTCATATCTTAATTTTTGCCTATGGCGTTCTGGTACCTTATAAATTATATTCAATTGAATTCAATGTGTTGAAAGGTGTGTGGTGCTGTATGTATGGTAATTTATTGTCTCTCAAACTCACACACACACAAGTATTCCACAAAAGCCACAATCAAACTTGTGTTCAGCGCTGGGGGGGGGGGGGGCTGCGTCCGTCGTCTCTCCGTTCATAATGCTCCAGTGTGCAGAGCGTCTCTCCGTGTGGGTTTCCGTGAGAATGTCATGAGCCCGCCTGGAGCTGGCTTAACCGTCTTACAGCTGAGGCACAGTAGCCAAGTCCACATCCAGTCCAGATTGTCCCCCCCCCCCCCCCAGGCTGATTGACAGGTGTCCACCAATCCCCCCTGGCTTTGTGCCGGAGATCCTGAAGAGGCTGAGCGGAGGCCCCGGTGCGCTCGCTGCTGACCTTGCTCGGCTCATCAATAGCATTCATTGCTCCCAGGCTGTGTGTGACAGGTGCTCAGGCTCCAACCTCTGCCCCCGCCCCCCCCCCAAACCTAAATCCTGACCGTTTCATTGGTTCCTCTGCCTTTTCCCCCCTCATCCCGGTTTACTCCTGGGACATTTAGGAGCGAGGCTCAGGTCTCCTCTGGCTCAAATTAAATGCCTGTGGTTAATTAGCTGAGGTTGCTGTTACCAACAGAGACGCGAAGCCTCCCCAGATCTAGAAACACTGAGGGTTGTGTGGCCGCCCCTCTGGAACAAGACAGAATTTGTAGTTTTAGTTTGGCCCAGAACCTTTTAACAGGACACCTGGCATGAAGCCCCATCCTGGGTCTACACTGCTGAAGGAGACTCACAGCTCCCATCTAGTGGCGGCCAGCGGAACTGCAGCCCCTCAACACAACCGTGTGATGACATGAAGAAGTCCTGATTGAGACAAGCTGCTTTAAGGTTTATATTAACAACAAATCTTCATGGGAACTTCATTTTTTATTGATTTACATTAGTGATAGATTATTTTTAAACTGAAGAATGGGGTATGTGAAAATCCAACATTGTTTGGGGACAATATTTACCTTTCATTCAAGGCAAGAACTGACATTAATAAAAATTATGTTGAAAACAAGCAAAGATCAGACATATATATTTCTCAAGCTTCGGTTACACACACAAAAATAGAGTATGTTTTAGTTTAAATACGTTTCAGAGCAGTTGAGCTTCTTGACACCAGGCCTCCTGCTGTTTGGGTTTGCAGAGGGAAAAAAAATGACCAAACTGTTCTCTTTCACAATAATGTCGTTGAGCGCATCCATTGTTCTGATGTCTCGGTATTTTGACAAACGAAACAAACAAACAAAAAAAAAACCCCCAAGGATTTGGAGAACTTATCTTTTTGAGAAACACTGACGCCATTCTATTGTTCCAGAGGTCATTTTATCTTCAATAGCCTGAAAACTGTTCCCCTGGACTGGCAGACCATCTATCTGACGGAAAAGTATTAGCAAATAATTTGAAATCTATATTTGTTTTATTTTTGATCAGGACTGTACATCCTGTCTTTTTCTGTCTTCTCTTGTGTTTAAAAGCATCACTTTATGTCCACCTGAATTTCTCTTAGCAGTTTTCCAACATCAATCCGTCATCATTAGGAGTTTTGAAGGAAGTCCCTGTTGTGTTGGGGGGCCAAATGGGACGCCTGTGTTGCTTCCAGCTGCAGCAACAATTAATGAGTTTTTACCAATCGCTTATATAGTTTTCCTTTTTCCCTTTCCTAGTCATGAAATGTTTTCCATTCTCTTCTTGCCTCTTCTTTGCTGACATCAAAAACAGTCATGTCTTTACACAAATGAATCTAATCGATGTGGTAAAACATTAAATGCTGTATATTGTTTTTTTGGCCTGAGCAGATTTCCAGAAAAGGGATTAGCAAGTTATCACATAGTTTTATTTATACTCTCTAGACGGTGTCCCTCGGCCCCCGGTGTGTCCTTTTTTTTAACTGAGGTTGTAAAATAATCCGGTTTGTCAGTCCTTCTCCTCTTCTTTGGCAGTTTTTGCTGTACTTGTTCCTTGGTTACGAGGCCGCTCTCATGTTTTCCCCTAAACAGACCATATGATGTACAATATTTCCGTAATGCTTGGCTTCATCTCAAGGCCTCAGCGCCGGGTTTTCACTGAGAACCAGGTCTCGCTGTTGCACAACTCCTAACGATATCCACTCAGGAGTATTTATTCCATGAAGACACCAGATTATAAAATACACAAAGCCTTGATTAATTTATACAAAGCTTAACTTTATATTTTGTAAAGCACATCATCTTATTTTTTATCCATGTCATTCCTCTAGTTCACTGTCTTAACTATTTACCGATTAAATTCTGCTGGATCAGCTGTTAGTTTATGATGACGCTCACTGCTTTTGGGTGTGTGTGTGTGTGTGTGTGTGTGTGTGTGTGTGTGTGTGTGTCCAGATGTCTCTTCTGGTTCTGTGTGGCCGGTGGATCCAGCCTCAGAATGGCCGTACGGGCCCAGATCCGTCTGTGGAGACACCTCCATGTCTTCCAGCTGTTTAAGTTAACATCCGCCGTCCTCCAGGAAAGTTGGGATTTGTCCAAACATCTTTGTTCTTCCAGATTCCTCACATTGAGTATTTTTTTTGTTTAGTTATTAAATTATTTTTCCATTTTGTTTCACTCCTTCTCTCCTCATCATCGACTCTGAATTTCCCCCTTTTTTTACTGTTTTGACCTCATCTACATTTGTCTGCTGAAAAGAATTACTTACAAATGACAGAATCTAAACTTACTTAAATCCATTATGGTGTGTTTGCTCCAGTAAGAGTCGGTTAGAGCAAACATGTTGTTTTAATTTCTTTTATTTCTAACTAAAATTTTTTATTTTATTCTACCTCATTCTGGAAAGACTTTTAATCCATTCAGATTCCGATCTTTGTGCAGCTGTTGATTTTTTTTTTTTTTGTGTGTGTGACACAAAAAATACACCTTTTCTTGCGACTTCAAAAAAAAAAAAGCACATGATGCCGTCCTCAAATTTCATTTATTTCTTTAGCGACCCGCCGTAAATCTTTGACACGTTACGAGCCTTCAACCTTATTCGAAACGCTGTGGGGAAGTCTCGAGTTTCCTTTTCTAAATACCTCCAGCTCCGTTATCTCCCTTGTTGGATGCGGCCGCTGCTGCTGTGTTGCTGTTCTCTATGAGAAGTTGTTAACACCGTTATTCCTAACCCAGATGAAGGCCAAGGGGCTGTTTGTTCACAGCCCTCCAGTCTCCAGGCATCCTGAGGGACCAGAGCTGAGAGACCATCACATGACTTGCGGCTTTAATTCCTAACACCTGTGGGAAGGAAGAAAATAGCCTGGGCTCGCAGTGGTTAAATATGAGGGGCGATAAGTCTGGTGCATTTTCCCTCGATCTGTGGCATTTTCCCCGCTTCTTTCATGTGTTTTGTGTTCCGTGATGAAAAGATGGTGGGAATCATTCACGGTGAATTCTCACCGTTTTGACTTCAACTTAATGCAGGGAAAGGCAACAATGCAGACAAAAGGTGGATCCAGATATATAAGCATGTCCTTCATGGTTTGGTGTTTTTTCAGGGATTAGACTGTGCCTAAGTCCCCATATGACAGATGTGGATGAATTAAATTAGCAGGTGTTTAGTCCCATTTATTGGTGTCCTGAAAACAATAACATTCATCGCCCTGGCAGTCATGCATTTGTGATGTTAAAACATTTCTAAAACTTTATTAACTTTCAGTTTTATCACAAATTTCCCCACTGTGGAACAAAAAAGATTTATTATTATTATTATTATTATTATTATTATTATCATCATACATTTGTGGGGCCAAAATGGAGACAAATGTACGAGAAACTGAGTGTGTGCCAGCATGGAAGTGAAATTCCATGTTGGAATTTTCTACCACTCGACGTTCTAGTTTTCTAAGTCGCCTGAATCCTCAAAGATAAATACATTTTTCTAGTGTATTTTTTTTGCCCCCCCCCCCCAAAAAAAACAGCCAGCCAGAACTGTCAAAAGCTGGAACTGACAAGCAAAATCAGAAATGGAATCAGAATCGCAACGCAAAACTTTAACCGCCACGTTATAAGACTCCATGTTATTCTGTATCCTATTTTATTTGTTTTTTTCTTCTTCTTCAGTTACTGCCTTTACTCCCTGAATATACTCGCCCCCTTGTTGTCACTAAGAAAATTAAATTATGGAAAATTTCATCAATATATTTTACCAAAACACAGAGGGATCAAGTTCAACGCCCCGAGGATGTTTTTTAGACAAAGTCCAGCACAAGTAAAGTAGTGTGTGTGCGTGTGTGTGTGTGTGTGTGTGTGTGTGTGTGTGTGTGTGTGTGCATGCCAGTGTGTGTCCTCATTGAGCTACATTGTGTGTGTAAAAGGCCTTCATCCAAAAAGCACTCATTTCCAGTCTCAACTCGATGAGTGTGTGCCTTTTGGTGACTGTTTAAGTCTTTCTGTGGATATACAAACACAACCTGGTGCCAACATTCTTTTTCCCACCCAAAACAATAAAATATGTTTCTGTCCTGCTGAATTATTTCCTCACTGGATGAATCTAGTGCAGCGTCTTCTGGAGACCTGCCCTTTTGGAACGGTTTGGTCGGTGTATCGCTGTTTGCAGCTTTCTTTATCCCCTCATAGACACAACTTCACACTCTCGTGCTTCCTTGGCCCCACAATACACCTGCTATCATGTAGCTGTTCCCTTTTAGCAGAGGGAGAGTCTAAAAGTCATGACACACACACTTTACGAGTCGATATGTGACTATATATCATCTGCATTCTTCTTTAATTTGAAGCACATCTCACAAGCAGTTTGACAAAAGTTTTTGTAGTTTCCATGGAAACAAAAATCATTTGGATCTGCTCAGGTTGCCTGACTTCCAGATTAATAATCTGACTAAAACGTTTGTCACTTTGTCAGCAATTACTTTCAAGTCTTATTTGTGAGATCATTTGCGCAAAAAACAGTTGAAGCTCTTAATAAGCCAGGATACCATTAAATCTAAATACTGTAATTTAGTCTGTTTGTCTTTATGATAACATTCATATCAGTTCATGCTAACAGAAAGAAGAAGAAGATTCTTTGTCGCCTTGCCGGGATTAGTCGCGTCTAGTTCCATCCATAATCACGCATAATCACACACTCACACCGACACGTTCTCTCAGCCCCACATTTGTTCTCAAGCATTCTGTACACTTCTCACACATTCTCCTGAACACAAGGGGCGAACACATGCTGTGACACACACACACACACACACACACACTCATACACACTCATACAGAGACGTGAGAGGCTTGCGAGGCAGCCGGGCCTCCAAACATGATGGTTGGAGGGAGATTTGAGAAGGCTTATCTGAGGAGAGATAAAGCGGCAGACTGCAGCTGTGCTGAAATGATTTATATCAGCAGAAACACACACACTTTTTGAAGCCCGTACCCACGGACGTGTGTGTGTGTGTGTGTGTGTGTGTGTGTGTGTGTGTGTGTGTTAGCGGAGCACAAGTGCATGTTATTGCAGTGGGATTGCACATGACACGAATACTTAACTGTAAAATCAATTTGCACATTTGTCTGTGATGAGACCTGAACAATGCAAGGAGCTCATTACCTTTGATTGGTCCCAGAATGAACTTCAGGCATTAATGTTACACAAACAGCCCAGGTTGGGATGAATAGAAGAAATATCTTCATATTTTATCTGTAAAGTTTTACTGCTCACAATTTAAAACACTATTCCAGTCCTTTCAGATTCATGAAGTTTGCTTTATGTACAAAATTTTGATGCATTTACCTAAATACAAAGATGAAAAACATTTACATAGGACTGGAAGGAGAAAATTCTTGCATTGATGTAATACAGCTTAATCTGAATGGGTCCAAAATTTTACTATAAAATTTTAGTGATAATCTAGATACGAAGAAGAAATACATTTTATACGGAACTGTGAGAAGAAAATTCATGCAGTAATCCGAATGAGTCCGAAGTTTAACAATTGAATTTTCCTGTTTAAGCAGCATTTCTCCACCATTTTCCGACAGATTCTGAAATCAAAATAAAAGACCTGAGTGACTATTTTGTTTTTTTAATTAAAAAAAACAATTAAAAAAACTTTAGTTTGTGTTCCCAGTGATGTCATTTTTCATTCTTCATTAAAATTAGTCACCCACAAGGATCAGACCGTTGTGGGATGAGTTATTTTCACCCTTTGCACGAACAAGAAAAACTCTCATTGTCATTGGAAACGTTTTTGAGGAGCATTCAGACGTCCGGTGTGAACTGGACTCTGTGTGAAGTGGATTTAGACGTCCTGTGGGCACAAACGGTCCTGGATACGGGATACAAGGTGTGAATGGCAGCCAATCAGAAACCGCTGTCAGCGCTCAGACATCTGTCATCTTCAGAACATTTTCACACCACATCCACACTTTCTCAGATACCCAGATGTCATTTTGTGAAAGGCCTTTCACCAGCTTTCCCCACTATCACAGACACACAACGCTCTGCTCTGCTGTGTAGAAAGACAACAATGAACTCCTTTTATTTGTTTTTTCATCAAATCTCTTCAAACATTTTGTATTCAGGTCTCGTGAAGGACCTTCAGGTTGATGCTAGTCAGGAACACAAACAAAAAGAAAGAATTAAAAAAGCAATAATTTACAAATGATGTCTTCCTAATTGTTTTTGTTTACATGTTAACTTCTTCTTCTTCTCTTCATTTGATATGGAGCTCAGGAACTGGTAACCATTAGCATTTTGGGCTAACACCATTCAGCATTCAACTCTCATCTCGAGTTCAATGCAACATCATCCTAACTATTTACTTTATCGTTTTCTTATTGAAAAGTACGCCAGTCGCTATGGCAACCTCATCAGTCATGTCTGATTTGTTTTCCCAGCTTTCCAGAGATCACATGATGTGATGCACACACGAGTGTGTGTGCATTTTTTGTCATTCGGGGAGTAGATAATCTGCGGAGATTATCGGTACGGGTGCGGCGAAACTCAATTCCACAATTGTTTGGGGTTTTGTGACTCCAGCGGTTTGATTTCCTTGTTCCTGATCAGATGATTCAGGTATGGAGAGCCTGAGCTTGAGCTAGCTGTGTAGCGTGTTCTCTCAGCGGCTGTAAAGGTGATGTTAGATATATATTTAGCTCTGAGTCCCGCCTGCAGTTGGCTGGGCTTTGGTTACAGGGCTTAAAGTGTAACTTCATGGAGAGTCTACAGTGGCACAGAGATGAGCTGATGCAAAGGACTGTTCACACACAAGCACACACACACACACACACACACTTGATTCTGTTAGCAGATGCGTGTGCGTTGCTGCATAAAGGGGAATGGGACATTCTTCATATACGGCGCCATAAATAATCAGGTGACGTTTACTGGACTCGCTTGGGTTCAGGTGCTAAACTACTTGGATCTCACTCCGGCCTTCTGTCTTTATTGGTTGTTGTGAACGTGTGAAACAGAGAAGTGACTTCAGCGCATAAATTCGCTTAATAAACTACGGAAATCAAGACGAAGAGCCCAAACCAGACACCTTGACTATCTATGGCGGATTGTTGTGAAAAGATTTAGCTTCTTCTGGAGCAGAAACAGCTGATCGCTCATTTGAAAGTTCCTCCTTCCAACGTGAATGATTTTGTCATCACACCAATAAAGCGCTACGAGTATTTAAATCCATTCGTCACAGGCTTTACCTCCTGCTGATTCCTGCTCGCCCTTTTCACAGCGTCCTCAGACGTCTTTACTCTGACGCGATGCTCCCCATGCTCAGACTGATAATTTATCGTGGCTGATGTTACGACTAATCCATCTGCCCTTCCTACCCACCCCTGAAAATGAGATTAAGGCTTCTTCTAGCATTTCACTAGGTACGCACATTCAGTATATGTTCATTTCCAAGAATACCCACCAGCAGCAGCACCAGATCATTACCAAATTGAATGTGACTTCTGGCTGCGATGACGGGCATTCCACATGAGGTGCTCCGAGATCAAATGAGCTCCGCTGTGTGTGTCTGTATTCTAGTTGTAAAGAGGAATGTGTGTGTGTGTGTGTGTGTGTGTGTGTGTGTGTGTGTGTGTGTGTGTGCGTGCTCTTTAACTTATTCCTGAAGCTGGCAGCCCAAAGTAAATCCTAAAGACATATGTGTAACAAAATATACATACAGTAACACAAAACAGCAAGGCGCAGCAAATAGAGGTTGTGATTTGAATTTGTAGTGGGAGAACCATGTGTTGCTTAACGGTGTCGTGTATTCATGTATGCATGAGTGTAACCAGAGGAATGTGTGGCTATGTGCGAAGAGGAAAAGAGAAAAGATGGGGAAAATTATCGTATTATTAGAATTATTTGTTATATAATACTGTATGTGTGTGTGTGTGTGTGTGTGTGTGTGTGTGTGTGTGTGTGTGTGTGTGTATTTTAATGCTGTTTCAATCCTCTTTTTATGTTTGATGATTACATAAGATCAGAAACATGTCGATTCATTCATGTCAATTAAATTGAATATGATATTCCTGTGGAAAACAAGTTCAAGTTCTTTATATATTAAACAGATTGATGATATTGCTTGTGCCCTCTTGCGGCTACGTTGAAAATATTGACAATTCCAATTTTTCTAAAATTACGTTTAATCAAACTTTTACAAAAAAATATTTTTTCCTCTTTGTGACAATGGATTTTTCAGATTGAATATAATAAAGACGGAACAAAGATGAAAAAGAATTTCAAAAGATAAAAAAAGAATTTAAGTCCACATTTTTTCATAACATGACAAACTCATTACCTTCAGAGATGCCTGTATTTCTTTTGTTGGAGATGACCAGAAAGAAAATGGGTGTATATTGATTGAAATGTTAACAAAATCAAACTCAGTGAAATCAAAGATCTATTTATGATATTCACATCTCGTCTCAGCTGCACCAGATGTGAACCTGTCACAAGATGAGATAACCAGCATTAGAATTTCTGATCTCAACTCTTTCAAGAGATTCACCGAATCGACATGAGAAAAAACTAAACTCCTTCCGCTTTGCAACAGGCAGAAACATCACTTCTTGTCGACTGCTCCGGCTTGTGTTGAAAACAAGTTGTGCGTCAGAAAAACATCAGATAAACAAGTTGTGCGTCAGTCAGAGAAGACGGAGGTGGTCTTCTGTCTTCAAACTCTAATTTCTCATTTGCAGTAATAAAATCTGTTTTGATGAAGAGTATTTTTGTTTCTGTGGTTGTGGGGTTTGGTCAGTGTGTGTGTGTGTGTGTGTGTGTGTGTGTGTGTGTGTGTGTGTGTGTGTGTGTGTGTGTGTGTGTGTGTGTGTGTGTGTGTGTGTGTGTGTGGTTGAGGGTCGCTGTCTCTGGGCCTGAGGCGTCTCTCCCTCACACCGCTGCTGTCACGTCCGCTGGAATCTGGATTAAATCTGAAAAGCCTGCAACCGGATGCTGAGATAACTTTGATTTATTGGATGTTAAACATAAAGACTATTAACTGCAATGCATTGATGGGAATCACCGAACAGAGGAGCAGAGAGCACTGCTGCATTTTCATTCTGCATGAAGCCCGTGTGCAGATATGGCAGCCGAGGGTAATTGCGTGGACCGAATCCACCCAGCCGACCTAACGGAGGGGCCTCCTCGGCCCGCTCTCTCCCTTCAGATGGTCTGAATTACCTCAGTGTGTGTCTTAGGATTCCCCTGACATTCTGAACAAGCATGAGTTTTGTGCAGGTTTTGTGTGGTCCAAACATTTTACCGTTACTCTCCGATAACAGTCATTTCTCTCTTGCTGGGATCATTTTCATCCCCCTTTTGCTCATTTTTATGCTCTTATTCCTCTTCCATGCTAGTTGTGTTCATCCAGACAAATCGTGCTTTCCAGTAGTCGACAGAAAGTTGAAATTTCATAGTAGAGCTTCCTCTGGAAGGAAGAAGGGAACTCCCTCATTTATAAAAAAAAAAATCCTTTGATGACAGAGATGTAGTTAAAATAAGGAATGTGAGCATCTGTGCTCGCTGCAGCACGTGTCCACCACCTGTTCCAGGAAACAGACCCAACCTGAAGTCCAATACTGTTTCTAAAAGGCCCCTGTGTGTCGGTCCGGGACTGTCAAACAAACTATATCTGTATTTCTTCAGCTTAAGTTGCATTACATAGACAGTTTAGAATTTGTGCAGAATGTTTCGTCAAATGAAGCAAAGGCAATGCAATAAAACGGCTTTAGTGTTGAAACTCTTTAGTTTCCTTAATTAGATAACAGTCACAAGCTTCTTCAATCTGTGGGCGATCAATGCCAGGAAACATAAATTCATTCAGAAGAAATGTCGAAACGCGACGACGAAACAACCACAACAAAAGTAAAGTTTTAACAAGTGGACGTTTCACAGTTAAATTCCTGACATGTCAATTGCAGGTCACGCATACAAGCTATTTTTTTCTCTTGATTTCTTGTCGTGCATTGAAGGAAAATTGTGTTAACAAGTCCCAGGCTGCCTCCCATCCCTCAGCTCTTGTCAAAGAACTTTACAGACCCACTAAAACTAATCTGTGAGGGAGTGTGTGTGAGGGCAGATGTAGTGGTAGGGGGTTTAATGGGTGGAAGCAGGACTTATATTTCCCCCGCTTAAAACGTTCCACCCTTTCACCACGTGACACCCCCCAAACATCAGTCCAGAAGCAGTGGGTGTACGGTTTGGTGGCTTAAATTCTATTTTACTCAACCTCTGCCTTTCAGTTGAAACAACACACAATAGTCTTATTCCCTTTGTCAGGTGTGATTATGGTTAACCTTATTTTACGGCCGTCAACACGGAAAAGTCATATAACATGTCCGATTTCCTTTTTCAAATGTAAATCTCCAGCGATGATGAAAAACGTAACGACTGACTATTTATGGTAAAATACAAAACTGTTATTCCAACGTCAGCTGTAATAAGTAGAGCTGCAGTTTAAATGAAATATTTTCTTACATTAAAGGAATGTATTGCTATTGGTGAAGACTGTTCAAATATATAGAAGAAGTGGAAGAAGAGGAAGAAGAAGAAGAAGTGTACTTTATTAATCTCACAATTGGAGAAATTATCTGTTCCAAATAAAATATATTGAAATATGAAATATATCTGAAAATTTAAAAAAAAAACGTTGTCACCTGTTAAAGCCAGTATCCATGCTCAACATGTCACTTCTTAGCATATCTGCTTTATGTGACTCTCATATTTTAAACATACTTCAGATCAAATTGAGAACGCTTTGAAACAAATAGGTTGTTTGCTCTTTCTCCAAAAGTCTATATTTTTCCTAATTGCGAATAATATCCCTGATATCAGTGGACATCAACACAGAGTCAAAAATATTTTGTGACTTCATCTTAACTTTTGATTTTATTTATTGCATTTTTGCATTTGTGACTTCGGGCAAACATTGCATGGTGGTGTTTGCAGAGAGTGATGCATAAGCTGGTCGTCCTGACCCTCTTTACCTCATGCTGGTCACCTTCGTCTCTGTCAGGCAAACATTTTTGGTAAGTTCTTGTGAAAGAGAAGCAGTGTGAGTTTCTTGTGTGTGTGTGTGTGTGTGTGTGTGTGTGTGTGTGTGTGTGTGTGTGTGTGTGTGTGTGTGTGTGTGTGTGTGTGTGTGTGTGTGTGTGTGTGTGTGTGTGTGTAATCCACAGATGTCACTTGGATGTATTTGTATCTTACACTCCAAGGTCAGGCTTGATATTTTTCCCTCTGGCCGTGTCTCTGAGGTGTGTAAGGAGATTATGTTGTCATATTTCACCTGTCAAACCATTAAAGACGATCGGCGTCAGCCAATCAGAGATGCCCGTGAGCTTGTGTGTCTCCAGCGGTTACCCCTGGGGGAAAACCTGTTGGACATCCACCTCCAGCGCTTGACAAGATGCAGGTACATCCTCCTGTCATGTGAACGAACCGGAGTCAGGAATGATGAAGGGAAGCAGAGTATCAGGAAGACAGAAAAAGAAAACGAGAGCGGAAGCAACATTTAAAGGGAAAAGGAACCGGGTAATAATTTTAGATGTCCGCCTGGGGAATTGGACGTAACGACTTCCACAGATCCAACATTCCGAGCAGCTTCTACTCCATCTTTTGTGTCCTATCTCAGCCGCCCCTCTTCCACTCCCTCCGTGCTCCTCTGTGTGAGGCGATGATGTCAGATCCAGTATTTCACAGCCAGGAGCCGGCGATGACAAGGACAATTTGGCTTGTGAGTTCTCTACAGCATTGGACATGGTGTTACAATTACACGCTCTACTGCAGGTCCGACATGCCAGGGATGAAGGGGTGACGGTGCGTGTCGAAGCTGGGGGGTAAAACTTTTAAATAACTTTCAGGAGTCCGGCTCCATCCTGCTCTCTCATAAAACGTAGCGATGCTGATGGACATCCAGAGGAACAGCGAAGCAGATCAAGATTCCTGAAACATCACTTCCCCTTCAGCAGCAGCGGGAGAAGTCCAGAACCTCCACTTCTGGTCCAAACATCCTCCCACACATGAGCTCGGAGCAGAGGAAAGATCTCTGCAGTGGGTTTGCTCCAAGCCAGCCTCCAATAGTCTCTCCAAGCAGGGAGGAAAAGGAAGACCAGATATTTCTTTATTCCCTTCTTTCTTCCTGTCTTTTTCTTAAATTTTACAGCCAGGTTGGGTTTCATCGCCACAGCAGGTGAAAACCTCAACAGGTTTGCAATCACTTAGAAAATCCGAGAGTAAGGGGGGGGGGGGGGTATTGCAGTTGAAATCCCAGGGCTGGCCTTCAGGAGGGGACTACAGGATGGAGGAATTCATTCTCAGCTCTGCCCCCCGAGCCAAGAAAACCCCAGGAAGCCCAGCAGAGATATCTGAGTGTGATATCTGATAGGGAATATTTGAGTGTGATGAGGGAAGCTGTCTTTCAGGATGTAAAAACCGCTGCAAGCCAGCAGGATAGTCATTCAAGCTTCAGGCGGTTCCTTTAGACACGATAACTACACGTATGAAATGAAAGTAGCCGATAACGTCAATCACACACAGTGGGGATTGTTCAACCGATGCTTCAGGAACACAGAAATCACAAAGTGTGTGTTTTAAAAGGTAACGACTGAATGTTTCCTCGGCTTTAAGCCATTCGGAGGCACACTTTCTCTGCTGTTTGGGGTGGTTGCTCCTCTGTGTGACCCAGTTGTAGCGTCCTAACAACATGACACTGTTCTAGTCGTGACCTTGTTCTTCAACGCAATGCCGTTTGGTTTACGCCCGATGTAACGGTACCCCTGTCCTCCAAACAATTAAACAATTGTCCCGTCATCTATAGAACATTCAAGAGCCCCGAGGTTCCTCAAGGTGTGTTGTGTCAAATTCAGATGTGGGTTAGTAGTGGCGGTCCTATGGATGCCATTTTTACCATTATCTTTGGAGTAGAGAGTCTTCCTGTTGTTCTGTAGGGTCACTATTACTCCAAGTCTCCTCATTTTATGATTAGTGTGTCTAATCATTACTGTAGGTTTTTCCAGGTCTAGAGTTTTAGAATCTTTATAATCCTTCCCATTCTGAAGTATTTCTATCACCTTCTTTCTTGATTTTTATTGATTTTGGTGTCGTCTACTATTGACGAGACCTACTTGCCGACCTCATGCTTCTGAAACTGGTCTAATTCCCTCTTCTCACATGCAGCAGCGCCAGAGTCTCAGTTCTCTCTTCTGCTACAACAACATGACACGTCTTTAATGGGAGAAGGTGTTGGGATCACAAAGGCTGCCGGCGTCGGACCACCTTGGCTGTCAGCGGACAGTAAATAAGAAGGAGGCTGTGTGCTGAGCAGGCTGTCAGCATGTCAGGAAATCAGTTTGTCTTCCTGAGTCTCTGCACTCATGTTTGTTCTTTATGGTATAAATCAGTCTTTTACTGGTTGTCAGGAGTCTGCTCATCCCAAAAGATATGATGATTGAGTGGGAGCACCATTAACTGGACCAGAAGTTAATGGAGTTATTGCTCAATCATCATCAACACTCCATCAATCATGTTTTCGTGTCTTTGATGGTGTTTTCAGGATATCGATAGGGAAAAACCAACATAGAATTAAACGGGCAGAAATGAAATTGGACTTTTTAGTGCCCTGAAATCAACTCAGGTACGTTTTAATATCCATCCTGTTTAATGTGTAACCCTAACCCCCCCAGTGAGACACTTCAACCCAACCTTCTCTGCTATTGTTGCAGCTTGAATGTGAATTTCTGAGTACCTCCACACCTTTTGCAGCCTGTCTGTCATATCTGGAGACTGTTTCCCTTAAAACTGCCAGTTTTAGCGGCGCCACAGGAATGTGTGTCACCGGGCCTTCTGCGAATTCTCAACACTATTGCGGCGGTGCCACATCTACATGGGACACATTAGACCCACAACTGTGAATTAACTGGCTCACAGGAATTGGCTGCCATACTTCATTCACAGGAATTCAGCAATGACAGCCCTCTCCCCATGGAGGAATAAACATGGAGTCCTCACTCACCACGTCTCGCTCCGCTCACACTTCTTCACTCTGGGCTCTGACACATCTGCTCGCTCCGACATACAGATATCAGTGCTGCTCAAGGTGTGCGCTGACAGGCGTAGGTGAGTCCGGGGCAGGAGAAGTTAAACTGGTCATTGTTCAGTCGGTTTCGTCTGTCTTTTTCGTTGGATGTTTAGATTATGGCTGGATTGAAATTCTTTTTTTTTTTCATTTGGAGCTGGGAATGATTTTAAAGGCTCATAAATCAATCTCCAGTCCCTGCACAGACCTGCATCGCCTCTGCCGTCTCATGTCAGTTGTTTTAATATATTTTCAAGACAAGTTGACGTAGCTGTGTTCGTTCACATCTGCATAAGCAAGAAACACCTGCAATGAGGATTGTCCCATCGTCTATGGAGACCCACTAAAGGAAAGGGACGGCTTTGCCCTGAGGCTGGCCTCCCAGGCAACATTTCATCACTGTCTAGTACTCGACTTTTAATAGGTGTGATGCTCTAGCCTTATACGGGTAGGGGTAAAGCTAGTTAGACAATATCCAACTAATAGTGAAAGCTGCTTCCATTCACCTGTATAAAAATAACTGGACGAAATGTCATTTGATTGTGTTCATTCTGTTATGAGATAAGTATTAACGTTATTAAATTCAGCTTTAGCACCACTGACTCTCAAGGTGCTCAGCCTTTCTATGTGCATCTGTTGACATGATTCACATCAAAATGTGAATACTGTACACCAGATTTACACCTTGAAATATTTCAAAAACACTCGTCTGAAATAATGACGACGGGGGTCTGAGCTTCATTTTGAGTTGAACCAGACAAGGAGCAGATCCAAAATAGATTGGGGGGAAAGGATAATACCTTCAGTAACATCTTGACACGTGTCCTAGACATATTTAGCCAAATCCAAATTGGTAAATTTTCACTGAGGTTCATAAAGTTGTGGATTATTTGATCAGCCTTACAATGTCATGGCATTTGCAGAAGAAGTGGGTTATATTAGACCTTACATTTAAGATCATTTTAAGACAGGACCTTATATCCCTGAAGTCCAGGTCTACCTTGAACTGAGCCCATGCGCTGCTGATATGATGTATGAGGCTCCCTCTGTCTGCCCATGTAAGCTCTGTGGGAGGCAGTTTCATCTCTCTCTGCAGGGAAAACCAGATTTATGGAACCGAAACGATACGCCATGCTTTCCCAACTTTTAACAACCTGCACCCAGCGACGAGGGTTAATAATGAAAAAGCAGAGAGAGCTGAAGCAACTTGGGAAAGAGGAGCCGCTTAATATAAAATAGTTCATATCAGATCCGTCTTTTGCTCTGGATACTCTTTGGTGCTCTACATCGAAAATAAACCAGCGACTGAAATGTAGTTTAAAAAAAAAAACTCCACCTCATATTTCGATTCTACGGAGCCCCTAAGGTGACATGGAGAAAAAAAAAATCACACAAAAATAAACTTTTTATTTCTTTAATTTGGATTGTTTATGCGTTTGCTATTCGACCAGCATTCCCAGGGCTCAAGCTTTCCAAACTGCAACAGGACGCCCATGTGATCTGCACATATGTACAAACACTTTTGCGTTCACACACTCCTCTGGCTTTGGCAGGCAGATCTTTCTCCTCCTGTTTCCTCTGCCTTTCAGCCGCCCCGCCTCCTGCTGCTTGGTCATAAACCCACGTAATGCGTTTAGCATGCTCTGCGATCTTCTCCCTGCCTCTGCTCAAGGCCACTGGCTGCTATCGTATCAGCACAGGATGCCTGACTCTGACATAACCTATCTGTACTAAAACGTAAGGAAACTCAGATGGTTTCTGATTTCATTACTTACTTTAAGTATTGTATTTCATTTTATATCCTTCGCTGTTTATTCTGTCTCACATTCCTGCTAATGTAATTCACTTTACACACATTTATTTACATGTATTGACTTATTTTAAAAGTAAAAAAACGCTTATTGTTTGACCGAAACCTCAGGATCATTCAGAGGTGCTTTTTAAACATTTTCAGTCTGGTTGCAGTGTGGGACACCTGTAGATTTTTAATCAAGTAGATGTCATTCCCTGTATCCTGGTGCCTTTCAACATGTGGTTTATTAGTTAAATCTGCACTAGCATGAAAATAATTGCAAGTTAATTTGTAATTTCATCTTAAAAATGATTGGATCCTGTACTTTGATCATCTATTTGAAGATATTAAGAAGCTTAAAGTACAAATATTTAGTCCATGATCAGCAGTAACAGAGGATGTTTGTGATCCATCTGTAGTGTGGGGTCACAATGGGGTCATTCCAATGGTGCATTTTGTTGATTCTGTTGTGCACATTCTGTCACAACAGAATTACCTGCCAATCAAATTCAAGTGAGCCCATACCCACTTCCTGTGTGGACCCCAGCCCACATTTCACTATGTGGAGTAATGGAACCAAAATCATCTCCTTTTGTAGCTAGTTAGATTAAAACAGTTTCCCCCCCACCCTGCATTTTTATCTCATCTCTCGGGAATGGCAGGCAGCCATTTCCGCACCCGGGAAGTAAATTTGAGTTCTGTATCAAAACTCGAGGATACTTCGACATTATTTGGGCGGTGATTCAACCTCCTAAACCAGAGCTGCCCTAATAACGTAAATGATATGAGATCAGCGTAAAACAGGCAGACACCATTAGATTTCTAGTCTTAACCACTCGTCCGTCACAGCCAACAAGGCTCCATGGTAATTAAACACTTGACCTTGGCACTAATAGCACCATACTCTAACCAACTGAGCGAACTAGCCAAGGAAAAAAACGTGCTTCACATTGTGATTTTATTTCTTCCCATCATTCTTGCAAATCTAAGGCTACCTTGGCAGAAAAGCTGCAGTTCTTTGAGGTTGAACTCAGCCAATAAGATCTCCATCCCCCCCATAGCAGCTCTGGTTGTGAGATCGGACTAAAGTTCCAATCTGTGCATAAATGAAATTCAATCTGCTGAATGCATACGTGCTCATGCCAGCTGGAGTCAGGGACAGTCAGACAGACAAATAGACTTCCCAGAGAATAAATCTCAAAGAATATATAATACGTATACACAGGAGCGTAATCAAAAAACTGGCCTCCGTCCTATTCCCCTTCTCTCCCTCTCCTTCCTCCTCTTCAGCTCTTATCATTTTGTAGCCAAACCTCGGATGCTAAACTGTCGTAGATCAAATCCTGCTTGACTCTGGGAAACGATTCAGCTCTAGGTCCACCCGTCTCCGCAGCGAGTAATGATCTGATCGGGTTTTGGTTTTAGTATGAAACCTGTGCATAACTTGCTCCATGTGGTGTGTGTGTTCGAGTAACCCATATGTGTTGGTATTCTAACTGCAATAGCTGTTCGACAACGCCAGTGTTTGTTTTGAAGCTCTTTTCTTTCCATTTAGCTTTATCCTCAGTAGGTTCGCATACAGTTTGCATATACTGTGGTGACAAGCCCATCATTTCCAACTTTTTAAAGTGTGAGACATGGGATAACTTACTCTCTACAGACCTGGACTCTACTCAACATTTCTTGCGATGTATTTCTGAATTTATTTTGCCTCTCTTTAATCTGTCACTTTGCATTATTTAGCTTAAAACCTGGAAATCTCATTATTTAAAATAATTTTTTCTCACTGAAAAAGAAATGTACTTTAATAATCCCCTTGGTCAAATTATTTCTCCACTCAGTCTATATTGTTACACGTGTATACATATTTGTACAAGCCCTGAAAGAAACACATGCACGCACACACACACACACACACACACACACACACACACACACACACACACACAAGGGACTTGTAAGCATGCAGATATACAGTATGTACACTTTAATAGTGTGAGGTAAAGCAATGGGCAGCTCCTTGGTGCGCCCCAATCAGCAACTTGTAAGAGCCTTGCTCAAGGGCACCCCAGCAGTGCTGAGGAGGTGAACTGGCTCCTCTCCGCTGCCAGTTCACACTCCAAACTTTTTGGTCCACATGGGGCTTGAACCAGCCACCCAGCAGTAGCTCAAGACTTAGTGGACTGAGCTACTGCCGCCCCAAGCCTGATGGAAGGCTGCAAACATTAATTATTGTTAATTTTAAATTTTTTTAACATCATAGCGTGATTATAAACTGTGTCTCTAAGTATTTTATTTAATCAGGCATAAAAAATGTAATTACAGCACATTTTTAGTTACTTCGTCCTAAGATGCTAAACCAAGCTGACATTTTAGTTTATAAAGCTTCTGACAATGTGCAACAGGAAACTATCAGTCTATGTATGACTACAAAAGGACGAAAACAAGCACAGATATCTCTCATGAGGGGACTCGGCATCTTTTTTCCATTCATCAGCCTTCACCTCAGGGTCACACCACAGAGAGACGGGGCAGTTATAGCCCAGTGGGGTCATAGATATACTGCCCTGTGTGTCCCGATAGGAAGGCAGCTTCCTCCTCTGACATTTAGACTGGTCTTACGGGAACCGGCTGCGAAAACTCGGGGGATTGTAAAATAGGAGGACGAAGAGCAAACACTGCTGCCACATTCTCCATGTTACGTATAAGGGGATTTTAATGTCATATAAATATGTACAAGGTTTCTAGTTTCTTCTTCTCCTGTTTTTATTTTATGTTTGTTTACAATTTAATTTCAGTAACTCTGAAACATGGAATGTGAAATGCCCCTCGATGAGCAACTAAAACGTGAACACATCTTAAAATGATGACACACACTCTGAAACGTGAACCCTTTATTTTTATTCATACCACTTTATCTAGTTAACAGTATTAATTGAATGCAGATCAATTCAGACAAGTTATTAATAATTCACAGAAAAGGAAAGTTTCTTATACAGTTCTTAGACCGGTCTTACATTTCAGTAGTCAATAAATTGCTTGAGCGGGCTTGAAGGATTGAACACAAGGGTGGTGGTGCCTGAGGGGATTCATGAGCCTTTATATTTATATCTTTATTTGTGTTAGCTGATGAATTTAGAAGCTGAACATCAATAGAAACAGTAAAAACACAAGAATATTCTGATTTAAAAGAATTTAATATTTTTAATTGCTTTGCTGAAATAGCAACGGTCAGAATTTAATAAATTATATTTAATACATTGAAAGATACTTGAACTTCACTTTTAAAACAGCCAACACAACAAATATTCCTTCCTGTATCATTGCTGTATGTTTTCTCATAGTTTTTGGTCCAGTTAACATATTTTTGTCCGGTCTAATTTTATTTTATTCAAAGCTTCAAAAGTGCAGACATGCATTAACACTTAAATATTGTAATAAATCATTTTAATGCTAAAAGGAATCTACTGAAGATACATCATCCTCCCAACTATTCTTTCAGAATTTATAGACAGTGACACCTCTAGTAACAAACATTCAAAAATCTCTCAACAGATGCAGTCATGAGCTGAACCTTGTCCTCCACCAGAAAGTTAAATGATTGAACAGATATGCCTCAGAAAGTGGCCTGTAGGCCTGAGGTTAGTATTTCATTAGCTGCTTTAGTTCCTCAGCTTTTTGTAAAACACAGCTGTAACAGTAAGGGCAATGATGCAAGCAAATGCAAGGATGCCAACGGCCACCCCAAGTCCAACAGCAGAGTTTTCTTCAGTTTTGAGAGGCTCTTCGTTGGACTTGCCTTCGGTTTGGGTGATGATCTCAGGAGAGGAGAGGGTGTACGTCTCGGTTATGCCAAATGTGTCCTGGGAGCTTCTCTTCCTCCTTTTGTTGCACTGCTTGAAGATGCTACAGGTGCTTATCTCGCACAGTCTAGTGATGCAGTGGAGGTAGTAGGTGGAGACAGTCTCATTCTGTTGCTCAATGAAGCGAAAAGCTGGGAAGAGAAAACGGGCCTTCTGGCTGTCTCCGTTCTCCATCATGGTGGTGAACTGGTCCTTGGAACAGGGAACAAACAGGTTAAAGAAGCTGGAGTTAGTTGGATGTGGGGATATGGATGCATAGCACCGGTCAAGCAAAACATGGTACTGCCCTGTCAAGTTGGTGGCTTTGACCTCAACATACACATTGGTCCTAAGTTCAATCCCTATATCTGGAATTTCCATTGGTCTGGTGAAGGTGTCATCACTGAACAGCTCCAAGCTTAAGGTACTGATGAAACTCCCATTGTTGTCCTTGACTGCAATGGATGAGGAAGACACGTCGATCTGGGTGTTGTTGACCAGATACTCTAAGGGATAGGCGCAGGAGTAGAAGTACTTCAGCTCAGCGTTGTAAGTGATAGTGCCAGTCGTAAGGTCGACGGACCGAACAATACCGCTGATGTTCACCGTCTGGATGTTGGAAAAATCAGAGAATATACCAGTCCCAATAGCGCTGGTGGTCCTAAATGTGCTTCCACAAGCGTTTGTCATATTGAGTGGAAAAGTATAGCGAGCAACAGGTGGCGTGACAGATTCATCCAGGGTTGCCCTACAGTCTGTGTCCGTCATGCGGTTCAGGATCAGTAGAGTCTCGTTGTAGCCCGTGTAGATGACGGGGCAAATCTGGATGGCCAGACTAATGGATGACGTACCGCAGGTCACCGCGATGTCAGACATCTGTGGCCGCCTGGCTTCTCCTCCACATTCACTCAGCGTTAGCTGAGAACTCCGAGCTATCATTGACAGTAAAATTAAAATAATCTTCATTGTGTTTCTTCAGCCTCTTCAGCTTTGAACAGGATTCCCTCTCTCTGCTATAATGTTGAGTCCAACACTGAAGACTGGTGGATCTTCTCAGTTTGTTTGAATTCCCCAAACTATATTCAGGGGTCTTTATAGGTAAGTGGGCTTTCTGGGAGTGGTCCAAACAAGGTCAAACACTTTGCTATTTGTGCACAACTGCATTGTATGAAGTATGAGCGCTCCAACATAGACCATATCCTAAGGGCAACAACTGAAACCCGAAGCATGTTGCAATCATGAAATTCAGTGACAATGGCCTTTCTCCTTTGTCGAGTGTGCTTTAAAATATAGATTTCCATGCTTCCATAACCAAGACACCTTAAAATAAACATAGTGAACATAACACGCCATGGGATGGATTTCAACGTGATGCATACAATGCTCTGAAGGTCCTTGTATCCGGTTTGAGCCTCAGTACCTTTGGCTATAACCTAGTTAAGATCCAGAGGAGCAGGTCAGAACCTCATTGATAATTCAGCCATTTATAGATCTGGTCGTTTCTGTAGTAGTTGAGGTTTAGTCGTTAAAAAAAGGACATATTCTTGTACAAGAACAAACATCTTCTTAGACATCGGTCCCTTAGACCTCACAATAAGGGGATTTTGTGGTAAATAGAGGGACAGGTAAATAAGCCAGAACAAATGACTGGTTTTGTTTTCAGCTTTTTCTATCTAAGGGGTGAAAGCCATTCTTTGCCTTTCGACAATTCATAGATAAACATACATGTGATAGGAGATTTCAGCCAACAATGCAAATAATCATCTGCGGTAATTACAGTATATGTTACCTGGCAACCATTGTTTGGGTTTGTGTTTTGTTGATGAATACAGGAAGGCTATATAAAGGTCACCCACATCATGATACAGACATGAAATCTTTGTATTGGAGGGAGTGTATGGCAGACTGCACTATGATGACACATATGGGAGGTGCATCGGCCCATTATGCATGTTGGTCATGTATTGTTGGGGGGGTTTATTGATGAAAGGACAAGCTGTTCCTTCACTCTTTTGTAAATGTAACTCAAGCTGACATTGGAGAAAAGACAGAGACTCCTACTGGATTATGACCGAGGCCTTGCAGGGCTTCAGTACACTGCTGGTAACCATAAACACTAACTTATATAAACCAGAAAAACTAGTTTGGATCAGTCATAGATAAATAGAACTAAAACCAAACAACACTGAGGTGCTAAAGAACAATGAAATCGCTCCATGAGCATCCCTTTGTCTCTGGACATAAACAGATTTAGCCAAACCTCCAGAAACAACTTCACCGACCTTTCAGTTGAATTCAGTTTTGTTCGAAACCAGCAAAACAATAGGGTCATTTCTCCCTGTTAAAAATACATCCGACCAGAATGGTGCTCAGAGTCCACAGACCTCTGCCAAGGTCAATATCCAACCATTCAAACTCTACCATGTATCTTTATATATTTCCATAACTACTGAAATTTTATGGATTTGGAAAAGTGTCTTTCATACCTGCTGCTTTTGTGTCTGCTGTTATATTTGAGGTGGATTATGTTTTGTTGTGTTTAGTCACATTATACCAATTGCTTTTGATGAATTTAGTTCATTTTCCCATACCTACTGGTGTTACCACCGACCCGCACCTGACAGGTTGCTATGGTGCCTGTTTTTACTGGTTATAATGGATGTTTTGCCAGGTACTTCCCATTCATTTGGGCTGTTGAGAAAACCCTATGTTGGATTCTCATGTGGATAAAATAACTGAAATTAGATCGCTTGAAAAACCAACAACAGAATGTGTGATAGTAATAAATCCAATGGCTGATCGTAAAGACTAGCTAGGAAACAATCTTATAAACGATCTGTTTAAGCCTGTGTGTACGTTCATTCATCAAAATATTCTTATAAATACCTCATTCATTTTAGGTCTATAGGTCAAAATCTGTTTTGCTGATTAATACAGTGAGGTTACAACCTTTTCAAGCAACTGACAATCCCTCATGTCACCTTCCCACCTTCCATTACAGTGGCCATTAAAAACATGGGAGGCCATCGTGTTTAACTCGTGTTTGGTTTGTCCGTTCTGGGCTAACGTAGCAACATGGCACCCTCCGCGGAAAAACACTCTCTGCCACTGCAGACACAAAGAACTCATTGTAAAGTAACAGAAAACACAGCAATCTTTATTTTAATGGTGATTTTAGACTAATGGAAACACATTTGTTAATACTAGAGTCCATTTGTGACCCCAGTGTCCTGCAGACACTCTTCAGTAGCATCCAAACAAACAAATGTACCCTGGTTGTTTTTAACTTTTGTCTGATTTCCCTTTGCTGTTTCCCATTGGTATTTTTTCTACTATAGAACAGGACACTTGATATATTGAGCTATAGAGAAGGATATGTTATTCAACTTTGGCCTGAGGTGACTCAAATCATGATAGAACTTTATGACCTGGAATTTTAATGTTCTCCTGAAAACAGGACACCGTCTGCCTTTGTGTGAGACACAGATACAGGATAGTACATGTCGTACAGTTTAACAGAACAGATCCTGTATGTGGAACAACAGAGACTCCCAAAACCAGACGATCTTTCACGTTTTAAAGAGGAAAGGTGATCAGCGATGCCGCTCTGTGTTGATGGCATCGGACAGGAAGTGAGTGAAAGGAGGAGGACCAGACTCTGTCGACTTCCTGCTGTGAATTTACTAGGGGTGTTCGGAGGATGACGAGGTTACGAGGGTAGGGAGGAAGGGTCGCCTCCTCTCCGGTGGTGTGATTAATGGTCTGAGCTTCTCTGTCAGCTGGAGGGTCCACGGTGTTGAGGAGTCGCAGAGGCAAAAACGCCAAAAAAAAAAAAAAAAGGGAGACAAATGAGGCCAGTTTGCTGTTAGGAGGGAAAATACAGCCCCACGCCGCTCGTTTACGGCACTGATCACCACCAAATGGCTCTTTATTATGATTGGCCCTCTGAGTTATTTTGTCTAGCTGCTACAGCGGCGAGGTTATGATAGCCTCTGAGACGGAGGAAGTGAAGTGATGTGACTGTCAGCAAACTGTACAGAGAACAGCGTTAATCTGTCGCCGTGACTGGAGCTGCTGTTGTTTTGTAGTCTGAGCTTCTGTAGGATACAAATCACAGCCCCACCCCCCACCCCATGGAGGTCCCTACATGCAGGCCCCCCATGATACACTGCCCATCAATATTTTATTCTGCTTTAGTGTGAATCACTTTGTAGCTGTCTTTTTGAAAGGTGCTGCACAAAAATAAAATGTATTATTATTATTATTACTACTAGTAGTATATTTTTATATCCCTCGACTTCCAGGTTTGGCCCTGTGTTGATTTAAAACTGGGCTGTTTCATATTTTTCTCCCCTCCTCTAGCGGCTGGCTGCTGCTTTACCGTTCCAGCCTTGACCTGGTTCACACCAGATAATGTATCACCCTGTAAAGCTAGCCGCCGTATAGGTTGACCCAACACCCACTTGTTATGCTACGTAAATGAAAAGTCACATTCGAAATGTGTTAAGGTTCAGAGGCGCAACAGGCTCAACGCTTTTAGCAAGATTACAACACAGTTATTTGGAAAGATATGTAAAAGAATAGGAAGAAAAGTTTTGATGAAGACAATTCTGCAGCAATAATTTCAACTTAAAGCTTTAGTTTTCGGTGTTAATAAAGTTGTGCTGCAAACATAACTCCTATGCGCTGCAGTAGAGCGTTCCTGCTCCATGCATACATCAAAATGAACAAGGTCACTATGGCGGTAACAAAACACACAACTTTCCTCGCTGGTAATTTGAAACTTCAGCGACCTCTACGCTGAAAACATCTCCTTTCACTACAATCAGAAGGTCTTTTCACAGAGGTGTGAAAGTATGGCAGCGCTAAGCTGCATTACTGTAGGGAGTATTATGGGATGGGGGGTTTCTAATCTGCTTAGGACAACCTGATAATAAATCTGTTTCTCCTGTTTGAGATGTGTGTGCATTTAGAAAGTAGGCTTCCCTGCTGTGGGATGGATATACAGTAATGCCTCGTTCCTCGTGGTCGATGCGTTCCAGGACCACCCGCGAAAAGCAAAATTCTGCAATATAGCCATGAACTATTTATTATTTATTATTTATTTATTAATTTAAACGTTTATGAACCCTCCCCATACTGATATTAAACCACCTTCTATCTGTATTACCTTTTCCCACACTCTTATAGACTGTTTACATCACTTTTGTGTTTCACTGAAGTGCCCTGCGTTTTGTGGGTCTCAGAACGCACTGGTAAACGACGGTATGTGAACTCATCACCAAACGGATTAAATACAGTTTATTAAATGCTTCAAAAAAAAAACCCCAAACGCACGCATATGATAATTAAGATGACATCAGTGTTCAGATTCATACAAATGTCACAATTACAGCCGTTTATAAATAGACGTATAAGTCGCGCTTTGCCACACACCCCCTCTCAACACACACTGCTCCTGCAGCCGTGTAGCTCTGATTTACAAGGCCCTGAATGTGTCTTAGCAAAGCCTGTCGCTGCTTTGTCTTACGTATCTTATGTTCACACACACACACACACACACACACAGCGTGACTGTTGCCCTTTCATGTGAGGAAAAGGGCAACTGGAGGGACCAGCTGTTAGGACCCGAAGCGGCGATGCCCCTCTTCCCAGAGCAGATTGACATTCCGATGGCGATATGAAATGTCATTGGATGTGACACGGTGTCGACTGCTATTTATCCCCGAAAACGTCCGGTCGGGGTTGGGAAAGAGGAGGAGTGTGTTTCTGGAAATAAATACGAAAGTAACTCGAATCACAAGTTGTCTTCATCTCCTGCTGGGACTCATCCTCTTTCCTCCCACACCGCCCTCAAACATTCGCTTCTCATTCTTCTTCATTCTTCTCCATCGCTACTCCTCTTTCTTTTTCATTTCACTTCGCCCCGCTGTTCTACTTTCTCCTCTCCCTCCTTAACCACCTCTCCTTTTCTTTTCTTGCCCGATCCTTTCTTCTCAGTTCTTCTTTCATCACCCTTTTGTGTCCTTTGTCCCACTTTCCTCTCCTTCCCTTGTCCCACCACCCTCTCCGTCCATTCTTTCTCTCTCCTCTCTTTAGTGAAGTTTTCTGCCATCACCTGCTGGATTGCCTCCCCTTCTCCCACCCCCCCTTTCGTTTTAAGTTACACCAGATGCGGACCCTCGCTGTTTGGCAGACTGATTGATTTTAGGCCTCACCACAGTCCAGCTGCTGTGTGTGTGCTGCCGGCAAATGAGGCTCCTTACCTCTGGTAGAATCTAGTGATGCTGATCCGTAAATTAGATGTGATTTGTGCAGATTTTTTGACATCCCAGCCTCCACTTCATGCGTGCGCCGGTACAACCAGAGCCTCTCGTACCGTGATCTAACCTGTAAACCTGACATGATGTCGTTTAGAACCGAGGACGACACGCGTCCATCGCTCTCACCGATTCAGGATCCATTCAGTCCACTGTGAAGTTGTATTTCCCTCCGTGCAACAAAATAAATTTAAAAAAAAACTGATGTCCCCTCCCCTTTTTGTTAAATATCCTTTGAGGTCTTCCACCCTTTTACATCATCCCACCCCCACCAGTAAATAACAGCCCCTAACAGGACATACATACAGATTCCTCTTTTTTTTCCAGTTTTTATTGCTGCAGTTCAAAAACAAAAATAAATTCAATTGATTTAAAAAATGATAAAAAGAATCATGACAAAAATTTCAAGGCAATCACCCCCCCCACACACACACACCCCTACACCCCCACCCCACTGGACCCCCCCAGCCCTACTTTGTTCCTGTCATTCTTCATTCATCCCCTACAGTGGGCCAGTCCATGTGATTCCATGCAGAAGAATGTGTGTGTGTGTGTGTGTGGGTGTGTGTGTGTGTGTGTGGGTGTGTGTTTGTGTGTTTGTGTGTATGTGCACGCGTGCGCTCACATATGGGAAAGTGTTGGCACGCCAGCCTGTTAGTGTGTTACCTTTAACTCGCCATGTGTTTTTGCTGTGTGTGTGTGTGTGTGTGTGTGTGTGTGTTGTTCTCTTTTATCTTCAGCGAGGACTGGTCAGAGTTTCCCATCTTTATCCAGACATTTCTAGAAGGTGAGGACATTCTGTGGGGATTTTTTCATGTAGTTGTGACGACTCAAACAAGAATCCATTTGGAACAACGACAGTAATGCCAGCGCGCGTGTGTGTGTGTGTGTGTGTGTGTGTGTGTGTACACATAAAATTTGTGCAGGAATTTCCACAAATGTGCAAACACACACACACACACATGCACACAGTCTTCCAGTGTGTGTGTGTGAGTGTGTGAACGGCGGTCTCCCGGGCCGGGCCATAACAGTGATGGATGGGCCGTGTGTGGAGGCCGTTATTATTTGTTATGTGAGCGGGTGTGTGTGACTGGGCTGAGGGGGCCATACACCTGCTGCGCGTCCAGAGAGCCCCGGCGAGCTCGGAGAACAGCTGGACGCATTGATTTAGCGGCTCGCTCCGCAGGCTGCAGGAACAAATCAAGCAACAGCTAATAAAACCGGCCTTTATAATGGCTGCTCCATTTGCCCTCCAAAACAACTGGCTACATCATGTGTTTTTCTAACGCCCGCCGCCACTCAAAATTAAATCCTGGGCTAAGGTGTCGCTTCTGGATGCCGTGGAGCCCAGGGCTTAATGTCTGGCTCTAATGCAGCGGGGGTAATCAATGTTGCATGGTGTGTGTGTGTGTGTGTGTGTGTGTGTGTGTGTGTGTGTGTTTGCATGCATGTACAGTACTGTACTTCCATCCGTCAGAGCGTGCAGTTATTTTGTTCTAGTTTTTGTTTTTTTGTGTGGTTTTAAAGCGTGTTTGTCATCACAGCTGCATGTTAATGGGATCAATACAGCTCAGGGTGAAATAAGTGTTGGGAGTGAGTGCTGGGAGTGAGATATGCGTTGCACGTGTGGGTGTTTGTGTGTGTGTGTGTGTTATTCCAAAAGTTCCAACGCTGTAAAACATTAACAGAAAGATTGTGATTAGTCCTAATCCGTCTTGACGTTTGGTTCGATTAAAAAGATGCCGTAACACATCGGTGGAAGGAACTATCGGGGAAGTTAAATCCATCAAATAAAAAAAAAAGAGAATCCAGGTAATTAGCAGGTCAAAGGTCAAAAGCTAGCATCCGTGATGGTGTGTGATCAACCCACATCTGATGGTTCCATTAATGATGGGCTGTGAGAACAAGAAGGTGGACTTATTGTTGGTTTTTGGTGTTTATTGGTTGTTTTTAGTGTATTTGGTGTGGGTTCATCCAGAGCAGCGGGGGCAGCTGTGCTGTGTTGTGTTTCCATGCTGGCAGATGATACAGAGGCTCTATTGTGAGTTTATTTTAAAGCGTTTGTCATGCCTGCTGAGCCAGCGAACACAGAGCGACGGATTAACTCAGCTTTTCTACTTTGTTTTAGACGCTTTCTACCACCAGAGACATGTGTTATATCTATCAGGCCAGCGCGCCGGCACTGGAGGCGTCATCCAGGACTGGAACTGCGCTTCTATGAAGACGCACAGAATCGTCTCCGTGGATCTGCATGAACGGGGTGTGTGGAAAAAAAGACAACAGGAAGTGAAGTAGGTGTTGGATTTGAAGCTACTGTTCACACTCGTGGTCACACCTGCAGGGTAAACCGATCACCTGTGTTTCATAGAAAGAGGAGTAGAATAGACCCTCCTCATTGATCTATCGCTGATCGGTGGAATCGGCAGAAACAGGTGGCAGCTGCTGGGTGTGATGCTGTCAGAACAGATACGAGGAGGAGGAGGAGGAGGCAGGGTGCTATGTTGTTATCGCTGCCGCGATGCTACACACCCAAAGAGGTGGCTGTATTAAATAGCTGAAGTGTGATGCTGTGACATTGTTAAACCTGCGTGTCGCTGACTGACATTACTGGTCACTTGTTGATGTTAGAGCCTTCACTTCCTCTGTAAATGCTCAGCGATAACAGATTTACAGGTTGCCAAGCAACCGTCAGGTGAGGTGAGGGAGCATCCGGGTGACGAGGGAAGTAGTTCCGTCTCGCCACAGCTTATTTCCACCAGTAGTAAAAATCGAATTCAATAAGTGAAGCGGGGAGACGGAGTTGAAAGACGCCCTTTGACATCCAAGTCTCGCCCAATTTTTTGCTCTGTGATATCTATTTCAGGAATCCTGTCGGCTGAGTCAAGACTGTAAAAACACAAACGGGCTTCAGATGTTAAAGCCATCAGCTGCCTGTGAGTGTGTGTGTGTGTGTGTGTGTTTTGTGTGTTGTGTGTGCGTATGCTTATAGAACATACTTAAGTTAATGTCAGAATCAGATCACTGTAGTTCCTTCAGTCTTGGCGTATCGGTGATGTCAGATGAAAGTCAGATAGCAATCACACTTTATGTCGCTGACCTTTGACCCGTCTGTCTGTGAGGTCAGCCGGACCACACAGCTCCAGCGACAGACGAGTGTAAACGGTGTTGTCTCATCATTTTTACGGATTAGGAGGCAGGTGGGGTTGGCGCTTGTTAAAATCCCCCGATATGAGATGATAATGTGAATAATAAAGAAACACCGCAGACGTCAGAATATAAAGAATACCGTAAGTCCCGCCAGAAACCAATCACATTCATTATCTCTGGAACTTTCCTTCCAATTGGACGGTAGCAGCGTTTCCATGAAGGTGCTATTTACCCTCGCAGCGAGACATCTCCGGCGTTTAGGCTGCTGAGGCTCCGGCCGATGAAAGCTGATTCATAGCCTACCGGCGCTCCCGAGGGAACAAGTCCTAAATTATTTGGAGGGGAAAAGGCCTGCCAGACTGAAAATTAAGGAGGAAAAAACTTTTCAACGTGAATTATTCACTGGACACAACTCGAGGGCCGCAGACGTCCCTTTACAGCCCGGCTCCCGGCCCCCACAATGCCTCTCTCTCCTTGGGTCTATTTTTTCCTCCTTACAGGCCTAGTCGCTCAATTCTGTTCAATCCAGTCACCTTATTGGTTTAATTATCACTCCTGAAACGTCGGTACAGACTTCTCTTTGTCACCTCCCTCAGAATTTTCAGTTTGGTGTTCCTGCGGAGGCGTCTACGAGTCCCCGGATGGTGGAAATGACGTTTTGTTCCACGCGATGTCTGGCGAGGGGATGGCGAGAACCGCATTTGGCAAAGCCATCAGGAGCGCTTTACGTGTCTGACCTTCATGTGTCTACATGCAGTAAATATAACCCCCGGCTTTTGTGGATGAGCCGCGAGCAGCCGGACTACCAGGGGCACCAACCAGCAGAGGAGAGCGTGAGAGACGGAGGTGGAAAGAAGAAGACATCCCTCATATGAATCACACAACGGGGCGGCGTCGTCGCTTCGATCTGCTAAACGGATGCTGAAGACGATGCACAGAAAATGTTTTAATTGTAAACGCATGACTGCACCTTTTAAAATTGCACATACGTGTAAACTGTGCCGTGTTGCGGTCGCGGTCACAGTCTGCGCTCCTCAGATGGAAGCACCAGAGCTGAGAAGGTCCCTCAGCAACACATCTGGAGGCCAGCAGCCCGACTCCTCCGCCTGAACCTCCGGCTCGCCGAGGCTCGGTCACGGCTCACAAGCAGCAGAGTCTGAAGACGCAGAACGTCTTCATCAATCATCCCAGTAATGGACTCTATCTGTTGATCACAAACCCCATTTACTTTCATTAACTTGATTTACAATAAATGCAAGAAAAAAATCCATTAAATTACAAAAAAAAAAAAAAATTCTAGTTGATTATTATTAGAGGGTCATAGTTTTTGTTTGAGGTAAAAAATCACCTTCCAAACCTTTTTATTTTTAACTTTTAATTGTTTTCAAACTCGACAGAAATCACGTCTTGGTGTCGCTGAACGTTTGAATGCAAAGACTGACAGAAAACAAACTTTAGCGTCAATGAAAATGTAAATCAGTGGAAGCTGGTGAAAGTTGTGGGTGCCCCCGGGAGCCGGTGGTGGTGGTGGTGGGGTGGGGGGGGGTAAACTGCAATAACAACAGGGAGAGCGCTGCCATTCACCACGACTGTCAACAAAACCCGTCGAAGAACCCGTCGATCCGCTGTCAGACATCGGCGACCGGACTTTAATTCAGGATGTAAAGTATCTATAAATTCTGAATATTCCTATATTGGCTGTATTTCCTCACAGCATCACTCATCTCTGAGCCTGAAAATTTGTTTGTTACCTTGGAAACAGCTGTCAAAGCAATCTCCACTCCGCTTACTGACTGTTTCTTTAGTTTTCATCAGCAGATGAGGTTTCCTCTGCCCGTGATGTTTATTGACCCGACACTTTTAACAGCTTCTGCCGGTCTTTTGAAGGACGGGCCCTGATATTTAGGAGAATGTGTTCTTTCATTTGGTGTGATTACAACAAACAAAACCGGCCCCCCCATCAGCCTGACGCTGGGGGGAAATTACTCACACAACCTTCAGTCCAAAAATATTGTCCTACCAAATGTTACCTGACTGGTAAGCGTAAGTTTTTAAAACTTCTGTTATTGGAGAGGACTTTCAACATTTGTGGATCCTATCATTTTTTCTGTCTTTATTATGAATCATAAAAGATTTGGGTCTCCGTTACTTAAAACGTGTCCGTTGTGACAAACGAAGGCCATTAAATCCTCCGCAGAGAGCACAGTGTATGTGTGTGTATGTGTGTGTGTGTGTGTGTGAGAGATGAAGTTACCGAGTCTGCTCCTGAGGAGCTGGTGAACCCATTGCTATAAATTGACCTGCCATGCTGACACGCTGCTCTCTTTGAGGTTCTCCCTTTTTACAGCAGAAAAACTCTATCAGCGCAAATGCTAACCGAGGATGGAGCAGATCCCGCTTTTGATTCCTCCCCCCAGGGCACCGACCACACTGTTTAAATCACATCCCATGTGCAGGGAAATGCATCGGAGGTCTTGCTCATGCGTTACAATAAAATTCAAATGTGGTTCTTGTGATGTGATTTCATGCAAGCGGTAGAATTACATGCTTCCAGTGATGTATTTTCTTTGGGTCCGGCTGCAGGATTCACATTTCTATAACTGAACGGCGTTCATCGGCTTGAGTTTTTGCATTTTTTGTCGGTCCTGTCAGGTGAAAGAAAGATTAAGGTTCTTCTCCAGTGACCCTTACCTCAGCCTCTCTGCTCCCTGCGTCTCCCTAAATTTAGTTTGTGTATTTGGGGCAGCCACTCCTGCGTTTTCTCCCCCCCCCCACCACCACCACCACCCTGACCTCCCACACTCCTGGCATTTCGACTCAATTCGTCTTTGTCAGGGACAGCAGGGCGATCTGTCTGGGCGCAGACATCTCCCGCTGAGACGTAAATGTTCTGATAAGCTGTGAACAAAGTCGTTAGACGTTAATGATCCTGAAATATGATGGATATACCCTGCAAACGGCTCCGAAGCACAGATACACTATCCAAGATATTCCACTTATATACACTATAATAAACAGCTATGTTAATGGGCTTTAATTTAATAGGAGATGCTCAGCTAATACGTAATTGACTTTGATTCTAGCGCCTTGTAACATTCAGTCAAAAGCAAAGTTTAGAATGACTGTGGGTTCTGAATCATTCTTTTATTCTAATGTCTACAAAACAGCAGAAATCAAACCCTGTAAGAGATTAGACCTCCCTTTTCTCCCCTTTTGTGTTCATATTTATGGGGGGGAAAACGTCAAACAGATTGAACTGTTTTGGAACTGATGGATTCAGAGTTGTCATCAATCATTAATCTTTTTCACTTTTTATTGAATTTTTTTTTTTTTTTTTTATCCATGCTGCAGGACTTTAAGTGTTGGCTTACGCTGTAATTCAGACCAGTCACACAGCAGACGACAGGAGGGGAGAGTGTATCTGAGTTCACGTTTGTCCTGCGGAGACTCTGAGATGTGAGGTTTGTGATGCAGATCATCAATGGATCAATCAGAAAACAACTGATATCATCAATATATAACCTAGGAAATCACTTCTGTTGTGCGCACAAGCCGTTCAGCTGGGATTCTTGTCAGTGTCGTGTTTTCACACAAACACACACTTCTGGAACGTTAAAGTCTTGTTTTCCTTTCTGCACCTGAGAAGTTAACATTGGGGAGATGCAGGAGTGATGAATGCTCATTTATCATGTTCTACCATTCTGGAAACTTTCTGTGTGTGTGTGTGTGTGTGTGTGTGTGTTAGTGCATGTATGGTGTGTTCACACCAGTCGTACGCTTCCATAAAAATTCAGTGTGTGTGTTTAGGTGTGTTGCGTATGTTAGAATCTGTGTGTGATGTGTCTTTGTGAGTGTGTGTGTGTGTGTGTGTGTTTGTGTGTGTCTGGCCGGCCTGCTTTGTTTGGCCAGCTGTTTGGAGGGAAAGCCTGATCCCATGTGATCCAGTGTTTCTCCAGCTGCTCTGGGATCAGAACAAGCAGCTCTCTCTGCCAGCGGACCCACAGGAGCGGCCCGAACCCCGTCTACCCTGCTTTTTACTGGGTTTTCTGTTTTTAGGATTATTATTGCTGGTTGTCGTCGGACAAGAATGAACCATTTCAGGATCATGGAGGTTCACTGCTATCTGTGTGTGTGTGTGTGTGTTCCTCATCCATCCTTAGGCCCAGTTAACACAACAGTGTAGCTGTAAATGGAACAGATTTTGCGAAATGTTGTAGCGTGGAGGTCAGGACGCTCGCGTCACATCTCAGAATCGTCATCACAGATTCAGATTACAAAAACTGCTGCACAAAAGCGTATTATAGGCACAAACTTGCTTTAAAAATAAAAAAAAAATGTACATCTGAAAAACTTTAAACTGATGGAGGCCTAATTGGACAAGTGTTGGAATGTCCTGTAGGAATAGTTTCACATAAGCAGGTCGTTCCTTCGGAGTGAGAAACTTCCTCCCGGTTGTTTACGGGCGCGTCCGAGGCGACAGAGTCGCTGGAAGCCACCGGCAGAAACAGGATTCTCCAGAGGAAAGAATCGAGCTCGGATCAGAGAGGTGGTGAAACCTGTCGGCTTCACGCCGGCACTGGCACACACTCACACACTCCCATCAGGAATACACACAATCTCATTACATACTCGTACACACATTCACACACAAAGCTCGCCATAATGAGAACATCATCACGCAGCGTACGTATCTGCTACTATTCACAGGAGGTATTTATAGTGTTGTTCACCACCAGTGTGTGTGTGTGTGTGTGTGTGTGTGTGTGTGTGTGTGTGTGTGTGTGTGTGTGCACCAATTAAAATGGCAGGAAAGTCATGACTGTCAACAGCCAGGTGCTGGATGTGAGGTGGAATTTGGCGCATGACCGTGACGAACCCCAACGCTCGTCTTACAAGGTAGGAGACGGTCAACAGATTCCCCCCCAAAAAAAGAGCCGGAGAGTCTCTCGAGTCACGTGGACACACACAAACACACACGCGCACACATGCATATACAGCAGATACTCATAAATCCCACATGGGTACATTTTCATGTGTTTATCTACATTTACATCTACATTTTATTTTACCTAGAAGTCAGAATATTTGAATTATAATTATTTGAATATAAACATTTTGTTTATATAAATAATAGACGTTTATTCTATACTTTATTCGATTTAATTGGTGAAAACAAGGAGTTTTAGATAACGTGTCTGAAATTTGTCAAATTTATGAACATGGGCAACAAATACAATAATCCAAAAGAACAAATAAGGTATAAATAAATCCTGAATTTATTTTAAAAATATGACATTCAAAAGATTTATAATTTTAAAAAATCAAAGAACTTGATGCACTTTTTTTTCCTGCAGTTTGAATATTGAATCAACTTTGTACTGAACACGGATGTTACATTTCTCATCTAGCCACATAAATCTTCAAAAAATAAAATCATTTTTTTGAGTTAAGTCATATTTTTGCATGATGATGCTCCGAAGCGACTGAGCAGATGATTGTTCAGGCAGCGACTCAGACGGGCAGCGGGTCCTGGACGTTCCCAGTAATCCCGGCTCTTGTTTACAGATGTCGCTCTCTTTGCTGCTTTAAGTCGCTCATGTTTAAAAGTGTCCGCACGGCCTTTTCAGAGCTTTCAACCCTCAGCTGAGGCTTCAGCACCAGCTGGTTGCACATGTCTGTCAGCGCTGCTATTACCATCCTCCGTGTGTGTGCATGTGTGTGTAACCGTATGGATGGATGGGGGGTTGGGGGTGGGGTGGGGCGGGTGACCTTGAAACTAATGCTGAACATTATACTCAACACCTTGCCACATGCACACATACTCAAAAGTTAGATAACTTATATTCTCAGCTGGAGGCTGTTGACCCTTTCACCGGTTGTGTGTTGTGTGTCACATCCGGATCTTTGTGTTCGCCGTGGAGGTTTCCAAACGTTAGATCAGATCACCTTCAGTGGGGTCCGGTTCAGCTCAGCGTTTAGCGGTTCCATCAAAACTATTCGGATTCAGAAGGTGAGCAGTACTGCAGCTTTAAGATTTCAGAGCAGTAACATGAATTAAATATTGCAGGCCATAGGACAGGGCTGTCAAACTCATTTTCACCGAGGGCCAAATCAGCATAATGGCTGTCCATTAGGGCCAGATGTAACTGATAAATGTAACTAAATGTGACTTAATGTAAAATAAATGGAACTATTCCTTAATGTTAAATAACTGAATTTATTACTTATTCTAGTTACAAACATTACAGTTACTCGGAAAAAATATGTTTGTTTGTTTCTCTGTTCTAACATAAATCCTTATAATTTGTCAGGTTATTAAACCCACAGAACTCCATCAATCAAGGATCAAACTATCAATGAATAGAGAAAAATAAC
Organism: Antennarius maculatus; assembly: GCA_013358685.1. Classification (NCBI taxonomy): domain Eukaryota; kingdom Metazoa; phylum Chordata; class Actinopteri; order Lophiiformes; family Antennariidae; genus Antennarius; species Antennarius maculatus. The sequence goes on along the minus strand of CM023618.1, from coordinate 18,131,734 downwards.
ATCAAACACAAGTTAAGACATTAACTTTGTTCAAAATGTTTTTGTCAGTGTTAAAATGGGATTAATTACTGCATTGTGGGAAATGTAGTGTTGGTTAAAGCACACTTTTGACTTATTTAATTTTAGACACTCTAATCTTTTATGCTCTTGGAAGGGCCACATCTGGCCCCGGGCCTTGAGTTTGACACGTGTGCTGTAGAAGAACTTATTTTGTGTAAAGGTCTTGATGGAGGCAGATTGGACTGTACCGAGAACAATTAGTTCAATTAAACACCACTGATTAATATTAGCAGTGAAGCAATAAAAAACAAAAATAAAATAGTAACACTAAAAACAAACTGGCATCGCCACGACTGCTGAAAGGTCGCTTACAAATGGGACGTGTCCAGTTCTAGTTTAAACCTGTACCGTTCTGGAGCACATCCAGTGTAAAGGGGCGAGATGTTCCGGCAGGTTGGCGCTGACGCTCGAGGCCTTCGGGCTGGAACACACGGCGCTTCTCTCCTGACCTCACCCAGCGGGACGGCTCAGGTGTGTGCTTCACACACCGCTGACAGACCGAGACTAAAGTGAACGACGGCAGCAGATGCTGGACACACACTGGTCGTCCTGTACGACGGCTGGAGCACTTCTGATTGGCTCACGAAGAAGAAATTAAAAAAGAAAGAAATATGCAACACATTCAGGCCTTAATCTGGACTTTTTGAAAAGAAGGCTTCAGACAAACTACTAGCGAGGAAGAATTATGTTTTTTTTTTATCCAATTATTGACAAAAGGCAGAAACTTTCTTTTCTCAACCCTCATGTGCAGTATTTTTTTTATGCTTCCCAAAACTCAGTCATGACAAACTCCTACAGCTGCCATGTTTTGGCGCCAAAGATGTGCGAACGTGCCTCCCCTCGAGGGAACGATGCTCGGCTGCAGCGCTATGGTGCTAAAGTGAAGAGGCTCAGCGGCCATGACACTGTGATAATGACACAATGGGACTCTAAGAGGGGAGAGCCAGTGTTAATGTCCCTGTTTGACTAAAGGCTGTTAGCGGGGTGCTGCAGTCGCAGGAGGGGTGTGTGTGTGTGCGTTCCAGGCTGAAACATAGCCTGGAACGCTACCGATAGCATGAAATAGCGCCTGAAGCTTCTGAAGCATGTTGTGTGTTCTATGCCTACCTGTGTGTTTGAATTCATGTGTGCATTTCTGAGCCGATGGGGTCGATGGTTTCCTGCTGGGGGGGTTATTGGCCAGAGGTCGCAGGTCAGACAGGTTGAGCGACAGATCATTTACATCTCCCAGCATGCTTGGTGTCTTCTTGGCAGAAGAAGTGCCACTGCTGCTGACTGCACATGGCAAACGTCCCGATGAAGTCGACCTGTCAGCGTCGGCCTGTCATGCGGAACACCTACCGCATAAAACAGTATTTGTTGGAAATAAATAGCCGAAGCAGGAACAGACAGTCCTGCTACCGGAAAACGAGCTCGATGTTTAGTAATTTTCTACGCTCTCAGAAAAAGTCCTGATGAAGACGACCTGTCAGCATCAGCCCGTCAGGCGGAACACACACCACAAAAAACAATATTTGCTGGAAATAAATAGTAGAGGGGAGAGGAAACCGATGGAAAACCTCCTCCTAAACTAGGTTTATTCCTGCTTTTAAAAGGTTTTAATCGTACACACAGGTGTGGCATCTTATGAAAATAATTTGTCGGGAATTTGTCTCTGAATATAAGGGCATGGTCAGGAATTTTTTTTATTTCTGTATTGACTTTTACTCTAAAAGGTGAAATGATTTCTTACTCGATGGTACTGATCCTGCTTTCGGTCCCATCTTCATAAACTTGATCAAATCCAAACTGAATCTTCTTTGTTGAGCAGATCCTTTATTTATGATTCATTAAATCTCACAAAAACATGTGACACAAACAATATGACCAACAACAAAATGTGCAATCCAACTGAGTTACTGCCAATAATAAGTTTAACACAATACCTTTCTAGTATTTATCTTAGATAAATATCTTGTGACTTTTAAACTGTTAACAAGACCAGTAGAAAACAGGGAGGACGCCATGTCTTTGTGAATGTAAATCTCAGACACAGTAACCTTGTGATTTAGAGGTCGCTTTGGAACTGAGGGGACGTTTGCATCAGGACTCCCATTGGTTAATTTACTACTACCAAAAAAAAACTTCCTAAAAATGTACACAGCCGTGATACTGCAAGAACCTGGGGATTAAAGTATCCACCAAATGCCACATGAAAGAAGAAGAGACGTTGCTATGTGAGAATATGAAGAGGAGTCGGAGGAGGCATTCGGATGATGATGGATGATCAGACAAGTGGGAGGAAGAAGAGACGTAGAGAAGGGCAGGGGGGCGGTGACATCTCTGACAGCTTCAGGCCTTGTACACTCCCTCAACCTGGGACAAATTTAAAAGTGATGATTGGGAGTGCTCCCTGAAACCTGTCACTGCTTTAATCTGCATTTTTGTGTCTTTGTACAGCGACCGTCTTTCCTATTAGGGCCGAGGACGTCTTCAAATTATGTCTCTTTAGATAAAACAAATGTAGAAAAACAAGTTTATCACTGTTAGGACCTTTAAATCCCAACTGAATTTGAAATCAGACGTTCTTTTCTCCGATCTCAAACATGCACACGCTACAAGATCTAAAAATTAAGGTGTGTCACATAATAGGAGATATTGCCCGTTTAAAGGCATCACACCACATCATGTGATCATATACAGGTATGCCCCGTTTTAGGTCGTTTTGAGTTACGTCGTTCTCAATTATATGTCGGTTTTCCAAAAAAATATACACAGAAAAATAAAAATCAAGTTTATGTCATTCTATTCAACTGATTTATAATAATAATTCCTGCATTTGTTTTACATCCCTAAAAAAAACTTTATCGTTCATTCATAAATAAAGTGCCTGCGATGAACAAATTTTATTAGTAAATTTAGATTTTCTTTCTGTGCTATATTAAAAAGTAAAATTTACTTGCAAGCTTAAAATAGATTTGTATTATCCATATATTATTGAAATTGAATTCATAGATAAAGTACAGTACAGAGCTGGGAATGGTTATTTTAGGTTCAGCCTGGAGTTTCTGTCGGTGTTAGCGCGCTGGCTAACGTTAGCCTTTGAAGGTTAGTCTTTGTATCCGTAACGCTTCCTTTTGTGTGACCTAGCGCTCTGACCTCCTGCGGTGACTCGCCGTAAGTTCTCCCACGATCCTCCAGTGTGACCAAGTCAGGAGTTTCCAGACGGACGACTAGAACTCGTCTGGACAGAACAAAAGGACGGTTTTGGCGACAGCAGCAAATAAAAGAATCACAAGAAACTATGTTTGTGTGATTCTGACCGTTAACCGCTTCACATTACGTAACGCTGTGTTCGCCCTGTGCTGTCCACAGGAGTCACACATAAATAACAGGGTGCATGCAGACATGAGGACCTCCTGGGGGGGCAGGCTGGTATAGGTTTTCTACCAACCTCCTGTCTGTTCACCCCGCTGTGGATGTTTGCATTTCTTTCCGTTTATTGCAAATCCCAAGTACACAAATACCGAGTGGATGTTTGAGTGCCTTCTGAGGGCGTCTGGGAGGAATCTCGTCCCAACACGTCCACGGCCCCCGAAGTTCCTTTATGATTAAACATTTGCTGACTGGGTTCTCAACCACTTGTCGTATAGTCTTTAGCATGTGTCGGGAGCTAGCGACATCTGCGCTCGCATATTTCCACCACGGTCACCTTTAAGCGAGGCATTTGCTGAGAGGAAGGAGGGTAAAGATGATGAAGCGGGTCACTTTGTACCACTGGGGAGGGATCACCGCTGTTGCTTCCTGTTGTTTCTCAGATTAGAGCCTTCAGAAGGGCATTTTCTCAAACACAGCAGCAGAGATTGCTTAACGTATGTCTGGTCAACTGATGTGAAGACGCCAACCCGCATCCCATCCCGCTGAAGCAGTCCCTACCCAGACAGAACCTACATTTGTGTCTAATCTCACTAATTTAGTCCTGCGGATTATTTCTGTTCAGTTATTGTCAATTCTGATGGACACAGACAGCGCAAGCAAAATCAATTTGTATGTATCATAAAGTAAATTGTCTCATTTTCACACTGCTATCAGATAACTCCCTGTGATACGCCGGCCCCGTGTAACGGCTGGTGTGGATTTGGAATTAGTCCGCAGCTGTCCTGCCCGGACCGTATCATTCCTCCATATTCATGTTTCTTGAAGAACGGGGTAACCTTTCTGTTCCTTTGGGGATGGGGGGGCAGAATGACCGAGACACCTGAAACCGGACCCCTGTGGGGTAATTTTGAGAATGTCAATGTCCATCTCCTTTGGCCACCCCACGGTGGGGGGTGTCATCTCTAAACTGTTGACTTATTGGCAGTCTTCCCGCTGACTCTTGAATCTTGTCACAAAACGGCCATTTCAGTTCTTGTGTGTTTTCACCACATGAACCGCTTTACAAACCTATAAACCTCAATCAAGTCCTTGTCATTCTGCCCTTCCTGTTTGATATTCACTCGTCTTACATGTTCTTCTTATCTGCCGCTCTTCACTTAGACATCCGCAGCCCGAATAAATACTCATAAACACATAACCCAACATGGGTTTGGTGACATGTGTCGGTGGCAGCAGACAGCACTAAAAAGGCTACGGTGATGAAAACGCCTCCAGCTGTCCTGGGAATCCATCTTCTGTTTCACACCAGGCAAAATTTATGAGCTCAGCACTCAGCATCTCAGCTCTCCTGCTGAGATGGAGAGAGTTTCAGAGAAAGACGTTGAGAAAGTGAGAGGGGAACCGAGCCGGTGGAGGTGATAGAGATGTAGTTAGTGGTTGGATGGACAAGGAGAAGAGAGAGGAAAAATGTCCAAAATTTGACGTTGGTTCAGTGTGTGGAATGTAACCCAACATTTAAAAAGAAGCTAACATTAGCAGAACCTAAAGCAAGCAACAACCCAGAATCCAAAGCAAAGGAGAGGCATGTGAACATGATGAGAGAAGAGAAACCGTGCCATTAACTTTTATGTCTACCATTAAAGAAAACTTTTTCTCAATGTTTGTGTATGCCGTTGGTTATATTTTTAAACTGTATGAAATAAAAATTTCAATCAGTTTTGGGTCACAGATTATAAAAATCGTAAAACGGTTCACCTCTATTTAAAACGTCTGACCTCAATCCCTGACAAATCATTTCACAGAAACCTTGCCACAGATTTGAAACACTTGAAGACGTGTTTTGCCCGAGTCAGACCGTCGTCACATAATGTCTTCAAAGACGTGTGGATTCACACAAAGTAGAGCTTCCAAGCAACAGAAAAATAATGACCGTCCACCATCCATCAAGGCATTTATTTACTTTGTGATGAGATCCATTTTATTTTGGCCCGCCTGGTGGAAAGCTGGATGTCTCGGCGGTTTGTCGGGCCACATTGACGGCTCATGGAAAAAGTGTCGCTCAAGCGAATGGCCGTCGTGGAGATGGATGAGGAAAGTGAAAACATAGCTTCACCAACAACACATGAGAGTGTTATCATCCCAAATGGAAGGCCCAACTCCTCGGTTCATTACGTCAAAAAGTGAAACCCACCCCTGCAGTTGAAGGTTCAAGTGCTAGAAGGGGCACCATTACCCTGCTTAGCACCCCAAATGTCAGCCAAGGCCCAGTTTCGCCTCATAGCGGCTCTCGTTTTGCCATCCAAGCTTCTAACCTGACTCTGCAAGACGCCACGGAAAATTTTGAGACTATCAAGCTTCAAACCGAGACCCAAACGCACCATTTGAAGATAAGGTGGGAGGCAGACGCACAGAAATGAGGAGTTCAGAGGGCAGAAACAACAAAGACGATGATCACGGCCGTAAATTGCGCTGCAGACACATCAAGCTGTCCACGCAGTCCTCAGGTCGAGTGTCAGCTGGTTTGGTAATGAAAACACTTAACCCCTCCACGGCATTAGAGGTCGTAACTCACTGCTCTCCTCCCCGACATGAGTTAGTGCCTCTCGTTAGGACTGGACGTCCACGTCTCTCACCTCCCGCCTCTTCCTCTCCCTTTTCATCCCTCCTTACTCCCTCCTGTCCCATTTGTGCAACATGTAGACGGATCCAGTGCCGGAGTATCTGGTCCATCGAACAAGATACTCCTACCCAACCGACCAGAAATGTGCCACAAGTGAGCAGCGGGAGGAAGTCGAAGCAGCGGTGCTGTCACACACGCTTTAATTCTACAATTTGGACACAACTTTAGTGCCATACGGGTGGTGAATCCACCTGGGTGTAACTTTATAATCTGTTCAAGAAAGAAATAATGCAGTTTGAACCACCATCCCCCCTCCAAAACCGGCCCATGGCACCCTGCCTGGGAGTCCCCCCCCTCTCCTTTACCATCAGTGGATAGTGATCCTTAACCGTATCAACACCCAGTGCTGCCAGAATTCAGGAGCAGGCTCATCTCAAGTCGCTTTAATTTATCTGAGGTTAAACATGACCCTCAACGCAGCACTTATATCATCAGCTGTATATAGTCAGGGTGAACTACAGGGAGCTGGAATCAACATGGACTTTCACTTCACCTTAGCAGCAGTGTGATGGATGAAGGATTTATCCAATTCCAGAGGTTTCCTTTTTATTTTTTGTGACTCATTTGGGCACATGTAATACCGAACGCTGCCAAAGTGATGTAACCGAACCACGCGAGAGGAAGATTTATCACCTGTGCAGCAGCGTCAGCCAGATAAAATGTCATCTGAGACAAGCTACAGTTGTAGGTGTTTGAAAAGGAACGTTGGATCCGGAGTGATTGATATGGATAAAGACGTATAAGATGACAAAAAAAGTTAGAACACAGTCAGCTTCATAACGTCATAACATTTCTTATCTGTGCAGCTGCTGAAAAGCCTTATCCTCTCCTCTCCCCGGGCTGATAAAACAAAAGTGGAAGGGAGAGGATGTTTCAGGGACTTCATTTGTTTTGCTTTCCCTCCCCGACATCCGATCAGAGCCTCGGCAGCAGCCTCCGGAGAAAACTGCCTGGCCGTGTTTCTGCAGCGCTAAAAAGGGTTATCTGAAATGTATGAAGGTGCTAAGCAGGGATCTGTCATTGCGGAGGAAGACGGAGAGGAAAGAGCCGACGAGCGGCAGGAAAGAGGTAGCCGTGGTGCAGAAAAAGGAGCGGAGAGGTGGTGAAAAAGACGGGATGCAATGAGGGGGGAGGAGGAGGTAGAAAAATATGGGAGTGAGGGAAGGAGAGATGGATGTAGCAGCATCGATAACATTTTTTTCTGTAGATGGAAAAAAAAACCTTTGGAGCATCGTTTTCATGCAGTCAGCGTCAACAGGATAATCTGGCTTCCTGCTTCCTCCACCAGACCAACCTGTGTGTGTTGTCCAACACTGAAGTTCATTTAGAATGATTGGTTTTCTAATTCATGTTTTCAGCTGTTGGATCTTCAGAAAGATTACTCTAAACTGGGGGCCCGGGGGCCAAATGTGGCCCGCCACATCATTTTTGTGGCCCGCGAGAGCAAAAAAGGTCAAAGAGTCTAAAAATAAATAGGTCAAAAGTGTGCTTAATTACTGCATTTCCCACAATGCATTAATTAAGCCCATTTTAACTTAGTCCAAGTCTTAACTTGTGTTTGACGTTATTTTTCTTTTTTCTCTTGGATAGTTTGATCCTTGATTGACGGAGTTCTGTGGGTTTACTAACCTGACAAAAGAAACAAACATTTTTTCTGTGCAACTGTAATGTTTGTAACTCGAATAAGTAATAAATTCGGAGTAGTTACATTTATTTTACAATACATTGAGTTACATTTTGTTACATTTATAAGTTACTTCTGGCCCTTTGAGGACAGCCATGACGCTGATGTGTGCTCTAGAAGTACTGAATGGATTCCCATGAAATCAAATTTTGGTACAAATATGGAAAAGTGACTGGGCACGGCTTTTCCTGTTGGGGGGGGGGGGGTGACCTGACATGCTTATGTGGTTCAAAATACCTGCCAGATGTTCTGCTGTATATTTTTCTTTATATTCAAATTTTTACAGTCAATATTTAAGACGGGGAATAAAAGAACGCTACCTGCTTGTCTTGGCAGCGACGAGCTTGAACTTTTGGCCGGAGGGTAAAAGCTGAACCCCAGAAAGTAAAAGTTGGGACACCGTCGGAGAAGAGAAGGGTGAACGGAGATGAAGAGAGAGAGCAGGTAGTATGGAAAGAAAACACAAAGAGGCGTCTCCGGAGACCAAGTGAGAGAATGTTTTGTGGACAGAGGGAGGTCAGTGTAATAGTTTTATTGAGTTAATCACATTAGTGAGACATCAGCTATGGCCAGAGGCGTCTGTTGGGGCCGATGCCACAATCTGCTTTTCATGGCCGGTGATCCGAGGCTGCAGGAACGTCAGCTCAGAGCCGTGAAAGAATAGACAACTTCAATTGAGTTATTGGCCTGCAGAGCGAGAGGTTTTAACTTAATTAAACGCTAATATGAAGCAGTCAGTGCCGCTCTTTTTTCAAGGGCACTTTCGTGTGTGTGTGTGTGTGTGTGTGTGTGTCTGTCTGGGTGAACGTGAACTCTTTGACAAAGAAGTTTGTGAGCCTGGACCCCCCCGGAGTCTTCAATGCTGGTCCAAGTCAGAGGTGTTATTAGATAAGGATAGCCAGATTAGTGTGTGTGTGTGTGTGTGTGTGTGTGTGTGTGTGTGTGTGTGTGTGTGTGTGTGTGTGTGTGTGTGTGTGTGTGTGTGTGTGTGTGTGTTTTGATAGCACTAGTCCGATAGGATTAGTCAGAGGCCATGTGGTTTTGGGGTGTGTGTGTTTGTGTGTGTGTGTGTGTGTGTGTGTGTGTGTGTGTAACAGAACACTCGGGTCATGAACGTTACACAATTTGGGAGAAAAAGTATTTCATTAAACACATGAATGATATTTGATGTTTTCACTGTAAATCAAACACGGATTTAAATATTGATCGCTGGTCAAACAATGTGATCGGGGAAGATGTTGGAGTATCAGAGGGGTCGTTGTAAACACCTTCATGAAGACGATTACATAAAAGAATGAATGCTCCTATGTCCACATACTTTTGGCCTCATACTGTTGCACTATGGGGGATGTAGTAATCACAGTATTTCTGCGTGTGGACCAAAACAGTCCAGACTGACGGCATCTTTAACACACTGAGTGTTTTTACATCCTTTTTAATTCTATTTTTCAGAATCTTTTTTTTTTTACCATAAATAAACTGAACGGCTTCACATTTTAGAAACACAAGATTTGAGTTATAAGGTCTCCAAAGCTGCTAACGTCTCTTTAATGTCCCGTACCGGAGCGTTTGATATTTTAGCTCTTCAGCTACAAACCGTGCTGACTTTACGGCTGAATGTTTGGCAGGCTGGTACATTTTCCTACCTACCAGGCAGCCACTGGTTTTACTGGTGTGGGAACAATCTGGGATGCTGTTGATAAAGTTATTACTACTACTCACTACTTCTCTATTTCTATTCCATTCATGCAGGACAGCAGAGAACAACCGTTTTATTCCATGTTGAAGTTTCTCCTCTCGACGTTTCATCCTTTTACACTCCGTCTCCTCGGGTCAGCGTGCCGCCGTGTCACAACTCGGTCACGAGTGCTCCTCTGTGTTTTCCAGCCTGGAATCGTATCTCAGTTTGTCTGTCATTACATGACAGGAACGCTGTTTGCATCCACTTCCCTTAAATCTCCCTAGATTAGCCGGATGCCAGGAGGCCCGGCGGCCCGGAGGCGGTGTGGTGGTCGCACCGAGGCGGCAGGTTGTGTTTGGACTGATGTTAAAAGGCGAGGTTGGTGGGATGCTGGACGGGTGGTGTGTGTGTGTGTGTGTGTGTGTAGCTGGCAGGAGGTCCGGTTATTGACAGAGGGATTACGACGAGCTTGGAGTTCAAGCCTCTGCGCTGACAGACAACTCGCCCCCGAGAGTCGACACACACTCTAGAGAGCTCCTGACACTAATGTGTGTGTTTTTATCACAGCGATGATCGGGCAGCTTTTTGTCTCCTTTAACAATCTTCATTTTTTACTGATTGAACTCGCCTTTTGATGACATCACTGATCAATCCGCAGCGCTCCAGCTGTGTGTTCATGACGTGATCGTGCACAGGTTTGTGTTTGTCATCACCGCTAACGGTCTCGGTTAAAAGCGAGACAAAGAGTGTGTTAAATGTTTTTATTTCACTCTGTCAACCATCAAATTAAAGGTATGTTTTTTTAAGATAAGGATTTCTGTCGGTCTCTAAACTTACACTGTAAAAACAAACTTGGATTCTTGTTCTTATTATAATTATTTTTCACAGTTTTTGAGTTCTCTAGTTATTTATTTCAAATCCAGGGATCTTTTATTTTATTTTTTTCATGCTGAAAACATTTTAGACACTAAAAGTATCTTTTAAATGTGGAAATGTTCCAAATAATATCATTAAATTCAATCTCTGAGCAAGAATAGCTGCAGGATTCAAGTCATTTAGACAGATTAGAGTTGTATGGAAATATTTAGAAAAAAATGTTTACAGCCACAAAACGTGAAACCTTGGTGCTCAAGGAGGTATGAAAAATTGTGAACCACATCAATACATCAGCTTTCTACATGGGTTAAAGAGCAGCATAGAGTCATACTTCAGAAACAGAACACTGCTATGTTTACGCGCCACATGGAATGATTGACAGCTCACTGTTCTTTCAGGGTGGTCTCCGGCTCGCGGCGGCGGCCGGAGGGGGTTGACAGGCTTTTTCTTACCCTCTACGTTATTTTTCAGCCCTTCTTTTTCCCCGTATAAATCTTTGAAGAGAAAACCATCGACGTAACTGATGTCATGTTTCGACTCCTGGCAGGTTCACGCCCGCATCCTTTAGGGGTTTATCCTCCCCTTCACGCTTCGCCTTGGAGTCACAGAGAACTCCTCTGAGGGCGCCAGCTCCGTTATCTGACCCGAGGCTCAAAATATAGATTCATATTACATTCATCTGTTGTTTTTTTTAAAGGAATATTACTAATTCCATGTTATTTTCTAGATTATTTTGGATTCATGGTTTCTGTGGTGTTTGTGAAAATGTTGTTGAAGACCTGACGTAGGTCAGGGCCTGAATATGCCACAAGATGGCAACAGAAAGCGTTTCATCACGGACCTACACGTTTGTTTTATGTGTGTTAGGACCGTTATTATTTAGATTGATGTCAATCAGTGATTACAGCCCTTGCTGCAAACTAAATTCATCAATAATTGATCGCATTAAAAGAAGGAAGATGTAATTTATAAGTGATTTTATAAGTTAAATTAGAATATTTGCTTTTTTTTCAAAACTGATTTTGCACAGGAGTTGACAAAGAAGTCAAAAAGTTTCAGATTCAGCTCCAAAAGTAAGAAAATATGTTTAACTTTCTTTAACATAAGAGGGGTCAAAGGTCAAGCAAGTTAAAGTGACGGTGCACGGATATTCTCTAACGAGCGGCGGTTGTTTATGTTAAAATACACCTGTCAGGGGGCGTGGCCAATCCTATGCCTCCCCTCACCCCCCCCCCCTCCTGTCCTTCAGCCGCCCTGTCAACGCGAAAATGCTCCAATTAAATTTTTAAATCTTTTCGTTCGCTCCTAATTTAAGTAACATCCAGAATGACTGTTTCTGCTGAGTCAGTATCTAAATTTAATTTTTATTAAATGACTAACTGCATTTTTTCCAATCCTTTTAAAACCCGTTGAACAAACTTTTGACGTCTCATCGTTGTCTCCGATTCATTTGAATCATTTAAATTTGTTTGTAAAATCTCTGCGTCTCAGTTTCTGTGGCTCACAGTCACTTTAGCTGCAGAATAAGAATTTTTTTTCTCAGCTCCATCATGTCTTGAACTGTTCTTTGACCTCCGGACCTTTTTGGTGTCATACCTCCTCCAGATGGAGGGCTTTACCACCGACCGGACTTCACAGGCATTCTTCAGATCGCTGCTCATTTTGTCTGATTAATCCTCGTTTCCTCTTGCGGGGGCTGCAGTAGTTTTGACACCTTGATCCGATGCTAGACCAAACACGCCGCAGCGGTGAGCCGGCGTTCGGCTTAGTGGCCCGAGCTTGTTTGCATCAGCAGCGGTAATTGGCTGCTTGTTTGGGTTTCTGCTGTTCTACTAATTAAATACCAGAATTTAAAATCTGGGACATTGTTTGTGTTTAAAATGAGACATTTGGAGATTCTGTTTCTGCCACCTTGTGCTGAAAGTCTAACTGGGCTCTTTTTTTTTTTTTTTATTCCAGCTGTAGATCAGATGTTGGTCTTGTGTCATTTTAAATGTGCAACTTTTAAAAAGCATTAATATTTCTGACAATGTTACTGCCAAGGAACTGAAATACTTTTTTTTGCTGCTGTAGTACAAAAAAAATTTGTAAATAATTTGTAAAATATAGTCTGACATTTCCTTCATTGGCCTGAAATGACCCGAAGCTGCAGACAAACCATCATGTGCTAAAGAAAATGTGTTCATTATCAAGAAATAGTCCTTACATATAAAATAAAATAAAAATTTAATTTAATTACAGCCTGGTGTTTCATATTCAGCACCATTGTAATATGAATGATCTGAACATAGATGCCCCCATCTTGGCGTTTCTACTTTAAACCACGACTGTCACTATTTCTTTTTTAATATTTAGTGGAAGATTAATAATAATGTCAGTGCGAAGATGAAACATTTTGACTTGCCTTCAGACGTCAATGACCACATGTTTTGATGTGTGTGCCATATTTATGATGTGTGCCTCCAGATTTTTGGAATTACATAAAGTAAGTAAACTTTGCAGGCTGGTTGTGCCGTCGGTGTTTATGGATTTTCACATGAAATGCCGTAAAAGTAAATAGCCGAAGGAAAATCTGAGTTGAGGCAGCGACAGTCTAACTGTCTCAGCTGGCGTTCGCTGTGAGTGACTTAACAATTATTAATGAACAAATACTTTCTGTGCTATATGGATCAAGTTAGTGTTTGCTCTCACAGGAAATTGCGAGTCTGTCAGGAGGATTGTGGGTCGGCGTTCGGCTCATAAATCGTGGCTCCAACGTTGACGGCGCACCGACTTTGTGTTACGTAAAGCGATTCTCCTCCGTCTGAGTTGTTGTTCCACAAACTTATTTTTCAGACACAATTGATAAAGAAGCAGTAAAGTCATTTCCAGGGACATTCATACGATGGTTGAACAAATGTATCCCTTTTTCCACTTCCTGATCTCCTAAAATGTTGTAGACTCACACTGGAAGCTCAAAAAAAAATGGTTTCCAAATTGAAAAGTGAAATCTTTTTCTAATATTTTCCATCTCAACAATCGGTGTTTTACGTTTCTAATTCACATGTACCCGTGCCGCAGCGTCTTCATAACATCGTGTTGAGGTCACGGCCTCGGCTTCCATGTTGTTTTCATCGTTCAGCTAACGCCGCCGCGCACATTCCCCGGCGGAGCGCCGTTGTTAAAGTGTTCCTGGGGTTGGAGAGCAGCAGAACAAGTCGGCTCCATTTTTGTATTTATTTTCTGTGTTTAATTGGACAAATGAATAGCATTCCAGCCTGGGAGCATAGTGACATTATTGTTCTGGGAGAATAAACACAGAAGGTCCGGCGTGGACTATAAAACTCCAGAATAAACAGCTCCTCTCAAAGCCCGGTATTGAATGTCTGTTTATGACTTGTAATATGAAGTGCAGAGCTCTAAAATCACTAATTACATCAGCTATGTGGATTTCTGGGGGAGAGCTCTTAAAGGTGTGTGTGTGTGTGTGTGTGTGTGGGTGTGTGTGTGTGTGTGTGTGTGTGTGTGTGTGTGTGTGTGTGTGTGTGTGTGTGTGTGTGTGTGTGTGTGTGTGCAGACACAATCTAACGTGTTCAGTGTGTTTGTGCCCTCTCAGTTCGTCTCACGCTCGTCAGAATAATCCGGTCGGTTCTACGGCTCCATTTGCCGGGTCTTAACTTTATTCCTGTTTGTGCGTTAGGAGCGTGTGCGTGTTTTACACTTGTGCACACGGACACGTATGTGTGTGTGCGGCTTCCTAACGACCCTCAGAGGGTTGACCTCGGTTTCCTCTCTCCTGATCTCTGCAGACTCTGGTTATTAAAACATGTTGGGCTCTTCCGCTGAGATGGGAGCGGAGCTCTGGACCCTCAACATGTGCAGGAACGACTTTTTCAGTCCACCGAAAATCGAACAATGCATTTACGCAGGACAGGAATACATGTAATTATTTTTAGTGATTAACTTTGGAGGTTTATTGTCGGATTAATTGAAATTCCAGATTTTTTCCCCCTCCTTGCAATCATTAAAACACAGTGAAGGTTTAACGTCTTTTGACTTTCCAACCAAAATGTCACACATTTTTCCTTTTTATTTTCACAGCAACAAAGGGAAGAGGTACAATTTTAAATTTTTCGTGTTCGTCAAGCAGAATAAAAGAAAAAGGATGTGAGAAAAAGAAACATGGAGGTATAGAGAGAGAAAACTGAGGACAACTGAGGTGTGGAAAAAAAAACCCAGAGGGCAGAGAAAGGAAACATTCATGACCGTGTGCGCCGCCGCCGCCAGTCGGCTCCGTTGGCCTCCTCTGCTCGCACCATCACCTCATCACTCAGCGGCCTGCCCGGACGCCAAGCGCCCCCCTACCCCGCCCCACCAGTGCCCCCGCCCGACCCCCCCACCGACCATGCTGCTGCCGCAGCAGCCGCATTACCAATGCGTCTCATCAGATTGAGCCGCCACCTCATTCCTCAGCGCAGGTATGGAGCCACTCATGAGTGCCGGACAGACTTCACGCCAGGCTGCTCGGCGGCGCCACCGGTGGCCCCCGCAGGTTGATGGACGGCCCGAACCGTCATCGGATGTTTGACGGGACGCCGTCCGACCGCGCTGACGTCACAGCAGACAGAAGGTATTCTCAGACGTCGGCAAAATTTTTTTTTTTTTTTTTACAGCATAATGTCATCTGTTTGACATTATGTCATAACGTTTGAATTAAAATGAGGGAAGGATGACTCTCGGGTTTAGTGTAGTAGTGGTTTCATCTGAAGTTCAGGAGGTCAAAGGTCATAATATTTGATCTAATCGAGGAGAGTCAAATAGTTTCTTGATTTTTGATCAATTTTCAATCAGTCTGTAGAATTTGACTCATAAGGCTGCAACAAATCCCATAAAAACAACCAAACCACTGCCATGTTTATCCCGACTCAATGTATGCACTGTTTAATCTCCTCTTTAAAAAAGAAAGCTCAGTATCCATGAGAACCTTATCAAACTCATCTTAGTCAAAGCGTAGAAAAGGGGACTATTTTCAGCTGCGTATGAATACATTTATATTTAATGCTCCAGTGAATTAATATCGTTAAAACTCTTGTTAAACTAAACCCAACCCCTATAAACGGCACTAATGGGAGCAATGAGCCGGCCCATAGCCAATCAGCATTAAACGCAACATGTGTGTGCATTGGTGCAGAGATGACCCCTGACCCCTGGCTCTGATGAGGGCTTCAGCAGGTGGTGGTTCGGTTACGGGACGGGTTGAAGGAAAGACAAGGCTGCCACCTAGTGTCTCGACGGCCTTCCATCGCCGTCCTGATGTGGTCGTCTTCATCTTTTTCGCGAGTAAGAACCAAAAAAAAAGTTTGTGACTGGACCGACTCCTCATCTAAATAACAAGAGACACATGCGCCAAAGTGTTTCATTTAAACCCGTTCGAGGACTCGTGAGGCTTCCACTCATAATCTTGCAAAATCTAAGACTTTTTTTGAAAAGTAAAAAGGCCGCAAACAAAACCACTAATTCTTCACGTGTTAGCATGATGTGACAGATTCTTGTCCCGTTTCCAGATCAGTGTGAACCCATCCCAGGATTCCCGGTTCACAGACGGTCAGATATGACCTCCTGATGAACCTGTTTCCTGAAACAAATGACTTCATGGCAGCATATCTGGATTAACCTGTGTTTGTAATATTTCACACTTCGAGCACCTCGTCATAAAAGAGGCCGTGAAACCAATTTGAGGTTATACGAGGTTGTTTTACCACATGACAGGAGTCAGCTGGAGCTTTGACGTAAACACTTTCTATATACTAATTTTGTGGGTAAAAATGAAGATTGTAAAATCCTCAAAGTGAGGCTGTGCAATCATTTTCTTGCCCGGCGCTGGTTTCTGAGGGGAAGGCTGTAAAAAGAAAAGCTCAGATGTGAAATCAAGTCAGAACCGACTGCAGAGAGAGACGTTTTTACTGTACGCTGAGTGGGAATCTGTTACACCCCCCCCAGGGAATGTTTTTTCTGATTCTAAACTACATGTTGTGCGATAAAATGCAACACAAATACGTTGTTAGTTTATGTTGATGCCGTGCGATCGCTCCAGAGTGCAGTCTGGGATTTTCATGAGGAATTTTTAATTTTGGTAGGTGTGACATTTACGGCCCAGAGACCAAAATCCAGCCTCGTAAAGAGGTGTTGGCTTTTTTTTTTTTTTTTTTTTTTTTTAACAGCCCTGTAAATACAGAGTTAATTTGTTTTTTTTTTTGTCCTCTGTGTGATTAAAACATGAACAGTAAGCGCGAGGTGTTTCAGAGGGTTCATTTCATTATTCCACAGTGGCCCACGATGGGGAAATAAACACACTTTTGGAAAATGAAGTGACTGATGTGAGTGGGAAACGAAAAGGTTAGAGGGCTGGAGCGAAAGTAGCTTGAAAACTGGCCATGAACTGCATCCACCAAACCTGGGGGCTTTAAATTCAGACACGTACAAGGGCTGTAAAGTCGAGCTGCATCACCCACTCCCTCGCTGGAGCGGTGGGTTTTTCTCCCACCCATCAGTAGGACAGTGTGGTCACACCCAGGTGGTCCGGAGCTCAGGTAGTCAAACCCCCACCTCCCAAACCATATCACCCCTGGTTTGGATCAGGGCATGAATTGCTCACTTAAAGTCGGAGTAGAGAAACCACCTTAAATCATATCTGCCCCCCAACATGTGGGCCACACTGGGGGGGAGATTTAAAGGTGAGATGTATATTTATGGCTTTACATATATATGTGTACATATTATATACATATTTTATATATATATTTTATAATATATAGACGTGTGTGTGTGTCTCATAACAGGAGATGCTGTATACTGTATTTACTTCTCTACGCACTACAGGGTTTACTCGTTTTGAAAGAATCCTGTAGAATTTAAAGTAACATGAGGATAAAAAAAATGTGTTTATTCGGGTGAAGTGAAGCGCACCACAAAATAACACGGCGATGGATGTTGACACAGAATGTTCAAAAGTGTCCGTTCTGATTCAGGCGATGGTGAGGACGGCTCGCTCCCTCTTCCTCCTCCTCTTCTTCTTCTCGCTCAGTTTGCCCGTGGCCTCGGCGAAGAACGTCACGTCTTCTTTGCTCTCGATGTCGCGCTGGAGGAACTGGAGCGCCGCGCTGTTGAAGCCCATCACGTCCTGAAACGGAAAGAGAGGGGAGGCGGTGAAGACTGAAACGGCCCGACGATGGATTGGAGGTTTCTCTTCGGGACGGTACTCACTCTGATTTCTCGCACTTTAGAGAGTGTGTTGGTCCGAAGCTGATCGATGACGGACAGCAGCATCTGGTTACCGGAGATCACCCCGAAATGGATCCTGCAAACGGACAGATTAACACCGATAGGAGAAAAACAGTTTGATCTGGAACTACAGTTTAAACCTCCTGATGATTCAAAATATCAATTGTTGAAAAATGTAATTCCACCTGTTTAATTTTTAAATATGTAATCCATATTGTGCAGAAATTCTTTTCGTTGAGTTTTTCCCCACACAAAACCTGTTGACTGTGCATTCAGCTACAGTATTTTCTGCATTATAAGGCGCCTTATCGTTTGGAAAATACTGTAATTAGCCTCTATGCAAATAAGTGTCTTTCGTCCCGTTATTTGTTTTGTGACTCACATGTTTTGTGTGTTGCAGCAACACATCATCTACTCAGCTCGTCTAACATCTGGCTGCCAGATCCACCAAAAACCTTGGCTCAGTACTTTTGTTTTACACGTTTTTTTCTTTTTTGCTCGTACAGGAATCAGAGCACCTACTTGAGGAGGAAGAACAGGCAGCGGCAGACCAGCTCCACCTCCAGGCCCTGCTGGACGTAGCCGTTGAACAGCGTCAGCAGCTCGGGGACGTAAGGGAACGGTAAGACCAGCAGGGAAACCTCCAGCTCGCTGGTGATCACCAAGGAAAAGAAAGCCCCTCAGAAAGAGGGGATGATAAAACTTTACGGGCAACGTCAACGTGAAATACGGTGTGGGTTTAGTGTTGACACCCTGGGCTCATGCCTTACCTCGATCTGACCTTCTTTATGACATCTAGAACGTAACGGGACGGCTGATGGAGAGGCAAAGACAAGGTTAGTCGTCTGCGTCTGAAACAACCTGATAGGTGAAACGTTTAACTCTCCGTCGTTCGACTTACTGAAATATTTCCAAAAGCCACAAGGATGGGATTGGGTTTCGGTGGAGGAAGCTGTAAAAGAGCGCTGAATGTCAGTCCAACTTATTTCATAAATCATAACTGACATGAAATAAAAGTAGGGAAAATGTTTTCCATCTCCAAAAACCAATACGGAGTTCAAATCTGCTCAGAATTGTGAAGACTGGATGCCGAAGGGTTTTTACGGTCCGCGCCTTTGTCCAAGATGCGACACGTTACGAGGAGCAGAACGGCCGCATCGCACCTTTACCTCTTTGCCTGCAGTCTCACACACATATTTGTGCTCTTCCATCTTCCTGTTTTCCTCCTTGTAAAGCTCCAGAGCCTCCATGATTCGCTCTGCCTGAAAAACCAACCACAACAGCAGGATCAGCAACTGTTATTCATTCCATGAAGAGGCAGATCATCACGTTTTCTGAGCGATGGGGAGGGTTGGGGAGGGTATTTGTGTTCATCAACTCACAGCTTTGACTGTTTCGATGGTTTTCTTGCCGGCTGGCGCCGCCTCTCCTTGAGTCTCTCCGGGAACCTGCAGGTAGAACAAACGAAAGCATCGTTGAACGTTGCTGAACGACAGAAACGCCTTTCCCTGTCCAAACAGATGTGGATAAGTGATGTTAAAGGACTCACCACAGGCGCATCTCCTTTGGACATGCTCTCTTCAAACTCTGCTTCTCGTTCCTGTCGATGAAAACATCGGGTCATTCAGAGGAACTGTACACCGTCCAATGTCTCCATCAACCCTGTCCTCTCCCCTCCCCCTCACCATCTCCCGCTCCATCTCCAGGATGATGGGCTCCCTGGTCCTCTCCCACAGACGGAGGGATTTGTCGTGGGAGGACGACACCAGGTGGTCTCCGTTTGGGCTGATGGTCAGACACCAAACCTCTCGGTGATGACCCTGGAAGGCAGCGGGAAAAGCGTTGGGAAAGACAAGTGTCCACGTGAGACAAGGCCATCCACAACCAGCAGAGGATCAATCACGAGTCTCGGTTTAAAGACGTCTGAAAAGGGTTTTCTCATTTCCACAGCTATGAAAAAGGAGGTCATGTTTATACGCAGATGGAGCCAAACGGTCTCCTTTTAAAATAAACCACTGCTGTTTAATGAGATTATATTGATCACCTATCAAAAGCACAAAAACACTTCCTTTCCTGTCAATTCCCCATCTTCAATTTGTTCCAAACTGGTACACAGCCGACATGTTGTGTCGTGTGTATTGTGTTTCAGCATAGAGGTGTGAAAGAACCCTTGGACTAAGCCACATGACCCCCCCCCCGAACACGAAGAGCGTCACCTCCAGTGTCTGGATGTGCTCAAACTTGTCGGCGTCCCACTGCTTGATCTTCTTGTCCTTCCCTGCTGTGAAGAACAGATGAGTCTTGGGGACAAACTGGAGGAACATGACGCTGTGGAGAACAAGGTGAGCAAAGAGCGAAGTCAGAGCTGGAAAATGTTTTCGACGTCTTATTGTGATGAACCCGACGACGACGTCAGCGAGCGTTCGGTTTGGATCCGCGTCGGTGGGCGTCACCTGTCATCGTGAGCAAACATGGAGCGGTGACAGTCGCCGAAATCCAGACCCCAGATCTTCACGTTTCTGTCGGCGGAGCCGGTGGCGATGAGCGCGCTGTCCTGGTGAACGCCAACACGAGATGAGAGTCACAACACGACGCTTCATTTGTGACTTCATAAAAATGAAGTTTTAAATATTTAGCAGGACGTTAACGCTACAGGAAAACACATTAATAGTCCGTCTGATCCTGAACTGATTCCAGCTGAGATGGATTTTCACAACTCGTTAACTGAGACAGTGCTTCCACACCACGCTAATAAACGCCCGCATTCTGGACGTCCAAACGCAGCTGACAGCCAAGGTTTTATTTTATCCTGACAGTAACTCACATGTGAGATGTCCAGACAGAGAACAGGCAGCTTGTGTCCATACAGAGACAGGAAGAACTGCAGCAGAGGGAGAAGCGTCAGCGCTCGCATGCAGACCGACTTTGTACTAAACAAAAGGTGTTCTTTTACTAAGTACAGGCAGGACTCGTGTCTCGTGTCACGTACGACACGGGTCACGTCTGACGTACCTTCAGGGTGTCTGTGTAGAAGATTTTGACGGTGCAGTCTAACAAAGAGACGGCCAGCAGTCTGTGGTCCGGAGAAAAGCGGACACACAAAACATCCTCCTCCAACTGAAGGGTGCGTGTGTGTTTCACCGTCAGCCTCCTGTGTAGAACACACACACACACACACACACACACACACAAATTTAACATGATCATCATCTGCACTTAATGACGGATTGTTTGACATGTTCATTTAAAAAGTTCATCAGTTATTAAAATGTTTGGCAGCTGCCTGTAGGAAACTTACTTCTGGCTGCTCCCCGAATCTTTAATGAGCTCAAACTCCCAGAACTTCACGGTTTTATCTGCACTTCCTGTGACGATCCCCCGCTACGGGAATCACAGATTGAACAGATAAGAACTACTTTTAAGATTGAGGTAAGAAGAAGTAAGTAATGGAAAAAAGGGTGAGACAGGTTGAACGGAGACAGACAGGGGGACGACGTCAGGTTTACCTGGTCCGGGGCGAGACACAGGGACCACAGGGCTCCGTCGTGGGCGTCCACGGTTTCCAGGAGGCTCCCTGATGCCAGCTCGAAGATCTGAAGCTTCCCACTCTGAGAGGAAAAATACAAAGCACATATAACAGATGATAGCAACGCAAGCTGGCACCCCCACAAAGAAGAAACACATTAAATCAGATATTCTTGACCAGAAACCATATTTTACTAGCTGTCTGAAAGAGCAGGGGGTGCATGAGCTCCGAGATGACAAAAAATATCTAAATGTCAGCTTAAAACCGTGACGTTCAGTATTTTCCACACTATAAGGCACAACTAATAGCCTTTAATTTGATCAAAAACTGACAGTGCGTCTTATATACAAAGAGTGTTTTAAAATAGGTCATTCATCGAAGGTGCGCCTTGCAGTGCGGAAAATACTGTTGAATCCTGCTACGACGGAGCGGCTAAATGTCCCACTACCTTCGTTCCCAGGATGATCTGTCTGTCTCCGGGCACGAAGAGGGAGCAGAGGGCGTACTCACAGGCCATGGTCCGAATCACCTGCAGGGTCGACCTGCACAGAACGTTCCTGTTCTCTATTTGCACGTAACAAAACTGATAACTGCTAAACGTTGAAGACGTTTCCAGGCTCTGCTGGAAACCGAAGTGGCTTCACCTGTTCCAGACTTTGACCGTGTCGCCGGACGCCGACAGGACGGCCAGGTTGTCCGAGCTGAAGGCCAGCGTTCGGACGTCGGTGCGGTGGCCGCCGAGCGTGAGACGAGCCGTCTTATTGGCCGCTGGCGTCTTTTCCGACGTCTTCAGGCTGTAGGTCTCGATGGTGTTGTTCTGCAGCAGCAGCGCCACCTTCAGCTCGCCACCCGCGCACGACACACACTCCACCCACCTGAGAGAGGACACAGGAGGCGTGCGGTGAGTATAAATGAACAGCTCGCCTCGCTAACGGCTAACCGGCCGTCACGTTCACCTCCACACTGACCTGATCTTGGCGGAGGCCTTGATGTTGGTCAGTTTGAGGATCTCGTCTTTCAGCGACCTTTCAACCACCGGCTCTGCCCCCTCCTCACCCCCATCCCCCTGAGCTCTACAGCCGCACAATAAAGAAATTTATAAAGTAAAATAAACAGAAATAATAATAATAATAATAATAATAGAATGTTTCCTCTTTTTACTTGGCCGCCTTCTTTTTGGCTTTCTTTAGCTTCTTTGTCATTCTCCTCTGCACCTCCTCCTCTGACAGCACAGTGAAGAGCTCCAGGATGGAATCATTGCCCTGACAGAGGGGCAATAAGATTTGGATTAAATGTGAATTGTCCAAATTAATACCATAATGCAAGGAGAGCAATGAAAATAAGTTAAGACAAACAGACACGCATGAAAATACCAGCAAACAATCAAACTGTCTCCCTGACACATCCGACAAACATCATCTAACTAGTAGAGACAACAAGCAAATGTTGCCTCGCTTCACCTCACTGTAATTAAAACTGCAGCTGACAGCCAGCTGAACGCGACGCAAAAACATTCATTCTGTTTGACAGGAAATAACTTGTCAGTACACAGCGTTCCTAATCCCCCCCATCCCCAAAATAAAAACATTAAAGGAGGGGAAAAGATGCAGCAAATCATCGTCAAGCCGTCACAAATGATGTAAAACTGTCTCAAATTGACAATAAGACAAAAACTCTGCAGCTGTCTGCACAGCTTTTCTTTGATTTTCACTCGTGCTGTCAGGCTGTGTTCTTACGATTGTGGACAAAGAAAATGCAAAAAAAGAAAAAAAAAAGAAATAAAAAATAACAGGAAACCGCACTGAGTCAGCAAAACCACCGGACTGAACGGCCACAAGATCGCTTTCAACGCTGAATCAGTGTTAAATCAATCAGTGTGAGCCAGAAAAATACCAGCAGCTTGGCTGATAGTGGGCCTCAGATGGAGCGATGCACTGAACCAACGAAACACCAAGAGATGCAATTCAACTTTAAGAATTAAAAAATGTCACGTTGAACGTGTAGACGAGCAGGAACAGCCGCCCAAATCTTCTACATTCACCCTTTAAATTTGATTCGAGCACAAAATGTGTTTCTGAACTTTAACGGTTCCTGCAGGAAGTCTGACGTTCTTTCAGAGGAAGCGACGCTTCGACACTCACATGGCAGGCGAGGACTCGGGCCTTGGCGTCTGTGGCGAGGGAGACGACGCGGTCTCTGGCCTCTCTCAGGATAGAGCCGGCTTTCTTACAACTCAGGATCCGCTGAGACGGGGGGGAAAGAAGGGGAAAGTTTCCTTCAGCGAGGGACGGGCGGAGGATGATTTAAAGTCGGGATCGTTCTCTGCTGCTGGTGGAAGGTTAGGAAACGTTCCTGAAGGACGACCTCAGCAGTAACAGAACGTCTGATGGTGAGTCATGTCAACCCACATGTAATTAATCAAAGTAGCCCATAATATAGTATGAAAGAGTAGCCTATAGAATGATATAGTAGCCTAACCTATAGCATTCCTATATCAGACAGATTTAAGTTTGAATAAAACTGTAAAACTGCTTCATCACAGTAACATCATTCATACTCCCACACCTCATCCAGACTTTCCTCCAACCCTTCCTCTTCATCTTCATCATCATCATCAACCAGCAGACTTTTCCCCTTCTTCTGCTTGGGCTCCCCGTCAGCTTTCTCCTGGGGAGGGAGACAGACAGACAGACAGGACATCATGGGTTTCATACAACATTTACAGTTTTTACAACGTTCAGTACATTTTCTAGTGTCGAAGGTTTTAACCCGTCCTTTTTGAACGGTTGTACTAATGTTTTTTTTTTTTGTTTTTTTGTCGTCCGTTCCAGAGGTGTGATCTCCCTCACCTCCTCCAGGTAGCTGATGTCCCAGGCTCGAAGTTCACTGTCTGCTGATCCCGTCAGCAGCCGGTTCTCCTGGTTCAGCAGCGCCATGCCCCACACCTGTCACACCAACACACCGACGTCATCCATCATCCGTCAATAAAACGAAGTCAAGGCGCGTGAGGAGAGAAACCTGCATGTGGCTACGTTCACACGTTACGTTACGCGGGGGACCTTTAATTTAAATCCTGTTTAGCTTCCTCTTCCTTCTGTGAAACAGGACGCCGCTCACCTCACTGCGATGGCCGACCACAGTCTTGAAGCAGTGCTGCGTGTCCAGGTCCCACCACTTCACAAAACTGTCCTTAGAGCTGCACAACAACAGAAAGCGCACACACACACACACACACACACACACACACACACACATTATTAATTTTGTCATTTACCTCATAAGCACTAATCAATTCCACCTGCAGGTTCAGACTGTTTGGTCGCGACTGTCTGGAGTGAAGTCGTGCAGCTTCGAGTCACAACCTTCCCATTATCCGCTCTGCTCACACATGTGATAGTGGCATGAATCCAGATTAATATAACATTAACATCAAAGGAGAAAGTGTTCTTTTGTTCGAAGCGAATGATGTCAAATGGACAGATGGTGTAAAAATCACAACAGGAACCCTTCAAATAAAGAGCTCTGAAGCTCTCGATGTCATCTGTCATGATGATGTTCCTCAATACAACTGCACAAAAACACGGAAATGTTGTCATTGTCCCACACCATCACATCTGGGTTCTGACACGACATGACAAAAGTTTCTTCTGCATCTGCGTCTCACGGCGGATCTAAAAAAAAATTACAAATACGAGAAATCTCATTTTTAAAAGAAGTTCATTCTTGATTGATGGAGTCAGCTCTAGATTTGCTCTTGCAGAACGTGTGAAGTGATTTTCAATCATGTGTTCTTCCTCTGACAGTGTAATTCACACATGGTGCAGAATGTTTGACAGATGTGATGACAGGATGCTAACGCCTCCTCAGGGTGACCACCGTCTGCTGCGTCGGACTGAACACACATTCCATTGTTACATGGATGGAAACACGCCGGCTTGTGTTACCTTGTGACCAGGAGGTTCTTGTCTGTGATGAACAAGGCCTGCGTGATGACGTCTTTATGGCCTTTCAGTCTGTACAGTCCACACTCATTGATGACGTCCCACACAATCACATCTGTGTCCTGAAGAGGACAATTTTCAAATCATATATAAAATTTTTCTACATCAACCTTGACAAAAGCCAAGAAACCCTCGACTGACTTACCTTGGACCCGGTGACGAGTTGAGCTCCCAGTCGGTCGTATTGTATCGCGCTGACAGCGGACTTGTGGCCGTTAAAGGAAACATTGCTCTCACCGTTCAACAAGCTAAATATCCGGACAGCTCCATCCTCGTAACCAACCGCGATATGGATGCCATCAGGTGAGGGACGGAGGAAGGTCACCTCATGCTTCTGGCCTTGCAGGATCAGGATCTAAACAACAAAACGTGCGATGGATGAAATCAGAAGGACATTTCAAGCATATTTTTTTCCTTGCAGCAGATCTGGACCTCATCAAAATCTCACCTTCTCTCCTTTTCGGACATCCCAGATGAAAACATGTTCACATGCTGCCACAGCAACATAACGCCCTTTCTCTCCCCCGCGGAGGGTCACATAGGCGATGTTGGCTTTTTGGCTTCCGATCACTCCAAAAACAGCGCTGGAAACGTAGCGCAGGTACTGCTTGGTCAAACCCATGACCTGCAACCTACGCTGATGAACTCTTGTTTCAGAGAGACAGAAAGAGGATTAGATTATTCAGGGCGTAGAACACCAACACCCACTACTCCAACAGGAAAGTTAAGTGCATCTGAGACAAATCATAGCCAAATCATATTTGTTTCTTCTAAATGTGTACTTTTGAAACTTTTGGCACCTGGTGGGTTTGGTCATACTAGGAACACGCCATAAAAACACACTGATTGATTACACAGGCCTACAAACATGGATTTATCTATCAAACATGGATTGATAGATGTCTTCCTCTTCTGTAATCAGTTTTATTATCTACGTACATATACTACGCCAAGTACGTAGCAGGATTGGTTTCACGCTAAGTTCCGTGTTACACATATTAAATATAATTTACATTATAATGTGACAACATTGACAGAAGCTCGTTTTAGCTAGCATTTACAGGTGAAAATTAACCTCTAAGTTTACTTTTCTGAATTTCTACCTAGGTACAGTAAGCTAGTCTCTCAGGTCAGAGGAGCATTCGAATAGTAAGTAATCATTTCCTGCGCGGTCGGGGTTTAGCCCTTTTTGTCAATCGAATTTATTCATTACGTGGTAGGCTCCGCCCGCCTAGAATGGATATTTACTTCGAATCGAGCGCACCTCGCCGCTAGACACGAATACTCCGTGGACCCACGTGGTGAGGTTTCGGGGTAAATGCAACTCATAAACCAGACACAGCGTAGATCTGAGTAAATTCGTGTTTTGCATTAAGTTGACCTTTATTTCCGACACAAAAGTCATTTTATGTTTGCTTAGTTTCTGCTCTTACCTCTGAAAACGGCTTCTAGCTTAACTTGTGTTGTCTGTTCTTCTGTTGCTACTCAGACTAAACTAGTCGATCACAAAGCGCCCCGAACGACAAGAGAAAGTCAAGCCTTCCTTCCCGCGATCAGGGTTTTTGTAAATCTGTTGCTTTTGTCTGGGCCTCCAGTAGAATTACGTCACGCACGGTTCCGCTTGCCATGCCTTTTAATTTAC
This sequence comes from Antennarius maculatus, assembly GCA_013358685.1. Taxonomy (NCBI): domain Eukaryota; kingdom Metazoa; phylum Chordata; class Actinopteri; order Lophiiformes; family Antennariidae; genus Antennarius; species Antennarius maculatus. The sequence goes on along the minus strand of CM023618.1, from coordinate 18,104,967 downwards.
TGAACTGTGTCGGTGCAATACGAATGAGAGTGATTCCAACATCTTGTTTATTTTATTGGTCGTCAGACATGTTAAGCTCACAGTTAATATTAACAAAAATATCGTGACGTCACAGCACCCGCCCTCTGCGGAAGGAATTAGTCAGCTGATAAGGAACTGAAGCACAGATGTATTATTTGCATAGAACAACACCGGAAGCGTGAATTATCCTTAAAAGTAAAAGCATGTGTTATTTTAACAGAACATGACGCGCAACAACGGGAAAGGACAGAGCAGAGAAATAAATTAAAAATGGTCGATAGAACACATGTGAAAGAGCTGTGTAATACCAACTATCATAGTATTCAGTCAGGTTTGGTACATAAAAATAAAGAATTATTTTGCATCTTCTGCCTTATCCTTTAAGGGACAAATAAATCTTTCTCCTAATGACATTTTTCTGATATTTAATGTGCTACTTTCAACACCTTAAGATGGGGTCAGTGGAACAGTAGCGATTGGCGTAGTTGATGATGCTTTTAGTTTACAGTTAGATTTCATATTATCTTCCAATGCGTGTGGGTCCACACATGGCCTATGCAATGCCTTGCAAGGCAAAGAAGGATGGATTATAAGGTGAATCTTTATAGACCTGATGTGTAACAGTCAATTTTCTCCAATAAGCTACACACACCCACGTACAAAACTTACTTTATCAAAGCTGGCAAAGCAATAGATGCTATTTTAAGAATTTTAAAGGTATTTAAAGAGATTTTTGAAATAGATTTTTTAGGTTTTTTACAAGTTGTAAGTTCTGCAAAGTTGTGATGCATATGAAAATCCCTCTCCAAATCAGATACAGTATTTTTTTTAAATGACGTATATTTTGAAAGTCTAAACCGGATATAGTTATATTGAGTAGTTAGCTTGACGTTCTCACAAGCGGCACCTAGCATAGTGGCTAGATTTGTAAACCTTGTAAAATTAACGTTTGACTGGTTTTGCAGTTACTTTGCTGTCTACAATGAAAACTCAGAGCATTTTATCTTGAGTCTGTAATCTGTTTTTGTCAGTATTAGTTATTTATTCCCTGTTTTTCGGCGTGGACATCACCTCTGTGAGGAGGAAATACAACTGCTAGGTAAGTTCGGCAAACTGCTGATTTTGCGCATGGAAGACACACAGGGTGTCCAAAACGTCTTTAGTCACTACGAAAGGAAGTTTTCCTCTCGGGGAGGGTCTCAAATATATCTAGGAAGCATTTTTGTCTGTTAGAGAGTTTGTTTTTTTTAACAGAAATGTGACTTTCTCTGGACCGACGCTGCTTCTTCATCGTCATGCTGTTGTGTCTGTTTAATGACATGCAGCTGTAGCAGAGACAGTAAACTGTCCTGTCATCATGTTTATTAAATATTACACATTCAAACAAAGAATAAAGGTGTTAAAGGTGGACTGGAGCAGAATTACATTCAATATTGATCATCTTCTATTCGCATTAAATGATTTGATGTAAAGTGGATTAAAAGCAGTAAATCTTCTCATCTCTAGATCTGGGAGAACATGGTGAAATTTTAGTTTTCTTTTTGGTAAGTCTGCTGATTTGAGGAAATTAACCACTGCTTAGAAGACTTACAACAGAAGAAGTCATACAATCAGATGTAATATTTGTTTGTTTGTATGCGAGATGTCTCAAAAGCTTATCAGTGGATTTTCATGACATTTTGATTTGATTTTTAGAGGCAGATCCATCTAACTATTTTTTGTTATATTTTTACGATTTCACAAATGAAAATACTAATCACTGTAGCTTTTTCAATATTTAAACTCCATCTTGATATAATTTCAAGTTGAAAATCTTTTGATTTGGGAGTCTAAGTGAGAATTTCCGACTGACTTCAAGTGAAAACAATCATTAAATTAAGAGAAAACTTTAAATCTATGAGGTACTTAGAATAACAATAATCTTGGTTGCAGCCACAGGAAAATCCACATTTAAACACCTCAGAGTAAATTGCCATTGGAGATGTGAGTTAGAATAAGTCTTTTGGGATTGAATGTTTTATTTCTTGCAGATCCGGCTTCAGCCTGCAGCGCCGGAGGGGGGGGATGGATCCTCTGGGAGCCCGCTCCCAGTTCGTGGACATCCAGACACTCCCCACATGGCAGCAACAGCTAGTTGAGGATGAGGATGGTGAGGGGACGCCGTTGGAGCGCAGCGATAGCTTGCTGGACCTGCAGGCGTTCCCCTCCCCCTTCCCCTTCAGGCCAGACATCAATCGCAAGATCATCCTGTTGTGAGTCACTTCATTCCTTCACATCTTGACACGAGCTGCTTTGGTTTGGTTTCATTTCGACACAGTTGGATTTTTTGAGTTTCCTCTTATGTGTCAAAGCTGCCACTCTCATAATGGAGATGCAGCAGATGAATAATCTAAGTTTGATCTACTAGGTAACCTTGTGAAATGATAGAACCTCTCCAAATCAAGTGCAAACTGCCTGCTAATCCTGTTAGCTCTCTGTTAGCAGTTCACATGCTGTCATCCTTTATGATCTGAACATAAAGCATGACTCGGTATACCAGTCACATGTCTCCAACAGAACGCCTTGTGCTCCTCACATGGTATGAAAGTAACCATTCTTTTAATACCCAGTTGGGGCTGCAGTCTGACGCTGCTTGCGTCTCTCCACCGCCCTCCGGACCAGTTCAGAGTCCGGATCACAGTAAAGCCTCTTGGTAGTGAAGCACATGATTGTCAGCGTGGTTCGACTGCAGCTCCTCTGTGAGACCTTGTTGCCGTAGCGACCCTGTGTTCAGTTATCAGGAACGAACACATTCCTGCGAGAGAATTAAACTTAACCGTGTGTTGTTTCCCTTTACTAAACTCACTCTTCACTTGGATTACCAGATTTAATTAAGATGCTAGCAGCCCTAAATTGAATATCAACTGCAATCCAGCTCTGCTCTAAATCTAATCATGATGCATTGAACTCTGGATTGAACCTCATTAAACCCATTTTTGTTTGACCTTTCACGTTTGGAATGGCTTGTTTTCACTTTCTGCCCTGAATGTAGTGAAGAAATGAAGTCAAAGTCTGCAGCCGTTTGTGTTTGAGCTGCACCTCCACTGAGTCTGTACAACATGAGCCGTGAAGTGCCGTCCTGCAGGACTGATGCATTATGGGCGTGTATGTGTTTTACAACCTGAAATCATTCCTGCGTCCTCGGTTTCTGGACCCTTTCCAAACTGTAATGGCTTTTTTCTTAATCCTGCTACAACTAAAAACCTTGTGGTTTACTACCCCAGATGCCAAACACACAACCTCCAGGTGGATCCAGAGGCCGAACAAGGGGGGTGTGTTTGCAGCTCCAGAAGCTGACTGTCTGCCAGTCACTCGCTGCTTGCATTTTGCACGACAAGTAATGTTTGTCAAAGAAAACCTTTGAAACTTGAGACGGAGATGAACTTTAAAGGATGTGAAACGGTCCGACTGCCAACAAGGTTATGTCTTTTTCTTTTTTTTTTGTTAACCATGGACGATGAACAAAGCCTCTTCCCTCCGTGTGCTGGCAGCTGAACGTATCCTGTGACTAAATTCTTTCCAAACATGCTCAAGCATTTCCTCATTGTTGTTTCCAAGTGTACCCTGAAGAATTATGTTTTCTCAGTGGTAAAATTTACATTCCTTTCTGACTAAATATACAACGCTGCTCGGTTGAGTGAGTGCAATTGACAGTTGATGTGCGTGGCTTTCACGATAAATGCTGATGAAGGTATAAAACACAGTTTTGGTCTGCCGTTTAAAATATATTAAACACAATGGTTTTGTTAAGATTCCTGAGATTTCAAAAAGACTTTTGTTCCAGCCAGCCTGTTTTTTTGGCACATATTCATGAAATGCATTTTGTTTCGGGCTCCTCAGTGTCGGCGATGTGTCCCTGTTGAACTGCACCGCCATCGTCAACACCAGCAACGAGTCCCTGAACGACAAGAACCCCGTGTCCGACGCCATTCATCAGCTGGCTGGACCCGAGCTGAGAGACGAGCTGCTGAAACTCAAAGGTTAGAAGCTGGAGACGGTTCCTGAAGTGGAGCTGGTCGCTGAGTCGCTCACTTGTCCTAAAGTGGGTTTTATTTGAGTGCAGGTTGTCGAACCGGGGAGGCGAAGTTGACCAAAGGCTTCAACCTGGCGGCGAGATTCATCATCCACACGGTGGGACCCAAATACAAAGCCAAGTATCGCACGGCGGCGGAGAGCTCGCTCTACAGCTGCTACAGGAACATCATGCAGCTGGCTGCGTAAGAGCCGCACGTCAGCTAGTTAAAATAGGCGACGCGGACGCGATCAGACACGCCGCACCTGAACGCGCGTTTATCTGACGCGTGGCGTGTTCCACAAACACCACAACATGCTTTCGTTTTTCTCTTGTCGAGCTGCCACCAGAGAACGTTTCATTTATTTCCTTCTTTCCGCTCAGATATGATTTTGTGTGATGGGGTGTTTGTGCCAGACGGCTGCATCTAAACACAGATTTGATGGAAGCCACTCAGTTCCTTCTCAAATAATGCAGCTGAAAAACCGCAGAAATAAAATCAGTGTTTGGAGGTGAGCTGCTCCTCTTTGAGGGGAGGAGGTGAAACTCAGTGATTTACCTGATAAGACACAGGAAAAAAGGAAAAAAAACGAATTAATCTTTTTATCATGTTGCCAATTAAAAGTCGGGGAAGTTTCTTTTTGCACAACGCGTTCTGGAACTTCACAGAAACGTCACAACCCTCTAAAGAAATAATGAGTTGTTTAAAATACACAGTTCTGCTAGTGGACAAATTAAATTGAAATGGGAATTACTATCATGTTATGTTGGTTGTGTGTGTTGTGTACTTACGCTGTTTTTCCATCGCCTCAGAGAGCAGGCGATGGCGTCAGTCGGCCTCTGCGTGGTCACCACCACCAAACGAGGTTACCCGCTGGAGGACTCCACACACATTGCTCTACGTAAGACGCTGAGGAACACACACATATACACACACACACAGCTCTTTAAAGGGAGGTGGGGGGGGGGGGGGGGGGGGGCGTTATCCAGGTCATGTCACCCCTGACCAGATTTGTGTTTGTGTTGACAGGAACAGTCCGCAGGTTCCTGGAGAATCACGGGAACAGTTTGGAGGCCGTGGTGTTCTCGGTCACGGACACGGAGGAGGTGTGGACGCAAGTCATAGCAGATTCTTTTCTTTTTCTTCCCCTCACCCATCCTGTCCGTCCCACACCGTCAAGTAAAGGTTGATAAATGTTGGGCAGAGGCTGTTATGTAACTGCAGGAGAAGTTTCAACGCTGGTTCCTCATTTGAAGTAACATTTCCTGTTGTCTCGCATCAGTACAAATTTTTTGCCATCAGTACAAATTGTGTGTGTGTGTGTTTCAGCCGGTGTTTAAGCGGTTGTTGCCTCTGTACTATCCTCGCTCTGAGGAAGAGGAGCGAACCTTCCTTCCTCTCATCCCAACTGACATCGGTAACTCTGAAGGTGAACCCGTGGTTCCCGAGAGGCAGATCCGCATCGCAGAGAAACCAGGAACCCTGGAAGGTACTGGGGGGTTTTCTTCTTAAATGTGCTATAATGTTGGTCACTTTCATGTCAGCCATCTGTTCATGAATCAAATCTTTTCTTTTTTTTTCTGGCTGATATTTCATCGGGTGTCAGATTGTCGTTGTGTTAATAACAGCTGATTCGATAAAAAGCTGCTGTGCTTTTATGATCGTCGGCGTCAGCAGCATGAATGTCACATTTAATTCCTTTCCACTTCTCATCTCCTACCAAAGGAAAGCATTTGTTGATTTCTGACTCCAGCTGAACTTTGACCGCAGACAGTCGACTGATTTCATTCCAGTTTGAGGCGCTGAGGCCAGCGGTTTAATACATTTAATCAGATCAATAAAAAATTAGATTAAATGAAAATCAGTCCTGAACTCTGGTTCTTCAGAGGGCACCAACCGGGTAAAGTTAATCGTTCATTCCTCCCCATAGACATGAAGACGATCCCTGTCAGGCCTCAAACCTCCACAAAACCCAACGTAGTTTAACTTCTTTTGTTTAGAAACCCAAACTGTGCCTCATCTTTAGTTTTCTGACCACGTGTTGGAAGCGTTTGTGCCTCCATTTCCAGTGCCACGACGTCTGCTGGCCGGAGCGAGCAGCCCTCTGTGAGCGATGCCCAAAAGCAACAGGCTGCTGCACACACACCGACAGAAACACATGTGCGTTTGGATGGAGATGTGTGTGATTCTACATGTGGCGGTAGAAAAACAAGCAGAGAAACAGACTCGAACCCGAGCCGGAGTTCAGTCTTCTGGGTTTCGGACCTCACCGGCTGCTTTGTGCAACAATAATCACACGCTTGTAAGATAAATTAGGATCCGTGAAGCCAAATAAATACACGCGAGCAAGCACACCCACGTAAATGTCAAAATAGTGGAGATTTTTGTTCCTGTTCTTCAGAGCTGTTCACAAATAAATAAGTGATCATGTTTCATGCGTATGTGTGCAGATGAAGCTGAAGAGGACGGTCTGGAGTCCGACCTGGGTCAGGTGGGGAATCACGCTTTCGCCCGGATGGAGGGCGACGTGGACAAGCAGAGGAAAATGATCCTGCAGGGACAGCTGTCGGAGGCGGCCATTCAGAAGCAACACCAGAGGAAGTAAAAGGAACACGAGCGGAAAATCAGCTGCAGAGGTTTCAAAGCTGAAGCTGAATTCACTTCTGTTTCTTTCAGCTACAATCGATGGTTGTGTCGCGCCAGAGCAGAGGATCTATCAGACATCGCTGCACTGAAAGCTTTATATCAAACTGGTATGTTTGTGTGTGTGTTGTGTGTTTTTGTGTCTTACATCGTCACACTCTCTTCGATTTATCATTTTTGCTGTGTAAATACAAAACAGAAATGACTCGGTGTGTTGTGTGGCTGCCAAAGCGTGGTGTGTGTTTGTGTGGGTGTGTGTTTGTGTTTGTGTGTTGAAACCGGTTGATCTTTCTCTAGGTACAGTTGTGGGACTCTGTCACTAGTTGCAGTAAAATCTCATCACCAGCAGGGGGCGATATTACCGTGTGTTTTAGTCCCTCTGCTCTGAGGGTCACCCACCAGTTTGCTGGTGACCTGATTTAAAATGATTTTGGAAAAATTCGACTGCTTGAGGAATCTACCAGATAAATATTTAAATAAATTTCTATTTTCTACTTACACTGTGTGTTTTCTGATTTAAGCTCATTTATAAACGTTAAGTATATCCAGTCCTGTGGATGAATATTGTCAGCTCAAGTAGATCATTCAGTTTTGGTTTGATAAAAGTTCCCAAAAGCTGAGATGACGCTTATATAACTTAAAGTTGCTGAATATGTAATTGATTAAACAGTAAATAAATTGATCTCTAGGGTTACGGACGAGGTTTTCAGTATCATTTGGTCATAATTTAATGGGTTTCTCCATCCCCAGGTGTAGATATGTACGGGAGGACAGTGATGGTTCTGGTCGGGCGAAACATCCCGGTGACCCTCATCGACCTTGAAAAGGTAACATAATCAAAGTTATTTCAAAATAAAGCTCCATAATGGATGAAAGAGTCTGATGTCATGTTTGTGAGCGCACACATTTACAATCCTTCATGTTTGCATGTGTTCTGCATACATGTTCCTCAGTTTTGGCTGATTTATCTTTCCATATGTTTCGTTTACGTGTTCAAACTGTACACATGTGCTCCACAACACTTCTAAACAAAGACTGCTTCTAGCAGTTTTGCATTAACCGATCAAAGGACGACTGGTTGTGTGTTCAGGCGCTGCTGTACTTCATCCACGTCATGGACCACATCACGGTGAAGGAGTACGTGATGGTTTACTTCCACACGCTGACCGGAGAGCACAACCACCTGCGCTCCGACTTCCTCAAGAGCCTCTACGACATCGTTGACGCCAAGTCAGTGTGACATCAAACACTCCTGTTAAACCGAGCCGGTAGCCGTAATGATGAGGAAAGGATGCACAGATGGGACAAAAAGTCAAATTAACACAATCTGAATGTGACGTTAGATATCTTCTGGGATGTTGCATTTCGTGCATGTTTGACATTTTCTACTATTTTCACATCTTCCAATTTGTAGACTCATTATTTAACACAGATGAAGCACTTTGGTCCAAGTGGAGTCAAATAAAACGGACAGTTAGAACAGATATTAGATTGATTCCCAGTGTTTTAGCCTTTCATCTTTCTAATTTGTCATATTCTCTACCACACACGGTCATTGGATAAGAAAACTCTGGAGCTGTTGCTTCATCCTCCCTCCCACGAGGATGACTTGAACATTCTATGCTGCATAATCTGGCTGTGCAGTTATTTGGCTAATGCTACTGGCGGGCTACATTTGTGTTTTTTAATAGCCAGAACTATATTTCAAACATGGACCATGAGGCAATGATGCAAAAAGTGACAGAAAGGGTTCCAGTTGGAACAAAGGCTGACGGCTTTGATGGCTTCCTGGCATTTTTGTTGTTTCTCTGTTCACAGCAAAAAGGACATTTTGTCTAGCCAGACCTAATATGTTAATGAAACATTTAGTAAAAAATGAGAACCCTGTGTTGCCCCATCAGTGATAAATTTATACCTCAATACGATCATGTGTGCAAAATGCAGCGTCGCCTGCCAGACCTGGCTGTCATCTGACCTTCATCTGGCCTTTCTTTGGCTCTGACTCGCTGCTCCTTTGAATGCGCTGACATCTGCAGCTGCATTGAAAGTTCAGATAGATTGTTCATGCTACAGCATGACACGCCAAGGTTACAGTGTTTAGACTTTTGGAAAAGCAAAAGGAGCAGCGAAACGTTTTGTTTCATGGTTGGTTTTGGAAATCTGGCAGCCATATTAGGACCAGGAAAGCCAAACTTGGAATGCGTTCTGTAGTGATGTATTGGCTATGACTCAGGCTTTAATGAGACGCTTCAAAGTTTTGAAAGTGGATCCTTGTTCAGATCCAGATCTTTCATATAAATCACTTACATAAGCAATTGTTCAACTTTGTGTTTGTTTGTGAAAGTGTTAAGTTGAAGAGTTACCGTTGAGTTTTCAAAGATGCCAAATATGTGAAGCTGAATTGCAAAGTCGAAACATCTTTCTTGAATCTGAGGTGCAGATTAAGTAATGTTTCGTAGCTCTCAGTTGAGATATGAAGTACCTCAAGGTTGGGTTACCTGGTGCCTGAACTTTAAACTATGTTTTATTGTACAGCACTATAAAACAAGGTTTATTTTTACATTTTTTTGATATATTCAGTTACTGGTGCAGAAGACATCACCAAACGGCATCCGACAGATTTCCAGCCAGGCGTTTATGCATGCATTTTTCATTTGTGGTTAGTTTTACATATGGGACAATAAGAAACATCAACACAATGCTAATTGTGATTACTTTGAACGATGTTCAGGTCTTTTGCAAGAGCAAACAAAAGTGAGTTTCGTCGTGTTTAACTACCCAGATAACTTCTTGGTAACATCCTTCATAGTTTAGAGTAACTTCCGTCTTCATGTCTTATTTCAACACTGTCACAGAATTGTAATTGTAAATGTTATAACTCATGATATTTTGCATATTTAGCTCCACAGCTTTCATTATTGCCTCCAAATCCAGTGGATGCTAAGAAATGCACCTAGAATTGTATGTAGGTAGGTTAGAAATAAATTGCGTTGATGGTTTAATCTTTAATTGTTCTTACCACGGTATTCTGTAGCATTGATAAAATACCATTCGATGTAAAAAACAAAGAAGTTCCGTTGTTTAATGGATGGATTCAACATCACTTCTTCTGTCTTTTATCAATGTAACTAAATGAGCTTCTGTTTCAACCATTATACACCTTTCAGCTCTGGCGTTCCTCTATTCATGTCTCTCTGGGACTCATCCAGTCAGTCTAACAAACCTTTCTTAATATTTTCTGTTTGGCAAATTCAGTCAAAGGCTTTCTTTTTGTACGGGATTGTGTGAGTTTGTGCTCTTGATGTTTACCTTTCGTTTTTTTCCGGTTAATACGTTTTAAAAAATTCTGGATTGACATGCGTAATTCATTTGTTGAATATACTGTACATTATAGTTGTTGGCAGAATCTGGCCTTTAGACTATACTCTTGACTTTGTACTCTGGACTTAAGAATCTGGCCTTTAAACTCTGGACCGTAGACTCTGGACTGTAGACTCTGGACTGTAGACTCTGGGCTTCAGACTCTGGGCTTCAGACTCTGGGCTTCAGACTCTGGGCTTCAGACTCTGGGCTTCAGACTCTGGGCTTCAGACTCTTTGCTTTAGGCTTTAGACTGGGCTGTAAAGTTTTTGCTTTCGGCTTTGGGTTATGGCCTTTAGACTGTGGACTATAGACTGTGGACTGTAGACTCTGGGACTGTAGACTCTGGGCTTTAGACTGGGCTTTAAACTCTGGGCTTTAGACTCTGGGATGTAGACTTTGGGCTTCAGACTCTGGCCTTTAGACTTCTGACTCTTTGCTTTAGGCTTTAGACTGGGCTGTAGACTCTGGCCTTTAGACTGGGCTTTAAACTCTGGGCTTTAGACTCTGGGATGTAGACTTTGGGCTTCAGACTCTGGCCTTTAGACTTCTGACTCTTTGCTTTAGGCTTTAGACTGGGCTGTAGACTCTGGCCTTTAGACTCTGGACTCTGTAGACTTTGGGCTGCAGACGTTTTGTTTTAGGCTTTAGGCTTTAGACTGGGCTTCAGACTCTTTGCATTAGGCTTTGGGCTATGGCCCAGTGAGATCACTGATGAAGGATTAGTTAGGCTTCATATGATTGTGTATTTGGATCTGTTTAACTAGAAAATCTATGCCATGGTTCTTTTTTATTGTTTTTTCTTTGGATGGTTGTGTATAATGTACTTTACAGCAGCATGGGGCCAGGCAGTCCCAGTGGAAACCAAACCCCATCCTCTGGTACTTGCTGTGCTAGCTGTATTAACCACTAAGTGGAGCGTATGACCAGCTCCTGGTTTGTTTTCTGGCAGTCTGGCTGTTGTCCAAATCTGCAACTATAAGAATCCCAATTCAGACTTGGTACGGGGGTAAAAATGAGCGAAAGACACACTTTAGTCAACTGGTTTTGCTACCTTCTGATCAAGTCCTGTTGCTTAGAGGAAACACAAGTTGACATGGTGCAGTGGTCTCTATCGAGTGATTGCCCTCCACTCAGTCTCGATTTTGTCAGATTCGCTTGTTGTTCCACTGTCGCCAGTGGATAACTATTGGGAAAAACAAATCCTGTCTGGGTTTTGGTTACACAATGGCAGATGTGCTTCTTTGTGCCGTAAATCACATCTTAAGTTTCAGGGAAAATGCTTGTTGAAGACAAAATGGCATCTGAGGATGTCCTGTTTCACCCGGTCTGTTTATTTGTTGGTTTGTTTTTACCAGCGCTGCATAAAAGTACTGGACTGATTTCCAGAAAGCATGGTGTAAGGATGGGCTGCAATCCCAGAATCAATCCATAAAATCTTAATGTGGATCCAGATGAATTGGTGGGTCTGGGATTTTTCCCCTTCACCAATTTGAGACAATGCTAATTTCAAGATTTAGCCAACTTGTACTAAAAGCTGCCAACTAATCTCTGTGAGCCGTGGTGAAGGGTGGGGCATTTTCTCCTAGCCAACCTGACAATAATCAGAACCATTTAAGATGTAATGCATCAGTCTTCTTGTCATGGCCCCCACCCCATGCAGCCTGTGTTTGGTTGAGATTATCAGGTGCAGAACTTGAAAGGTTGAACATGTTTCAGTACAAGAAACCATTTGTCTACCTTATTGAGCACAGTGGTTGGCTCTGTTGTCTCACACCAAGAAGGTCCTTGGTTCGATTCCACCTAGGGCTTTTCTGGGCCCCCGTGTCTGTGTGGGTTCTCTCCGGTTCCCCATCTTCCTCCCACCTCCAAAAACAAGCAGTTTGGTTGAATTGGTCGCTCCAAACTTGTGTGTGAATGGTTGTCTGTCTTCCTGTGTGGCCTTGCGATGAGCTGGCGACTCGTCCTGGGTGTACCCCACCTTTCACCCATAGCCAGCTAGGAATAGGTTCCAGCATAACCCATGACCCCGCAAGGCAGATGAGCAGACGAAGAAGAATGAATAACTGGTTCGATTGCAAAGCTTTGACTAGCGGTAGAATTGGCACGGTGTTGTTTCATGGGTCGCTGCCAAACGCCTCTAGACTCGTAGACGAAGATGATTGACATGTCACAGTAGAAAATATATAATTTGCTTAGCCTGAAGAATCTTCAAGCTCAATTGGTGTTTCAAAAACACAAATCGAGTTTTTTCTTCTCTTCCTGTCTTTTCTGCTCCACTTCTAATCCAAGCGTTGCCCAGCAAAGCCCCTCTCGACTGCACTCGGTGTTATTTCATTTTCAGCGTGGTTGGTTTTATTTTCAAATAGTTTGTGTTGCATCTGCAACAATTGTCAAACAGCCCACCAGGAATAATCCCGTTACTCCAGATGGCCGGTTCAAATATGGTTTCTACTTCTTCCCCAAATCTTTCACCGTGGTCTGTGACTAATTCTGCAGAAAAAAAATCCTCCACTCTTCTTGGCCTTGGCATCTCCATCTTGTTCAACCCAGCAAGCCGTTGATTTGCTGCAGATGCACGTTGGCTCCGAACGACCAAGCCAGCAGACAGAAAGCCAAACATGAATACGAAAGTTTCCAAAACTCTCTGGCTAAGTGTGGAGATGCTGATTCCTCTCCAAGAGAGATGTTCTTGTGAGTTTGGGTCCCATGCTGGACCAGAATGCCAGAATATCTGTGTCGTCGATTTAGAACTGATCCCCTGCTGAGGCCATAAACTAGAAAAACGTGGCTTCCTATTTTTGGCTGTCCCTGTGTGGTGAGAAAACGGATTGATTTGGGTCTGTTGGTGTCATTTCGCAGCCGCCATGTTTTCGCCGTCTCGTAGAAATCAGTGGGTAACTTGTGATTTGTGGCTCTATCTCCAAAACAATGAAGCTGAGACTGTGTTCCCAATTTGAATGTTTGCCGACCTCAGGATTGTGTCTTCTACATCTTGCCGCTGATGTGGTTTTCTTGTTTATCGGGTCGTGATGTCCAGTACACACTGGGAGGGCTTGAGTTCCAGGTTACTGATGGATTTCTCCCAGCTGGACGAGGCTGAGCTAGAAGGCGTGATGTTAAGGTATGGGAGATTTACAGGCGGATCGGCGGTTTGGGTCAGTTGATCCAGAACTCGGTGGGAAAACTGGTGTCTTGTGGTGAAGCTGTTAAGTTTATTACAGAGCTCACAAAACGTTCACAAAGTCAGGGAATGAGATCATGGAGACGACGGCTACAAGGAGTTTCCAAGTCGAATCAAGGTATTTCTGAAAGTTGATTAGTTCTGATCAGAACTGCAGACCGGAGTCCAGTGCCCTGATTCTACCGGATCAAGAGTCAAAGCCACCTCAAAACCCCAAATAATTACAATAATCATCAGGGGACCATGAATGTCTCAGCTCCAATGATGATCCATCCGTTGGCGAGTTTGGTTTTGATGAATCCTGCAGACAGAAATAATCGTCCCAAAGCCCGCTAATTAGAATTACCCGAACCTGCTGACAGTCATCAATCCTCAGTCGATCAAATTATAGCAGATGGATTCCATTATCTATATCTGCTGGTGGTATTAAATCCCCAAACGTAACGTTGGCCTGTTAAACAAGCGAGCACAGACTAAATGGATGGTTTGAGCAAATGCAAGTCATCATTCATTGGGAATAGTTCTTCCTGTCGGCTGCAAAGCGGTGAAGTTGACACGTTGGGTGATTTGATCAAGGACTGAAACACGTTTTCTCACTCCTGAGTTGCTGTGACGCCAGATGTGTTCGATTCAATGTCCAAACGCTCTCCCAAAATGTGTTAAAAAGGACAAGAAATGGATCTAAATCCATCTATTTGTCAGTTTTGCTCTTGAATAATGTGAGACGGGCGCTGACGCATCAGCTTCGTGAATTTTTGAAAACCGACATCACAAATTTATAGTTTCATCTTAGAATAAGGTTTTTATTATTTACCAAAACAGATTTGGAAGTGTAGTTTTTAGAGAATGTTACCCAAATGTCACCGACAGGAGGAAATACATCCCATGAAAACACAGCTGGGGCTGAACTCGTATTTACAGCAGCAGAGCGAACTGTTTGTCAGGATGTTAGTGGACATTAAGGATAGAAAGAACTGATCTTTTTATTTATTATTGCATTAGCAAAAGTGGTTGATAGTTAGCGTTAGCTTGTCATTCTTGTCTAGGCACACATTACCAAAGCCGCTAGCTACTATAAAAATTTTCTCCAATCAGAAAAGCTCACAGCAGGTTTCAGGATTTTCATCGATTTATTATTCCTGAGGTTTTCTCTTTTATGTGTTGCAGATTTAAAAAGAACTTGAAGGCCTTCTACTTTGTGCATCCGTCATTTCGCTCTAAGGTAAGGTGAATTATTAATCCGGTTGGTGAAATTAGTCCTTATATAACCAGAATAATCCGTCCAGAGAGATGCAGCCGGAGCAGATGTGCTGTCTTTGACGGCTTTCTGGTTCCGATCTGTTGTTGTTTACTGGAATTCCACTATGTTTTTTGCTCCAAACTTTTCATTAGGAATAATTGAAGTCAATTAGAAAATATTTCCGTCCACATTTGTCTCGCTTACGGCAAAATTATCCTCCTGGAAACGTGGAATCCAGATCAGAACCACGACTGAAGCATTTGCTTTCTCGTTCCTCTGTTCTCACAAGGTCTCCACGTGGTTCTTCACCACCTTCACCGTGTCGGGGGTGAAGGAAAAGGTACGTTACCTGGACAACCTGCAGCAGCTCTTCACCTGCATCAAACCCGAGCAGATCGACATCCCTCCGTTTGTCCTGGAGTACGACACTCGAGTGAGTGGGACGCTGTTCAAGCACACACAAATCCATCAGCGAGGCTATTATCCTTTAAAAACAGTCTGAACTGAAAGTTGAGTATCGAGTTACCCCCCAAGAAAACCACTTAACTCCAAAGATATAAATCGCAGCTTTAAATATCTTCGCGGCCGGAAATCAGTGACAGACATCTTTATCATATTTCTGAATGTTTGTCAGGCTTGTGTTTGAGCTACACACTACATAGGACCCTGTTCTTTGTGTTATAATGGAAACCAAATGTCCCACTCGTCCCCCCCGTCCTCATGCATTACTCTTAAACACGGAGACATGTTTACTCCCCTGTGAGTTTTACTCCATCCGTCAGCTGTTGTTAGAGGAAAAAGAACTACAGCTGAGAGGGAATAAGAAAGAAAAACCCAACAAAAATGACTGTTTCTGTCCTTTTTATGTCGCTGATGTGATCCAGAGAAGACGGAAATGGAGACGCAATCAGCTAATTACATGTTTTGTGTGTGTGTGTGTGTGTGTGTGTGTGTGTGTGTGTGTGTGTGTGTGTGTGTGTGTGTGTGTATGTGTTATTAATCAGTCACTCGACAATGGGAGTTAAATTGAATCGTCCAGGATGTTGATTTTGCCTTAGATTTGGCCTCCAGGCTGCAGATAATTGAATGAAGTCATGGGTATCGGTAACGATTCTCTGCTGCCGCTGCAAAAAGAGACAATTTCACCGTGTTTCAAGAGCAGTTGGGTTCTTAAATCTGAACCTGAAGCGACCAATTGTGTGTGTTTTCTGGAAAGCCCCACGTCGGATCCAAAGTCGCCCGTTGTAGTTTTTATCTGTCGTAGGAAGAGTCATCATCTTCACGTCTGTAAAGCGAGAGCAGTGCTCTACTCAGCTGAACCTCTCTCTTTCTTAACGTTGTTTTGTTAAACTTTTCCTGCATCAGAGCAAAAACAATCAAACATTTGAGTTGGATTTTGATTTCAAATATTTTTTGACATGTGCAAACCCACAGATTGAGTGAAAAGAGGCATGTTTCTGGTCACGGTACCTTTTTATTTATTTTTTTTTCCTTTTTTTGAAGCTCGTTCTAAGTCAAGCCTCACGCGTTCCAGCATTCAGATATGTCGAAGCCAAACATGTGAAAATGAAACGGGACACGCTAAAGGCGTGAAATTAAATTACATACAAACTGTGTTGTTTGTGCGCTAACTGGAGCTGAAGGTTACGCCTGTGCAGGAATATCTAGACCAGTTGGATTTATGTGGGAGGACACGTTCAGGCGTGGACATCGCTGTCTTAAAGTCTCCCACACTTGGGTTGATCTGGGTTATTCTCGGTCTGAAGCGATGATGGACGGTCGGACTCGGCAGCGGCGTTCACACCAACACCTGTGCGTTGTTACCCAGAATAATCGTCGTGTTCTGCTCTGATTTACGGAATTCTCTCTGCTCACACAGCTGGGAAAACGTCTCAATCGCTTAGCGAAGAGATATCGAATACACTGCCGACAGTTTATGGTGAACTTAAAGACCTTAAAGCGGCTGCGATTTATAGTTTTACAATAACAAATGTCTCAAATGTATGCATTCGACCAGGATCATCAGTCCCAGCCTGCATTCCAGGCTTTTTTCCTTGACGGCGTGTATATCAGCGATAAATGAAATGTTCCATTAGAGAGAGTTATTGTTTTGGCTCAAGCTCCTCGTCCACAACTTAAAGTAATTCGTCCAATCAGAGCAGAGTCTGATGACGTTATTCTCTGGAGTGTTCATGTATCACAGACCTGCTGGTTAATGACGGCGATGTCACGTGAAGTTGGGAAGCGAGACGTTAAGTGAAGCCACGACGTCTGAAAACGTTGTTCACGTCTCTTTACAGCGACTTCTTCACTTATACGTCACGTCTGTCTTTTAATGTTTCCACTTTAAACCTTTGTTTTGGTTGCGGTTGCCTTGGCAACCTCGGTATTACCCCAGGAGAGATAATGCAGATGGTGCAAAGTGAGGGACTTGTGTGTTTTTGCCCCCTGCTGTCGTTTCGCATCGTCTTAGCCAATCACAGCCGAGCGCCTCGAGTCGACGACCTGTTTCACTTTTTGTTTGTCTAATCTGAGGCTTAAATTTAATCTGGAGCAACTCCTCTTCCTGTAGTCTGTGTTAACTTGAGCTCTCTCCTCCTCCTCAGGTGAACGGACCCTACCAGCCCTCCAATCTGTGACGGGAGACAGATCGGACCTCCCCCCCGCCGGGGTGACGACGTGGTCAGACGGAGGCCTTTTATGGACGTCCTGGTGCCTGTTGGGTCTGAACTCCTAACCCCCCCTCCACCCCCCCCAAACGGCTGCGAACCAGCGGAGGAACTCTCCTTTTGTTCTGTTCCTGCCAAAAGGACAAAATTACCCGTCACAACCCACGTCTAAGCAGCATGTGGCCCGGCGAGGGCTCATTATCACTCGCCACAGACTATTTGTGGATCCAGTCTGGTTTCTGGATTACGCCTCACGACCAGAGTTCTGATTCAGCAGTTTGCTAAATATGATTTATTGTGTTAAACCCGACAGTTTCTCAAAGGCCTTCACATCGTGCGGTGGTCATCAGACGCCATCCGTCCGTCCGTCCGTCCGTCCCGGGACGTGTTCAGATGCTGGATTTAAGTTGTTCAGATGTTCTCTGGGTGGGGGTGACACCTACTGACAGCCAGGAAGTTGGAAATCCCCACCAATCGGGCGTGAAAGCAGCATCCGCTTTTTGAACTGTGGTCAAGTTGGAAAATCCCAGGAGAGAAGGAGAAACGGCAGAAGAACACACTTCCTGTGCAGCAGGAAGTAACACGTATTTAAAACGCAGGCTCCTGTGACAGAGTCGACGCCCCTTTGATGTGATGTCAGAGATCTGCATGACGTCATCGTTCAGAGACCAAACTTTTTGTTTTGTTTCCCCACTCACATGAAGTTTATGATTTCCCACATTCTGGTGTGTCTTGAAGGCAGCAGGGCTTCATGCGTTCGTACCAGATGTCTGTTTTGTTGTCCTTCGCTGAGAACCGATCGACTCAACCTGTCGATTGATCGTTGAGTTTTAACAAGCAAACGTCAAAGATTTAGCGTTTCACTTCATCTGAAGGTTGAAGTTGCTGCTTTTTCTGTTTTGTGTTGTTAGTAAATTCCAAACTCGCTGCTTTCAGCTGCACAAACATTTCGCCTTCGCCCCGTCTCACATTCGTCACTCGTTCTTGACACTTTATTGACCAATCAGCAAGTTGATTGATTTAGAAAAAGCTGTTTGCAGATGTTTTACAGCTCTCGTGTCGGCGGCTCGTAAACCGACTCGTCTCTCACTGAACTTGTTCCTGAAGATCGGTCCAGCAGCTCCTCTTCCTCGTGTCGTCAGGAAGGCAGGAGGAGGAAGAAGCCCCTTTCACAGCCGTCCTCACTTACTAGAAGCTGAAAGTGAAATTCCCTTCTCTGCTAACCGCTGGAGTTTGAAGTTGTTTGTGCCGGTTTGTTAAGTTACGCATTCAGTTTGCACAGTTTTACTCAGTTTTTCATGATGAAGAGGCGATTTAGTCAGACTGGAGGTGAATGCTGATTAGATGTACTGAAACATTCCTGTTCCGACCTCACCGGTCTGATAAGACGTGAGGCGTTCGCCATAAACGTGATCACGTGTGAGTTTGTGTCGTTGGGGGCGGCGCTGAACGTCACGATTCTGAGTGTCTTTGAATCGATAAAGGAAATCATCGTCTCGAGGACGCGTGAGGGTGTGGAGCCTGAATCGACCAATCAAAGAAAAAGCCGTCAGACGAACCCAACAGCTTTTTGATGTCTTTATTGTTTTTCTGAAAGCTCGTGGAAATCAGAGTGATTCTGAGAGAAATGCTGTAAAATGAAAAGAATTTCCTTCCTGCTTTGAGAAAAATCAACTTCTAAGGACTA
Source organism: Antennarius maculatus (assembly GCA_013358685.1). Taxonomy (NCBI): domain Eukaryota; kingdom Metazoa; phylum Chordata; class Actinopteri; order Lophiiformes; family Antennariidae; genus Antennarius; species Antennarius maculatus. The sequence continues at coordinate 18,086,111 of CM023618.1, read as the reverse complement.
AACTGAGGAGCTGTTAAAAATATCTTGACTACGTCTGTGAAGCTTCAGATTCGGCGTCGCTGCTTTTGCTTTAATCGTCTCCATTACAAAGAAATGATTACAAAACTTTAAGTCTTTACTTCTAGAACTGTGATCATGTAAGAATGTATATAAAAGATGAGCCTTCATGGAAATGTATATTATTTTGTATTATTTTAAGGTACCTTTGACCTCTACGTGACTTCATTATTTTCTTTTTTCTTTTTTAAAAGACATTATTTTCCTGTAATATTTTAATTACTAAGTGAATTCTCTTTTAAAAACAAGAACAAATCTGAATAAAGCTGAAGACAAAGATAATAAATGTCGTTTCTCGTTTCATGAGCTCCACCGCGAACACCACACGGCCCACTAGGGGGCGCTCCATCTATCTCCTGATGCATCCAGAAACGATAATGGAACAAAAAAATAAGTCAACTGGTTTCTTTCCTTGGGGGGAGGGTCTCATATGTTACACAATTACAAAGCGTGTTGTGTCAGTGTGCGTCGAGTTGGAGAATTCTGTCTTGACGTCAATTCGGTCATAAATCATTCGTCTTCCTGCTGCTGAAAGCTGATTGGGATCAAAACTGAAATCCTTATGATGACAATTTGCAGTCCAGGACAGTTTAGTTGTTGCACAAGGAATCTGTGCAGCAGCCAATCCGTCAGATGTTCCTTCATGGATGTCCTGAAGTCAGGAAACCTCCAGCGGTCTTCTAGCAGGATAGAAATCCTTCTCCGAAACAACGTCAGTATTTCTGTGGCCTGTTATTCCCACTGCAGACGTAAATCTTAAAAAAAAAAAAACTCTTAAATAGTTATTTATCTTAAAAGCTGAGACATAAATGTCACTAAAGCAAGTAAACTGTTATATTTTATTGGGACTACTTTCAGCTAGCTGTTAATTCACTTTCGGTGTGGGGGAAGTTTTTACGGCAGACTCTATAAACCTCAGTGTTCCTCTTTCTGGTAATGAGGCACAGAGGAATACCACACTTCAGGATTTTCTGACACAAAACTGAGATTTAGTCTCATTTTCCTGAGATTTGTCTACAGAATTTAAAATTCCTCACCAGTTGAGTTACGTTCACATTCAAACTTCATCCGGTTCAGATGCTTCCTGCTCTTTCTCATGTCTGATGTTTAAAATGTGTTTTCCATTCAAGAACCAAAGATGGAAACACATAAGTGGTCGAATACGAAGCAGGTGTTGCACTCTGAGTGCCCCCACCCACACCCCCACCACTCTCACCTTTCCTCCGCAGAAAACAGCATCATGTTCCAGGAAGTGGCGTTGTGAGGTTAAAAAAACACACACCTCCATCCTCCACACCTCCCTCCCCCGTCACCTGCCCACATCCTGCTGACCGCTGTGACCCCCTTTCATCATGTCTCATCTTCGTCTTTTTAATCACTCCATTCGCTCTCGCTGGATTAAAGTGCTGAGCAGGGGATGAGGATGAAAGGATGCTGCTGTCCGCTCTATAAATGAAAAGCTGCGGCGAGTGGAGGAGCAAATCCATCTTTTATGGACCTCCTTCCGTGACAGGTAGGGATTAGCTGCTCGAAACACGGAGGTGGACAGAGCAGGATGACACAGGAAGTCACCGGCCGCCTTTGGCTCGAGCACAAATGATGTCCTAAGAGGAAAAAACACGTTTCCAATCACACCAAACACACCTTTCCTCATCTATGCAACACTGCCTACAATGAACCTGCATGATTAAATAAGATATGAGAGGGAATTGTCGCTGAAACCATCAAGTTTCACTGGTTTTTATGGCTTCATAACTTGCAAAGGTGAGCAAATGTGCTGATAAGTGTCTACTTCACACACAGAACTGAAGTTTGCTGTCTATTACTATCTCATCTTGTCAAGCAAATCCATGCATTCTTGATATGGACACATGCATGAGTCACCTGGGCGGCAGCTGTTAAGAACATGGGAAGATGGTAAGGGGGAGGCTGCAAGCGAGAAGGATTCCTCTGCAGGTTGGTTTGCTTTCTTTATTTTTTTTACAACAGAAGATCGACACATTTGCACAAATCCAATAGGAAGATAAACATGCAAATGATGACATCAGATGAAATGCAGACTCTAGGGATAAAAATGTGCAGTCAAATTTGGTCTTAGACTTGTGATTGAACCTCCAATAGACTTGATAAAAGCACCTACAGCCCCTCCGATCACCAATGGAACATTCAGACACATTCACACACCAGTGGGTGCCCCACTGGAGGCAAAGAGGGTAAAGTGTCCTACCCAAGGACACAACAAGTGACTAGGGGAGCGGGAATCAAATCGCTGATCCTCTACCACTGAGCCACTGCCACCCCAATCATTAATCATTAATAACCCTTTCATGAAATACATAATAACTTAATGAAATAAAGAGCGCTATTTATGAAATAGATTATAAGCAACCAACCCTCTCTGGGATCTTCACAGAAAAAAAAGCCTTGGACATTGACTTTCTGTTGTGCTATGGAACCACCTATCGACCCGCCCACCCACCGACCAAAGGAACAAACAAATGAACGGATGGACAGACAAACGAAAGAACAAACAAAAAAACAAAACGAATGAACGAACAAATGGATGGATCGAAAAAAACATTTTTTCGATGGACCAACCCAAAAGAATTTTTTCAACCAACCAACTGCAAAAAACTTTTTTAGACCAAGTAAAAAAAAACTTTTTTTAGACCAATTAAAAAAATATATTTTATAGAGTGAGTAAAAAAAATATTTTTTCAGAGCGACTAAAAAAATGTTCTTTCAGACCGACTAAAAAAAATTTTTTTGAACCAACAGACAAAAATTTTTTAGACTGACAAACCGATGGAAAAAAATTGTTTAGACCGACCGACTGACCAGACCCAAATTTTTTTAGATCAACTACAAAAAAATGTTTTAGACCAACTAAAGAAAAACGTTTTTGTAGACCGACTAAAAAAATATTTTTTTAGAAAGACAAAAAAAAAAAATTTTCAGACCAACCAAAAAATATTTTTATAAGGCGACTAAAAAAAATTTTTTTCAGACCGACTAAAAAAATTTTTTCAACCAGCCGAAAAAACGTTTTTGGACTGACCGACCAAAACAGATTTTTTGAGCGATCAAAAAAAAAATTTATTTCGACTGACCGACCGACCAACCGAAAAAAAATAATTTAGACTGACTGAAAAAAATAGTTTTTAGACCAACAAACCAATTGAAAAAAATTGTTTGGACCGGTCCAAAATTTTCTTAGAACAACTAAAAAAAACTTTTATTAGACTGACTAAAAAAATTTTTTTTCAGAACAAAACATTTTTTTAAACCAGTCAACCAATTGAAAAAAATAGTTTAGACCGACCGACTGGACCAAAATTTTTCTAGGCCAACAACAAAAAAGTTTTTTTTAGACCAAATAAATAAATCTTTAAGACCAACTAAAATATATACTTTTTAGACGCTTAAAAAAATTTTTTTCCAGACCAACCAAAAAAATTATTTTTTCCAGACCGACCAAAAGAAATATTTTTTTTCCAGACCAACCAAAAAAATTATTTTTTCCAGACCAACCAAAAGAAATATTTTTTTTCCAGACCAACCAAAAAAATTATTTTTTCCAGACCGACCAAAAAAAAATTTTTTTAGACCAATAAACCGATGGAAAAATTGTTTAGACTAACTGAGCTACCAGACCAAAATTATTTTAGACCAATTACAAAAAAAATGTTTTAGACCAACTAAGAAAAACCTTTTGTTAGATTGACTAAAAAAATATTTTTATAAGGCAATTAAAAAAGTTTTTTTCAGACCGACTAAAAAAATTTTTTTAGACCAACCAAAAAAACATTTTTGGACCAACCGACCAAAAAAGATTTTTGGACCGATCAAAAAAAAACATTTATTTCGACTGACCGACCGACCAACCGAAAAAAAATAATTCAGACTGACTGAAAAAAAACGTTTTTAGACCAACAAACCAATTGAAAAATATTGTTTGGACCGACCAACTGACTGGACCCAAATTTTCTTAGAACAACTGAAAAAAACTTTTATTAGATTGACTAAAAAAATATTTTTTCGGAACGAAAAAACAGTTTTTTAGACCAGTCAACCAATTGAAAAAAATAGTTTAGACCAACTGACTGGACCAAAATTTTTCTAGGCCAACAACAAAAAATTTTTATTTTCGACCAAATGAAAAACTTTTTTAGACCAACTAAAAAAAACTTTTTTTAGACCAACTAAAAAAAATTTGTTTTAGACGCCTAAAAAATTGTTTTTTCCAGACCGACCAAAAAAAATTTTTTTAGAGCGACCAAAATTAAATTTTTTCAGACAGATTAAAAAAATATTTTTCAGACCGACCAAATAAATTTTTTTGGACCAACCGAAAAAACATTTTTGGACCAACCGCCCAAAAAGATTTTTGGACCGATCAAAAAAAAAACATTAAAAAGACCGACAAACTGATTGACAAAAATAGTTTAGACCGACTGACTGGACCAAAACTTTTCCAGGCCAACAACAAAAAATTTTTCTAGACCAAATGAAAAACTTTTTTAGACCCACTTAAAAAAAAATTTCTTTTTAAACGCCTAAAAAAATTATTTTTTCCAGACCGACCAAAAAATTATTTTTTTAGAGCGACTAAAAAAAATTTTTTTTCAGACAGTTTAAAAAATATTTTTTAGACCAACAAACCAACAGAAAAAAATTGTTTAGACTGACTGACCTACCGGACGAAAATTTTTTTCAGACCGACTAAAAAAATATTTTTCCAGACTGAGTAAAAAATTTTTTTCAACCAAACGACAAAAATGTTTTCGACCGAGTGACTGAAAAAAAAATTTTGGACAAAACGAAAAAAAACCTTTTAAACTGAGTTAAAAAAAAAAAAGATATGTTTGAGACACTAAAAATTTTTTTCAGAACGACCAACAAAATTATTTTTTTAAACCAATAGCAAATTTTTTCCAGACCGACCAAAATAATATTTTTTTAGAGCAACTAAAAGAAAAATCTTTTTCAGACAGACTAAAACATTTTTTTTTTACCAACCAAAAAAATTTTTTTAGACCGACGGACAAAAAAATTTTTTTCGACCGACCGAAAAATATAATTTTTTAGACCAACAAACCGATGGAAAAAAATTGTTTAGACTGACTGACCTACCGGACCAAAATTGTTTTAGACCAACTTCAAAAAAAAATGTTTTAGACCACCGAAAAAAAATTTTTTTTCAGACTGACTAAAAAAAAATTTTTTCAGAATGAGTAAAAAAAATTTTCTTCGATCAAACGACAAAAATGTTTTCGACCAAGTGACTGAAAAAAATTTTTTTGGACAAAAAGAAAAAAAACTTTTTAGAGTGACTAAAAAAAAAATATGTTTGAGAGACTAAAAAATATTTTTTCCAGACTGACCAAAAAAATATATTTTTAGAGCGACTAAAAGAAAAATCTTTTTAAGACAGACTAAAAAAATTTTTTAGACCAATCAAAAAATATTTTTTTAAGGCAACTAAAAAGTTTTTTTCAGACCGACTAAAAAAATCTTTTCAACAAAAACCAGCCGAAAAAACATTTTTGGACCAACCGACCAAAAAAGATTTTTGGACCGATCCAAAAAAAACATTTATTTCGACTGACCGACCGACCAACCGAAAAAAAATAATTCAGACTGACTGAAAATAAAAGTTTTTAGACCAGTCAACCAATTGATAAAAATAGTTTAGACCAACTGACTGGACCAAAACTTTTCTTGGCCAACAACAAAAAATTTTTTTTTCGACCAAATGAAAAACTTTTTTAGACCAAATAAAAAAAAAATTTTTTAGACCAAATAAAAAAAATATTTGTTTTAGACACCTAAAAAATTGTTATTACCAGACCGACCAAAAAATATTTTTTTAGAGCGACTAAAATTAAATTTTTTAAGACAGATTACAAAAATTTTTTCAGACCGACCAAAAAAATATTTTTATAAGGCGATTAAAAAAATTTTTGGTCTAAAAAAAATTTTTTTAGACCAAAAAAACCAATGGAAAAAAAATGTTTAGACTGACTGACCTACGGGACCAAAATTCTTTTCAGACCGACTAAAAAAATATTTTTTCAGACTGAGTCGAAGAATTTTTTTTGACCAAATTTTTTCGACCGAGTGACTGAAAAAAATTTATTTGGACAAAACTAAAAAAAACCTTTTCGACTGAGTGTCTCAAACACTAAAAAAAATTTTTTTTCAGAACGACCAACAAAAAATATTTTTTTAAACCAATAGCAAATTTTTTCCAGACCGACCAAAATAATATTTTTTTAGAGCAACTAAAAGAAAAATCTTTTTCAGACAGGCTAAAACATTTTTTTTAGACCAACCAAAAACATTTTTTTCAGACCGATGGACAAAAAAAATTTTTTCGACCGACCGAAAAATATAACTTTTTAGACCAACAAACCGATGGAAAAAATTGTTTAGACTGACTGACCTACCGGACCAAAATTTCTTTAGACCAACTTCAAAAAAAATGTTTTAGACCACCAAAAAAAATTTTTTTTTCAGACTGACTAAAAAAAAATTTTTTCAGAATGAGTAAAAAAATTTTTCTTCGATCAAACGACAAAAATGTTTTCGACCAAGTGACTGAAAAAAAATTTTTTGGACAAAAAGAAAAAAAACTTTTTAGAGTGGCTAAAAAAAAAAATATGTTTGAGAGACTAAAAAATATTTTTTCCAGACTGACCAAAAAAATATATTTTTAGAGCGACTAAAAGAAAAATCTTTTTAAGACAGACTAAAACATTTTTTAGACCAATCAAAAAAATTATTTTAGACCGACAGACCCAAAAAATTTTTTTCAACTGACCGAAAAATAAAATTTTTTAGACCAATGGAAAAAAATCGTTTAGATTGACTAACCACCCGGACCAAATTTTTTTTAGACTAACTACAAAAAAATGTTTCAGACCAACTAAAATTAACCGTTTTTCAGACCGACCAAAAAAAAATTTTTTTCAGACTGACCAAATTTTTCAAGTTTTTGTTGGTTTGTCAAATATTTTTTTTTTAGTAGGACTGAAAAAAATTTTTTTTTAGCCGGTCAAAAATATATTTTTTTAGTCGGTCTAATAAAAAGTATTTTTTAGTTGGTCTAAAAAAGAGTTATAGTAGTTGGTCTAAAAAAATTTTTATGGTTGGTAAATTGGTCAGCTGAAATCAAAAAAATTTTTTAGTCGGTCCAAAAAAATTTTTTGTCGGTTGAAAATATTTTTTTTTACTTCATCTAAAAATATTTTGATCCTGTGGGGTCTCAACAATTTTTTTCAATCAGTTGGTTTAAATGTTTTTTCTTTCAGTCTAAAAAATTTTTAAGACCCACTATCCAGCCGGACCAAATTTTTCATTGTTTGAAAAAAAATTTTGTGATCGGTCGGACAAAAAAGTTTTTTTAGTTGGTCTAAAAAAATTTTTGTCTGTCACTCTATTGAAAAAAAACAACTTTTTTTTTTTGTTGGTCGGTCAGTCACTAAAACAGTTTTTTCTGGTAGGTCAGTCGATCGATCAAAAAAAATTTTTTTTTGCTCGGTCCAAAAAATTATTTTTCGGTCAGTTGTCGAAATAATTTTTTTAGTCAGTCTCAAAGATATTTTCTTTTCAAATTGGTCTAAAAAATTTGGTCCAATTAAAAATGTGTTTTTAATTGTTTTGTCGGTCAAACGGTTTTTTTTCGGTTGGTCCAAAAAAATTTTTTTATGGTTGATTGAAAAAATTTTTGTCGGTTGGTTAAACATTTTTTTTTAGTAGGTCTGAAAAAACATTTTTTTTTTAGCCGGTAAAAAATATATTTTTTTAGTCAGTCTAAAAAAGAGTTATAGTAGTTGGTCAAAAAAAATTTTTTATGGTTGGTCAATCGATCAGCCGAAATAAAAAAAATTTTTAGTCGGTCCAAAACTTTTTTTTGTGGGTTTGTCAAAAAAAATTTTGTCGGTTGAAAATATATTTTTTTAGTACGTCTAAAAAAATTTTGATCCGGTGGGGTCTCAACAGCTTTTTCAATCGCTTGGTTTAAATGTTGGGTTTTTTTGGCTAAAAAATTTTGAATAAAAAATTTTGAAAACCCACTATCTAACCGGACCAAATTTTTCATCGGTCGAAAAAATTTTTTTTGATCGGTCGGACAAAAAAGTTTTTTGAGTTGGTCTAAAATTTTTGCTCCAGTAGGTCAGTCGGTCTAAAAAACTTATGTCGGTCAGTCAATCGAAAAAGAAAACATTTTTTTGGTCGGTCAGTCAGTCACTCTAAAAAAGTTTTTTCTGGTAGGTCAGTCGATCGATCAAAAAAATTTTTTTGTTTTGCTAGGTCCAAAAAATTATTTTTCGGTCAGTTGTCAAAATAATTTTTTAAGTCAGTCTCAAAGATATTTTCTTTTGAAATTGGTCTAAAAAAATTTGGTCCAGTAGGTCGACCGGTCTAAAAAATGTGTTTTTTATTGTTTCGTCGTTTTTTTCAGTTTTTTTTCGGTTGGTCCAAAAAATTTTTTGGGTTGGTTGATTGAAAAAATTTTTGTTGGTTGGTCAAACATTTTTTTTTAGTAGGTCTGAAAAAAAATTTTTTTTTAGCCGGTCAAAAATATATTTTTTTAGTCACTCTAAAAAAGAGTTATAGTAGTTGGTCAAAAAAATTTTTTTTATGGTTGGTCAATCGGTCAGCCGAAATAAAAAAATTTTTTTAGTCGGTCCAAAAACTTTTTTTTGTGGGTTTTTCAAAAAGAATTTTGTCGGTTGAAAATATTTTTTTTTTAGTTCATCTAAAAAAATTTTGCTCCAGTAGGTCAGTCGGTCTAATAAATTTTTTTATGTCGGTCAGTCAATCGAAAAAGAAACATTTTTTTGGTCGGTCGGTCAGTCACTCTAAAACAGTTTTTTCTGGTAGGTCAGTCGGTCAAAAAATTTTTTTGTTTTGCTAGGTCCAAAAAATTATTTTTCGGTCAGTTGTCGAAATAATTTTTTTCGTCAGTCTCAAAGATATTTTCTTTTGAAATTGGTCTAAAAAATTTGGTCCAGTAGGTCGATTGATCTAAAAAATGTGTTTTTAATTGTTTCGTCGGTCAGAGTTTTTTTTCGGTTGGTCCAAAAAATTTTTGGGGTTGGTTAATAAAAAGAATTTTTGTTGGTTGGTCAAACATTTTTTTTAGTAGGTCTGAAAAAATTTTTTTTTTTTCGCTGGTCAAAAATATATTTTTTTAGTCAGTCTAAAAAAAAATTCTTTTTAGTTGGTCTAAAGAAGAGTTGTAGTAGTTGGTCAAAAAAAATTTTTTATGGTTGGTCAATCGGTAAGCCGAAATCCAAAAATTTTTTTAGTCGGTCCAAAAATTTTTTTTCGTGGGTTTGTCAAAAAAAATTTTGTCGGTTGAAAATTTTTTTTTTTTAGTTAATATAAAAAAATTTTGCTCCAGTAGGTCAGTCGGTCTAAAAAATTTTTTTATGTCGGTCAGTCAATAGAAAAAGAAACATTTTTTTGGTCGGTCGGTCAGTCACTCTAAAACAGTTTTTTCTGGTAGGTCAGTCGGTCAAAAATTTTTTTTGTTTTGCTAGGTCCAAAAAATTATTTTTCGGTCAGTTGTCGAAGTAATTTTTTTCGTCAGTCTCAGATATTTTCTTTTGAAATTGGTCTAAAAAATTTGGTCCAGTAGGTCGATTGATCTAAAAAATGTGTTTTTAATTGTTTCGTCGGTCAGAGTTTTTTTTCGGTTGGTCCAAAAAATTTTTGGGGTTGGTTAATAAAAAGAATTTTTGTTGGTTGGTCAAACATTTTTTTTAGTAGGTCTGAAAAAATTTTTTTTTTTTCGCTGGTCAAAAATATATTTTTTTAGTCAGTCTAAAAAAAAATTCTTTTTAGTTGGTCTAAAGAAGAGTTGTAGTAGTTGGTCAAAAAAAATTTTTTATGGTTGGTCAATCGGTAAGCCGAAATCCAAAAATTTTTTTAGTCGGTCCAAAAATTTTTTTTCGTGGGTTTGTCAAAAAAAATTTTGTCGGTTGAAAATTTTTTTTTTTTAGTTCATCTAAAAAAATTTTGCTCCAGTAGGTCAGTCGGTCTAAAAAATTTTTTTATGTCGGTCAGTCAATCGAAAAAGAAACATTTTTTTGGTCGGTCGGTCAGTCACTCTAAAACAGTTTTTTCTGGTAGGTCAGTCGGTCAAAAATTTTTTTTGTTTTGCTAGGTCCAAAAAATTATTTTTCGGTCAGTTGTCGAAGTAATTTTTTTCGTCAGTCTCAGATATTTTCTTTTGAAATTGGTCTAAAAAATTTGGTCCAGTAGGTCGATTGATCTAAAAAATGTGTTTTTAATTGTTTCGTCGGTCAGAGTTTTTTTTCGGTTGGTCCAAAAAATTTTTGGGGTTGGTTAATAAAAAGAATTTTTGTTGGTTGGTCAAACATTTTTTTTAGTAGGTCTGAAAAATTTTTTTTTTTTTCGCTGGTCAAAAATATATTTTTTTAGTCAGTCTAAAAAAAATTTTTTTTTTAGTTGGTCTAAAGAAGAGTTGTAGTAGTTGGTCAAAAAAAAATTTTTATGGTTGGTCAATCGGTAAGCCGAAATCCAAAAATTTTTTTAGTCGGTCCAAAAAATTTTTTTCGTGGGTTTGTCAAAAAAAATTTTGTCGGTTGAAAATTTTTTTTTTTTAGTTCATCTAAAAAAATTTTGCTCCAGTAGGTCAGTCGGTCTAAAAAATTTTTTTATGTCGGTCAGTCAATCGAAAAAGAAACATTTTTTTGGTCGGTCGGTCAGTCACTCTAAAACAGTTTTTTCTGGTAGGTCAGTCGGTCAAAAATTTTTTTTGTTTTGCTAGGTCCAAAAAATTATTTTTCGGTCAGTTGTCGAAGTAATTTTTTTCGTCAGTCTCAGATATTTTCTTTTGAAATTGGTCTAAAAAATTTGGTCCAGTAGGTCGATTGATCTAAAAAATGTGTTTTTAATTGTTTCGTCGGTCAGAGTTTTTTTTCGGTTGGTCCAAAAAATTTTTGGGGTTGGTTAATAAAAAGAATTTTTGTTGGTTGGTCAAACATTTTTTTTAGTAGGTCTGAAAAAATTTTTTTTTTTTCGCTGGTCAAAAATATATTTTTTTAGTCAGTCTAAAAAAAAATTCTTTTTAGTTGGTCTAAAGAAGAGTTGTAGTAGTTGGTCAAAAAAAATTTTTTATGGTTGGTCAATCGGTAAGCCGAAATCCAAAAATTTTTTTAGTCGGTCCAAAAATTTTTTTTCGTGGGTTTGTCAAAAAAAATTTTGTCGGTTGAAAATTTTTTTTTTTTAGTTCATCTAAAAAAATTTTGCTCCAGTAGGTCAGTCGGTCTAAAAAATTTTTTTATGTCGGTCAGTCAATCGAAAAAGAAACATTTTTTTGGTCGGTCGGTCAGTCACTCTAAAACAGTTTTTTCTGGTAGGTCAGTCGGTCAAAAATTTTTTTTGTTTTGCTAGGTCCAAAAAATTATTTTTCGGTCAGTTGTCGAAGTAATTTTTTTCGTCAGTCTCAGATATTTTCTTTTGAAATTGGTCTAAAAAATTTGGTCCAGTAGGTCGATTGATCTAAAAAATGTGTTTTTAATTGTTTCGTCGGTCAGAGTTTTTTTTCGGTTGGTCCAAAAAATTTTTGGGGTTGGTTAATAAAAAGAATTTTTGTTGGTTGGTCAAACATTTTTTTTAGTAGGTCTGAAAAAAAAATTTTTTTTTCGCTGGTCAAAAATATATTTTTTTAGTCAGTCTAAAAAAAATTTTTTTTTTAGTTGGTCTAAAGAAGAGTTGTAGTAGTTGGTCAAAAAAAATTTTTTATGGTTGGTCAATCGGTAAGCCGAAATCCAAAAATTTTTTTAGTCGGTCCAAAAATTTTTTTTTCATGGGTCGGTCAAAACAATTTTTGTCGGTTGAAAATATTTTTTTAGTTCGTCTAAAAAAATTTTGATCGGAAGGGGTCTCAACAATTTTTTTCAATCGGTTGGTGTAAATTTTTTTTTTTTTCAGTCTAAAAAATTTTTTTTTGGTCAGTATAAATTCTTTTTTTTCAGTCGGTCAGTTAATTTGAAAACATTATTAGTTTCATTAGTCTAGGAGTATGATTTTCTCTGGGATCCTGTGTTCGAATCCCTGATGAGCCCCCAATTCATGTTATGTCCAGTCTAGGGGTGAGCCAACATGAAAAGGCACCATCTTCCCCAAGTCCCAAGGAGCCACAAGGACAAATGGTTGAATTTAACAAGGAATTAGGAGATTTTATTGACAAGACTTGAAGATATATCAAATATGTTGAGGTAGCTCCAGGTTGGGCTAATTCCAACACAAACAAAACGATCCTATCTGCAAAAGAATAATGATTAACTTAACAGAAAATCAAATGACAGGATCTAACCCCCCTAACTACATGAACAGGAGAAAAAGTATCACCAAACAAACTGGCAGTCCAACCCTACTTCTCAACAAAAGCTTAGCACTCCATCGAAAAAGGAACATGGTTGGGAGATGGAAAGGATGAGGATGAGGACGAGGATGAGGATGATCTGTTGCTGCTGCCCCGTTGCCCTCAAACAACTGCCATCTTGGATCTTTATATATCCAGTGAGACCTTGGCCCGACCAATCAGGAGAAGGAACACTTGTGTTTCACCAATCACCGTCGGTCAATGGCACAGGTTAATTTACATAAGACGACGAGCAGACAGAATAACAGGGACCAAGAGGACAAACCCACGAGGTTAGACAGGAATCTCCATGGACTATGATGTTTGCAGATGACATTGTGATCTGCAGTGAGAGTAGGGACGAGGTGGAGGAGAAGCTAGAGAGGTGGAGGTTTGTCCTGGAAAGGAGAGGAATGAAGGTTAGCCGCAGTAAGACAGAGTACATGTGTGTGAATGAGAGGGACCCAAGTGGAAGAGTGAGGTTACAGGGAGAAGAGATCAAGAAGGTGGAGGATTTTAAGTACTTAGGGTCAACAGTCCAGAGCAATGGAGAGTGGGGAAAAGAGGTGAAGAAGCGTGTCCAGGCAGGATGGAATGGGTGGAGAAAAGTGTCAGGTGTGATGTGTAATAGAAGAGTTTCAGCTAAAATGAAAGGAAAGGTGTACAAAACTGTGGTGAGACCAGCGATGTTGTTTGGTCTAGAGACAGTGTCACTGAGGAAAAGACAGGAGGCAGAGCTGGAGGTAGCAGAGATGAAGATGCTGAGGTTCTCTCTGGGAGTGACCAGGAAGGATAGGATCAGGAATGAGTACATCAGAGGGACAGCACATGTTAGAGGTTTTGGAGATAAAGTCAGAGAGGCCAGACTGAGATGGTTTGGACATGTCCAGAGGAGAGATAGTGAATATATTGGTAGAAGGATGCGGAGTTTTGAACTGCCAGGCAGGAGGCCTAGAGGAAGACCAAAGAGGAGGTTTATGGATGTAGTGAAAGAGGACATGAAGATAGTTGGTGTGAGAGAAGAGGATGCAAAGGACAGGGTTAGATGGAGGCAATTGATTCGCTGTGGCGACCCCTGAAGGGAAAAGCCGAAAGGAAAAGAAGAAGAAGAAGAAGAAGAGGAGGACAAACCCAACACAAACACGACGCTATTCGTCACAGTTAGTTTTTGGTACAAGGAATTTGAACTTTTACACACACAAAGTTTCCTTGTGTCACAAACATGACGTCTCATGAAAGTGTAATAAAAAAGGTAATACAGAGATATTTTTTCTGTCAATGCGTCAGATCATTTCAACTACTCCAGACCTATCCATAGATATAAAGTGCATCATAATTTTTTCATTCTTGTTTATATTTATATGGACTTGATCATTTGAGCCGTAATTTTTTTTCAAACGTGAAAATCACAAAAAAAGTAATATTTCCAAAACTGAGGTTCAAAGTTAAATACTTCCGATAAAGATATTACAGCCTTGACCATGCCAATAATTAATAACAATATTAAGTTTTGGTATAAGGACAATTTTAATTTTTATTAGTGTTATTACTATTATACTCCTGTACACAAATGGTCCGTCTATATAAGAGCAATAATAATGTAATGCATAATGTTTTGGGTTTTTTTACTATCAATGCATCAGATCTTTTTCTCTATTTCAAACCTTTAGGCACGTATACATTTTTCATAGTAAACATTACATAGAAACAGGACGGCACGGTGGACAGTTCTGGTGGTCCCTGCAGAACCTTCTTTCAGTGTGAAGTTTCTGTTCTTGCCGTGTCTACGTGGGTTTTCTCTGGTGTCTCCGGTTTCCTTACACCTCCAAAAACATGCACTTGGTTACAAATTTTCCATAGGTGTGAATGTGTTCCTCGCCATGGCAACATGTCAGGAGCATGACGCGGAAATCTGCTGGGATTGGCCCCAGCAAGACCTGTAACCCACAAAAGCGGACAACATAATAAAATATAAGACCTTCATATGGATATTAATTTTACAATATATAAAACATTTATAACATTTGTAACTTAACAAAAAAAGAACAATGTTTATGTTTGCATGCCGTTCGTTGATGGTATGTTTTGTTCCGTGTGTGTGTGTGTGTGTGTGCGCGCATGTGTGTGCATGTGCTTGTGTGTTTTGTCATGTGTGAATGTTCGCTAAGACTTAAGGCAAGACAGACCGTTTTGACATGTTTCCAACATGCCTGTCCTCCACATTGTGCACACCGGCTCCACACTCTTTTCGGATTCGAGCACAACATACACGCCTCCTGTTTCCTTGAAGGTCCACTTCCTTGTCTTCCTCATGATTGGCTTGGACTTGGAGGACCATTTGCTCTTTGCAAATGGCTCCGGTAAACCTGGAGCCTCCACACATGTGAGGTCACACAGAGCCCAGATTTTTATGCCATACTTTGCTGGTTTGGTCCCTTTTACTTTGGAACATAAAAGGGACCAGCAGTTCATCTATGCATATATCACCAGTTTTCACATCTTGGAAAGGCGACTGCTCTTCCTCTTCCTCCTCCACTTCCTCCTCCTCCAGTCTGTATTCCATGCAGAAACTGCCTGCTCTAAACTAAGGTGTTGCTTCATCGCTGGTCTCTGGAGAAATCTGATTATTTTTCTGGATTCTTTTGATCAGTCAAATATTCCTTGATCAAAAGAAGCCTCCGCTCACCAACTGGATGACTGGAAAAGCAAGTTTTTGCAGGAGTGTAAACACAGACATGGGGTGTGTGTCTGGGCTGTTGGGTCATTATGGGAGCAATGTCTTGCTGCAGACAATGGGGATTATGTTTCATTATAATATGTCAACGCTACTGTATACAGTGATACATATCATAGACATACACAATACAAATATATATATAATATATGATTATAGTATATGAAAAATACGTGGAATTAATGGGAGTCAATCGTCAAAATTTTGACACAAAGCAACCCTTGTGTGCACACAGTGAAAATCTGCTATACTATACACTTCTAATGACAGGCATTAAAGAATTCAGAAAATAAAAATGAAAGAAAATTAATGGTCAAATTTCTTATATTTAGCCTTTTAACTGATTATATTTTGCAAGCCAAACACATAAAAACAACAAAAATGTCCTTTTTTGGCTAAAAGAGCACAGTTGTAAGAAGTTAAAGCAGGTAGAATTCATACCCTCTGACCTTGAATTCATGCATAGAAATCTTTCAGTTATCAAATTGTCCCAATAGTTCACAGTGAAGCACAAATCTCAACCTGAGTAAACAATGATAGGATAAATCGTCTGGAGACCTTGACCAAATTTCACGGCAACCCACCCTTTCTCAGTTAAAATCTGAATGCACCATCACTGAAACCTGCACTTCACCTCACGGCTTCATGGAACCCAGACGACGCAAGAACGATGAACAGAAACATGTGGAGACGATATTTCATCACGGATCAAGACTTCACAGAGAACATCTCTGATTGTTCTCCACTGTTATCAGTGATTCTGCATCATCGGCTGACTCTTCGTATATCACTGTTCAGATATGTTGGCCGGGAGTCTCTGAAGGCTGTGTCATATCATAGACAGATTTTTCATTCATTCATTTTCTACCGCTTCATCCACCGTAGCGGGTCACGGGGAGCTGGAGCCTAACTCAGCTGACATAGGGTGTGAGGCGGGGGACACTCCAGGCACGATGCCAGTGCACGGGGAAAGCATGGAAACTCCCCACAGAGCGGGACTCGAACCCGAACCTGCCAGATTTTGTACTACATAATCAATATGTACAGGTTTATTCAGAAAATGTAATTAACTCATTGATAAATGTGCCTTAAAAGAGCTGAGTCAATAGCAAAACCCAGTGTGGCTAAAAACTCAATAAACTGATTAAAAAAAAAAAAAACCTTGCAAAGAATAAAAATGCTTCATTTAAAGTGACTAATAATAAAAGCTGAGTCAGACTAACTTGTCTCTGCTTTAAATTCTGTAAATTTCCAGTGGTTTTTGGACAAACCGCCGTTATTATGAATTACAGACTGGCTGAACGCTGCAGGAACTGTCAGCGTGACGATCTCTCAAACCTCTGGAGCTCTGTCAGCTCAGAGTGGGTGGTCAGAAAAGTCAAGGAAACAGATGAAGAGAGCTTCAGCCCAAAGGTGAAACAAGATAATCTGGCTAATTGATGGGTTTTAAGATCAGTCCAGAACATTATTCCAAAAGTCAAGGATTTGATGACCGTGTAATTTAATTTCTCATTTAAACAACTTATTCCATCTTCAGTAGGTCCAAACAGCTCAGTTCACCCAGCAGGAGTCCTCCTCCACCTGGGAGAAACACGAAGATCCTGCAAATAAAAGCACATGCAACTCTATGTTTAAGTATTTACACTTCCTGCCTAATAATCCCATAATGCAACACAGTAAAACCTCCTCACAGGTAACCCCTAGCTGCTCTGTTCCTGCATTTGTTGAGGATCTCCTTCCAGATGACGATCTCGATCTCCACCAAACGTTTACTGATTGTTCACTGACTCATTCCTGACGTCTCCAAAAACATGTCATCAAAATCTGTTTCTGAGTGAACCTTCTAATAAGCTCGTTGTGAGTAAGATTAAAATGTTGAATGACATCAACACATCCGAGCGGTATCAGTCTGTGGGGAACGTCCTGTTCGAAGAAGAGTCCTGGACGGCGCTCAGACGGATGTACATGAAACGAGGCTAATGGAAACAGCACGCCAGAAGACATTAAAGAACAGAGCGAATCTCACTCTGTTTAGTTTAAACGACATAAATAGATTTGTGCAGGATGCAGCGCACATGTATGTCACTCGTCCCATCATGCTTGGCTCAGGATCTGCAAGAAGTTGGTGGAACTTTTACATAAATTTACGTGTCTCCAAAAAAATAACTCAAACCAGTGGTGCGTTGAAACATTCATGAGAAAAAGTCTTCTCTCTCTTTTTCTCTTTCTCTGTTTCAGCCACATGTCGTCCACCCCCCCTCGCTCGACCTCAGCACCCACCCATCACCTGTTTCTCGGGACCTTGACCTCCTCCTATAAATGGCGCTCCTCTGGGGGAAAGTGGCGCCGGTGTTTGCACAGCTTGCCTGGTTCCTGAGACGTGTGGAGCGTTTACACGAGCTGCTCCACTTCTCACTCGTTTTCTTTTTTTTTTTTTTCATCACTTGTTTCCTTTGCAGGTCAAAGTCCAGATGGGAACGTTTGAAGGTTCTAATGGGGAACGGGGCTGTGATGGATCCTTGTTATGATGGCGGCTTTTAAATCCTTGTACAAGGGTCATGTGATGTGACACGGGAAGTAAATATTACATCTGATTGAACTTGACCAAGTTTTTTGGACGCCTCTGTCCAACTGGTTTTGGTTTGAGGCTGTTTCTTGGGTCAGGAAAGGTCAACAGAGGTGAGGTTAAGGTGAGGAGAGTCATTCAAATTATTTGACAGGTGGATTAAAGACTGGAACTGAAAACACGTGTTTTGAATTTTAGATTTGAATCAAAGCCTTCCAAGCTGCACAAGAAATGAAACCAAATTATAATCAATTTTCTTGTTTTTTTTTTCCATAAAAGATCAAAGTAAAGCAGTTGAACTATTATTTTCCCCATTAGACACGGATTTTAATCTAAGTTACATGGATTTATTGAATTTGTCACGTGTTTTACAGTTTAACACAAACAAAACGCCGAGAATACAACCTTTCGTTGAGGTGGATTAAATGATCCATGTTCTCTGATCACAACCTTGCATGAAGTAATCTGATTAACAAAGTTCCGTCTGACTGGGTGGCAAATGAAAGGAAAACCCTGAAATGGAGAAACAAAAAAAAATGCTAATAGACCTACGGGGAACAAAGAGTTCACTGAATGTTTCAATAAGAATGGAAATTATTGAAATGATACGAAGAGCTGAGAGGATTGTTCTCCGTTTTTGACTTCTGATCAAGAAATGTGTGACAGTTTTACAACCCAATCCCAGAAGTTTCAAAAGATGGCAAATTAGTTAGCATCTAACTCACAGAAGAAGAAAATAAACTTCAGGACACTCCTAAACCTCCTCCACCTCCAAGACGACGACGATGGCTTGTAATTATCTATCACCATAATAAAAACTTCTCCAGGGTTTTAACTTAAACAAAGATGATCGCTTTTTTGAAGCTTGTTTGACCGAAACGACGTTACAGCAGCTGAGCTGAGTCAGACATGAGTCAGCGGCTCGGCCGACACGCTCCCCGACATATCAGCGAAACCATGATCCAGAAAACAGATGCTGCCATTATCACTGCTCATTACTTTTGGATCACCCGCATGGATGCTGATGAGGATTCTCAGGGATATACAGCACATCAGCCTCAAGCCAAGTCTTAATTAATCCGCCTCCAAACCTGAGGTCCCCACACTTTGGGGCTCAAACAGGAAGGAGCCAAAATGAAAGCATTTTTCAACACTAAATGCCACAACAAATGAGCTCCGTTTAGCTACTGGTGGTACTCCAATCGGGTCACAGAGGGTAGAGCTGTCGCATCACCGCAATGATTCCACCTGGGCTTGTCTGTGCAGTTTGTGGGTTGCAATTTCTCTGGGTTCCTTCCACAATCTGAAAATATGCACCAACAAAGAAATAAACTCTGATATGTATGCGTGAATAGATGGAACAGAATCACCTCTGATCATGACTAACCGTGCTAGCAGTGGGTGTTGAGAAACTGCTGCTTCCTCTTATTAAGCTTCTGGACAATCAGCTTTTTATTCATCTTTCAGAGACCAAATGTGCGCTCACCATCATGTCTCAAAAGCTTTTTAAAAATATTCATTTTGCTGTCATTTTCTCTTGCCAAAATCTGAAAAATTAAGTTTGCTTACTGGAAATAGTTGTGTTCACTGGAACAGAGTTAGGACATCTTCAGATCCTCAGAGCCAGCAGCCAAAGTAGAAACAGGAAGACAGCTGAAATTCTTTGGTGCAAAAAAGCCTTTAGTGCCAGAAAGTCTTTGGTATCAGCGAGTCTTTGGCACATATTGATAAATGTATAATCCTGTTGGAGTCCAGATGCTGGTGGTGGTGGCTGATGATGCTGATAAAGACTATAAAGGTGGTGTGAATGGGGTGTGTGCAGAAACGCTTGGGAAAACTAGAGGAATAGAAATAGTTATATAAAAGATGGCAGCGTACCAATCAGCTAACAAAGGCTAATAAAGTTTGATTTCTATGCCAGTGGATCGATGTGACCGGCTCATGACAACAGCTGAACCCGACAGATGGCCCAGATAGCAAGAATTAAAGGTGTGAATGGTGGAATAGCAGGAGAAATAAAGTATAGCCTGACTGTTCCTGACCAGGAAAACCAAAAGAGAAGAAAATCAAAATATCTCTGCCAGAATAATCTGAATAACTCTCAAGCAAATATTCAAACCCAACATTTCCATACAAACAGATGAAATACCAAAGACAGGCCAAAGAAAAGCTTCTGGGTTCAGCCTAAATAGCAGTTTGGACTTGAAAATACAGGATGTAGACCTCATACAGAGAGGGATTGGTAGGATTTCCAAAATAAAAGCATAGAAGTGTGAAAACATGACAAATTTTAACTATGTGGGGCCTTTTGTGTCCCTCTCTTCCCCACTGTGATAACACTCCATTGTTTCTCCCCTGCAGACCTGAATCAGAATTTTTCCAGAAATCCTGCATTGTTTGACCCGCTCTAGTGTTGTTTGTGTGTGTGTGTGTGTGTGTGTGTGTGTGTGTGTGTGTGTGTGTGTGGTAAGTGGAGTTGTGTTGTTTTGCTGAGGCTGAAACTCTGTCACAGAGACCTGAAACTCAGGAAACGAGATGCTAAACGTAGACTGAGAGAAGCTGACAACAATACAACCTTTCTGAGTACAAAGGAACCTCTAACTGTGTATGTGTACAACATACATGCAGTACACCATGTATACTGTAATAGCCACTAGAGCATTATCCGCCCTCACAGTGGGTTGAAAACACTGGAAAAGTGAACCAGATTTCCCATCAGCACATGGATCCAGCTCCAAATCTAAATCAGTTTGTCTCGGGTCGATTTCATCAAATCCATTTTCACGTTTTTGACTACAATTGCCAACAAAACAACATCGGATGGAAATGATCCTCAGGAGCGATTAGAAAAAACGTGAATGGCTTAAATGTCAGCTTAACAATCAGAACTCTAGAAGAGAACGCTCACGTTGGATTTCAGGCGGGATTAGAGCGAGGCCACGCGGCTAACATGCCTCATTTCCTCGGGCGGTTTACTGCAGATTTGTGGTACCCCAGACTCTAACGGCTTGACCCCCGAATGACTACCAGGGCTCTGCCAGAGGGTGTCAGGCTGCAACCGGGAAGAGGTTAGTCTATCAGCGACCCGATCCTGGGCCAATGTGAAATGTTGGTGCTGACTATTCTGGAACAGCTGCTGAAAGTACGTCTGGACCGGTTCTAGGTGTCTGTTTCCAGGGCGAGAGGACCTGAAGACGAGCGCAGAAATAAGAATGTAACTCAGGGAGAGGGGAACCCGGCTCTAGAGGACGTTCTGTGAATGTTCTTGGTAAACGACATCTGATCCATCTGAGTGGAGCTGAAGGGAGTTGGGGGGAGCCAGTTTTTAACATCTGTCAGACAGGACCGTGTTGAACCACATGCGATGTGTGGCTGCAGCGAGGGTAAAGATTCTCTCTAAAATCAGTCCAAGCAGGAAGAAAATAATCCAGTTGGAAATGCGAGAAACCAGCACGTCGACCAGGAAGTGGTGTGTATCCAAGACTCACTTCCCGCTTGTGAAGAAAACAATATGCACACACACACACACACACACACACACACAATACTTCAGTAAATACGATACAGCAGGTGCATTTCAGTGAGCAGACGGGAAAACTCACAGTCTTTGCTAACTTTAGAAAGGGCAATGAAAGATTTCAGTTTATTCAGATTAAATCTATATTTGTTGCATCTGTTTCCAGAACTGGTTGTGTGCGTTCTGTGGATTATCCCGACTAGATTAGAAACCGCAAAAAAGGTTTTTCCATTCATGCAGTGGCAAAACTGTTTGATACGAGTATTTAGAAAAAAAACCCTAAAACAACTCGCTGTAAAAAATATCCGCAGGAGCGATAAGAGAGGAGTTACTCTGTTCAGTTAGTGAGAGAAACTTGAAAAATCATCTGAAGACAAAGAATATAAAGAAGAAAGGATGCAAAGATGAAAAATAGGTTGAAAAATAAATAATGCACAAGGGATGGGATGAAAGAGGAGAAGTCAATCCAAGCCATGTGATCGAGTCTGGCAAGACTAATTCCAGAAACATGACTTTTTGAACCCGAGAGATTTACGGTTTGCAGCCAGAGACGACTGGAGTCACTTCATTTACATTTGAATTTCAATTTATGAAATGAAAAAGACGTGATTTAATGTCACATGTTGCTGATGAGGCAATCGAACTGAGCAGGAAGGAGTCGGGCCTGGGCTCTCGCCTCAAGCATTAGCGCGTGTGTGTGTGTGTGTGTGTGTGTGTGTGTGTGTGTTTGTGACTTCGAAACCTGCTGAACATTTATTCATTTACATTCATGAGAATTCATCGCAGATGAATAAGAACAGATTGATGGATGAAATCATGCGTCAATCTGCAGAATGTGATGATGTCATCACTTGTTTGTTGTTTGTTTGCATTTCCAAAAACTTGTCACATTCAGACCCAAATTATTCTTTCTTAAATAGCATAACCTTTGTATTTTTTTTTCTTTTACAATTCTGCAAATTACAATTCAAATTCACGTTTCTCTGTGACATGACTTCTTTGTGTCTCTGTCCCTTTTTTTTTTCCTTTTCTTCTTATCGGTTTTGCCTCCAGGTCAGATTAAATTCACGATTCAAAGCATCAGACAAGATGTTGTCTAACAAAGCGAGACGACTGATGGCCAATGCAAACCAAACGTGACTGATGGGAGAAAAAGAGGCGTTCTGGTTTCATGAAAAACATGTCCGGCTGGGGAGAAGCTCCGAGAGGCCAGCTGTTGATTTGCAAGCAAAATTTTAAAAAAAAGAAAAACTTGTTTTCAGGTCCGTTCAGGTGTCCTGAAAGAGAGAGAAAGACTTTATTTGCTTCTCTCTGCAGGAGAGGAAGGTAAGAAGTTATGATTCATGCAGCTTCATCACATGAAACCACAAACCATGGAGTGGGGGGTGGGGGGCAGAGCATAGATGAAATGGTTGGGGTCGATTCCGGCTGTAAAGCAGAATCAGAACAGGGATGGAAAGAAAAGGCCGCCGTCTCCACGGTGACTCATTCCCCAGATGGGTGCGTTTGTTTTATGAATGGCAGCTACAGGTTCTGGTCCGGAGGCGCTTCCTGGATATGTGGAAAATGACAAAGACAATGAGCATCTGCATTCATTGGCACACTCATGCTTACACACACACACACACACACACACACACACACATACACACACACTGCAGTTTTAGTTTAACAAAGACCCAATCACACAGAGAAATGAGGAATAATTAACAGAAACACAAACGGCGTCTGTTTGCGGCCTGAACTTGTCGGTTGTGGAGATGTAAATGGACGCCGAGGTCGAAGGGCGGCGGGCTGAAACGTTCTGAGGCGCTCCTGAAGCGCCGCGTTCACAAACGAAACGACAAGCCTTTCATTACCCAATAAAAACCCTGGAAGGACCACAACGTTTTCCACTGCAGTCAGGTCAGAGCGGGATTTAAAAAGGAGAACGCCATGCGGCCGATCGCCGCCGCCGACCGCTTCCATCAGTGATGGAGACGGAAAACATGTTGGGGTGAAACCATGACGACGAAAGGGGGGGGGGTTAAGGGATGGACTCAGATGTAGGGTGACACCACCTCTAGGCTCCATTCTAGAGGGGATCGTGACATCACCCGGCGGTCACACCGGTCCATCAGGAGGCGGATTATTGCCGACACGCTAATGAAACGTTTTTTTTTTTTGTTCCATCGTCTTGTTTAAATAAAGATAATGATTAAAAATGAACGAGGAACGAAAAGCTGGTTGTTATCACTCAGAATAAATTACCGAAGCCAAAATGAAACTGAGCAGCGCTGCGTTCTGAGCCCCCTGGGGTGTGTTTATCAGAACGAAAGGCATCGGCATCTGAAGGTGGTTTAGTCGCTGTTTCACCCCTAGAAGTATTTTCTTTCTCCAACATTTGGTGTTGCTTTCAGTTATGCCTTCCAGAGATGCATTTCAACACAAATAAGATCTGTTCACTGTAACTTTTATTCCCCTTAAGACGTCGGTGTTTCAGTTTCCTTTTAGAATAAAGCTTCTCAATGTGTGGGTTCTCCTAAATTCTCTTTATTCTTATGTTCTGTTGTTTGTCTCAAATCGTTTCATCAAAGCACGTTTTAAACATTAAATACTTGTCGTCTTGCGTTCGAAATCTAAGATGCGGTTTGACTTTGACAGAAACATCCCAAACAGACGCTGCATTTAATACTCTTTATTCATTATTTCCTCTTCAAACACATTTTCCTGATGTACATGTACATTTCCATTCAAAAGGAAAAACTCAAGTGAGGTAAAAGTGCTGAAAAATGAAATAGTATAGTGGTTGTAACCATCAAACCCATTGTGACAACCACGAAGCTGACAAAAAAGCTCTTCTGCATCAACTATTTCAACAAAATATGTAAATATATAGTGCCACAAATATTTTTCCCCACTTTTTTTTTTTTTTTTACCTTTATAGCCACAGGCATCCCTTCATACACACATGCACGAGCACACACACCTCCACGTGTTCATGTAAACACTAATCTGCTGCAAAATAATTCTTCACATAGAAACTGGAGGGGCCCTCCGGGTGGGTGGGGGTGGGGCGGGGGGTTGGGAGGGACCCCTCCATCACATCCCTGTGATGTAAGACTTGTACTTCAGACAAGTAGAATCACT
This sequence comes from Antennarius maculatus, assembly GCA_013358685.1. NCBI lineage: Eukaryota > Metazoa > Chordata > Actinopteri > Lophiiformes > Antennariidae > Antennarius > Antennarius maculatus. Next base: position 18,061,705 of record CM023618.1, on the reverse strand, counting down.
AAATATAGAATCCAAATCCTCGCTCTGCATCACCTCCAGCAAATAATACATCTACAGGTGCGAATAAAACACGCTGTACTGACACACAAAGGCCCGACGAGGGGGGGAGGTTGGTGGGTACCAAAGGTCAGATGAGTCAAAGCCACAGGATCCATAACACTGACGAGTTCACAGCAGAGGAAAAATCGAGTGGGCAGAAAATTAAAAGGTAGTACACTTCATCCTTTTTTCCATATTGTCCTTCACAAAAAGTTCACAAACAAACATCCTCCTGACGGAGAACACGATCGGATCGCCCCCGCCCTCACAGTGAAGGACGGTCAGGCTCAAACATTTCAGGGCGCTTTGACAATGCCAACAGGAAGCCCGAGGAGGGACCGGTCCTTTGCCCGGCTTGCCGGCCCTCAGCCGCTGGTCCCCAGTGCTGCTTGGGGGCCGCGACCCCAAAGGTCGGATCGTACATCCAGCCACTAGCGCTGAGCGTTATCGCTAAACTAGACCATCCATTGAGTAAAGATAGGGCTGCAGAGCAAACGGCTACGGCTAGCCTGCTACTACTCTCTAATATCCGCTCTACGGTTACGTACAACTAATCCAGAGATGAGAAAGGTGAGAGTCGGGGAGCAATATCTCCAAGTCGAGGGCGGATTAAACCGATTTACCCTCCAAAAATTTAAAAAAAAAAAAAAAAAAAAAAGGGACAAAACAGAGCTCTCAAAAAGACAGGATGTCCCTGAGAACCGGATCGCTTCCCCCCAGCCTTCGACCACGTTAGCTTATTTACACGCCTCTCAGGTGGCTGCGTTTGGAGATAAACGAGGCCTCTAAAGTGCTTTTGTTAGTTTGGGGGTCTCTGCTGGGGGGTGGGGGGCTCCAGAAACTGATCCACAGTGTGGTTCTTCAGGGCACTTCAGGTATTGCTTTGGTATGAATGGGGACAAAGCCATCTGCTAATTATTTAGCTAGGTTGCTAACCAGGAACAGCCGCAGTCAACGATGATGCAGTTCATGTTTAGAAAGTATGAACCAATCAGACGCAGGAGTCGAGACGGCGGTCGTTGTCCAAAAAAAAATTAAAGATGGGAATAAGATGAAAAGGATGAGAGAGGAATGATGAGACAGACGGGTGACAAGGGAAAGTATGAAAAAAAACTTGGTAAAAAGGGAACTAAAACACCAAAAACTCAAAAAATTCAAACCAATTTTTTTTTCCTCTAAACATTCTCTCAAACTGGTACCCAAAGAGATGACATCATCTACCAAGTTTCACATGATTTAAAGGGGCTGAAGAACAAAAACAAAACCTAACCCTTTTCCCTCCTGATCACCTTTTTTAAAATAAAACTTTAAAAACCTTAATCACTCGCCACAAGAGTCAAAAAGGCACTTGAACGCTTCGGTTGCTGGTTGTAAAAAAAAAAAGAAGAAAAAAAAGACAACTTTGGTCCGGAGCAAACCAGTGCGGCACCTCACTTGTTAAAAAGTCATGTCCCAGCAGAGCATGCCCTGACCCCATGGGTGCGACCTGCAGGGTAGGCCGAGCCGACCTTCCTCCAGCAGCTCTCCAACCGGCCCCGAGTTGGGGGCCGGCCAGATAAGATAAGTTCCTGGTTATCTGGTATAAACACGAGCAGCAGCAGCAAGACAGAGAGGAGGGGAAGACGGGCTTCGGGTGAGGGAGGGGGGACAGGAACAGCAGCTGCCGCTTACATAAGACATCGAAGAGACGCGTCTCAAATCTGGATGCGACGTTACGACTCGTAACGTCACACCGCCAGCGTTCAGAATTCATGACTAATAATAGATCTGACTGCAAATAGAAAGTCAGATCTGGTGGGACACCTCAAGGGAGGTGTGGGGGGGGGGGTCGTAACATCCGGGATGATTCAAAATCTGAGCATGAAGGGACATGCCGTCCTCCCAGCGAGGGTTCCGCCGAGCATACCGGCCGCTGGAGTCTGTCCTCACATGACCACAAAAGGGGTGAAACGCTATGTGAACAGAGGGCAGGGCTGCACCCACACATGTAAGGTGGCGGGGGCTGCTACACGCCCATCCACAGAGCTACTGCTCCGACGGCAACTCCCCCAGGGAAAAAAAAAAAGGAACGGGATAATTATAGAGCGCCCGTAAGTTTGAGAAGCATTCGCTGAGCGGCTTTCGGAGGAGGATCCCGTTACAGAGCCGCGGCCGCCAGCCGAGCCCGCAATGGTGGCGAGGGGGCGACCCGACGGGCCCCACCATGTGCTGCTCCTTTTAAGGGAAGGGACGACCGGCCAGCCCTTCGCTCCAGGCAACGAAAGGCCAAAGCCGCGTGCTCGCGACAAGGGCCGGGTCCAGTCCGGTCCGAACACCTCCCAAGTGAACCAGAGGAGCGAGACGTCTGGAGGTCACCGGAGGGGGAGGACGCTTAAAACACAGGGAGCAGAAACTCCTCAGACACGCAGGAGCCCGTCTGTCTGAGGCCTCTCAGTGCAGATCTCCACTCCCCCGAGCCAGACGTCACCAAACTACAGGGATGACAAATCTGGCTGTGGAGTGGGAGGAGGGGAAAGGGTTAAACCTACACTGATATTCACAGTGGAAAATAAAAATACACTTTTTTTTTTTAACACGTCACAGGCACTGATAGCAAATTAGGGAGAGCAGAAATGTCCGAGAGGTCAAAATTAAAAGAAATCGACTGTACTAGCCTCCCTTTGGATTCTGACGTGAACGTTAGTGCACCACCTTTCATCCCTCCCCAGTGAAAAATACTTTTTTCTAGGCAACCACCCTTTTTTTTAATGCCCTTTCCCCATTAACACTATTTTTTAACATTTTCTGCTTTTTTTTCTGACTTTTCTTTTATTTAATCACGCAAAGAAGCCAAATTTAAGGCTGCGACATTCTTTTTTCTCTTTCTTTTTTCAAAAAATAGCCCATACTCATAATATTGGGGGGGGAAAGAGGGGGTTAAACCTGGATGTTAAGGCACAATATACACCTCCATTAAGAAAAGAGGTTGATAAGCAGGAAACAACCCAACATGAAGAAAAAAAAAAACTGAAAACACTTAAAAATGTCACTCAGACTGTCGATAAGGAATGAGGAAGGATTCCCAAAAGCAAAACTTTTGTCCACTTAAATATAATTGTGCCTTCAGAGCAACATTTATTGCCATGATTATTAATTTTTTTGGGGGTGGGGGTGGTGATAGGGGGTGTTGTTTTGAATTCCTACTCTCCTGTAAAGCAGCAGTGGCCACCTCCCATACACATCCTTCAAACCTGCTTGTGCCGTCAGTTACATGGCAGCCATGTTGGAATGTTCTGATTGGCCACGTAGTAGTTGCTGAAGTTGTGGTCGCGCACGTATGGCGCCGGCTGGTAGTAGCAGGTGACGCAGGAGGCATCGGGGATGGCGTTCTGCTCCGCCAGCACCCGGAAGGCGATCAATGAGATGAGATGGAGTGTCTGCCGCCGCTCGTGGCCCATGAGGCACACCGTGCTCTCGTTGACCACGCGCCGCAGGATCATGAGGTAGTCGTACTTGCTCTTCTCCTCGCCGATGAAGTGGCTCTGGAGGTAGGCCTCCACCTTGCGCTGCTGCTCGCCGATGTCGGGGAAGTCGATGAAGAAGCGCGAACACATGTACCTCTCCAGGGCTTTGAACTCCTCCTCGCTGGCAGGGCGGAAGTCGCGCACCAGCAGGTTGCAGTATTTCAGCAGGCCGCCGCCCCGGATCTCCTCCGGCCTCTTGGTGGCAATGAGCTTGTTCCTCAGGTGGCTCAGCGCCATGCTGAAGTCGCCGTACACGCTCTCCCCGCTCACCGTGGGATGGAAGGCCTGCGACATGGGTGTCTCCGCCAGCTCGTAGTAGGCCAGCATGGAGTCCAGCACGATCTGAAAGGAGTCCACGCTGAACTCAAACTGCCTGCGTATCGAGTCCACAAACTTCAGCTCCACGTTGCGGCCATTGTTGTTGGAGAGCGAGATGAGGCTCCAGCGATCCTGCTCCGTGTTGACCTTCACCAGCTTCTGCACGTACGCCTCCTTCAGAGTCATGGGGGTGATTTTCTCTTTGTTTACCCCCTCGGGCAGGAAGTCCAACAGAGTCCCCAACACCACATCCTTAGTGAGCCTGAACTCGGCCTCGTGTGGTAGGTCCACCCTGAAGATGACGTCCAGATCCTTGTAGCTCCAGCCGATGTCCTGCACCAGCACGTGGCTGGCCGTGGATCCGTTCAGACGGATGTCCTTCACTTTGATGCCGCTCAGCTCCAGGCTGGAGCGTACGCGTGCCACGATGTCCTTCAGCCGCACCTCTAACGTGGGGAAGTTCCCCCTGCCGTGGACGGGAACCACCTCTGTCAGGACTTCGTCCAGCCGGCTCACCTGCTCCCAGGTCAGGACGCTGACAGAACGGCTCTTGGAGTCGTCTTTGGTATCCATCTTCTGGCAGAGCTCAGATCAGCTGGTAGTAGGAGAGGAAACCAGATGTTAAGTCTTTCAAATGTGACACAAATCAAACACATTTTTGCATCTGATCCTGTCACAACAATCCAAAACGCAAAACTCAGTTGTGAAGACGAATAAATTAACAAAAAAAAAAACAAACAAAAAACGTCGCTATGCATACTTGGCGAGAGAGGACACGCCTCCATCGACACCGCCACGGGTACAACCGGAACAATCAGGAAACGCTTAAATAACCATGATGGAAAATTTACCATCACTTCTTGCATTATTGCCCCAGGGGCACAACGCTACCGCGACTACAATATGACTTTAATCTGCAAAAAGCTAAATTAGATACTGCAGATTCCTACCGCCGTCCTCTGAAATCATGTGTTTATTATCATCAAAGGGCTGGGAATTATTAACAAAAACATGGCTTTTATCATCGATGAATCTGGATCAATGAAATCAATTCAAACATTCTGAATTTGCATTATGTGAACACCAGACCCACATCTAAAAGATTTTAATCTCCTGTATCTGATGCCAGCTGCACATAGTTGTGTTTACACGTGTTGTCCCCGCCTGGGTTTGTTTATTCCAAATGTCTGGTACTATTTTTTTTATGATACTAAAAAATTTTTTAAAAATGGAGAAAATCATCCAGAATGTGCAGCCACCAACAATTAACCGATACATTTCTAAGCACAATTTCACCCCTTAAAAGAAAATGCATTCAAAATCTGTTGACAACTTTTTTTGACAAACAAACAAACATGGATGATCTCATTATCCGCAATTGGTGGAGGTAGAAATAAACGCACTAGCTTTAAAGGACTAGCATCTAAATATCTGGGGTAACAGTAGCAGCCATCCTATTCCCATTCAGCACGAGCGCAGCAAAATGCCAGCACGAGACAACCTGCTCGCTCGCGCTCGGTGGAGGACAGAGCTCGTGAGGCTTCTAGAACAGGTCGCAGCGCGAGCCTGGCTTTTATACCACGGAACAAACGCTAAACTAGCTTTAAAAAAAAAAAAAGGAACGCGTTTAACATAAATAAATACACATTTAAGGCGCGCGCGTGTGGTCATAAACATTAACAGTGATTAATTATTACAGCTGATTTTAACGACGATGATGATGCTGAGCTAACTTTACACGCGCTAACATTAAAACTCCTCTCATAACCAGTTTTAGTCAAACACCGGACTAGTTTTTGTTAAACTAACCCGTGTTACCGACACGCCAGCGATATAACGTTAAGTTTCATTTAATATCAGTCCGCACGGTTACGTTCATTTTAAATGACGTACTAAACTTCAAACTAATCAACGAATGAAAAAAATAAATAAATAAATTTCTCACACTCTAATAATTAGTTTTATCGCGGATTTGGAATCATGGCTACACAGAAAACTTTAACAAACATCCAAACTGCGGAGTTAGAAAACGGCTTCCGTACAAAGTTTATCTTAGGAAGGAAAACGGTACGTACATGTCCACAGGCGCACTCGGGAAGTCAGATAAAGATGGTGTTAATTTGGATTTGGTGCAGACGCCTCCACATAATCCAATATATGAGCGAGACATGTGGGCCTGCGCTAAAAAAGTTGATATTTGAACCATTCCCCTCCGCGAAGACACGCCTGTTTTATAAAGCCGAAGCACGACTCGCTGGGAGTGGTGCACAGCCGAGGTGCAAAACAGTCCCTCTGTCAATGTCGCGTACATTTTACTCGTCAAAGTACAGTTAAATTAAACACCACTTATGTTTACATAGACATATACTCAGTTAAAACTCCAGCTGCTATCGACAGCAAGTCGTATTCAAACTAAACTCAAGCGCTGTTTGTATCAATGCGCCGAACGAAGCATCTGATTGGTTCGAAGAGGATTTGGCGTTGCCAAGTAACCAGGATCATCTGGCGACTGTTGCTGTGTCACAGCAGACTCCCAAGAAGTTTCTTCGACTCTAATTGTTTTTAGTGCAGTTTTAAACGTAGAATCAGCTCACAATGATGTGCAGTGTGTAGATATTTAAAGATCTGTTTAAATTCAGATGAAACTCTCAAATGGGAAACCTTCTCAAAGTGACAAAATAATCACATATAGGCCCAAATGCAGCGAGAGCACACACCATCAATGCATTTGTCACTAATCAATCGTGTGATTGCAGCCAAGGCACAGCAAATACTGTGTGACGTCACCATGATGTTGTTTCACTCAGATCAAATTAATTAAATGCCATCTACTTCATTCACCCTGGAAACCTAAGATAAGAATTAGGAATCATGTGTTTCATGAAGGTATATATATATAAACCTAATGACCTGTTGCAGAAACATGAAATTCATTTAATAGACTCTGGATTATAATCAAGATCCAAATACAAACATTACAAATAACTGTAATGGAAAATTTACGATCACTTCTTGTCTTATTGCCCTAGGGGCACAAAGCTAGCACGATTACAACGTTATTTAGATACTGCATATTCCTCCGCTTGTATAGGAAGTCTCTCTCTAACATCCTGAAACATCCTGAAGGAATTCAAAACCTGTATTTGTTGTGAATTTACCTGAATAGCTCTTGTGGAGTGAAACTGTAAATGACGACAATCTCAATTTAATCAATATTTAAAGCAAAGAAACAATACAATACAGGAGAGCACAACATTTTGTCACCTTTTGGCATTGACTGCAGCAGTAATCCTCTTCTTCACAGGCCACCTCAACCCCCGATGAGGAACACGAATGCCACCGATACAGAAAGAAAAACTTCTCTGGAAGAAAGTTAAACTTTGCTAGAATGCCATCAAACATTCCTTTCACGCACACTGAAAACTGTTTAATGACCACCTAGTTCCTGCTGTGACACACTGGTGAGTAAAGTGTTTCCTCACTGACACAGATGTTCACACTCATGAATGGTGCAAAGAAACCACAAAAAGGCAGGGGAGTGTGACGATTCTTTGGAAATTACAACGCTGAATGTCCCTGCAGCTCTGCCCAAATGAAAAGATGCTGGCATGGTGAAACGGAGTATTTATCACCAAGCAATAGTTTAATAGTTTAAAATGATGGTGAGGTGCAAAACGAAAGCAGAGGAGCTGATCTGTACACATCATAAACCTATAGTGCTAAATTTAGCTTAGTTATATACACACACATTAGAATAATACATATACTGTCTATATATTCTCTATATATACGTTTATATATAATTATGTGTATTTATTCTTTATTTTATCTCTAATTTCCCACCTCTTTTTAATTCTAATTTATCTACTCTTGTCTCACTTTCTTACTTATGTTCTACTGTGGTGCAATTTCCCCATCAGAGATTATTAAAGGATTCTGATATACCAGATATTTACTGTTAAATAAAGTATTTTTAGAGTCTTTCTGAAGTTGTGTATCTGACCGACAATGTTTTAATGTCTTTTTTGCTCAACTGAAAAACCGGATGAGCCGTGTCTGCATTCTGGTTGTGTATGCGCTGCAGGGGAGTCCCTAAGGTAAAAGGTTGTATGTACATCATCGCCTCAGCACCAGTGAGTCAGCAGGCGGTCTACGAGGAAAACAGTCGACCACAACGGGGGTTTCCTGTGTGTGTGTGTGTGTCATACTTTCAATAAAACAGATATCGAGCAAAAAGGTGCAAAAGATGCACACAGCTGTCTTTGTGTTTTCACAAAAGACTGACGTAAAAATAACATAGAATGAGTCAGATTCTGTCTCCTGTGAACATTGAGGTGTGTTTCCATCCCAGCGTTAGAAGGCTATCAGCTGCCAATGACAGGAGGATTATTCATGTATGTTTTCTTAACGCTTTTATCTGCTTCCCAATTTCTCTGAGATCATCCTGCTATCAGATTCTTCGACTCAAATATTAATGTTGGCATCGGCCTGAGAGTCCCATTGGTCCAGCTCCAGTTTCTGTTAAGTAAACATGTTCTGTCTAGTTTCGCAGTACAAATACAGTAAGTATTCAGTTTTAATGAGGCTGACTAAAATAGAATCCAGCTGCATGTATGTTCTGTGCATTGCTTATGAGCGCACAGAACATACATGCATCTGCACCGCAATCGAAGGTTTGAGCTTGTTTCTAGACTTTTTTGTCGGACTGATGATGTCAGCACAGGGCCTAGTGATGAACGCTGACCTCTGACCTCTGAACAGCCAGGTCACAGGCATCAAAAGCAGAAGCATCTTTCTGTCAGACGTTCAGGCCATGTGGGAGGAGGTGGCGTGGCAGTGGGTGCATCCCAAACAAAACTGTCCATACATAGTCTCTTGCAAAATCCAACCACAAATATTAGCCAATCAGGCACGACAACTAATTATTTGTCTTTCCTCTGTGTGCAAACGACGCGTTTGAAAAACTCAGCTAATCCTTATTGTGGGTTTTTGTGTCAGCGGCGTTTGCAGCGACTATTATGTGCACATGGAGCCGATTAACTCGATCAGTTTGGTCCTAGAGAAAGAAATGCTGAACCAGCAAAAAGTCCATTTGCCCTAATTGAACTGGAATGGAGGTAAAAATCTTAAAACAGCCCATGATGAGTCAGTTCTCTTCCACTGGAGGAGAGACACTGGTTTCACATGTTGGCTGTAGCTGCTGACAGAAAACATGGCCTGAAACTGGAGACGGTTGCCGTGGTACTTCCTCTTTCACAAACATCTTGGTTCGGCCCACAGCAGCAGTTCATTCGGTGTTCCTTTACCATCGTCTTTGTAGTTGGTTTGCAGTGACATCCAGGATCCTCTAACCTCAACCAGTCTAGAAATGAATTTTAACCTCTTGGCAGAACTTTAAAAAGAGGTTCTAAACTAACTTGCAATGCTGATATGATCAACATGTGAACGTACCACCAATCATCCACAACAGAATATCATTCATTTGGAGTTTCTGGCCACATAGTGATGGTTTTACACTCCAGTATTGGCTCTTATATCTTAATGTTTCACTATCTTTAGCAGGTAGCTGGTAAACTCTGTCTCCAGTTATCTTAGCACTGGGAATGCTGTGAACTAGATGCATCAAATTCAAGAGAATGCATCCTGGAAACAGCTGCTAAACATTCAGCCAATGACAGTTAAGTTGTGCTGATTGGAACCCCAACCCCTTTATCAATAAACAATCTATACAGATGAAGCTTCGACTCAACACATGCACTGACTGCCTGTAGTCAGATGTTACCTAACAGGCTGCAAACAGCTAGCAGCAGTTTGCCATAATGAGTCAGAGCAGAAAGTCATGAATATGCATCTAAAGTACAAAAGCAAATTGATTCTGTCACAACTCAAGTAGCATTAGGAAAACAAACAACGCTAACAGTTTGACTCGCCTGAACAATCATGGAAAGGAATGAGCAACAAAAGGCATAAAAAAAAATGAGATTTGCTTGTATCAATAAAGTTTAAAGGCACAATGAAGAATGAGGCGATGGAAAAGTAAGCATTTTTTTTCGTGAGAGGCCGTCACGGACAAAGAGTCTGTTGTTTTATTGTGGCGTTTGTTGCATCTCAACTTGTGTGATTGGCTGCTACCTCAGCCTGTCGTCTCTTTATTCTCTTCCTGGTTAAATAAAGATAAAATAATTCCGCTCTCTGACAGCAGATCAGCGTCTGTCTTCTGTCTACCTTCCACAGATGCTTGAAATCCTTTCGGATGACTCTGAATCGACATCATCGTGACTTCGGCTGCACTCCAGTCGTTCTATTGTGATTGGCCTATTTTGTTTTTTAAGAATACTGGCAAACCATTAAAAACTATCTCACATTGTTGAAGAAGGTTAGAAAAAGGGATCCAGAATCCACATCTTTATTCAGACTTGGCTCTGAGTGTAATAGGTCCTCTCTTGGGTCAACATCCACCCTCACACTGAATTTCCTCAGAATCCATCTACTGCTTTTCCAGATATCTTGCAGACGAACAAAACCATTTCTTGTTGAACTAAAGGAGGAAAATTGCTGCAGGTAATACAGATGTGGTGTAGACACAGCACAGCACACTCTGCACACACCTTTACTGGTTTAAATGTTGCTTCTGACATACATGTTTTGTTATCTCAGGCGTCTCCAGCTGGTTACACTTCTGCAACGATAAGAGTCTGTGGTGTCTGCTCCGAATTCAAAGCTGAGGGGACTAAAGCTTTCCTGTTCTTGGCGTTAGCTGTTATTTTAGCTGTTTGTTCCAAGCCATCTGCTTCATGTCTGTGAAAACATCCAGTATGTAAAGCCTCTGACTCTGTGCGCAGCCTTCAGTGATGACAGAGGGTTATCGTGATGTTTATGGATGAGCTTTAGCAGCTTTATGAGGTGTGGTTCCTGGGGTTGAGTACATATCTCTGTCTACCTGAGCCGTGCATTTGCTCATCCTGTTGTGCAGCTGGAGCTTCGCCACCTGCTCCTCTCGGGCGCCGTGCCACCCGAGAAGTGACTCAGTCTGTCCAGGTTACGCGCCGCTAAGCAGCACCGGCCATTAACACATTAAACACCCAGTGAGACGCACAAACAAATCTGACTCACATGTACCTGGATGCACATATCGTATGCATGTGAGCAAACAGACACAGGAACCATTAAAGGTTCCACTACGTATGTTAACAGAAACACGTGCTGATCGTTTCAGGACAAGTCAGTCGGAGGGTTAAAAGCTTCCTCTGATATTATGTAGTTGTTGCTAGCGAACGGAAGGCACATCGCCTTCCCCGCCTTCCTCCAAAGCTCATAATGAAAAGATCGAGCCCCATCTGAAGGTCAGTTTCTGTTCCACATCCTGCCGGTGCTCCACCGCCGAGCACGCGTTAGCGCAGGAGGTTCCTCAACAATGATTTATATCACCCTTCAGACTCACATCCCAAATAATTCAAAACAGATTCATTATTCAACAAACAGACATAAAATGAGTTTTGGGACTGTGGAAAGATGACGGCCTGGAGGGAAACCCCTCACGTTTAGTGATAGTCTTCTACCAGAATCAGAGCGCAAGAGGGAAATTCATCGGGATAACTTTGGCAAAGACGGCAAACGACGGAGAGAAAAACATTCACGGGGGATGAAATGTGTAAATAGATGGACCGAGAATCTGAGGGAATGTGACGCGAGAGAGATGACAAAGCTTTTACTGGTTTTAGAGGAATGTTACGTTTCCAGAAGAATTTGTCCATGTCTTGTTTCCAGCAACTTCCAGACACTCACTTTTTCCAATAACTTCCCTCTAACTGCATGACAACATGCTATTTTTTGGTCCAATCCCAATCCCCTCTCGGTTTTTCTCCAGTGTAGGAAAGGAGTGTCCCATTTCTTCAGAGGATGGAGGGGTGGTGGACATCTAATGGCCAATTGTTTACTGTCTCTTTGTGTTTTGTCTTATACTTTGTGCTGTACTGTCTGTTGTACTGCCTGTGCTGTACTGCCTGTTGCACTGCCTATGTTGTACTGCCTGTGTTGTACAGCCTGAGTTGTACTGCCTGAGTTGCACTGCCTGAGTTGCACTGCCTGTTGTACTGCCTGTGTTGTACAGCCTGAGTTGTACTGCCTGAGTTGTACTGCCTGAGTTGCACTGCCTGTTGTACTGCCTGAGTTGTAGTGCCTGTGTTTTACTGCCTTTTGTACTGCCTATGCTGTACTGCCTGTTGACCGTGAGTCTGAGAGGACTGCAATTTCATCTGTGCTGTATGTCGTGCATATATGGTACATTTGACAATAAAGCTGACTTTCACTTGACTTTGATCGAGCCCTCTAAACAAAATGTTTTCAAATGACCACTGAAGAATGAAACTATGCTAATAAGGACAGACTATTCTGATTCGCTGACATTCAACAACCTGCAGCTGTTTGGTCGGTGTTGACGACTGATTGTCGTAAATGTGATGTCAGTGCTAAAGGTCACACCGCGTAAACTGGGGTAATATTACCTTTCGTGTCAAAGTACCACAGATGTGTTTCCCTCACCACAACAGGAAGCTGCGCTTACAGAAACAGGAAGGAGTCTGTGACGTGGATTAAAGGTTAAAGACGCTAAAATGAGATCAAGCAGCTGTTCCTGAACTACTAGTGTGTTTCTAAGTATTGAAAAGAATGATGTCACGAAACAGAAAAATCATTTGTTCTAGTAAAGACCGGTGGAAACGCCGATCAGTCAGTGTAGCTTAGAACAGTATAGAATTTTATGCCTCATAACTTTTTATTTTCTCTCATTGGAAGCAAACGGTTTTACAGCCGTGACTCAGGCCAACATCTGCTTAGCATGACGAAGGAGACTGAGATGTTTTTATTTCAGAGGTCACGACGGAAGTAACCAGACTGTAATACACAAGAAGCTAACGTCGTATAGAAAGCAATAAAATAGTTTAATAGATGCAATAAAACAAAGATGTTAATGTGTGTGTGGTTGTGTAAATGTAGGCTGCTTACAGTAATCAGGCTGTAATATTCAATAGATCATTCAAGAGGCCTCCTCCGCTCTGACAAGCTGATGAAGTTTCATTTACGTAAAACTACCTGAAGCGTTTAAATTCTGCATATTCTGTGATGTTGCTTATTCATGACTTATCAGGTTTCACGTCTAACAGATTCCCTATGTCACTGCTGTTGGGTATTATCAGGGCAGTGCTGGTTCCAACCAATCTAATCCCCCTCCAAACATTACCTCCGCCCAGCCTCCGCTAGGCGGGATAAGATTTACAACGGGGATCAAGTCGGGTTTAAAGACACCCATCTTCTTGACAAAGCAAAGCCTGGCTTAACTTATCTGTCTAACCCTCCGATCTGGTGACATTCATCGTTTTTATCAGGATTATAGAAAAAAACAAACATTACCTTCAAGTAAAACCTAAAATCTGAGCTCGAATTCAACTCATCTCAACTCAACTCCACGACCTTTATCTGGAGAAAAATGTGTTGCATGACCCGTCTGATTGGTCGGGTTAATCACAGTCTCTTCTGTGGCTAGGTGCGTGCATAGATTCACCATGTGTTTCCAATAATAAACATGCATTTGTCTATTCAAAACACTAACAATATAAAGTTAATAGTGGCCGTGGAGCAGAGATATCAGCGATGCTGCGCCTACTGTAAGCAAACGTCACGAGTTGATGCACGAAGCCTCGCACGCCGATGCCATGGTCAGCGCCAAACTTATCTGAAGTTTGTGTGTCTACCGGGATCGTGGCTATCTGTGCAGCAGGCAGCACCTGTTCAATTTCCCTTCAACTATCTCACAAACACACACACACACACACACACAGTGTCAGAAGGGCATACAAGCGTCCAGTCCTACAGCTCTGCAGGCTCCAGGAGGGTTTACAGTTCTTTACTGACTGACGACAGTCACGCAGCTACAGGCCCAAATAAACAAGTCCCATCATCCTCTCTGTGCGACGGTCTCGGCCTAGCGATGCCTACCTGTTCAAGCGAAGAAGAAAACCTAACTCCAAACCACTTAGACAAGCCAGCCCAAACCGTTCCGTCGGATTTCTACTAGAATTTTCAGGGCAAATTCGGTTCCTGGAGCCCCCTTTTGGTCAGGAAGTTAATGAGTCACAGGTGAATCCCTCAATGCCACAAGAACCAGGACGTATTTTACTACAACTCAGTGGTTGTAGGGTTAAAACCCACTCTGATGATGTCAGCAATCTAAAAATCTGGAAATTACCAAAGATTCCTTAACATATAAAGAGATTTCGTAGCTGTCCAAATTACCAATTTTCTTGGGACAGTCCCTTCATTTTTAATCAAAATGATTTTAAGCTACATGAAAAGTAATCAGAGTTCTTTAAACAAACGTAGATGCCTTCAAACAAATTAAAATACAACTCCTGAAAAAAACCAGAAGTAATTTTAGTATGTCTGAAGATTAAAACATACAAACTCTGCTAAATGTTCTGTGAAATGAGAGAGAGAGAAAGAGAGTCTCAGCCAGAGAAAAAGTCTTTTTGGTTCAGTTACATTGATAGAGAATTTCTAAACATGTTCTGAACTAAATAAATTTCTCAGATTAACTGACTCGTTTAAAAAAGCAATCAATAAAAGAAAAAATAACTAATTTCTCGGCAGAAGGGAGGAAGATAAATAAACTGACAGGAACTTTTCCTCCCAGCGAAATGAAATGAGGCGGATCCACGCGTCGGATTCTTCCACCCTCAAACTACACTAATATTTTTATTTTTCCTCCAATCCACCGACAGTCGATTGAGAGATAACATGTCGGTGCAGAAAAAAAATCCAATGTTTCCTTCATAGACTTTTTAAAAATTGCCCTGATGGATCCTTTTTTTTTTTTTTTTATCCATCAGGGCAATTTTTGATGGATCCATCAGGATCTGGCTTTTGATGAAGCCATCAGGATCTGATGGATCCTGATGGCTTCATTAGCAGCAGACAACTTAATGAAGCTGAGAGTCGGTTCCACTCTGAACGATCTTTTTGTTAAACTAGTTGGAGTCTTCACACGTCAAGCTACAGATCCACATTTCGGGGCGTGGATCCGGGACGTTTGCTTCTTTTATACCGACAGGACTGTGGAATCTACTTGTCTTCAATCGAACAACAGTGGCTTTGTTTTTGCTGTTCTTTTCCTGCTGGTTCAGACTCTCTAGATCCGGATTTGCTGCCGAACGTTTAGACGTCGAGAACACATCCTTACGAACGCTGTTCCGCTTTCAGATTGGTGACGCACAACAAAACCGAACCCACGCCTCTCTGATCACTTTTCATAACGTCTTTATTGAATTTGTGTCTCAGTTTTAAACATATTTACAGATACTTTCATTGTATTTCTTCAGTTTGGTAAAAATACAAATACAGAACACTCCGTTTTCAAAACCAGTGTCGCTCTCAGCGATTCGACGGTCGCCCTGGCTTGGCCCGGGTTTCCTCCCGATCGGAAACAGGTGATGATGATGTCACACTGGAGGGGGGTGGGGGGGGTGTAAGGGCTGAGAGACTGGAACCAAAGGGTGACATTGTAGGGTTAGGTGAAAGAGAGAAAGATGCTGACGGATGATGGAGAAAAAGGTGTGAACGGGTTTAGGATTGAGTAACATTTAATGTAATGGCGCCTATTTCCACTCGTCCAGACACTGATGAGTCATCACCTACAGAATCGACGATGATGAAGGCTCAGGGAGGTAACTGGAGGAAGTCGTTTCTAAGTCCTTTACGGAGTGAAGTGGTCAATAAATCGGCATTTTGATTCGTTTCGGTAAACAAAACTTTGTGAGGAGTTGTCGTCGCCCTTTTAGATCAACTCCGCGTTCACTCCATCACATGTCACATGATCCACGAGGAGGAGGAGGAGGAGGAGGAGGAGGAGGAGGAAAGGGATCTCCATCATGATATGCATAGAATGAAACCAAACAGCGTGACGGAGCAGCCGATTGGCCGAGGCGTGGCTTGACGGGAAGCCTCGCTCCGCGTGGTAAACGAGAAATATATGCACCAATCCTTCACAGAGGTGAGAAATCATGACTCAGCAACTTCCTCTATCGATATGAACATCTGACTGAGGATATGTCAGCTTTTCGTCCAATCAGCAAGCAGCAGCTGCTTCTGACCGGCCAATCAGCTGTTACTATTTACACACGGGGAACGGGTTTGCTTCTTCATGCCGTCCGTCAAAGTCAAAGCAAAGATCTGCAGTTACACACAATTTAATTCCACGTTTGTTTTGACGTGACGCCCGAGAGGAGGGAATTAAATTTCATCCTGGATCAGACTTTTTAGAATCGATCTTGGGATTTGGAACAGGAAAGTTTGAGGTGAGAAAAGAAATGGAAGTCAGTGAAAGGCGGGATGATTTATGAGTTCATGCATCGAACACACGTGAGAACTCCTCGCTCATTCAGTGCTTCGTCTCTACTACCGTCGTGTTCATCGTTAAAAGTGCACAAATACGTGAGTTACAGCAGAGGTTAAGTCAACCACTACACACACACACACACACACACACACACACACACACACACACACACACACACACACATTCATTCTTTATGATGGGTGTGTTCTAGGCTCATAATAAAGATGGGATCAGGGTGATTTATGAAAAGGTGAGAAATAAGAGCAGACGGGACGAGAGGAGGAGGAGGAGGAAAAGGAAGAAGAGCAGCATCCGGATGGGAAGCAGCCAATGGCGCATTTGGGGGGGGTGTGGTAAAAATGGGGGAGGCCTGCTGCTGTGTCATCGCTGTTCACGCTTCTGAAAAAAGTCAATTAGAGGGGCGGGGGGCAGATGAACGCCACCAACTGCCCTCCCACTGAGGTGGGGACGAGCTGCTGACAGGTCCAAGTTCATCTGATGAGGACGAAACAGGAAGTGGAATGAGTCAGGAGGGGAGGCGGAGCTTCCATTCAACTCAGTGTCCCCCCCCTTGTTATGATTTGTCAAAAAAACACATCACTTCGTCTTAGAGTCTGTCTGCCTGGGAAAATTACACTTCCATCAGCGATGGGGGGGTCAAACCCACTGATAATCCTTCACAAACCACCCCGTCTGCCCCCTCAGAGGCTCAGCTCGTGTCTGCATGGGGGGGGGGGGAGAGTTTGGTCGAATCTCGAAGAAACACTAAAAATCTTAACAAATATCTGAATGGAGCTCCTGGTTTTGGGGCTCAGTCCGTCAGAGGGAGGAGTCGTTCAGGACAGTCTGGGGGCTGAGCAGCAAACGTCTGACTGCAGCGGTGAAGGCAGAGAGAGACGAGGAGGAACACGCAGAAGAAGAGAGGAAGACTCCACGGCCGTCCTCTCCACGCCGCGGTGATCCGAGCGGCGCTCGTCTGCAGTCCGACAGCAGCGCTGGAGCTCAGTCTAAGGTTGTCCAGTGTTTGAGGGTGGGTGGTTTTTTTTTGTTTTTGGGCAGGTGGCGCCCCCTGGTGCTCTGGTGGAGGAGGAGGAGGAGCCTGTCTGCCTATAGCTGGGCGGGCTCGCTGCCAGGCAGGGTGATGTTACCCAGGTGGAGGACAGGAAGTGGATGAGCCTCCGTGTTAAAGACCCAACTCTCAAACGGCATCAGGTCGTCGCTGGAGAACAACAGGTACAGATACCTGAAGGGGGGGGCAGGTGTTCGATGGGAGAGGTGTAATGGGGAAGGAAGGAAAAGAGAGGAAAAATTTTTTGGTCATTTCATGGTGTGAAGTTTTGATTCTCGCCGTGAATGAAGCAGACTGATGTTTTTCTAGGACTACATGTTGTTCACAAAGCTGCCACCAGGGGGAAGCAGAGAGCTGCAGGTCAAAGTCAGCATCCAGAGCCTCTCCACCTTCATCCCTCAGTGATGATGAAGCTCAATGGTATCAAAGCTGCCCTTTACATTAAAGTGATTCTTAAATTAAAGTGTGTGTGGTGTTATTAATCCTTGTTTTCATCACAAAGCTGGATGGATTCACAGGAAAGCCCTTCTCCCATCACACCACAGACGTTATTCGCATCTTACTTGAGCGTCTCGGCCAGGAAGAAGCTCTGCTGGACGTCGTCGTAGGTCGGGTTGGAGGAGTAGACGTCCTTCACCCCAGAGAAGCCTCCGCTCACCCTGCAGTATTTATCAATGGCCTGGAGGAGATGGAGAAGGAGGGGGAAGGAGAGAACAGAAGATTGGATTTAATTAAAAAAAAACAGTAGAAAGAATAGGGAAATGGGGAAGAGGAAGGGAAGTAAAAAATGGAAGCAGAGAACAAGAGAAAGAATAATTGAGCGACCATATAGTTAAAAAAAAAAAAAAGAAGCGAATGGAAAAGGGTCAAATTTTAACAAGCTTCAAAAGTGGATGATAATTAATTTAATTACTGCTGACGGATTTGAGTCCTGGGGAGATGCATACAGGAAGTAGAGAGAAGGAAAAGAAGACAAAGGACAAGAACCCCCCCCCCATAAATGCATTCACATGTTCCTCTCTAGCGTGTTACCCTACAGCAGATTTCAATGCTTGTTCAACAGGGAAATAAGAGACGTTTCTTTTAAAGCAGGTCTTTTGTTCCGTTTTTTGTCGTTTTCTGTGTGTGTGTGTGTGTGTGGGGGGGGGGGGGGGGTCGGATCTGATTTTGTCAGATATGGTTCAAATTCTTCTGAAGTGTTAAAAAAAAACCCCACAAAAGCCAGTCGGTGTTCTGTCTGTTTAGGACCAAGTTAAGCCACTTAGTAGGTGGTTGGTTTTGTGAGCTAAATCCCCTCTCCATCCCATCTCTGTGCATTTCCAGGGTTTTATTTATCTCTTCCTCCAAACAACATGTTTCACCCCCCCCCCCCCCCCAAAAAAAAAAAAACACGGGACGGTTTGTCAGATATTAACAGAACCTTGACAACTTAAACCGGCTTGATGTCTTATCACAAAAACATCCTGAATATGCCACAGTACAAAAAAATAAATGTAACCGGCCTGTCAGATTGTAGTCAGACAAAAGACACATCTGTGTTACCATGACAACAAATACCACAGCGATGGCGAATGACGACTAAAAACCCTGCTTTAAAACTGACAGTAAAATCTGCAGGGATTTAAAAAATGTGCTTTTGAGTTTATTTGTAAATCTGTTGGCCAATTAAAGCCAAATGAGAACCATTTGTACTTTAGTGATTTTTAGATTATTCTTAATTTCAGTTAATAAAAAAAAAAAAAAAAAAAGAAACCATTTGAGAATTAAAAACAAAACCACAAACACGAGCGTTGCGATTCTCTCCTCGTCTCCTGATGGACCGACGCCACCGCCGGACTTTTTCCCCATCAGGAAGCGGAACTTTCTCACATGTTGAACTTCCTGTTTTTCCACCTCACAAAAACGGGCGGCGGTTCGTTTGAAGGACCGTGGAGCCGCCGATCCCGTCAGAACGCCGTCTCCTCTATCGATTTACAACGACGACTCGTTACGGTAAAATCTGAACCGCCATAAAAATTCTGGCCGCGTCCCCCCGACCCTCCCCCGGCTCGAACCTTATCGACTCCCAGCCTTAACGCGTGTAATTGAAAGCATTATCTCCGTCCTTGTCTTCCAGCTGCTCCTCACCAGGAGTTTGCACCATTATTCCTGCTATTAATAAGCTATAGCGGCCGACGCTCCACACTGCATTTACTTCCAACATTCACACACACACACACACAATACACACTACTTTCAAGATAAGTGTATTGTACTTTATGTCTGGGTGCAAACTTGACTGATTTCCCAGAGGCTTTTGCTGCAGCTGCTGAATGTTCTTGTTCTGCTGCATCTTTTGAATTATTTTGTCCACAGAATGATTTAACTGTTCATTTTGTCCAATCACTGTAGTGTGAGTCTAATCACAGTGTAATCACACACACTCACACACACACACACACACACACTGCATGAAGAAGAAGAGTAGTAAGTGAAAGCAGGGCCGGTCCATCACCCGCTGCCGCGGCGGTCGGTTTGAGGAATGTGGATCCGTGCAAAGCTTTTTAAATTTGCAGCATTAGCGGTTCTGACTGCTGCCTTTGTGCAGCAATTTTTTGCCAAATTGCCTCCATCGTGTTATTTTGCTCCCCGGTGTTTATTTGTCTTCAAACCAAAATGTGCCCACAGCGGGGGGACGAACGCTTCATGATGTTCACGCAATAGACGCTGATCAAAAAGTTAAGCTCCTCTGGATGTTAAGCGTCCGCGGCGCTAACGGCTAACTGAATCCATCCAGACGTAGCTGGACGACGTCACTCATGTAAGCTAATGAGGGGGGGGGGGGGGGGTGGGACGGCGCGACAAACACAATGGGAATCAGTCTCCAGCTGGGGCTTCAGACGCAGTAAACACGTTTCAAAGTGAAACTGCTCCTTGATCCGATAACGTCTGGGTGAGCAGGAGTCGCTAATAGAGGAGGACATATGAGTGATGGAGGCAGCACGCACACACATGACACACACACACACACACACACACACTCTGACCAGACACACACAAGCAACAAGCAGAGAGAAAAGACTCGGACAACAGAGGCAGGTTTGGTTATCAGAAGAAGGGAATGTGTGGAGCTGAGCTTCTAGGACGTCTCCTTCGACGTGTGGGAAAAGAAACGGGGATCAGATGTGAAAAAATAAGAATAAAAAAACAGCACAGGAAGAAAAATAAGTGGAGAAACCAAGACGGCTCAAACCCACAGGACATAAAGATTCCAGACAGGTTCCAGGTGAGCGGCGATGAGCTCGATTCAGCGGAATACAAACGACTGGAGAGCTGCTCAGGACTGAAAACCAGCTCCAGATGCTGTGGTCATGGAAATATTTTTCCAGTTTGCGATTTCATGACATCGACTTAGAAAACCAAATTGTTTAAGATGATTTAAAGTCAGTTAAAACACGCAGGAAACAAGATTTGTTTCACTGAACTTGATCACATCATCCAGTCACCGACTGTTAATCCAAATGTTTCCTTATCGGCGTGAAAGAGACAAACAACTACAGATGTATTAAAGAAGACCAGACGGTGCAGCATCAGCTCTTCTTTCTTGCTTTTCTTTAGCATCTTGCTTTTATATTTTAGCATCAATGCTAAAAAAAACTAGAGGCAACAAGAAGACTAGCAGGAAAGAGAGGAGGATGAGGAGAGACAGAAGATCACATCCATCCATCCGTCCATCCGATGGTGACGGTGGCTCACCTGTGTCGCCTCCCAGCCCCACTGCCGGTATTTGGGGTCGTGGGTGAACCTCCACATGTACCAGTAGGTCTCGATGACCTCCGGCCTCAGGATGTAGTACTTCTCGTTCTGGCGCACCGCCACCGCCTCCAGGCCGCTGTCGAACTTAAAGGCCTCCGGGCCGAGCTTGAGGACTGAAAGGGGGAGGAGGAAGAGAGGAGGTCAAGTTTACATCCAGTAGGGCAGTAACACACACACACACACACACACACACACACACACACACACAGAAAACTCCTCAGGTCTCACCCGTCCGGTCGTAGGACTCGTGGCAGGTGTGTGCGATCTCGGCGCCCAGCTGCAGGTAGTGGCCGGCCTTGTCGTCGGGCGAGCCGTCGGCGCCCAGCGCGAACATGCCGCCGGCGAAGCAGGCCAGGTGGCCCATCTTCTTCTCCAGGTGTCCGTTCTTCCACTCGCCAATAAACGTCAGACCGCCGTTGGATTTGCGGACCAGGTGGCGCTCGATGGCCTGGGGAACGGAACGCAGGGGGCGATTGGTGGAAAGGAATGGAGGCGTGTGAACGAGAGGGGGCGGAGTCAAATAGGAGGAAACAGGCGAGTGCTTTCATGTCGGGTTATGCACATGTCATTAAAGCGGCGCGTCTGCCGTACCTCAATGGCGTCATCGTATGTCTTGCGGGCTTCTGTATCCGTCTTGTCCGACATGAGCCAGGCCTTCAGGAGGTACTCGTAAAAACTGTCGCCGAGTCCTCCGACCGACGTGTGATCTGGACAGGAGGGAGGAGAGAAGTTCAGCACAACAGAAGGAGCAGCTTGAATAAAACGGACAAATAAAAGGCAGATCAGGTGGAGCCGACATACGGCGTCTCTTATAAACGGGCAGCGAGTTTCCTCGTGTCCCGCTTTGTTTGTCCTCCGCCTGACACGTCCACAAGCCAGTATCACCAGCTGCTCTCTGGGAAATGTTTGCACAGCTTTCATGACTGTCCTAATTTACGGGGACGCCACAAAGACAGGACGGGGTCGGAGCCGGAATCCCAGCCAGCAGACTAAGAAAAGCACCTCTTCTCTCCGGAGGGAGTTCAGAACCAACTTCCAACGAATAAAACATCATTCACAAACATTCTCTAACAAGACAAGAGAAGATGTATTTAACTTCTTCCTGTTTCACAGTCCCACCTTCTGCTCTTTCAACTTAGAAACCATCCCCTATTCTCCTGGGGATTCCTGGGGGGAAGGGTTTGTCTCTACAAACACAACGTTCAGCCAGGTAGGGGCCGAACGGCGGCTTCATTATTTAAAAAAGTTACGCAAACATTATTTCAAACATGGATTCAAAGTTAGAGAAGTACAAAAACAATACGGTTTCTACCATCTGGAGAATGTGCCAACAGGAAAATACAGACAAATGCTCCATCGTTAGAAGCCGACAGCTGTTCCCCCGGTCGGGAAAAGACGGAGACAGAATCGCTCTAGAGACAGGATTACGTCGGGACACACACATCATTTTCCTGTCTCCACTCGTGCCCCGCCTCCTTCCTTATAAGGACATCAGGAGCCGCTTCATGACAATC
The DNA here is from genome assembly GCA_013358685.1 of Antennarius maculatus. Lineage (NCBI taxonomy): Eukaryota > Metazoa > Chordata > Actinopteri > Lophiiformes > Antennariidae > Antennarius > Antennarius maculatus. Next base: position 18,039,079 of record CM023618.1, on the reverse strand, counting down.
CAATCAAACACATGTGGATCCCGTTTTTTTGACTGATGTCAGCTCTGAATTATCGTTTATTTGTTGTTGTTTTTACGGTAACCCGGACGACAAACGTAAATCAGCTGTTATTAACCGTTAAGGAAAAGGATCCGAACCAGATTCTATGACCTACATGTGACACTCAGTTCAGGAGACAGGAGGAAGAAATTAAATGTCATCAATTTTGAATTTACGAAGCAAAAACGTGAAGCGTGAGCGGCGAACAATACGTTACGTTTCAGATTGATTCGTCTTTCAGCACTAATTAATTTTGCTCGACGGAAATCCAGCGATGAAAAACAAAATGTTTGACAGACTGTCGAGTGTGTAAGCAATGAAAGCCGTCACAGATGAGGGTAGGGAGTGGGCGGTGTGTTTGTGTGTGTGTGTGTGTGTGTGTGTGGTAATAAGGCTGTCACTCACAGCAGGATCTCATTAAGACGGAGGAGCACAGCCTCATTCCTCATTAGTATGGCTTAACTACTATCTACACACCTATACTCCACAATGACACACACACACACACACACACACACACACACACACACACACACACACACACGCTGAAACACTTCAAATATTACATTCACACATATTTCTCACTCAGTATTCCAAAGTTTCGAATTCTAAAACACACAAAACATCCTCACACACTCACACAACACATCCCGATGGAGTGAAAACAGTGTGTGGAGGGAAAGGACAAGAAAAACTGTACTTTAAACACACATGTCATCACGTGATGACATCATGTGATGACATCACAGTGCAGGAAGGAGAGGGTTCTGTTATCAGCGTTTCTTATTTTCCACCAAACTCTTTTCTTTAAGCCTCTTTGATTTTTACACTTATTAATAACACTTCTCTCACCTCACACACACACACACACACGCACACACACACACACACACACACACACACACACACACACACACACACACACACCCATCCTTAACTCCATTATGCGGCACTCAGGAGACTCGACAGCAGGCTGGGTTTGTTTTGGAGCAGCGATGAGCTTTAATTAAACCGACGATGCACCTGAGAAGTACGAGACAGGGTGTGTGTGTGTGTGTGTGTGTGTGTGTGTGTGTGTGTGTGTGTGTGTGCCGTCCGTCAGGTCAAACAACAGCTATATGTTTATGGATCCAACACACAAACAAACTAGAAACATCCATCCATGCTCGCTGGCCAAGTCACGCAGCTCGTTTGTTGATGCACTTGTCCGTCAATCCATCACCAACCCCCCCCCCATCCCTCCATTTCCCTCCCCAAAGGCTGCGCTCCAACAGGAACATCACTCCTCCTGCTGACTCGCCAGCATCCCTTAATGAACCTTCGTTCATCCGGCCGACCACGGTGTTCTGCGTTCGATTGGTCGATGAGTAAAACAAAGAGACTTAAAGCAGATCAGCTGTTAGCCGATAGATGTTAGCGTTAGCGCTTTGTTTTCGACTCGTTTCTCGTTTACCTGACAGAATCGGGACAGGAAGGAGGTCATGTGGCGCGCCGTCACGAAGGGAATCAAACAAAAACAAAAGACGATCTCATCTTTGCATATTTTTTCTGAGAGTAAACTCCAAAAGTATTGGGACGCTTTCACAGCTAATTCTAAAAGATAATACTTCCAATGTGAACTCGTCCGTTACTTTTCAGTAACAGGTGGCAGGTCTACTGTTGATGAGGTCATCACCGTGAGTCCAGCTGTATTTAATCTACACACGTTAGCTGCTCAGGCTTCACTATAGACCTGATGATAAAGACTTGAACCTGAAGCAGCAGCTTTCACAGCCAGGATGGAGTTCCTCTACACGTTAATTTCCCCGGACACTCCGACAGAATGTAATCAATATACTGGGAATACTGCGTTCCATCTTCCTCTACTGGCTTCAATTTGTTCTCATTTAAGGCAATCCATTCTACTCCTTTCTCCTTCGCTCGCCGCTGATTTCCCCCGTTCCTCTTCGCGGCACTTTTGGTACAAGATCCTCCCGAAGCTCACGAGAACGCTTTCACGTTTCTGACAATTTGCTGTTTGTAAATCAGTCAAAGTTCACACAATAGTATTTCATTGCAAAACAGAAAACCTTCAAAATAAGCGGTGAACTTACGCTGGCCCCAGCGGCCCGTGCGTGGGTTCAGGTAGTTGGGGTAAAGCCCGTTGGGTCGGTCCATTTTGGCCAGCAGCTTTCGAATGTGCATCACCTGTGAGCCCAGACAGAGGGCACGATTTAACACGAGTAAAAAACATTCGCCGCGAACACCGACTGAGAGCCGACGTCGCGTCTACCTTCTGGTAGTAGGCAGGGTTCCCCGTCAGGTAGGTGAGGTGAACGAACTCCATGTGGAGCGTCCCGAACTCCGCCAGGATGCTGCTGCCCGCCGACGCCCAACCCCAGTTCCGACCCACGCCGCTGGAGGAAGAGGAGGAGGAAGAGGAGGAAAAGGTGAAGGGATGCTGAGGAGAATTACCACACAAAAAGGAAGCTCCAGCATATGTATATCCTCTACAACCTGCCAATGCACACACACACACACACACACACACACACACACACACACACACACACACACACACACACACACACACACACACGCACACACGCACCCACAACCAGCCAAGATTTGGCAGCAAAGCAGCCCACAGGGTTTTATGGCAGTTTTGTTTCATTTCATTGTTTTACTCAATAAATAAAACATTTCTAACACTAAACACAGAGCAGGGGGGACTAGAAGAAGATAAAAAAAAAAGAGTGTGTGTGTGTGTGTGTGTGTGTACACATTTCATTCTGTTCATGACAACAATGAAGCAACAGAACGGCAGCAGAGAGACAGAGAACAGCAACACAATGGTTTGATTTTACCCTCCAGGACAAGACTACAGGAGAAAAGTGGACCGCTGTTGTGAGTTTCATACAACACCCTGAAGACACACACACACACACACACACACACACACACACACACACACACACACACACACACACACACACACAGAACGCCTTCGGACATTGTTACAGTCGGTAAGCCTCCAGAGTTTAACTCACAACTTGAACAAAAATCCAACATTTATTGAATAAAGGATTTGAAAAATATTCCTCTTAACACAACTCACACGGACACACAACAGTGTGTGTTTGTACTTATTCACTTAAGACCATCATTAAAATTGAATGTTAATATTTATAATTAATATTTCTATATTTCTAGCAGTGTCATGTCTAAACAGAGTAATACGGTGAAAACAGCAGTCTTGTTCAGGACTGGTTCCAAGCTGTTCCATCATCCTGATGGGGGGTTTCACTGACCTCTTAAGGTTGACCATGGCCCAGGGGATTCCTGTGGGGGTGTTAAAGGCAGGAAGCAGCTTCTCAGCTAATTGCACCGCCTTCATCTTGAATACCTGCAGAGAGAGAGAGTATAAAAGGAAAAGAGGTTTAATTTTAAGACCGCTTCCCTTTTTATCTTGTTCATTAGAAAATCCTGCCGTCTGCAACTTTGCCTGCTTAATATTCTTATCAAACAGCTAGGAGTACAGGCGTAAAACAAGCGCCGACAGCGACACTGGCGCAGGATGGAGGGAAGCCTGGCCGACAGAGAACGGCTGCTAAGCACCGACCACGAGGGGTCAGAGGTCAAGGGAAAAACTAAGAAACGCTGCAAAACAGACGCTTGAAGGTGGAAGTAGAGCGACTGAGCAGATTATTAACACCTTCCTTATTAACACCTCTTTGCTAGAAGAGATTGGATTTAATACAATTTTGTCATCTAAGCTCAATTTCATTGGAGAGACAGCTTCAGGGAGCATAATACGCCCACAGCAGCCTGTTCCCTCAGAAAGGTGTCGCATTGAAGGCCGAAGACAACACAAAGACTTCCATGCTAATATCAAGAAATGAAACTAAAGAATACAGCAGGACACGGATGGGAAGAAATGCATTCTGGTTTCTGACAGCTGAACAAACAGACAGGAAAAAGAGAAAGAGCGGCGCAGAGGAGAAAAGAACGACTGGAGATGTAACCTGTCAAAGCTCTGCTGCGCTAAATGTTCAGGTGGAGTCAGAAAGGAAAGTTACAATACACGTAAGATTTACTTCATGTGTGTTTGAATGACGATCAGGTGGATGAAATATGAGAGGTTAGAGTCCAGATGATCCATACTTAACCTGTCAGGATATATAATATAGTAGCACCTCGAGAAATGAGTTTAATTTGTTCTGTGACTGAGATAAGTTTAAATAATCATTTTAATTCATTCCAGCCTCGTAAAAAAAAAAACCCCAAACCCCTTAAATTATGAAAAAAACAAACATTAATTATCAATGAATATGCATGCTTTACATGTGCATAATTAATCATACATAAGTTACATAAACAGTGAATAGGTATGAAAACGAAGCATGAAAGTCATAAACGAGACATGATCTCAGTTGACGTTACATCCATCCACCAACTAGCTACTCGTATCTCAGGTTTTCATTCATATTTTGAACAAAAATATGAACTAAGCGATGGTTCGTATCTCAAAAACCTTGTATGTTAAGGTCCTATTGTATTTAAATATTTGATTTTACTCTAAAAGGTTCACCCTGACTTCAACCAATGGAAACCAAGCTGTATGGTAACAGGAGAAAAAAAGCAGATGGATAAAGGCTTTCTGAGATACGCAATGTAGGTTTTCATTTTGAAGGGCAGCTGTGGGATGTTTGCACAAAGAGGGAGTTGTGCAGCTCGCAGACAGCAGCGAGGCAGCGCCACGGAGAAAAGCTCCTCCACACGGGGAAGACGGAGGCTGATTCATCAACGCAATCTGTCAGGGATGAGCAGTTTTATTCCAGGATGAGATCTATGGAAAATTTCAACTGCATGCGCTTCAGAAGGAGGAGCGCGAACACACGTGGGTGTTAGCAGAGCGCTGAAACAGCCGGAGGGACGTCCGACAGACGACTTAGGGGTCAAACTGTGGAAAACTGTCAAACTGTAAAAGAGGAGGTGATGGAGCGAAGCTGATGTAGAATTCTACGCTTTGTGTGATGGAATCACACTCATTTACACAAACAGAAACTTGTTTCTCATTTCTCAGCTAGCTAGTTGGCGTTAGCGACCTGATTGCGGGTAAGGGAACAGCAGAAGTTGTCTCACTCTGGACACTTTCTGGTTTCCAGTCAAGACTTCACAGCAAACTGACAGAATATGTGCAGATATTTCAAGAAGCACATATTTGTTATCACACTTTCATAAACCTTTATGTGACAGGCTTTGTGTGTGCGTGTGCGTGTGTGGGTTCATGTCTGCCTAGTCATCATAAACCTCTCCAATGATTCGTGGCCTGTCTGATGGATGCACCAAGGCCCTTTAACAAACTCCAGTGCATTTTATTGGCAATCCTGGCTGCTGATGTCATCAAGCTGGGACGAGCTCCAAATGACCCCTCAGAGGAGGCAGCGCAGAAATAAAAATCTACAGCCTGTGATAATCCCCTCTCTCTCTCCTGGGCGTTTATCTACCGGCAGAAGAGGAGGACGAATCAAACAGGTGAGCTGGTTTGAAGTCTGAGCAGGTTAATTACAGCCGGTACGTTCTCTCAGTCTTATTTACACTCCTGGAACACCATCACACTTTTTGCATGAGGTGCTTTGCCTGCTTTTAATCGTGCAGCCAAACTCTAAGATTTCAGCATCTGGTGCGAACAGACTGAGGATCTGCAACAATATGCCACGAAACTGCGGCGCAAAACCTGTAAATATATTTGGTGTGATTTTCCAGACTGTCTACCGAACAGCCGCTCCGTCGCCGAACGAGGTTTTATTAGTTTGATTCTCCCTGAAACGACAAAGCTAAGCGTGCATTTAGGCACTCAGTGAGCTTTGTGAGGAGATTTATGTTTATGTATGACATCACTTATGTCATGTGAACACTTCCTGGGTGAGGGGTTTGTCTCCAGCCACGCTAAAAACACACAAAGCGCTCCGGTAAGGAGTTTTGGATGAAGGAGTCAGCGCATGGATGTCACATCCTCAGGACAGGAAGAGCTGTAATCCGAGCCGGTTACCACACAGGAGCGTAGCGTTTGTCATCTGTGAGCAGCGAGGAGAGGATGAGTTAAGCCGAGCAGGCGACAAAAGATACGACATTCTAGACAGAATCGAATTGGACCGGATCCCGTTTGAACGTAACCTCCTTTAATCTCATTTGTGTGAAGTCTTTGTTTTGAACCATCGCTGGCGTCGGTTTGATTCCATCCGTTTCATTTCCAGCTGCTGTCCTAACATCCAACCCCACGCCTGCATCGGCAGAAAAATAAAAGAATCCACTTCTTGTGGATGTCCTTAAAATCCATGTGACGTAATGATCTAAGCTACACTAAATCCCAATTATTCTTATCGCTTAGCGTCACTTGACCAGAGAGAAGGGACGGGGTGAGAAGAATGACATCCCTGATGAAATGATTTTAATGCGATCAGTGTTTTCCCACTGGATTGAAAACGCTGGCTGAACACGCACGGCGTGTTAGCGTCCGCGGCGTGAGCGACGGGTCGCTGTTGACACGTCACGGCGCCTCCTAAAGGGATTAAGGGGGTAGACTGTGAAATGTGCTGAATGAGCCAGCTCGGTGCAAAAAAAAAAAAAAAACAACGCCCCCCCTCCCGAGGGCCAGTAGGAGTGACGGGATTAAGTCAACCCGTTGTGTGTGTGTGTGTCATTTCCAAACTTTGTCATCTAGACTTCATTGTCAGCTGATCCATTTGTTGGCATTTGTTTAGCAGATCCTGATCAAAGGCGGGCGACACAAAGACGAGTAAATCTGCATCAGACGGGCGAAGCGGCGCCGTCGTTTGCTCCGACACGCTGACTGCTGTCATATCTTACAGTAATGAAAGTAAGACGTCTGGAACGGGGGTTATTCTGCCTGGAGAAATCCAATCTCATACCCTTAAACAAATGTGTCTTCCTCTTCTTCAGGAGGAAGTCACACCTGATGTGTTTTTAGTGCCTCTTCTTGCGGATGGCATTAGTTCTCTTTAAATTACCATCAGCAGAAAATAGAAACGAGGATGATTTTTCTTTGCAAAGAAAGCAAAATGAAAAATGTTTGGCATCCAGAGGAACACACTAGAGGCTGCCTGGGATAAACAGGCTTGGATTTATCCGTTCTTCTGTCGTGCTTCAGTCTTCTGATGGACTCCTCTGGTGCTACATGAACTCCATTCACTATTAATTCAGAGCAGCGGGTTCTCGTTTGATTCTCCACATCGTCCTTCCTTTCTTTTCCTGTATTCGGCACACGGTCCATTTGCCCAAATCTTTTTGCATTATCATTATCATCTAAAAAAGCGCTCGCTCTTTTCCCGTCCTCCCCCTCCTCCATCTATTTCACACCTCTGACTTAATCTCATTTGGATCGGCGACAGACTCGCCTCACCTCTGTGTCCTTCAGAATGGAATTCATGAAGCGGAGATGAAATTAGAAATTCCTTCCTGTTTGGAGAGATCATCTTGGTTTTCCTCTTTCTCTCTGTGTGCATGAGGCTAGCCGGCTAGCTACGCAGCAGTTTCACTATTTCATTCTGACGTCATCACTGCATTCCTACTTTCTTTGCAGATTATATAGTTCTTACATTTCTTTTCTACATGTTCTTCCAATCACCATCATTATCTTTGTTCCTCCACCAGAATTCCATCCTTCGTCGATCCATTTCTGTCGTTTTCTGCGCCTTAATCTCCTTTTTGGCGTCTTTACAGCGCCGGGGTGGGGGTGGGGGGGTCGTGTTTAGGCCTGCCGAGTCGGCAGCTTTACTTTTAGACGATCTCATCTCATTATCCTACATTACAGGGCTCAGCTTGCTCCCCCCTGACCTCCTGGCTCCTCTGTGCAATCTCCTGCTCCTCACTCAAACCATCACCGTCGGATTGGTGCAGATAGTCCCGGGCCAGGAGAATCTCAATTTAGGAATTTATGAGCACAGTGTGCTCTAACTTTTACATCAATATAATGGTATCGTCATTAAAATTAGTCATTAATCGTGGACGGATTAGTCAGGGGTGAGTCTTTAAAACTAAATCGCGATTTGAAAACCTCACAGTAAAGTATTACACAAAAAGAAAACGAGACAAAGAAAAGATGCTGATGATGCTCAACATCCGGCTCCATCTTTCTTCTCCCACATGATCTCTTCGTCTTCTCAGAGCCTCCTCCCGCAGAGGAATCCAGCGTCACCGTTTACGGTTGGACAGGTTTTTCCCGGCGGAGCAGCCAGAACCGAAGACTTCCAGCGCCGCTAGTTGACAGGGAGCAGCTGAAGGGTTAAATGCCTTGCTCAAAGATGTGTCCAGGGAAGAATAACAAATGACTCATCTGCTTTTCTTTCCACTCAGCCATCCGTCTTCCTGATGCCCCTCCCATCTCTTTATCGGTTAACTATCACCTTCACACATTCTCCGCTCATCCTCGCCGTCCCAGTCTCTCCTCCATCGCTGCATCGCCGTTCCTCCTCTGAGCCCCCGCCGCGCTCCATCTCCCTCCCTTCTCACACCACCCACTGCTTCCATTATTGCTGGAGCAGGGCTCTGATGAATGAGAGTTTGATTTTGGGGGCAGAGGGGTGGAATCGAGCGAAGGTAACGGGAGGGAAAAGAGCGGAGACCGACGGTGACACCCAGGGCTCCAAAGTCGCTTTCAGTTACGTCGTTAGTCACAGCGATTTTAGCAAAAATCCCCGTTAATCAGTTTCAAGAAGCCGACGCACGACCTGAGCGGCGCTCCCCCTGGTCGGATTTAATTGGAGCTTTCGGCGCTTGCGTTCTTCGTGGGTGGAAGGCAAAGTTTTGTTTGGAGGTGGCAAAAAAATCCTCTTTTACTAATTTAGTTTTTTAAAATAAGGGATTAATATGATTTCTTATAATAAAACTTTACTTCTAAACAGGAGACGTTTGTTATTCACTACTCTACAGCGGCCCGTTCAGGTCAGCTGACATTAGAATGTTTCAGACTGATCTGACGCCATAAAGCTGCTACTGAACATTTTCAGACATCATTTTAAGGAAAATGTTTAAATGCAGAGAATCATTGTACTTGCTGAAGTATTAGAACAGATGTGGGAGTAGAAGAGAGAACAAATTTATCACCTCTGCTTCCATTACTGTCATAAAAAATGAGTGTGTAAGTTGGAGTAAATGGAATGGATAGAGAAAGACACGTGTAAGTTTATGTAAACCTTATATTAAAGCAGAAAAGAGTCATTCCTGCTGGTGTAGGAGGAAGAAAAGGTAGAAGGAAGTTCAGTCGACTGTCAGGATGGACGACAAGCCTCCTCCTCTTTCTACAAATTCTGTGCATCGTGTTTTCTCTGTACCCTTCTGGATGAAGCGACACTTACTTCCTGCCCGGAGAGGTAGTAAGCCGCCAGCAGTCCTCCAATAAATCGGATGTTGACCTCGAAAACGGACACCTCGGCATTCTGGAGACACAAAGAAGCAAAGAAGAACTAAATCAGTGCTGCGTTTTTTCCATTTTAAACATTTTTACGAGCTGCTTTGTGGGATCCACACGACCAGAAATGTTTGCTATTTGTTTCATCTCCGTTTTCTTCAGGATGCAGCGACAAAACTTGACAAAACTGAAATACCAAGAAAAAACATCAATAAAATAAGTTATCCCAGAGAAGTCAGCTGAACCACGGGTCATAACACCCTCTCAGTTTATGAATTCATACGGTTTCCAGGCATTCTACACCTGGTAAAAACTAGCACTTCCTCCAGAAAAGGCATAAATTACAGCAACATCTGATGTAAATACTGACCCCACCGCCGGCGGGGCTGTTTGGCAGCGCTTCAACGCTGTTATGCAGATGGAGCCTCTGCATGGATGTACAGAAGGAAATGGGAAATAGCGGGGTGCAGGTGAAACTTCAGAAGCTGTCGTCAGAAGGTCACGAAACAAACTGTGGATCATGCAGCGCACTGCCTCACCTGACTTCATGATAATACGGGAGGAAGGGAATTATTACATCAATAACAGCGATATTTCCAGGGAAGGAATAAAAGCGTACGACAGACGAGGACTCCACCTGCACTTCCTGTTAAAGGCCAATCTGGATGACCTTGTTTTGGAATATGTACAATGTGAAGGGATGAGATGAAACGCGGTGGAAGAGAACAGCGACACCGGCTGAATTTAAAAATAGAGCTTTTACATGTTTACTAGGTCAGAGAAAAGAGAAAACGATCACGGTCGCAGCTTTAACGGATCGGCGCGCATTCCCTTCACCGGATAACGGCGCTCTGAGGAGCAAGACGGTTGAAAGACAACGTCCATAACTTGTTTCTCTGCTCGACTGTAAAACCGTTTTGGTTTCAGGTCAGCGGCTGGCGGCGAGTCGTTGACCGTCTGACCTGATTTCCACCAATCTCCTCTGTCCTGGAGGCTCGCTCTGCCTTCACCCCTCGCTCATAACGTCCTGCTGCAGGAGAGCGGTGACAGTAGAACTAAACGGGGAATCACCCAGCCTGCTCGGAACCCCCTGCAGGACTACAATTCGCCACCAACAAGAATGAGCCCAAGAAACACTTGTATCCATGGAAACAGAAACAAACCCAAAAGATAAAAACTCCTTAAATAGCGACAGTTGGTGGTTGTGTGTAGAAATATGACTCGACTGATGGGCGGGCAGGAAACATTCCTGCATCCCCCTCCTTTACCTATTTAACTCCATCATCCCCCCCATTTGAGCCCCGCCCATTCCAAATGCAGATCCGTGCATCAGTTTTAATGATTTAACGGACCAAGAAAGAACGTAAGTGCACTTACAGGACAAAGAGAACAAAACCGACTGATGTGGCGGTGATGGTGAGGAAACATGGATGACAGACGGGGCAGATGGGGCAGATGGGGAACCGAGTCGATGAGGCGTTCAACGGTTTGTGGAACGAATGGGAAGCTTTCATTAAACTCATAGCCAGCTTTGGTTGGCAGCATCCTTCCACTGAACTCCCTGCGTATCAGTCGGCCTCGGTTGTTAGCTACTTACAACGGTTTAACAGCCGAGACCCTGTAAACACAAGAGCTATAAAACATCCCTGGTTCAGAAACGACGGCTGGGAACACAGATAGGATGGAATCACGACGGCTCGGACTAAAACGGTTTGTTTACCCTGAAATTATAACAAATTGGATGGAAGTCATTTCCTTCTCCCTCAAAAACACTCATCATTACTTTTGAGATATTAACTGATTTAAAATTCACAAAAGTACTTATTAGATGTGGGCTATAAAGCATTTGTGAAACCTCATTTGAGGTAAAATCGCTCAGAGAAGGAACAAAAAATTCAACCAAAAACCATGGAAATGTGAAACACACAAACGGCCCCACTTCAGGTGCCGAAAGCTTCCTTTTGAGATTTTGCCTGGAAACTAAACCGACACAGCAGAACATTTTCTTTTTCTCCAGGTCACATGATTCCAGAATTTGCACCGTGTAACCTGCAGTGACACATTTAAATGAGACTCTGTCTTCTTTATAATTATCTCCACTCTTGGCTTACTGGGGAGCGCGGATCTATCTTCTCATCTCTGGCACCTTGTCGGCGATGGAATCGTCAAATTAACCAGATATATTAATGTGTCCGTTAACGCTTTCCATTCATTTGGCGGACCTCTGAGCCTGGTAGCGGAAGCAGACTTCACGCCCACGCATCCATCATCGGAGACTGGGGCTGCAGCATGGACCCCCCCCCCCGCACCCTCGTCCCCTAAACCCCCCCCCCCGCCCCGACAGGACACTGAAGACTCCAACAATGACTCACTGCCTGGCTCGACCTGACACGGCAGCTATTTAATCATTCTTCAGTGGAGGAGCTGGTGGTGTCAGGTGGGTGGCTGAACTATGAGGAGGTGGACACACACACACACACACACACACACACACACACACACACACACACACACACACACACAGAAGCATAAATTTGACAAGTCTTTTGTGTGGACTGCACTTCAATATTCACCTTCACACCAGGCAGAGACTCTTTTACTAGACTAGTTATGTCAACCACTGATTATTACCTGGCTGAATGCATTTAAACGATTTTAAATCACATTTTTCTGCACCGCATTAAGTCCAAACACCCGTCTGGCATCAGCTAAGATTCCAGAGCACACACTCGGGAGGGGACGTTTCACTCCAAAGAGTAATATTTCCTTTCCAGAATGGAAACAGATTGCGCACCCACCCCTGCCTCTCCGCTCTGATTGGAGGTACGGCAGCGGCCGTCGAACACATTTTAGATTTTTCACAAAAACAGAGCTTAATAACACTTTTTGCTGCCAATTTTGCGTCCGGGCCACAGCAGGCTGGAGAAGTCCATCTCCCTACGAGCCTGAGAACAACTATGTGGCCGTCTGGTTGAAATCCAGCCTAAGCTAGATTAACCTTTCCTGAATGTTTCCTCAGACTGAAATTCTAATGTTTGAACGTATAAGAGCATTAAACCAAGTCGTTAATAAAAACACGCCGCCCTCTTCCTCGGGCTCATTAACGGGAGCTTCTCCTCCTCCTCCTCCTTGCTCTAATCTCTCCCCTCCTGTATATCCAAAGGGCTCCTCTCCCTCCTGCCTCTTGTTATTGTTCAATTCAAACACTTCTCTTTTTTTTTTTGCTAATTATCTCCTTTTCCTGTCAGTGTTATTACACTTATTCAAGTTTTTATTAACGCCAGCCTTGTTCCACTTTTCTTCCAGCAGCTGCTCCTGAAGGTACTTTTGACGACACTGTGTGAGAAAACAGGTTTATTTCCATTTAAATGTAATTAACTTTTTTTCCCTACCAAACGGCTGAAGTTTGAAATATCTCCCTTCATCTCCTCCTTTCCACTCGTATCCATTTCAGTCCCCCGTTTTCTGCCTTTTCCTATCAAATCTTCATTTACTTTATCTTTATTTAATTTTCCACTCTACCGTCCTCCATCTCAAAGCCGTGCTGGAACCACACAGAGAAACCTCAGAATGTGACCCAGACTGATTAAACCTGCTACGAGAGACGTTATGGATGTGTTTTTAAATATGGTGTAGCTCCAAAGAGACTCTTTATGCACCAAGGGGAAGAAACATAGACATGATGTACATATTTTTAGAGTAAGCATGGCTAAAACTCCAAAAACACAGCATATCTTAGCAGATAATCATCCTTTTGTTCATTTATTTTAGTATCTATAATGGTTTTAAGACCAAACCTGTTGTATGTTACAAAACAGTAAAACTCTTGTCAAATCAATTCATTCTCAAGCACATAAAATGATCTGTGGTGATTTGTGTATTACAGTATTTTCCGCACTATAAGTCGCACCTAAAAGCCTTTAATTTTCTCATAAACCCAGAGTGTGCCATATAATCCAGTGCGCCTTATATATGAAAAAAGGTTTAAAATAGGCCATTCATTGAAGGTGCGCCATATAGTCCAGTGCGCCTTGTAGTGCAGAAAATACTGTACTATCAAATAAAACCTCGAAGATTAAAGAATCAGAAGCTAATTTTGCTTTAGAAACAAAAGAAAAATTAACAAAATCTGTCTTCTATCAGAAGACAGATCTGTCTTCTATCAGAAGACAGATTTTGGTGGAATCAATCAATATGCTTGTTGGAGCGGTCTCAGTCCATCCCAGTGTTTCTTTCTCTCTTTTCGTTCCTCCTCATCGCCATCTCCACGGCTCATTTGCATTCCTGCAATCTGTCTTCACTGCTGAGCTTTTTCTTCCACCGCCTCGGTCTAGACATCCAAAGCCCCAACTCTTCAGTCTGTAACCGATCCAGACTCGTCTTCCATTTTCTGTCCTCCCTCGCCATCCCTGATGCTTCACATCTTCCCATTTCCAAGTCTTCTTCTCCCCTCGTTCTCCATTAAAAAGCCAAGCCATCTCTCTCTTCTGTTCTCCACCCACAATTCCCTCCCTGTATCTCTCTTTCTACCGATCTACCAGAGCGACTCTGAGGTTATTAGTCCTCTGAGTGTCGGAATGTTCGGTTGAGCCAGCTGCCTTGAGATTGCTTTAGAATGGGCAATAGAAAGCTCAGAGGACGGACAAGTAGGGAAAGAGGAAAGGAAGGAGGGAGAAAGACTAGAAGGCAGGGACAGAATAATAATCTAGAAGGGGGGGAGCTGAAAATAGGAAGACACCTTGATCATCATGGGTAAAAGGTAAGAGAGAAATACAGAATAAAAAAGATACAGGAATGCTGGGAAAAACTGGGATGTAAGGGAAGAGGAGAGATCGAAAAACCGTACGACGGTCGAGTCAAGAGAATACTAAGACGTCATAAAAGAAAACAGAAGGAAAGAGTGACAGCTCGGACAAATTAGGAACGAAAAAATGAGAACAAAATGAAGACAGGATGAAGAACGAGTGATTAAAGGTTGCAGAGAGCACTGTAAAAAAAAACAGCGGCAGGGGAAAGAAGGCGGACAGAAGTGAATGACAGGCGAAACACAAAAGAGAGGGATCTGGTCACTGAAACAGAAATAAATGAGGGGAGCCGAAGCTCTGACGGACAAGAGGTGAGACAGGAAGTTGTTAACAGAAGAGTGGGAGGAAGGAGGAGAGGTACTCTCTGACCTTTTGACAGTCGTGTCAGAAAATGTGCATTAGTTGAATCTAGATCTTGAGAAATTATTTCCCTCTCACTGACTTCTCAGAGCCAGGTCAGGATCGGTTGTCATCTCCATGAGAAATGAAGATACACGACAAAGACGGGTCGAGTTTTTTTTAGGTTTAAAGGAAACAAAAAGGAAGGTTGGTACGAACCACACTGAAGTCCAGGTTCTGTTCGATCCACTCCTGGCCGTCCTTGAACTCATCGTGCAGACCCATGATGTAGAGCGTGTCCAGGGCGTCCACGATGGTGGCCCCCAGCTGGGAGTTACCTGCAGGAGGCGCAAGATATGGACAAGTCATGGATGAACAGATTTACCCGAGAACAACCCTTCAACTTTGGGATCATTGGCGGAGAACTGATTGGACATTTTTTGTGTTACTTCCACCTCTGCTGAGAAACTTAAAATTCCCGACTTCAGAACAGTTGGGATGTTGCGTAACAATAAAAATAGAAGGCAGTCATTTCCTCACAATAACACGCGACAGCAGCTTCAACACTGCACTGCAGCAGAACCCTGAAGCCTACTGTGTGTTTCACAATGGGAAACAGTCTTCTTGCTCATGCTCTGCCATCCTGACGAGAGCTCAGATGTCCACTGAGGCGGTTCTTTCCCAACTGAGAACGCCAGCCGCCGCTCTGAAGACACCCAGCTGAGGGTGCGTCGGCAAAACCTCTGGAGGCAGTTTCTCAGCCTCAGAGATGCTGCGGTTGCTATGATATGGAAAATTCATGCAATGGTTAATTTACGTGTTTCAGGAGTCTGATTTTGTTAAAAAAAAAATGTCGCCACAATGCATAATCCTTTCCACTTGCGGGACACAGAACAGCTGTATTAATGTCTCCTCTTATTAATATGTAAAACAATGCACCACTGTGTTCCAGGACTTCCTCTTCCCATCTTGAACTCCCTCCGCCGCTGCTCGCTGCGCTCACTTCAGTTCGACTCACGTGTGCTTGCCGTATATTTCGGGTTCAAGTTGGCGGCGCAGCCCTTTTTAATCCTTCCTAATTTCATATCCGCTACGGTGTGTGCTGCTGGAATTCCTGAGCCTCCCACCATCCCTTCTTATCTACGACTCCATTAGGAAGAGGGTCTGGCTCCGTGCAGGAGCTGCAGTGTTATTATCACAATAGACAGGAACCTCTAAATCACTCTAAAAATACACTTGCAGCCGGCAGGCAGGGCTGATAGCGCCATGCCCTGGCCGCCTGCCTGATCCTGACAGATTGGCCTGACTGTTGGTGGAGCAGAGACCCTCTGCTGCAACCAGGGGCCCCCCTCCTCCACCCTGCTGTCACTTCCATCCCCTACAGGTACGCTCCAGGCAGACGCAGCCGTATGACACCATTGAAGCAAAGACAGAGGCCTGTTGGAGTTCTCCGGCGAGACGTTATTATCTACACCGCGGCGAGTCATCGCCGCCGTTTCTATGACATACTTAGAAAAAAGCGAGACTGTCTACAATAAAAGCATCTTTTCTCTTCTAAATGCCAGAGATGCTATTAATGGAATTCCTTTTATTAGTCTTCAAGTGTCGAAAACCGAACCAACATCTTGTCACAAACACTGACCGGTTTTCGATGGTCGCAGGTCGACTTTGACGTCAGCCCGTTTTACCTTTAGGTAAAAAGCTTTCCCTACTTCCAAGCAGATTTTCTCTCTAACAGTTACGCCGCATAAACCGCCAAGAAAGACATTTTGAATTTTACAGCCCATTTATGTTTCTCGACTCTGTGAGGTGCGTTCCCTCCCCCCCCCACCCTCAGGAGACCGGCTCACTTTCAGGTTTGAATATCACCTTGTGATCACACCTGAGCAATCTGTCTTTTTCATCTCGCTCTGCTCCATCCATCTTTTCAGGTCTTTCCTGCTATGTTCTGAGTGGCTTTTGTTCCAATCAAGCCCTCACAAACAAAAGCTGTACAACTCACTCCAAAGCTTTGTCCTTGAACGTATGGACAAATATGCTCCTTTGATTGACACTCAACAGAACCTTAAGACAGGACCTGACTTAGGTTCCACCGATGAGAGTCTCACACACCCCTCAGACTCAACAGGTTTCAGAGACGCCTGGCGTGAATTCACGCGAGGCAGGAAAATGTGATGTCGTCATTCAATCTGCGCTCTTACTGTCTTGTAAGCTGTCAGCTCTGGGAGAGTGGGAAATGATGGAAAGCTTCCATTTGCGTGCGTGCGTGTGCGCGTGACAGCGTGAGCATTTTGAAAGCCCAAAAAATTGGCAGGGTGCTGAAATAAAGAGCTCTTCTGGAAAAGGGATAAGAGTTTAAATAAAAACTGATGGTCTTGATTAACATTAGGTAGGTCGTTATGCTAACGCTGCGCTAACACAGAACTGACGACACGGCATACGACAAGGGGGATGATAAAGTACTCAACACTCAACAGTAATACTCACTGCCTGATGGATGTCATCCCCACAAATAGCTTTTCTGGTTTTATTATTAATGTTTATGGTTTACTTGCTGTTCTTGTCGCGTCGTACCGACGCTCAAGGTGAATCATGACCGAGCGAGACGACGACCGACACTTCAAAACGTTTTTGGGTGATGATAGAAATCCCTGAAGTTGATACGACATATAGGACGAGCTGATAGGAGTGTTAGTGAAGCATAAGGCATAAATCTGCCTGGGATTTGACAGAAAGCCTGACAGGAACAAACAGCTTTTGTCTGACGAGTGAAAATTGCCAAGCTGTTGTCTTTTTGTGTGTTAGGTTGAGTGTTTGCGTTAAGCGTTGTCACGTTGGGTATAGTTCCATTCGCCATCAGAGTCTGCTACATGAATACCAGCCAGCTTGTTCTCCTTCGTCGCTCCAGGTCCACATCTCAGCCCATTTTGTAATGAGGACAGAGACAAACAAAGCCGACCTCCGGGGCAATCAAGACAACTTGTTACCAACTTGTTTGGCACCAGACTGAAACATCTGCTTGGTTCCGCCTCAGAGGGGGGGTGACCGGTCGGGCTGGGCCTTCCACCCAACACGAGTTCTCTGCCTAAACCCCCCCATCCAAATGCCCGCCTTCAGGCTGGACGCCAAAACGAACTGTACAGTCAGAACCATTCATCGCTTCAAGGTAAGACTCTCCTCTAACAAGAAAAGAAGAACTTGACATCGTCATACTCTTCATCTCTTTACCTCGTCGTGAAAAGGGAACAAAAAAAAAAGACATCTAAATTATCCACCTACTTAGCTGTGACTGAGAATATGTGGGCTCTGAGGTGGTAAGTGGGAAAGTAATTGCCTTCTCCTTTCTTTTTGTGCGATGTCGCAACGCAATCTCACCATTGAAACGTCTAATTTGTGGTAACTTAGGTGTGTCCGGTCCACTTACATTAAAATACCCAGTGACAGATGGCAAAAGCTGGTCTGAATTGGTAATAGAAATAGAAAATGATCAAAGTTATTTAGGAGAATGAGAAAGTTGTCTCTGCTGAGGTTTTCCCTCCGGGGATCAATAAGTTTGGTGATTCTGATAATTGGTTACGCTTTTGGAAGAAGGACATAACAGTAAAAGCAGAAGAACAAGCTATAATTGTGAGATCCTTTTGAATGAGCGCCGTTTGGTTGTTCTGTCCAGGTCGATGTGAGGAATGGCGGACTTCAAGTCAACACTGGCATCTGAGGAAATATTTGAAGTGATGAATTTCGAAAGAGAATTTATTGAGCTGGTGGGCACGGCATTAAAAAAATATGCAGTCCATCCCATTTCTTGAAGTTCCACAGCAGGGAAGGACGAACAACCGGGGGAACTTCAATTTCACAGCTCTCATCTGGCATCAGTTCCCTCGTGTCATACTTATATCAATATTAATAGAAAGACTTATGTAAAGGTACACTGTGGGTACTGCCCCCAACATGATGATTATTCAAGTTTTTCTTTCATCATTTAGTCACATTGATAAAGGATAATAACAGACTAAAGTGGGTAGGAACATACAAGCTAATGCTTCTCATGGAACGTCCACATTGTTCCAGTCCGTCTGAAGGGCTTAGGGGCGTTCCCATTGGTCTCAGCGGTAGACAAATCCTCCTGTTTCCTGCTGTCCAATTTGGCATGAGCAGCCCCTCTCAAAGTTTAATCTGAAAGGAAGCACGGGGAGCGAGGGAGGGCCGAGACTTCTGAAGGAAATCTGACATCTTGTTGTGAGCAGGATTCAGCTCTCTCTCCCCAGTCTCGTTTTTGCAATGCTAATGTGCAATCCAAAGTCTAAAAAAACAGGAGTAATGTAGGAGGCTGACATTCAAATGTGGAGATACCAATTACCACCGACGGTAGAACATCGAGCCTGAACAGCGCTTCCATGGCTCCGACAACATAAAATATTAAGTAACGACTGAATACCCATGCGTACATTTCGCATGATATGAGTCTAATTTGTCTGAAGAGCTGTCTCGTTCAAAGATCTCATTGGTTCAAAGTTTTATTATAACAAATACCTGAGGATTCCATCCTCACGACTTTAGATCAATGAGGCGTACTGGACTCCGGGAAAAAAAGAAGATAAATAAGTAAATAATCCCTAAATAAAGCTCATTATCTGGCTATAGCAATATTAGCTGATGGTAGAGATCAACTTGCTTTCTACTTTAACATCCTCTGGGCTAATGTGTTAGCTCACTTCCTGGTTCAGTAAGTTGACAATGACCTTACCAACAAACAACATGTTTAATGTTGTTCTTTTACGTCATTGATTTCTTAGTATATAAAAAATCTAAAAAAATATCTGTGGATTAAAGCATATGTGTCAGACTCAAGGCCCGCGGGTCCAAATGTGGTCCGCCACACCATTGTATGTGGCCCTTGAGAGCATAAAAGATCATAGTGTATAAATAGCTCAAAAGTGTGCTTTGACTGAAAACTACATTTCCCACAATGCAGTAATTAAGCCCATTTTGATTTTGACATAAATGTTTTGAACAAAGTTAATGTCCTAACTTGTGTTTGATGGTATTTTTCTTTATTCACTTGGATAGTTTGATCCGTGATTGATGGAGTTCTGTGGGTTTAATAACCTGACAAATGAAAAGGATTTATTTAAGAGAGTTATTTAACAATAAGGTGTAGTTAATTTATTTTACATTACACTGAATTACATGTAGTTACATTTATAAGTTACGTCTGGCCCTTTGAGGACAGCCGTTATGCTGATGTGGCCCTCGGTGAAAATGAGTTTGACACCCCTGTATTAAAGCATTCAGCTGTTATCATAACATAAAAGTAAATACAGGACGCCCATCTTTAGGTGAGCAAACAGTCTGTCCTGACAGCACTGAATTCCAATCTAACTTGATATATTTGATTTGGAGACTTTTAACACATACAAATGAATTTGCAGCATCTAAATTTGTTCTCTCACTTTGTACTTCTTTCACTTTTCTCACTCCCTCATTTTCTCAGGCATTAAATAAATCGACTCTTCCCATGCGACACCTCCCTTCTCAGCCAAGTGCATATTGGATATTCACTCACCTTCAGAACATGGTCTGAAATATTAGGCCTGTTAGCGTTAAAAGGCAGCAAATTCAGACCCTGAATTGGGGATAATATGACTCCAGAATTACGTACGCCGTGAATGTAATTGTTGTTTTCTTGACTTTCGAGTAGGGGTGCATTGCCATGGTGATGCTACTGGATTCAATGTCTTGTTTTGCCCTGGGATGTAATCATGTAGATAGATGTGGAAGGTTCTGACTTCATGGTTATCACTGCATCCCTGCAGAGATAGTCCCAGAAGGAACAAATAACGAACAGCTCCACAGAAGATTACACTCCTCAGTGTCTATTGATTAGAGAAGTGGGAAATCAAAGCACCATTTGATTCACTACTGTGGTTTTATGGGATTACGGATGAGGCCTTATGCTAGCCAAAAAAATCCATGTTGAGCTGCCACCCTTGATCACCGGTGCAACAAGTTGGTGATTTGAAGGAGGTAAATTCTATAAAAACCAGACAGTAAAGCTCAAAAGGAAGCTAACAGCACCTTTACGTTGCTCGGTCGCATCCCCGAAAAAGCCAATCAGTAGCAGCGCCGCGGTTGAAGATGTGGGCATGACCTGAAACATAGTTTAAGCTGACATATCATCTCCGTGGGCCACGAGTGGCGCCGACAACCAAAGCAATCTCGTAATGAGGAAGCAGGTGTCAGCGCTCCGCAGAGAACCGAGAGGTCGGTGGTAAGAACACGCCTGAGGAGGTTTCTGCTATCGTTTACTAGGAGAATATCAAACTACCAAGTGGCTGAGACGCCACACATTCTGGACGAATACGTCTGGATTAAACTCAGATTTCAAGGACAGGAATAAAGCGGTTATTCAGGCAGGAGACTCACCAGTGGATTCCCTTGTGGGTAAAAGAGATTAAATCCATTATAATGACTTAATTAAAACCCACAAATCAAACCCATGCACAAAAGCAACAATGTAAAAACAGCAATGCTCCTGTTCCCAGACATCGTGTACCACTACTTGACCACAGATACATTTAGGGCTGCCATCACTGATTTTACTGATTAAACAGGGATTATCTGAAATCAATAAAGTTTAAAAAGACCAGAAATGCCTGTCAGAGGTAGAATCTCCAACTGCACCAGAACAGGGAAGTCCATATAAATATTCAACAATGGCATATCAAGAGATCCATCCTGTCCTCTTTTACAGGTTTTATACACCTGCTGGGGCTTTTCCATTATATTCTTATGTCGCTATGACAATAAAGAAATTATTTGGGTTTCCTGGATCGACCTTGCGCCAGTATTTCACCTCTACATCTGAGGCGGCGTGTTGTGCTGACACTGCTTGAACAGTCACGATTCTAAACAGGGCCTGAACCGTGTTTCCTTGACGATGCCGTGAGTTTTTCACCCGATGTTTATTGGTGCTAAACATCAGCTCCACTCATTCTCCGCAAAGGAGAAGAAGACAGAGAAAAGGGCACGGCGGTGAACTCAAGGTTATCAGCGTGGTGCCACAACAAGTGTCCTGCTCTTGTTGTTGGCATTCTGACCCCCCCTGGAAAAATAAGAGGATGAGCTGGAGGGCGAATCCCTTCTGTTCCAACATGCCAGGAAATCCCTCATATACAAAAAAACACAGTCGATTCCAGCCTGAAATGGGACAAGACTGGCTCACCTTCAGTCCCTGACTAATCAACAATCACAAATCGAAAAGATCCTTAATAATTTAAAGTCACATTGACCAGCTGTCAAACAGGATTTAGCTTTACCGTAAATTAAATAGTAATTACTATCTCCTATTCATAGTAAGTCCACCCAATAACAGGATCTCCCTGCATGTGTGTGTCTTTATTACACGCTGTCAACACAGCAACACAACACCGCTAACTCTCCAATATATTGCTTTCCCTTTCTGCACTATTATTTTTTTGGATACACACAAACACACAGACACACACACAGTCAATACACCCAATTCTGTAGGAGGACGTGACACGCCTCATCAATAATGGAAGTGTGTTTTGTGATGAGTGTGAGGGCGGATTCTTTGCCGTGTGTGGCCACCCTGTGACTAATAACCTGCAGATACACAGATTACAGGAGAAAACACACAATAACACAAAGACAGGCTTCAGACGAACAGACAGCCGCACAAAAACACCAGCGAATAGAAACGCGCACGAGCAGCATCTATATGCCATTTAGAAGCAGCTCATAAAATAACAGAGGCGCCGCGGGCCAATTTGCCAGACAGAACATTTCAATTTGACACAAAAAAGCCTCGTAAGCGTGCATCCTCACACACAAACACACACAAACACACACATATCCAACAAGCAAAGGCACAAACACAGAAGGAAAAAAAAACAATGAAAACACAAGTCAAACAGCAAAGACATGACTCAGATGAAAGATCAACGTTTTTCACACCACTGAATCCAAACGGAAACCTGATTGGGATTTTAGATTTTATCCAAGCATCAACATTATTTAATATTTAAAAGTTAAAACAACTCTTTGAAATCGAATAAATAACAACAAAAGGTGAGCAGAAAACAAGACAAGGGAAGTGGAAAAGGCCTCAAACGATGTCTGCAGCTCCTGAGCGATGAGTCACTGCAAATATTTATTAAGCGTATCCTTATAAAGCTGGTACCACAGAAGAAGACACGCTATCCACTTCCTGATGATGTGACACATGATCATTTGATAGAATTAAAAGTCAAGAGGTAATCTCCCGTCGGCAAATATTCCATTATCTACTCAGCAGGATTTGTAATACCTCTACAAACAAACTAACAAACGAAAACAGCATAAAAACCAACACAAAGACCAACGAGGTCATACTGGGCTGAAACTTCCTGGACCGGGACCAAAACTGACTCATCTGTCCGTCTGAGGTTCTGCTCAGCACACAGCAGCTCAGCAGGCTGCAGATTTGTTCAGGCTGAACCTGAGAACGTGATTACTTTGATCACAGGAAGTTACAGACATGAGCTGCAGTTCCGTTTAAGAAAAAATACCCCAGACAAAACAAAAAGCTGCGCCGGTGTCTTCATACACAGTGAGAGACCAGAGCCCGGGACACAGGCGCTGAATGAATGTAGCTCAAGTCTGAATGGAGGTTCCTCCCTGCTGGTGTTCTGTTTGCAAACGCTTCACAAAGTGATACGCTTCCTGCTGGAGGAACCGTGTGTGGATACATCTCGTGCGTGTGTGTGTGTGTGTGTGTGTGTGTGTGTGTGTGTGTGTGTGTGTGTGTGTGTGTGTGTCTTACCGAAGATATTTGTGGAATGGCCTTTCTTGGCGAGGGGCTTGAGCTCGTTGTGACCCCAGCCGTACTGCCTGTAGCTGTCCCAGGCGTGCTTCATCATCTGAACGACAAAGAGAATGGGACTTGTTTTAGGAGGACAATCGTCACAGCGACGGCGCCAAGAATCCAAACACTCAGACGAGTCACATGACGTTAGCGCGTCCAAATGGTGAATGTGTTCAAACATCTGAACGCTGAATAAAAGGAGATTCTATTGGAGGAGGAGGAGGCAGGAAGAGAGGATGAGGATGAGGATGAGCTCAGACTGACGCTGACAGCCAAACCGACTCCGGAGCCAAGAGAGAAAGTGCCAGCCTTTTCTGAAGCACTGACACTCTTTCAGTTTGACACCTACTCTTCCTCATCTTCATCTTTCCTTTAAAGGCGTCGACAGCGGCTGACAGGAACGCCGCCTGTCTGTCTGTCTGTCTGTCTGTTCTCCATCCTGTCTGTCGCCCCTATCTGCCCATCAGCTCGTCTGTATCCACGCGCCGTCGGCTTCCGACACGACCTTTCTGATAATGATTTAGATGTCTCTGATGCAGCGTCACACGCTTAGCCTCCTGATTACGCTCATCATTTTTTTTACTAGCCACGTTATAGCAGTCAGATTCTTTTTTTTTTTAATTTGCTGCCGCTGATGGATCCCTCTCTAAAAAGCTGCTCCACCTGCCTGCCAGGAAACCACCTCGTCAGGCACTGGGGTCACATTTCATTTGCGATGCGCTCGGGTGGAACGTCTCTAACGGCGACGCTCCATCTGTGTGTGCGTTCACGACCATCGGCCATCTTGCTCCTCTCTCCTGAGTTACGCTCGGTTCCACACATGTGGAATAAACATGTTTGTTCCAGGTGAGGATCTCCATCTCTCTCATTTAATGCTCCACCCACACATTCAAAGGTTACCACTATGAATTAATCTGCGCTGCGTCGTGGAAACAATGATCTACGCTGAGTGGTGACTCATCAGGTCTTGGTGGGCCTGTATATCTGGGGTGACCGTTGTTGACAAACAGCTTATTTATTTACTTGCAGCACTATTTATTTGAAGCGATTGTGTGATCGCTTCCTACGTCTTCCTCCGCCGCAGCATCTCAGGAGATGCAAGGAATTGAGTTTGCATCGGCAGAAGCAACAAACCCAGTACGCAAATCCTGTAATGACAGCACACACACACACACACACACACACACACACACACACACACACGGGTATCAGCTGGTGGTAAGTCCGGGTTTAGTTAGTTCCCACCGGGACATACCACATCTGGATCTGCAGAGCGTGACGACAACCAGCAGCTTGTGGTGGAGGATGATCGGAAGCCATTCTCCTCCCCAGAGTAACGTGGGCAGACAAACACAGGCTGTCACTGTGGCAACGGGTTGGTCTAATCCTTCACATTAATATATATTTTTTAATGCATGCTTTTAATAATGCACCCCTCCCTCCCTTTGCAGCGTTTCTATTAGGTGATTTTATCCTACCATCGTGTGCTTTCTCCTTTGATGGATTCGATTCATTTTAATGCACTAAACCTCTCTTCTATTGTTTTTTTTTTTTTAAATACGGTGAAAGATGTGGTTTTGCTGAACTGAAATGACTTCTAAGTAAATCCCATAATACCTGATGGTAATAATCAGTGGTCTATGCATACACCTGCATGATAACCCCATGCTAATCTGTTTATTCAATCTGAACAAAGACGTCAATGCTAATGCTGGCAGCACAGTCATACCTCTACCTGCCTGTGGACAATAAAACATTTTAAATAAACCATGCCCCCCCCCCCCTTCCCGTTTCTATGTGACCAAGTCCATATTGCCTCTGTAAATTTATTAATAATAACTCATTATATGCTTTAGCTTGCTTTGGAAAGAACCGGCAGCCCACCAGTGGCCTCGTGTTATTAAGGTCAGAGTCTGAGGGAGATTAAAAACTGCCCCCCCCTCCCAAATGACCGGCTGTGGAGCAGAAAGTGGAGCCTACAGTACGCTGCAGCTCTGATGTGAAAGGCAAAAAGCATTTTCTCATTTAAAGAACTTATTCTGGCCGGCCCACCCAAACACATTTCCGCGGTTCAAAAAGTTCCAAATGCAATCTAAAGTGGAGACTGATTTAAAAGTCCAGCAGAATGAAACCTTAATGAGTCGGTCACGTGTTTTCACTGCTGCTCTGCAGAATATCTGCTGATGCTTAGCGCCGCCCTCAAGGTCAAACATAAGAAAGAACCACTCAATCTGAGACGGAGATGACTATTTTAACACAGCATTATTCTAAAATTAGAAATGAGTGCATCCTCTAGCGGCAGCCATCGCCTTCCTGCAGGCTCATGATTCAGATGCCCTCAATCCGATTCGCTGCCACATACATGCATGATTCCAGTGTGCACACACAACCACAGGGCAGCAGAATATTCATCGACGCCCTTCGAGCCTGCAGCCGAGAGGAAGGTGGCTACTTTTGGTATTGTTTCAACCGATGAGGGTTAATGGAGGGAACTTACAGACTTTGATTCCACCATCTACAACACGTGTCAAACTCAAGGCCCGGGGGCCAAATGTGGCCCGCCACATCATTTTATGTGGCCAGCGGAAGCATAAATGGATAAAAGTGTCGGAAAATAAATATGTCAAAAGTGTGCTTTGACCAAAAAATACATTTCCCACAATGTAGTAATTTAACTTTGGCAAAAACATTTTGAACAAAGTTAATGTCCTAACTTGTGTTTGATGATATTTTTCTTTATTCTCTTGGATAGTTTGATCCTTGATTGATGGAGTTCTGTGAGTTAAATAATCTGACAAATTAAAAGTATTTATTCTATAGCAGAACAAGCAAACGTTTTTTCTGTGCTTTTTAAAACAAAAATTGTAACTTGAATAAGTAGTAAATTCTGAATTATTTAACATAAGGAGTAGTTACATTTATTTTACATTACACTGAGTTATATGTTTTGAGTTACATCTGACCCTTTGAAGACGATCGAAGCTCCAACCAAAGGAAAAAGCCTCTTGTGTTTTATCTGGTTACTTATAGTTACCAGTTAGTAGTTCTGCTTTTATAAACACATCAAATGGTTGACCTGCGTCATCCAAAATTACTAAGAGTCTGCTGAGATTACCACTTCAATGGGATATGAATGAACGTTACAGGTTAACTGTAATAAATTGCTTTCAACAACGAGTTCAGTCAATGGAATAACCGCCTGGTTTCTAAAGTCAGTACATTCTGAGGATTTAAGTGCTTAAATCTGCAAATGATTAAAAAAAAAAGCTCTAAATCCCATGTTTTCCTCTCCTTTCTACCATATATTATATAAAATCCAGCATGTGCATTATTTCTGTTGTGTCCCTGAGGAAGTGAAATGAGTCAACCTTGCTATTTGGCAGCCATTTCTGAAGTGCCAGACGTCAGGGTCATTAAAAGCATAAAACGCTTTCTGCCTGCCTTCCCGCTCGCGGTCTACGATGACCTTGCAGGCAGGTTGCTTCATCTTTATCTCCTGTATAGCGAAGCACGGTTAACTTGACAAAAGCTGTCAGGCGGGGGCCATCCTTGATTAATGTACGATATGCAACACAAAAAACAAACACGCATACTCGCGCTCGTGCTTAGACAGGTAGACGTTTCACGAGAAAGAAAAAGATAAAGAGAAGAAACGTTCCTGTCAGGATGAGATCTTTCCAGCTGATGCAAGCAAAAAGGACACGTCTGATTTAACAAATCTATTAGTGAAATATAAAGAAAGCTAGAGAGAGATCTGGGAGGACGCTATCCTGTTAGCTTCCCTGCTGCTCTGTTTGGGACTTTGAGAAAACCTCGCCGGTTGCCATTGGATGGAACCGAAAAAGCACCTCCATGTCTTCGTCAGCGTGCTCAGAAATATTCATTTGATCATTTTGTCGCCTTTGCATTTAATCCAACACATTTAATATTCAAAGCTTCATTCATGATGCATGCACGTAAGAGCGATGCTCAGATCGGCACTGACATCACCCAAATCTGCAGGTATCCATAAATCATCCTTCTGCCAGAGCAAATTATTTTCTTGCCTAGAAAGACAGGAATCGTGTCCTTGACACGTTGCTCCTGACGGTTTCTTTGAGCCGCGGCCGTATGTCAGCGTTTTCTTTAACAATTTAATGATCAGAAGAGGCGGGATGGTTGACCCAACCGGCGAGAACTAAAATCAGTTCGCACAAAGGAAACATATTTCTTCACTTGTATTTCATTTCACTGTATGAACCTGGAGTGTGTGAAGTATTTTGAGATTGATGACATGATATGTGATATCAGCATGCTGTCATCTGCATATAAATGAACCAATCCTAGGAATCTTCTTTGCTAGTTTTTCTCCATGTCTCTATAAAATCATTTAATAATATTTGACAGTTTGTCCGGGGTTCATTTCCACCTTAGATCTCCGATATCCAGTCATGTAACTGCACACACACACACACACACACACACACACACACACACACACACACACACACACACACACACACACACACACACACACACACACACACACATATATATATACACACACACACACCATCTCCGCGGTCAAGTGCCTGAATGAAACAAGCGGATTTGCAATTCAATCTTCTTCAGAGGATGTCACGAATCACCATTTTCCTCGACTTTTATTTACCCAGCATAGATTGAGCAAATTTGCCCGCCGTTGCACAAAATCACCCGCATCTCAACCATGTCGGGTGTTGATTTCCAGTCCTGCACATACGCCAAATTACAGGTTTGACTCGCGTGTGGGTAAATGCCGGTATTTAGAGCTGCGTTCAGCAGCTGGGAATGCTCTCGACATATGGAATCATACATAATGTATGGAAACACCTCTGTTGTTCCAAAGAGGGGATGGGATATCAGATGTCTTCTCTCCACCACATGCAACAAAAGCCGGGCTCGCAAGAGGCGCATCAATCCTTTTACAAGATTGCCTCGTGAAAAATGATGTGCATCTGAGCCGCAGCTCATTTTCAGAAGGAGTAAACATAAACAACAACAACAACAACAGCCCAGGAGTGGACCCAACGTTTACAACCCCACCCCTAATAGCTTATCTAGCCGGTTACGGCGGTAGGATGTACTTCTTTTTGTGGATGAGATTTTAGCACGATTTGATGAGTGGATGGAGAGAAGCTGTGGCAAAGAGTGAGATAAGGAAGCGTGATGAACAGAAAGCGATAACGAGGTAAGAACCAGAGAGAAAGAGAGAGCTGGAGAAAGAGCGAACGAGTGGGAGGTAAAGTGTTAAACACACAAAAACAGGAGGGAAAAAAGAACAAGAGGTGGGAAATTTACCGAGAGAGTAGAGCGAGGGAATGATGAAAGCCGAGCCGTGCCCTACCCCTGAGGCGAGTGCGCTACAAACAAAGGCACGGTGTAAACGAAAGGCCCGGCGTTCAGTGAACGCACCGGGCCGGCTGCAGAGGACCGCCATGAGAAAGGATGGAGGGAGGGATTGATGGAGGGAGGGGTGAAGGGATGCAGCTGGGATATTTAACAGTTCTGTGAAATCTTCGATGTCTCTTTACGGGCTGCTGTGTGAGGCGTGTTTCATATCGTTAACCGTTCAGGGCGTATTGATTCTGATGTTTCCTATCGGTGGACTATTTTAACTGTATTCTAATCAGACGAACTACAATGCAATAAAAGGCAAAAACCCAATTAAGCTGCAGCTGACAGAGAAGCCTGGTGTGCTCTGAGTAGAGCCGATAAGAGCTTCTCACTGTGGCACAAACACCCAGAGCTAAACGTAACCCAATGAGCTCCTGATGGAAAAAGAATCATTTAATAGTCGACCCAACGGACCGGCGGGGGCGAGATCAGCGCCGTCCATTCAGAGATACGATCACTGCCCCCCCGTTCCTGAGTTATGCCTTCAAGACCAGAGGTGTTTACACATCCCCTTATTACATCACAGTGAAACACACACCCCGACCTTTCAGACATAAAATGTTATCACTGCATCATTTCCTCTACTTGACATTAGGTGAATAGTTTTCATAATTGGGACATTAATTTCTGAGTTATGGTGAAGGCTGTGTTTTATGAGCGTGTGACTTTGACCTTTAGCGACTAAATTCTCATCAGTTTGGTTAAATTTTGGGGGATAAATCTGGAGATAGTTTCCTCAATCTGTTCACGAGGACGGCTCATAACGACAGCATTGTTGTTTTAAAGACATCATGACTGATGGGGGTAAAGAAACGATCAAACATCATTTACGGCAAAAACAGCCGAGACAAATGTCTGAGAAGCTGAAAGAAATGGTGCAAATTTGTTTTCCTAATTTCTTCTATGTAGTTTTGTCACAGCTTTTCACAATGGTTGTAATTTAACCACTGCTCCAGTTTGAAACTGGCTTTCATGATGTGTTAGCTGCACAATTTGGGAAAAACTGATTTATCTGGGCTCTACAGACACAGTCCATAGAAATGCATGAGCTTCTCCAGTGCCAATTGCAAATATATACCCCTCGGCTTACCGGTAAACAGTCAGGGTGACAGACTGGTGAGCATCAGCAGCCAGATCTGTAGCCTCTCTAAGGGGGAAACTTCCAGTTAACAGCCGTCAGTCTTTACCCTGATGGGTCATTAAAGACGTTTAAAATGGACACAATCTGACCCAACCTGATGATCGCGGTACGACATATCCTCCAGTTTGAACTCTTGATGTGCGGTTTGTGTACCTCAGCACAGAATCACCTTTGTTTCGTACGTCTTTAAAGCGATGCACGGCGATGAATTTAACTTTTGATAAAACAAATCGGCATTGGCAATGAAAGCCATCTCCTCTCTACCGGAGGAGCGGAGCGGTAAACAACTCCGGGCTTTCATTTCTGTGGGCATCAAGAAGAGAAGAAACCACCGCCTCTCCTCCGTTTGTTGCCAGGATCGTCTCTGAGTGCATCCGACAAAAAAAAACAAAAAAAATGGCAAAAGAGCAACGCCGTCAGATTCGATAAGTCAAATTGTGACATATATTCAGAAAAGAAGAGGAGTTAATAGCTGGTGTGAAAGGTTTATTTTGAGATGACTGATTTTAAATTTCACTAGAAGAGTAACGCTTGTTTTTCTGCTTCTCTTAAAAGGTGTTGCCGGTGATTCTGTCGCAGTTAATTTAACGGCGGTGGCATTAAGCAGCTGCAGGAAAACAAAAATCACCTTTAAAGGGAAGTACGGGGCGATCCGACGTGTGTTTCACCTGAAAACTGTTGAGACGCGCTTGACGTGAGAAGTGGGAACGAGTGCTTGATCTCATTGTGAGCCTGTGAATCTGTTTATCAGTGACCTTCGGTGTTATAAACACAGGATATGTGGGAGGAACTGATGACGACCCGCTGCGATCCGTGTGGACTCAGCTGCAAAGCTCTGAGAAAACAACACTGAGAATGTGTGTGTGTGTGTGTGTGTGTGTGTGTGTGTGTGTGTGTGTGTGTGTGTGTGTGTTTGTATACATGCATGGAATAGATTTTCTCATTTATTAAGAGTGTTCTAGGCCCGAACCCAATCGCTGCTTTTGGACTCGCTTTGCTCGACGAGCTTCAGATAACAGCAGCCAGTAGTTATTAGGAATCTAAATGAAATATAATCCACTGATAAAAATACTACATCTTTGTTTAAAGGCACGTTGGAAAAACATAAAACTCCCTCAATTAACGTTTGTGGCGAGGAAAATGAACGAGGTTAACACCGACGTCGCTGATATCCTGTAGTTTGTAAAACGCTCTCCGGTGTGTTGACCACAGTAATCAAGACATCTAACATGTAATTTAATTCACCCTGAAGCGAGAACATTAGCAGATGCCACGTGAAGAATGTGGGCTTATCAAGGCAAATAAAAGAATTCATTAAAAATCAATGTGGAAACCAGAGAGACATCGTCACCGTTCATTGTTTTTTGGTCAAATCAAATCTAACTTCTGCTTGTTTTTTTTGTTTTTTTTCCACAACAGCTGATAAACACACTTTATTGAATGTGAACGCTGCCCACTGTTGGGTCGCGGCCCATTAACCTGCAACCGGCTCTGGGCTAACAATCGCTCATGACGTGACAGCTGAATAGTAGTGGGAACAGTTAATAGTCATTTATTCCTTTTCCTTTTATTTTATTGCCCCCAAGCTTTTTTCCATCTCCAGACAAAAGCTTAATGGCTGCTAATGTCCAGATTCTGTAATTAGCGGAGGAGTAAAAGAGTGTGGAGGTCGGAGCTAATGAACGCGGTGGAAAAGGAGGCTTCCTATGCAGTACAGTTAATGTACTATGGATTCGGTAGGCATAAAAATGAGGCTTATTTCTATTTCTAGAAGGCCGGAGAGGCTGAGTGGTGAAGCTGAAGTACCCATCAGTTCCTGACAATCACATCATGGGAGACATTTAAAAGTTGCGGAGGAACCAATAACGTCTGATAGTTATTCTGTATTTGAGAAACCAAATGACATTTTATCTCCCCGTCGAACTGCAGTTACCATGATGTGATTCCAGAAACGGGCTTCAGTTTACCATCAAATGAAGACGGAATCAACCGGTTCGTATTCTATTATTCCCTGGCTACGCCCACCTTGAATTCTAAATTTGAAGCAGGTGAGAGGAAATGTTTTCAGTGTCGTTATTTAGTGACTGTAGGACTGTTTCACAACTAGGGAAAAAAGAAAAATGAAGGACTAGAGTATTTTCTGCACTATGAGGCGCACTGGATTATAAGGCACACTGGATTATAAGGCTCACCTTCAATGAATGGCCTATTTTAAAACTGTTTTCACCAAAATAGGGCCCACGGCATTATAAGACACAGGATAGAAACTACTGTAGTGTCTGTGGTGGTGTTATGCATCTACTTTATGCCTTATAGTGAGAATAATACTGTAAATGAAACGAGATGATTTAAGTCCAGGAGAGGGTGCGCAGCAACAGGATTGCTGAAGGTTGGTGCTGATGATTCTTCCTGGATGTACAGACTAAAAACGAAACCTCTGGTGTTTTACTCGCAATCTCCCTGGAAACAGCGAAACGGGAGAATAGGAGCGTGCCGCTGCCCATGCAGCTGCTATTCTTCGTGTTCATTTGGCAAGCGCTTGGCATTCTTTCTCAATGGTAATTATGACGGGAACAAAAGGGGCATTTAGAAACAAAGGCAGGTTTGGAGTGAATGGAAGTGTTCAGACTCTAA
This sequence comes from Antennarius maculatus, assembly GCA_013358685.1. Taxonomy (NCBI): domain Eukaryota; kingdom Metazoa; phylum Chordata; class Actinopteri; order Lophiiformes; family Antennariidae; genus Antennarius; species Antennarius maculatus. Next base: position 18,006,428 of record CM023618.1, on the reverse strand, counting down.
GTGCTGCTTCAACAGAGAGGATATGAGGTAATTATGCGGGAGAACTTGAAGGAAGGGGGAGCAGAAAGGAGGAGACGGTTTGGCATCGGCTTGGCGTCCATGAAATCCCGACCTGATGGCACCATCTGCATTCTGCACAGACGCTGTCCGTCTGTGGCCTTCAATAAAAGCTGGCGCCCAGACAGATATTGAAATGGGTCCAGACTTACAGTTTGGCTGAGCTCAAGCTGGCCTGGGCCACAGAATTCACAGAATTCAATGATGGAGATGGATGGAGACCGAATTTAGGGATCAAGGAGGGTGAAACTGTGACGTACCTCTCTGATCTTGTCCCGTTTCTCCTTGGCGTCGGGCTCTGGCGGCTCGCCGTCGCTGACGCCCACCACTTTGGGCATGGGGACCGGCGGCAGGGGTTTTGGCCCCGCGTCCTGCTTTTTCAGGTCCTCTACGACTTTGTTCTTCTCCGTCTGGATTTCGGCCTGCAGCTCGTCACGTGACTTTCTCAGCTTCTCCTTGGCCTCCTGCAGCGCTCGCTCGTGGTCTGCCCGAATCTTGTCCCGCAGGCTCTCTTCCTCCTCCCTGTTAGGGGGTAGGGAAGAAGCAGGGGGTAAGACCCAGTCCATATGTTTGGAACATCATTAGCATTCACTCGTCGTCACACGAGTGGACACTCAAGCCCGTTATTTAGACAGAAATAAGGTGAGCAAAGGATTTTCTTTCTGAAATCATGAAGACAAACATTCTGAAAAATGTGTGTGAAAGACACTGCTGCACATTAAAACAGGAAAAGGTCATGTGTCATCGTTTTCCTCAGGAGGCCTACACGTTTCATTTAACAAATGAATATGATCGTGATGTTGGCGCAAATGTGATTAACAAATAAGTACACTAAACAGCTGCTGGAAAAAGTCTTTCACCCCTAAAATCACATCATGAAGCAAAAGAAAAGCCCCTCCCACCTCTGTGGTTAAGTGCGCTCCAGGAAACAGGACAGGTGTGGACGGGAGGAAGCAGCCGCAGCCAGAAATAAGAAACATCTTGGGTATCACATGGAGTCTCAAAGCCCCGGGGGCGTGGACACGACTCTCCCCCACTATGAAGTAGGTCAGTGATGAGGATCGAGCACGGCGGGAAGCTGAAGCAAAGGTGAGCGGAGGACGGTGACACTCAAACGCTTTTCGGTTGTTATTGATAGGAGAAAATCTTTAAACCATCTGCGACGCTGCGCCTTTTTCACAAAATGCTGCCAAATAAACCAAAGCCGGCGGCTTCCTGCGGGGAATAAGACAGATTTCTACCGCCGCATGGCGTGAGAATGGTAACATCAATGGACAAACCATCATTAGATGCGTAAGGTAGTGTCCTTTGCAGTATCACAACATCCACGGGAGAGGGGGGATGAATGTGACCACATCACTGAGCATCAACGCGACAGAGGGAGACGGGATTAACGCGAGAATAAAAGACAGACGATCATTTCCTGTTATTTTGTTCCTTTTTCTGTCAGAAAACGATGATGTTCACACACCGGCCTGGATCTCCGGTGGTGACATCTACACAACCCCCCCGATTGGGGGTGAGACGCGTTCGCCAGAGTTTGTCACAGCTGCGACTTCTACCTTCAGAAGTGTGATTTTCGAGCTGCGAAACGCGACGAGGAAGGTTTCTTTTCCTTGAAAGTTCTGCTGGTTGGGTTCTTCTCTCTCGCCGCAGGCAGCTTCGCGCTCGCTCCAGCTCTGGTTTCAGCTGATCTCTGGGCGTTGGAAGCGGGCTGCTCTCCAGGCAGACAGGCCAGAAACCCACGCGCCCGGAGGCAGGGGGTTGAGAGCTTTTTGAAGTCGCTAGACTGAACTGAAGAGAGGAAGCACAGAAACCTGGCTCCTTCTTGTTTTGTAGCCTCCTGCAGAAAAATGAGGCCGTTTTTGGTTGTAAACACGACTGAACTCCACCTCGCCCTGAAATATACCTTTTTCTAGTGGTTTAAATTCATTCACTGAAGGAATTATTTCATCTTATTACAAATTACCTATTTTTGAAAACGCAGCCTCTTCGGTTGGACGCTGACGGCTTTTAAAAATAACCAGATAAGGGTAAAAGGAGTTGTGACAGTTTATTTCAACTGAATGAAACACAAAAGACAAAAAAAGAAAGAAAAAGAAGAACGACGACCGAAACACAAAGACGGTGAGACGGAGAAACAAAAGCTAAAGACAAACAGGAAGGAGGCGGAAGTTTTAATACCGATTCTTCTACATGGAACAGAATGTACATCCATTTCCTATTCCTATCGCCACAGTGTGCGTGTGTATGTGTGTGTGTGTGTGTGTGTGTGTGTGTGTGTGTATGTGTGTGTGTGTGTGTGTTCGACTCAGACCAAAATAAAACACTTCATAGTTACGCAATGTCGCTCTGGAAACAACTCATGAATATTCAAATCACAACTCAGTGTTTCAGATCTGAATTGGTGGGAAACATATTCTGGAACACACAATTCACGGCCACGCGTCGCACATTTGTGAACGCCACACACATACGAGTTAATGACGCGGCTTGTGTGTGTATGTGTGTGAACGTTAGCCCTCCTACTCAGTTTCTTTATGGGATGGAGGGCTCGTTGTCCTTGAGGACAAAGTGTGTACAGATCCAGCCCCCACAGACCGAGGCGCGATCAGATACTACAGAAAACGCGGCGCGAGGTCACAAACAGTAACTGGGATTTGGTCCAAGCCCCGCCCACTCCCACTCCAATCTTGTAATCTCTCCAAACTCACACCCCAAACTCCTGCAGCCATCCTAGCCTGGTTCCTGTTACTGGAGTCTCGTCTTCGGAAGCATCATGAAATCTGTTGCTCGCTAAAACCCTTGGCAGCTGGAGACAGTCGCCCAACTGCCCAGTGGGGTATCCAACAGATGGGGAGGGGGTCACCATGGAAACAAGCACATACACACACACACAAATAGACGTCATCAACAGGAAGTAAAGTCATTAATGCAAGAAAACCAGGCGACTTGTCTATTAGTGACTGGAGGTGGCTGCGCTCCATCTGCAGGAGGAACAAACATGGAGAGGATCCAACAAGTTTCCGTGGAGGGCATTAAATCTGCTGTTACCGTGACAACAGAGATGCATAGGAAACATGGATTATTACCCCGAGCTTCACGGGTTTCACTTGCCAAGCAGCTGCATGCTAGCTTTACATCACCAAACAGAATGCCAAGCAGCGAGTGTGGCGTCAAACCCTCCAACTCCGGAGCAGGGAAACTGTTCAGGGAGCTCCTCTGTCCAGTCTGACGGATCAATAACCAAGTGGTTCAAACGTCATCAATTCAGGCTGAATACGGCATCATCTTCAAACTGAAGTGGTGTAACTAATGACTGTGGCGTTAGGAGTAATGTTTTTGGGTGACTAAATAAACCCATAAATCTCATAAATAGCTGAAAGTGCGTTCTTGTCTCTTCTGCTGTTGGAAACAACATTTACACACTTATTATCAGCGGTTTTGCAACGACTCATCAATTTTAGATTCTATTCATCCTCATTATTCATTGCTTTTGTTGCATATGTAACGGTTAAGGTATCTTAAAGCCTTATTTTCCGTCTCAAATCGATCCATTTAGATTTTATGGAGCAGAAACCGCCTTTCACCGGCTGCTCTAAACGACATTAACTTTTAAATGATGGAAAGCTGCGCATAACTTTTTAGGTAACAACTAACTATAGTAATTACAGAGGCTGTTTTCAGTCATACTTAATATTTCTAAAGATTCATTAATGTCACTGTTGTAGATATTTGAGAGCTGAGCTCTAATCAGACTCTCAAATTGAGGGCAAAGCATCTGACCAGAGGAGACGGTTGGATTCAACATGAATGGACATGGACGGCTATGTTCACATCCTTTACTGTAGTTGTGGAACAGCATCCTATTTATCTCTGCTGTAACAACCCCGGAGTGAAAAACACACACACCTTCCTCTCAAATAGACTTCTTACGTTTGTTTCCATCTTTTTATCACTCTTACATCCTTTGTTCCTTCATGTTTACCAGCATCATTAGCATGTTTTGCACTCCACAACACAGACGTCCTTGTTCTCTGTACCTGTGTCTAACACGCACGCTAACACAGAATCCATCCTTCCTTCCTTGATGTTTGCTTCTGAACACCTGAGCCCTGAGATCACGACTCGCCGCTGGATGACTAATGCCTTCCTACCGAACAACTTCCCGAAGCTGGCCCAAGTCAGCCATAAAACAAATAAGAAGCAAGCCCGGTTGGTTGCTGCTCAGCTCTTATGAAAGTGTGGAGAGAGAGTCGCTTCAGTCAGCGAGACGCGACGGAGGAGCAGACGCTCCATTTTCCAGACAAAAACTAGGCATGAGAGTAATTCTGTCAGCAATGAAACAGCATTTTGTGACACAATAACGAGCCGAAACAGCGGTTCTCCGTTCTTTGGGTACATTGGTCCTGTCCGAGTTTAGTCCAATCACCATCGGGGGAGCGTTCCTGCAGATCTATCGCCTCGTAAGGATTCCCAAAAGTGGAGCCAGCGACAAAATACAACTGGATATTCCACTTCACATCCTTATACTAAGCAGAAATACTATTGTATTACCTATCGGGGCCGCATGGATCACAATCTGACTGATTGTGTCTTGGGGGCAGCAGCCCAGTCTTTCAGTCTAACAGAAGTATATTCATGTCACTGCAGGCATTTAAGCAGACATCACTACCACACTTGATGCACAGGAAGAGGCGGGCACGCCTCTCTCATCTGATTGGTGGATTAGATTCAGGTATAGTGGATTCCAACGTACCAACTTCAGCTTCTATTCAAAACATGTTCAAGTTTCAGATTATTTTTTGTGGGAAAAACCTTCAACTTATTTCTTTTTATTCTCAAAGCTTCACAGAATAAATGTATTTTCTAAAGTCCAGCTGTTTGTGGTTCAGAATTGCTTAAAGGTTAAATTCTAACCCCCTACTTGTTGTCTGAAAATACGGTCCTAACCTGTGTGTAACCACAGATGGTTACTCCAAGTGGAAATGTGTAAACCTGAGTGTTAAAGCGGAGCAGGGTTTGTGACGGAGCATCTCTGACAGGTGAATTTACCGACTCGCTCCTTCAGGTTGGTTAATGGACCCTTATCAGTGGAGCCAGAAACTGTTGTGAAGCCTGATAGCAGTCTGAAGGAAAATCTGTGCCATAGCACATCCTAAGATGGGGTAAAATTCCTGGTGCACAAAGCAGACACAAAGTTCTATGTAGCACAATCACACACACACACACACACACACACACACACACACACACACACACACACAGCCGATGAGCTGCAGCTATACTCTACATAGCAGACAACAGTACGATCACACAAAACAAACAGAATGGGAAACGTGACAGAAAGAGCAGATTTGATGGAAAGCTGCAGCGTTCACGAGGAGATCACGCTTGAAGGAAGCCTCTTCCTCATCCTGCCAGTGACTCTAATGCCGACCGTACCAGATTAAATCTAAGGGACAGCAGACTAATTAATTAGGTTGAGTCTCAGTCAAATTATTACAGCATATCTGAGAGTTTATTCTGATCGCTCGCGATGCCAGTGGTGATATGTGTCCTGAAACCACGACAGCAGAGTTTAAACATCCACTGATAGCATGTTTGTCCCCTCTCTCCTCTTCATCAGGTGCGATGAAGAGGAGGTTTACATACATCTACAGAACGGCTTCCTTAGTTTCATGTCTGTCTTCCCCTTTGACAAACAGTTCTTTTTGTTGCATCATGAAGTGTCTCCGGATCAATTCGGATGCATTTCTCTTTTAAATTAGCGCTCCAATTGTTTCTGTGGGCTCTCAGGTTCTGTTGCTGCCAATACGTCTGATCATCAATGATCAGATCAATGAGCCAATCAGATAAGCAGCCTGAATCGAGACTTTACTTACACTTTGAGTCTGGGATTCTACATTCACCTCCAGTTCTGCTCCCAGGCAGGTGAGGACAAGGTAAAATAGTTCAAACATCAGTTCAAACACCAGTTCAAACACCCGTACCCCCACCCCCCAAGTCCACCAATCAGCATGGAGTTCTGTGCAACACCTGCAGTACAGAGGCCTTCAACACCGGTTCAGGTGTTTGACAGCTGGCGTAGGTGACGGGTGGAGGTGGAAGTAAAAGTTTCACCTATATTGCCTTTATTAGAACATAGGAAAGCTGCGCACACACACACACACACACACATAAAAACACACACACAAAAACACACCACCTTCGATTTGCTTGAAGCCGACCGGCAAATCAAGCACGAACACACAGAAATGATCTCCAAGATCACACTAAATATGATAAATAAGAGCGGTTTAATGTCGGCCTGGGCCTTAAATATGATCTGCGGGGCCGGGGGGGGGCTGATTTATGAGCGTGTCGGCGCACAAAAGCTTCTGCCTGACGACACTAACAAGAACTGGCAAGTTAATAAGTGGTGAAAGTAGGTTTTACTCGCTGCCATGCGTTGGGCTGTATTGTGTTTTATCATGGATAAAATGGTACGTGTTATAAGAAGGCTGCTGTGTGAAATGGAAGTGCCAGCGTTTTGAACGTTAGAGGACCCATCTGATGGTTTTTCCAAGAGGTTTTACTTTTAAATTATGATTTAAAAGTAAATAATGATTGCCCCAAACCTAACATCTACGCCACAGTCCTTTCCCCACGTGACAACAATTTAAATGAAGTTTAAAATTAGCCAGAACAGATGAATTACTAAATGCCCTATTTCATGTCAAAAGCTTATATAAAGTCTATTAACCAAGTGAACTTTATAACAGAGAACTGCTTCTATGGGATTTTCTGTGGCAAAATAAAGTAAAGGTGAAATTATTACAAGTGTGTAGTCCTCCTGAGGGCCTCTTTAAATGCTGGCGCGCCTCATTTTCCACGGGCTGTTTGAACCCTGCTCCTCTGGAGCCACGGCGGCGAGTTTCAGAACGACTGAGGAGCCAAAAAGAAACCCGATTGATCAAATTCATCATTTCCATCAGGTAAAAGATGGAATACGTCACTAGGATGCCTATTTGTGGTTCATACGCAGCATTTTTTGAGACTTTGCATAAAACTAATTTCAACATAATTAGCACCCATGACCGCTGGGAGGAACGTGAGCCAATGGGCTGCGAGCCCTGCTTTATATCAACCCACTGGGACCGTTTTAATGAAGCCACATTAAGTTACTTCATGATTTTAAAAGCTGACATGATAACCATGTGAAAGATTCCAACAACGTGCCGCATGGGATTAGAGACACATAAAGGAGACAACAAAACCAAAGCTCATCATAGGTTCTGTTATCTGCTGCTGGATCCAGAGGAACACACTGAGAAATAGAGGCAAACAACTTTCTTTAAATGGCGTCGTAGCCCTGAGCAACGACAGCTCAGCTGACACGGATGTCACCTCGGCTTTACTGGAGATGGAACAAAAATTAACCATCGCACGAGATCGAATACCAAAAGCACCCAAATGAGCGCGATTCCCTCTGATCCCCCCCATGCAGACACTTGAACATCTCCCAGCATGCCTTTGTGGTTCTGACCACGCCACACACTTGAGCTACCTGTGAGCTGCTGGATGACAATAGTTAAGTAATCTGCAGTGGGTTGGATCATCCAGGTGGTCTTATTGTGTTCATGTCAAGAATAAATCCATCATTATCCCAACACAGCAGCTTCCTAACGCCCCGATCTTCACAGCTTCCTCTTTCTCCATCAGTCTCCTCGTACCTCCTGCCTGTGATTTGCATCATCACTCCAATTTCTTAAAGTCATGTCAGAATTAGCTTCTGGATGGCGGATTCCAAACAGCAGACGTGAGACGGAGGGGAAAAGAGCCTTAAATCGCTGGCTGGCTACCAACCAAAGACGATGGACGCAAAGAAAACGGCGTGCATAAAAGCTGCAGTGAGAATTTACCAACATTTGGCTGATGGTATAAAGTCATTTCCGAGCCCGTTTAGGCAGTTACTGAAGCTTCTCCAACAGCCTGTTCGCCGCTCATCAAGTCCACCCGCTTCTTGAGCGTGGGACAGTAAAACAAGACGATAAAATTCCTGGAGAAGAACTTGTACGATGACACCCAATGGAAACACAACCAGTGAGCGTTCAGAACGGCCCCAGCTGGACAGAATGATGTGGGTAAAAAAAAAAAAAGAGGAGGAAACTACACCTGTGCTGACGTGTACCTCAGCCCGCAGGCGGAATGTGTGCCGCTTTTTACGAGCTGCAGCGCCCAGAGGCGTCTCAAATGACTGCTAATATTTTATAAGTTTGCTTGCATAGCCTGGATGGAATATCAGCAGGTGATAAATTACGTAACGACCATAAGACGTGTAATAATGATTTTTTTCTTTGTTGTAGAAGTTTTTTCTCTTACGTTTTCATTCGTATAAGACAGGGTTTGTCTTTAAAAGTGCTTACCTGTGTCTGTGCTCATCATGTCCTCCCTGTCCGTGTATGATCACCTGTCCAGAGGAATGCTTCCCCTCCTTTGGAGAGTCAATATGAGGGATGAGCACATCCTCCAAGCCCAGGTCGAAGCGCTTGTGCTTGGAATTGTCCGGGAGGAAGAAGAAGGCCCCGAAGCATAAGGTGATGAAGGCACTGAGAATGAGAAGGAGGATGAACTTCTCAGAGAGCCTCAGAGTAGCTCTGTGATGAGGGAAAGAGGACGCTCCCGGCGACAGAGTGGGTATCCTGCGACCTGACAGCGGCAGCAGAGCCGGTGTCGTCATGTTTTCAAACTGCTGAAGTGAACGTGTACTGGGGAGTTAGGTTCTGAGGGCAAGGTGGGGTGGGGAGGGTTCACAAGCGCCACAGGTGATGTTGTAGCAGCATGCACAAGCGGGTCGACGTTATTATCTCATTCCTGCGTGGATAAATCCAGAATCCAAATAGCGCCGAGGTCCCTCAGCGAAGGCGTGACTGGTCAGCGGGAAAACGGTCATGATGATTCTGAAAGGTTCATCAAACAAGAAGAATTAGTGACGCATGCAAAGCAGGAGATTACAACTTTCATTTTACACAGCCTCCCTAAACGCCATCAGTATTCTCTGTACTGCCAGGATAAAAGAGCTCCAGTAAAACCTTCTGCGTTTATTATCTTAGCTGCACGCTCCCCGCCTCAGCAGCATGTCCCTTGTGACAACGTGCATCATCTTGTCAAGGACTGGCGGTCTGGTATTGAGCCTGAATTACAATCACATTCGTGACAACACCTCGAGAAACCCGTATGTCACATACATCAAGTTATGAAGCTGAAATATTACAGTTATAACCAATCCTCTGTTGTGCTGTGGTGAATAATAAATAAATTAACACCCCAGCACCTCCATCAGTTAATCTTTTCGCTCCTGAGAAGAATGACAAACATCTTTTCCAGAGGTTTCAGCTATCAGAGGATGCTGAGGCTCCAAACTGGTCCCCTGGCATCTCCATCGAGATCAGCATCCCAGATCAGACGTTTGATCACGTGACGACAAACACACAGAAATGACACTTCAGAAGTCATATGCGTTTACACCACATGACATGAGTTCGGATGCGTAAATACAGGGAAATACACGCTAAATTCAGTTCTGTTAGCGCAAAACTGTATGAAAAAAAATGCACACGCTTTACCACCGGTGGCCGCTTATGGTGACTGAAAGACCGGAGCAAAATGTTCTATTCCGCCTCTGGTGCTTCCACCCGGACATAAGTAGTCATTTAAATGACCGACGGGTCGAGCGGGTCAGTTTTCATCTTATTTTATCTTATAAATGTGTTTCATCCAGTGGTTTTCCATCAGGTCGGTGTGGAGAGGGGAGCTGTCTCCCGGTTCATGCCCGGAGGCTGCCGTCTGCCAGGCGGTTAGCGGACACATGCTAAAGCTAACGAGCTAGCAGCTAGCGTATGCTAATTAGGGGAAAAACGTAAAGCGGTAACTGCGACGCCATGAAAAAAACGTAAATAATTAATTAAAAAATACCCCAATAAGGGCTAGTTGTTGTCGTTACTACCCATAGGGGGGTAATGACTTAGCTCTGGCACCCATAGCTTCCTCCAGCGGGGGGGGGCTAGCTATCCGAGCAGGCGGCTAACGGTAGCTAGCTGGTGACCGACTGACAAGCGGCGTCCTGCGGCATCACCTCCTCTCACTTCCTCGGTGAAAATCGGTTCCAGTTGGGATTCCCGCTCCACCTTTTGGAAGAAGTGGCCGTAGCAGGTGTCCTCATGTCCGCACCGTGGTTTAACCCGCCCCGGTCGGAGCCGTTCGCCGTCACTCCATCAGCCAACGCAGCGTTTTCGCCAGCTCCGCGGACGCCGAGAGGATGTCGACGCGCGGCCGCTCTGTTGGACTGCTGCGACGGACTGACCGAGCTGCTGCCGCCGCCGCTGCTCCAGCATCCACTGCTCTGCCTCCCCGAAGCTAGGGATCGACTGACAATGTGTTTACGCAAAATTAAAAATTAAAACAAAATAAAATATCTGTAAAATATCACACATGCTCCCACCTGATGTATTTATAGTAATTTATAATATGGGAACACAATTCACCGGATTGGCTCAGATTGTATAATATATTATTTCTCCCTAATTAATGTAGGAAATGTCGATCAGCATCACAGAAAATCATGTTTTTAATTAATAACCCATTGATTATAGGTGATCCATACATTATTCCAAATATTAGAAGTTTACATGGTCAGGCAATCAACTGGTATTACTTAATTTGCTGTTATGAAGATTAAATTAAAGTGACGTCATCACGAGGACAGTTTGTGCTGAGTGAGGTGATGTCATGCATGACTGGAATGCATATAGAAAGTACAGAAACGCAAAAAAATATACCGACATTTTGAATTCCCTGTTCCAAAAATTCCCCTGCATGACAGTATAATTAACGACAAAACTAAAGTGATTATAAACCCATATTTCATCAGTCATTATGTTGTTATTATTTAAATTGTTATTGTAAATAATCTTATTATTGTTGCTGAATCAGGAAATGTCCCTAAAGTGTACAACAATAAATTAATTTGCTGAAATACTTCATTATGTTCAGACAATGATTGTCCTGCTGGAGGCATTGTATAAAATGACTTATTCTATATATATTATCGTGTGTCTTGTGAGCATTCTCAACTGTTTTGAAGTGGTACCTCTATTTTTCTTAGGCAATCAGTCGGTTAGAATCAAAGTCCACAAATCCTGAATAAGCATAGTTACATGTTAGAGTAAAAACTGGGGCTTTGTTTGTGACATGAAAGTAGAAGTGAAGGAGGCAGCTAGACAAGTACAGTCAATAAATAATGTTCCATTCAATTTCTCCCTAACAGAGAACAATCTGACCGTAACAAACATGAAACACAGGGGGTGAGCATTGAAGTGCTGTGTTTAAATCAAGGTACATTTTCAATATATTCCAGCAGACACATAACTGATAAGCTTAAATTTGATTTGCATAAATATAAACAACAAAAAGTAATGTAAAAAAAAACGGAAAGCGTTGGTGGGAACCAGCCTGTGTCATGTTTTGGCAGCGCACTGCTCTATTCGGTAGACTACAGGGATTCACATCGTGAATGATTGTTTTATGATATAATCTTAACAAAGGCACTCTCCTTTATCAAACACACTGGAAGCTGTGTAACCAGGAAGGACACAGTTTATCATATTAGTCCCTTCAGACATGGCGGGACCTCTCTTTCCTTTTTGGCTTTGACAATGTGTGCTCTGTCTTCTTTTTTTAGTCCAGAGCATCGCTGGATATGAGACAGGTGTCACTTTGCTTTCAGGAGAGTTTCTTTCAGTCTATAAGGTCCGTTTTCCCCTTCGCCTGGGGCAAAAACACACTCCCAGCCAAGGGCTTGCTCTGTGCTCCCTTCAAGTGAGGGGTGTAATTTGTTAGAACCCTCCGTGATGACACACTGGCTTTCCTGTGGTGGGGCTTGGGTGAGGGCCACAAACCTGGCTGGACCACAAACTCTCAAAGACATGCCACGAAAAGTTCCACTCTGTCCAGACTTACTGTAGATCCCTGAACTTCAGTCTGGGGTTCCTGTACAACCAGAGTAGAGGACAAAGCCATCACATAAGCTTACAACCGACCATTAAAACATACTGTAGGTAGTTATTATTCAGTAATGGATAATTGAAAGCATGTGGGCCTCCAGAGGAGTTAAGTAGAACTACAAACATGGCAGCAGGAGTGTGACATTCTCTCAGGTGTTTCACATGCGACTCTGCCTTAGGATGAGATGAGATAGTACTTTATTGATCCCCGTGGGGAAATTACTTCACCTCTTTGGTAAACTGCCACTTAAAAACGGGGGAGAGAAAGAGAGGGAAAGGGAGGACAGGTCAGTGGGGGAGGGAGAGGTAACTCCGATCACATGAAGGGTAGAGAAAAGATGTGTGTGCAAGTTATGTCTTAAGTTCAATGTTTGTGTGTGTGTGTGTGTGTTTTCTGTTGGAAATCCTTGGAGTCAACAACAGGTGTCCAGGGAAGGGACAGAAATCTGGTTAAAAGGTTTTAAGTAATAACAAGAACCAAGGCAGTCAGAGACTGCAACATCCCGCAAAGGTTAGGTCAGGGAGTCTTGAAAGTAGTACCTGACAAGTGCATAGCTTTAACCTTTCAGGGTAGGTTAAAGCTACGCACTAGCTTTGACCATGGATCAAAGCTGGTCTTATATGGTCTTATACTGGCCTTCTCCCTCATCTTTCTGTTATCCGGTTCCTGATTGTACAAAAATTGAAATTTGAGCTTGACCTACTTTTCCCGAGGTAGAGGTCATCATCTCATTTTCATCCCCTTTGCTGTCCGAGTAATGTGCTTTTAGTTTCATCTTTCTATGTGCCACGGTTGCGAAGATATTTGGTGGACATACGAACGGATGAACGAACGGACGAACACAAAACAAAACTAAGATGTCAAACATGATAAATAATTTGTCTGTGTAGGAGCAACATGTTAGCATTGGCATTGTGAGCATGCTGACGTTCTTTTCGCATTGGATTAAGCCATTGACCTGCCCATGTAACAGCAAAAGGAGCTGCTTTCATGGTGACTAGTATTGGAATGAATATCGATTGATAAATGAATGGATGGCTCCCATCAATACTTTTGTTCACGGTTAACCAGAGAGTAGTTTTTCTATACAATGTGGGAGTTGCTCAGTGCACCTCGCCTTGAAACAGCTTTTACCCCAGTTTGTCAATTTCCCTGGAGATAAACACGTCAGAATCATCAAGGAGGAGTAGGGTAGGGTAAGGTTTGAAATAACTCACTTGTCTCTGTCTTTTAATCTACTCTAATATGTCCAGTAGTATACATCACTGGAGCCTGACAGCTTTTATCTGAATGACAGGGGTTACCCATGACAACCAAGGCTACTGACCTTTTACACTGAACCTGGCCCCCCACAGAACTTCAACTGGGCTCACCGCAGGAAGAGACTCTGGGGGGAGATGACCACAACCCTGCTGAAAGCCCAGGATGATTCCTAAGAGGCGCTTGTCATATAATTGTGTTGTTCTTCATACTATTGCCTCCATTAGAGAAGAACAACACATGTCTATCATGTGACTAAAAGAGACGGAAAATAAAACTTGGAATCCTTAAAAGCTGGTCTAAGCAGTACAATACCACAGCTACTGATGTAAGAACTAAAGCCGGTTGGGCTATTATCAAGGAAACCATGTAAAATGGCTAGACATCAGTTCTTGATTTCAGTTCTTATATAATATAGATCTATATGCATGGGCTTGAATATTCTTCCCTGAACTGTTTTTGTAATGTTAATATGCCGATTTACCCTTTTATATAAATTCAATTAAAAGGTTTTATAGGTTTCAATATTTAATGATGTTGATATCGATGAGAGCACATTTATGTGTGTGTAAAGAGCAAAACAACTCAACGGTAAAACATCCAATTAATATTTGCTGTACAATATCAAACATAATGAAAATGAGGAGGCATGCAATGAGATGATGCAGAAGTCTGACCTGTGTGAATGAAGATCTTATACTTCATTTTCAGCTGCTGATATGCGCGCTTCTCCCCTGCTGGATTGCACCAAAATAAAATAAATGAATTGACTATTTATTATTCAGGGTTTTTTAACCCTGCTTTGTAAAGCGGACCCAAGGACCGGCGTAGGCACGAGGAAACACACGAACATCCCAAAAGAGCTGAGTAGACACAAAAAGGCTGACAGTTTTCACATTACAGCCAAGTTGAAGATAGAGGGGTGGTTTGTGGTAGCCAGAGAAGACATGGTGTCCTTTGCTTCAACGGACCTTTGATTATCATTGTCATAAGGATGGATTGCCGGCGAGGACGGATTCATCATGCTGCACACCCACAAAGAGCAAGGCTGCAAAGACAAAACGGCCATTATTCGTGAACCAAACAAAGAGAAAGCAGAAAACAACACAAAGCGAACAAATCAGTGTCTCCAGTAAGCCATAGCATGAGATGCTGCTGGGAAACGTAGTTGAAAGCTGGCTGTCCTTCAGCGCCTGATTGGACCCAATCGCTGAGTTATAACAGGTTCAAACTGGTGAATGATGTTCTGCACCGGATCACCTGAAGGAAGCCGTCTGTCAGCTCTCGGACAAGGTCAACCACAAACCCCTGGTGGACAGCAGCGTGTGTGTGTGTGTGTGTGTGTGTGTGTGTGTCCACACAGGAAATGTGTGTCTCAAAGTGTCAATCCCACGCTCTGGTGGCGGTGACGGCCCACAGGCTCCACGACACCACGCTGACATTCCAGTTAATGGTGCAGCGCTGCGTCTGTCCACGCTGCCAAGAACACGGAGCGATTTCATGATTACATTCACTAGTTAAGGTACTTTAAATAGATATTAAAATTAATATCACACTCTCAGATTTAAGATGAGGCTTCAATTTGTTGTAAGAATATGTGTTTAAAGTCAGTTCTGAGTTCAGATAACCAATGTTTTGTGGATAAACACGTTATAAATGTCCAACATGACATTTTAAGAAGTGTCAAATTCCAGCATCATTCAAACCACATTTCCATCCCTTTTCATCATAAAGATATTATAGTATTTCCGCAGTATAAGGCGCACTGGACTATACTGTAAGGTGCACCTTCAACAAATGGCCTATTTTAAAATGTTTTCATATATAAGGTGCACTGGATTATAAGGCACACTGTCGGTTTTTGAAAAAAAAAAAAAAAAATTTAAAGGCTTTCAGGTGCGCCTTATAGTGCAGAAAATACTGTAATGTAAATATTGAGTTCAGAAAGTTTCTAAATTCTTCTTCTTCTTCCAGTGAATCAGAACCCGGTGTGACGTTGTCATCTGGGTATCAGTTCACACAGTATTTGTTTCAGAAGTCAGTTTAAAAATCATTTTGCTTTTTAAAACCCTCCATCATTTGGCTCCTTTATGTTTGTCTGATCTTTAAAACACCTTCTCAGGTCTGGCAACCGAATCGCTGCCGAGCATCCGTGGCTCAGGACAAAAGCAGGCGTCTGAAACTAGGTCAGCGGCTCTCAGCCACGTTTCACAAAGTTTTTCATCAACCCACCTGCACAGAAAGGAATTTTAGAAATTATTGCTTTTTTTGCCACATAAAGGAAATATTGGGAACCTTTTAGAAAAGATATCATTGAGCAATACGGTTAAGGGCAATACTTGCTGATTTAACAGGTCATGATCAGAATTGATCAAATAAAGGCGAGGCTGGTGTTCGATAGTGGTACGTTTATACTAACGCGTCTTAAGTGTGTAGCAGTTGATTTCTCCGACCCCTCAGAGCATCTTCATTGATTCCATGTGGCTCTACTCGCTTTTAAACGGTCGACGTCCAATCAGAGGGCTTCCTCGTGTTAATGTCTCTGCCCTCAGAGGCTGTAAAAACTCCACTGCTCTCCAGCAGGAGCTGGTTAGGATCCATTTACGAGACGGTAACTACATTACTGTCACGGCTCCGGCCCAACCTCTTTGTCTGTAATCAGGTTGCCTGAAAGCCTCTCGGCCTCAGCCGATCAGGCAGCTGTGTGTGAACACACACTAAAAACAAAACAACACAACAAAACACAAGTGAAACAAACACAAACAGAAGCAGGACGTTCCACCAGCGCTAAAAAACACATCATTGGGGTAAGTGGGTAATCGATGACATCATCACCAGGTGATGGGAACACCTGAGAGAGATGATGATGATGATGATGGTGTGTGTGTGTGTGTGTGTGTGTGTGTGACTACACTGGATGAGCTGGAAGAGTGATGGATGTGAGGGTTTAAAACCTCTCCATCATCTTTAACCCCGTCCTGCCTTCACCTAATGGGAGGTGGTGTGTGTATGGGTTCACACCCCCCCCCCCTTCCCTCTCCTAGCCCCTCCCATCTGGAGCTATTTGAGCTGTCACCGGTTAATCAGTCAGTCCCACCCAGCTGTAAGTGAACAATCACCGTGTTTGATTAATCCGTGTCACCTCCGACAATGCTG
Organism: Antennarius maculatus; assembly: GCA_013358685.1. NCBI lineage: Eukaryota > Metazoa > Chordata > Actinopteri > Lophiiformes > Antennariidae > Antennarius > Antennarius maculatus. The sequence goes on along the minus strand of CM023618.1, from coordinate 17,989,910 downwards.
ATGCAACTTTTCCCCGTGATGGGCTTCATCAAGCGTTCATATTAAGAGAGTCAATCTTAATCAGCTGGAGACATTTTTCCCATAATGCAGTATTCATCAGGAGCCCCTCAGCCCAGAACGGTCCTGCTAAGATGGATTCTGAGGAGTCTGATGATGAATGACTTGTAGGAACAAGCGTGGAAAAATGAGCGTCGCAGTCAGAGGTGTGTTCGCATTAATCCTGGAGAAACAGATGATATTTTTAAAGGTAGAAGCCTTCGGTGGATTGAATAGAGACACAGAAAAGGGTCCTGGGAGGGGCCCCGTGCTGCTACAGACAGAGCAGGGCTGCCAGGGTGCACTAAACAAGTGCTCCTCTGCCACCTAGTGGATTAGAGAGGACCTTGAAATGGAATAAAAACCAATGTCAAGTATTTAACTCTGCAGGAACGTCATGTTCCCACCTGCAGATACAAATAAATATCTTAATCAAAATTGTGCAAGTGTTTGTGTTCACTCATAGTCTTTCATTCATGGGTTTCAGAAATGCAGATTTGGATGAAATGTTGTAGATTGACGGGCGTTTGGCCTCTTTCTTTTTTGTCCTTTTGCTCCTGTTGGGTGCAAAGGGATGCTATTAGAAAACATTAGGCCTCAGAAATACATAAATAAGTAAATAAATAATAATCTTAGGGTGTCAATGAAAATAAATTACTAATATTTTTGTAGGAAGTACAATATTTATTGATAAATTTGAGCTTTCAAGTTGACGCCTTTTTGTATTTTCTCCTTTCTATGTACACAATTCTTTTAGAATTTATTAAAGTATAACAGCCACAGATCAACATTTGTTATAATCAGTGGTTTCTAAATTCACATTTTTAAACAAAAAGAATTTGTTCCTTTGTAGAAGGAATTCAAACACAAATGAAACTGGGTCAGTCCTCCTGACAAACGACAGTGTTTATTTTCAGGTTTTAAGGTTCCAGTAAAAACATGTAAAGCAGAAAAAGGTCCGGCGTTAAAGACGACAGCAGCAGCAGCATCCTCAGAGTCACAGACGTCATTCTGAGACAACAACACAAAGATCAGTCCTCATATCCAGCGTTTCCATTCATCTGTTCTACTATTAATCACAGCTCAATCAGCTGAATGAACCCAGCAGGAACTAATGCACTGTTTGAAGTGACATTCAGAATCAATAAGGCACCATGAGGCTCATTACGGCCCGACTATCTGGGCTGTAGGCACCGTGACATAAGAACATTCTACACGCTTTTGTTCAGCATGGTCTGTTCATGTTCATATGCAGTACTTATAAAGTCATTACTACATATGTAATAAAGTACTTGCTATTAATATTTCTATACAACAGTTTGTTTTTTTTATAAAAAAAAAGTTTATCTGCATTGAGATTAATGACAAAGTAATCAATAATGATGTAGCTATGTGTCGAAAAAAAACCCCAATAACCTTAAGTATAGGATAGAAATGATGACATGTATTTGATTATTGAGATTTGAAATACTAAAGCATATTTATTGTAATGTAATCACTGTTCAGTGTAAATATTATGGGATATTTGTCGGGAATGTAGCACTTGTAAATCAATTAAACTATTGATCATGTCTTCCAGCATCAGTTCTTTTTTTCAGGCACCTTGTTTGATAAATAAAACATACATAATATTTGATTTTAACCAGAAACATGTTGTTATTAAAACATCTGTAAATAACATCTGTTATTAGCATCTCTTATTAACACCTGTAATTAAAATCTGTTCCCACCTGTTATTAATATCTGTTACTACACCTGTAATTAACACCTCTTATTAACATCTTTAATTAACATCTGCTATTAAAACCTGTTATTAATACCTGTTTTTATCGCCTGTTATTAAAATCTGTTAGTAACACCTGTTATTAATGTTTTTTTGTTAACACCTGTTATTAACACCTGTCATTAACATCTGTTATTAACACCTGAACCCATATTGAGAGGAAAGCTTTAACCAAAGGACTGAATGCAGTTCTGATCTGAGTATTCGACGCTCCAGTCAACTTTTCCTTTCACAGAGTTTGAAAAATTCCAAATGATTTGTGTCCAGATTCGGCCGTAAACAGTGTCGTCATCACTGGACAACCCCCTCTGCGCCATCACGTCTGAAGCGCATCGACCTGCTAACATTTAGCAGCTGTTGGAGCTTTCTCAACAGTTTTTCTCGCAAATGAAAAGTGTATTTTTTAAAAAGACAACAATTCAGTGAACTTTTTGCAATTATTGGAAAAAGCGATCAATTAAACTGTTTTTGTGAATTGTTATTTGGGCCTTTTTGTAAACATATCAAATGTATATTAACTCCGACTCTTGACTGTCTTTATTTGCAGGCAGCAGCTGGCCTGCCCCGGTCACGTTGTCTTTAGCATGTGTGCTAACTTTAGCTGCTCTGACCATGTCTCCTTGAGTTGCATCATCTCGTCGGGGCGTCGCCTCAGAGCTCCACGGTTCTCAGGTGGCCGCGGGGGGAAACTGCAGCCAACACGCTCGCTGGCAAACACTCCGACCGCTCCACGGTGCTGCCGCAACACGACCAGTGAGGCTTCCCGGGGTGTCCTTTGTGACCGTGACCACAACCTTGAAACCCTCCTGTGGACAGACGGACAGATCAGAAGCGCCCCTGGTGTTCCGAGGTGGAAACAAGACAACAGTTCAGGTTGAGCACAAGAAAAATCAAATCAAGATCCAATCGACTCTACAGGTTGTATCATTTTTGATCCTGATCCCACCGTATAGACGTATCCACATCATGACTGGGTGGAATAAAAAAATCTGGAGATACAGGACATTTCCTGTTTATGCATTAACGTTAAAGCAAAATGTTGAAAATGTTGAAAAAAAAAAAACAAACCCTTTGGATAAAAAGGGGAAAAAACAAATGCTGGACTTGAGCCCTTATCTGGATCAGTTTCAGTGATCTGATTATTGCGTCAAATGAAATTAAAAACTGTTTCTCTGCTCTCCCTCTCCTTCATCCTCCTCCTCAGACATCTTAATGCTCTCCTCCAGGTACCTGGCATCGTTCCTGGGCAGCCACAGCGAGCCTCCTTGGCTCCTCCGCTGGAGCAGAAAGAGCAGCAGTGAAACGTCCCGGCGTGACGCCTCAACTTCCTCCTCACGCTCAGAAGAAATGGAGATCCCTGCACAACAACACAACAATGGAGATCCGAGAACAACACATCAACACACCTCATGTAAAAAAAAAAAAAAAAAAAGCAAACTCAAAGTTTGTGTTTCCGACTCAAGCAAAAAGAAAAGCTGATGTTTCGGTTCAATAGATTAAAACTGAAAATTCTATTTATTTGTTGTGCAGTAAATATTTTGTGCTGACGGTGAGGGTGTGTTGTACCTTGACATGCTGGGCTTTGACACACACCCACACTGAGTAGGCCCCTGGCTCTTCAGGCGTGTAGGAGACGCTGTAGGATCCATCGTCGTTGTCGATCACCGACGTCTCCACCGTACTGAAGGAAAGGAAAACCGTTCAGTTAATGTAAAAATCACTGAAAAAAAGACAGAAGGTCATGAATTCTGTGAAGAGATGAAACAATTATTGATTGGAAAAGACAAAAAAAAAAAGCCATAAATTTAAACACACAGCACTTGTTTGTGCTCCTCCTGCCATGGCGACCAAAGTACCAATCACCCCCATGCAGAGGGTGGGATGTAAAACACCGTTATGCTGATGATGCTGTGTTTTACATCACATCTCCTCCACCACTAAACTCACACACTCGCTGATGTGTTGGGTGTAAATTAACAACTCCCTTCATATTGAATGGTTTCCGTTGACGACGGACTCCTGACTCACCAGCTTTTCTTCTCCTTGTGGACGATGCTGACCAGGATGTGCTCCCCGCCTCGGATCACCTGCTCCCCCGCTGAGTCGCGGCACACTAGGGTGAAGCGAGCCTGCTGACCCTCCCTGGCCTTCTGTAGACCTGAGACCAGAGGTTAAAGGTCACCATCCATCACGCCAGTAACACCTGAAGGCAGGCGTGACTAGACGGGGGCAGAATAACGTGTCCCTCTATCAGTGTCACCCACAAAACGGCTCCGGCGCTGCTGATTGGGCTCTTTCAGAACGTCACGTCATTATTTAGCGTTTCGTTAACGCACTCATTCATCAGCTGCCGAGGCGTCGTCGACGCGTTCGAGCCGACGAGATCATTCAGATGATTCACGCCGCTTTAAATTTTCCTGACAGGCTGTTAGCATCTTAATAACTAATGATCACACATCAGCTGCAGCGGGGATCCTTTTACCTGCTAGCGGTGTGAACATATGTCTACTATAGTAATCTGATTACTTCAACTATGAAACTGACTTCTACTGATGCCGCACTTTTACTGCAACCACCACGACTAACATAGGTGCTAATGTCTGAGTCTGAGTCATCTTCTCATCTACACCACCGCTTCTATTATTACTGTGTATTGTCTGGATTTACGTGCCCTCGCTAAGCCGAGCATTAGGACAGCTGTTGCTGTTAAAGACGCAGCTGTTCAGGCTGACACGTAACCCCCACGCCCCACCCCCCACCCCCAGCACGGAGATCCAAATCCACCCGGTTATCACTCAGAGAAGGGATAATCGTCTGTGAGCCTCTCTGATTCCTGCTTTCTAATAGCATCCGGCGTTCATCTGCCCCCGTTAGAGGAACGCCTGACGCGGGATACCCCCGATGAAGATGGGAAATGGGAATTGCTTGACAAACAACGGTTATAATCCCGCTAAACAAATGGGCCCTGAACACACATGTTAATTATAGGATGGAAGAGGAGAAGAGCTTACACAGTTATGGCATCAAACTACACCAAAACACGTTTAGCTCCATGATACAAGAGCTGACCTGTGGGTAAATATTTCAACAACACGTTTGACACTCAGACGACTCGGTAAAGAAGTTCTTGTTTGCTGGAGTTTCTCATTTCCCACACAAGTAAACACACCGCAAAGCTGAAGCGTTCATGGAGACGAGACGCGACAAATCTCTGCCGTGTGTGTGTGTTGGTGTCATTTGTAGGACACCAACACACACACACACACACACACACACACACACACACACACACACACACACACACACACACACACACACACACACACACACACACACACACGACAATGCAGTCAGATTTACTTTCACTCTTCAAGTACCAACTTAAATCATCATTAAATACATTAATTATAATTATTTTAAAGATTAGGAAACAGGATGAAGGAATAAATCCTGTTAATCGATGTCGGGGGAGGGGCAGGCACCGCCACGGACGTTTAGACCCTTTGAGATATTCAGCTAACAAACACGCAAACAGACGATCTGGCCTCATTTTGTGTGCAGGAGGTCATGCTGCCCGCTGAGGAGGTAGGTGTGTGTGTGTGTGTGTGTGTGTGTGTGTGTGTGTGTGTGTGTGTGTGTGTGTGTGTGTTTTTCCATAATTAAAGCCAGCTGGTTGAACTACAGTCGCCCGTCTTTAAACGCATTCCTGTCACCTGGAAATGTCCTGTAGTGACTTGCAACCTCAATTGTAGGTTTGTGTGTGTGTGTGTGTGTGTGTGTGTGTGTGTGTGTGTGTAAACCTCCTGTTCAAGTCTGTTAAGTTCCGATTTGTTATTGATTGATCTGATTTATTGATGTATTTTCCTATAAGCGAATCTGATTTGAACTTCCAGGCCACCGTACTTCTGCCTTTGAGTCAAACTAGCTAGGGAAGAAACGTCATCATTTGCCATCTCCTTGCTAACCGACCCCGCCCCCCACCCTAAATCCTTCCTGGGACCCCCCCACATCCCAGTCGACCTGCTTGCACTGAAAATCACTGAATAAAAGACGGTAATGGATTAAAAAAAAAACAGTAAAGACTTTAAAAAGTTACTGATTGCTGAATAAAATGGATTACACAGGGATTATGGTGGGATTACCTTCCCCTTCTATGGTGCACTTGTTGAGGTCCACTGCCTTGGAGTTGATGACTCCCACTACGGGGTAGCCCTCCACCTCCCCTGCTGGCTCCTTGGGCATGAAGCTGATGCTGCTGCCGTCGTCGAGGGCGACGGTTGCCGGGTGGGGGTCGTAGCTGCTCTCTGCCAGGCCGGTGAGCCTCCTCAGGGTGACGTCTTTGGCGCTGAGGATCTCTGCGTTCGAGCCGCAGGTCAGGAGCCGCTCTGCAAACTCCACGCCGCCGCGGACGTCCAGCAGGGTTTGGTGCAGCTGCGCCCTCTGGAGGTGGAGCTGGTTCCTTGCGTCAATACAGATCAATCGTTTCAGATTTGTTGATGCGTCATTTATACTCATAAAAATATACCTGTGATGTCACTTCCTGTGCGTCCCACCTGCGTTGGACGCGGAGCTCCTCCAGGCGATGCAGCAGAGACAGGCAGTGGGATTCCACGGCGCTAGCGTAGCCTCGTGCAAACACTCTCACCTCATTGGCCGTTGCATCCACCTGTGCCTGCAAAGCCTCCTGGGAAAGTTGCACCTTTAACAGAGAAGCTAGTGTTAATTGAAGTTGATCTTTCAAGGCGACTGCTCATGGGGAGGTTTTCTCACCTTCTTCAGGGATTCTTCCAGCCGCTCCAGACGAGGCCTCAGACGCTCGGCGACCAGCTCTCGGATGCGGTCGCCATGACGATGCACGACATCACCGGTGGGGCAGCAGCGGTGGTCACGGTGAAGTGTGGCGGCACACTCCAGGCACACGGGCAGGTCGCACGGCTGGCAGAAGAGACGCAGCTCCTGGCCGGGGTGGAGGGAACAGAGGACGGGGCGGGACATCCGGCCGCTGGACTTCAGCTCCTCCAGAAGCTGGACGGAGTGGGACGCCGTCCGCTTCTGTCGTCTGGAGACAGAACAGATCTCACCTCAGGAGAGTGTGTCATCCTTCTCCATGTCAGCCTGTCGTCTTCATCCTCCTCTCTGTCCTCACGTCTTCCTCACCACATCCATCCACCTTCCTCTCTGGTCTTCCTCTTTCCTGATATCTCCCTTCTCATCACCCTTTTACCAACATCCTCACCATCTCCCCCCTGGACGTGTCCAAACCATCAGAGTCTGCTCTCTCTAATTTTGTCTCTATATTTGCTTCAAATGATGAAATGCACACATATTTTGTTCTTTACTAGGGTGGGGTCACCTGTAGGGAGGGGGTCCCTCTTTAATCAGAGCTGACTGGAGTCTGTGGATGTTCACTTTATCCCTAAACCCCTTCTACCGGAGCTTTGGTTTGGGTTTGCCAGAACTGAGTCCAGCAGAACAGAACGGAAAAGAATAAAATAAAATAAAATAAAATAGAACAAAATAGAACAAAATAAAATAAAATAAAAATAAAATAAAATAAAATAAAATAGAACGGAACTCACCTGTGCGCCTGGCAGCAGAACGCGCACAGGTTGACGCAGCAGACCTCGCAGCGGCTCTCTGCGCCTCCTTCCCCGCACAGATCGCATCCCAGCGGGCCGTCCGTCACCAGGGTCTCCAGGAACACCTCATCCAGCGCCAGGTGGTCGGTGGTCAGCCCCCCCGGTCCCAGCGGAGGGATATCGACCTCGGTGTCGCACTGGGGACAGAGCACGGTGACGGTGCGCGCCGGTGCGTCCTCCTCCTCCTCCCGCGCCGCGTCGCCCCGGTTCCCCCCCGGAGGAGGCGCGGAGAGGGACTCCAGCTGGCCGATGCAGTCCGAGCAGAAGGTGTGCAGGCACGGCAGGAGTTTGGGATCCCGGTACAGGCGGTGACACACGGAACACACCGCCCGTGGGTTCAGGGATCCGTTTCCTTCACGCTCCGCGTTTTCTTTGCGTTCACACTGAGACATGGGGTCACTTCTGGGTCCAAAAGACAAAACAAAGAAACTCCACAAACCCTCCGGAACTCAACGAGCCTCCGTCCGGTGTCCCGGTGAACCAACACGAACACCGGACTAAACCGGGACCGTCAGAGCGTAAATATTTTAGTTCCACCTAGTTGATTAAAATTCCACGGGAAAGTTTTCCCTGGAAGAAGTAGGTTGCGTTCAGGCACCATGGGACATTTGACACCTCAGTCACCATCTGACCAATAGGAAGCCTTTCCAGAGTTTTAGGGGCGGTCCCACCGGGACCCATTCATGTAACAGAAAAGTTGTTCCGGTTGTCACGGGAACAGTTAGTTTTATTTACAACCAACAGTTCATCTAATCTAATTCTAAACCTAAAATCGGTTTGATTTAAGATGGGTTTATTTACTAGAATAATTGTTTTTTGAAGAGTTTTTTCCCAGTTTTTTTCTGTCACAAAATTTAAACCAGACGACATATTTGAGAAAAAAAAAAGAAGTAAATTTTCATAAGGAATTGATTTAATTTTTGAGTCACAACCGGGAACTGATGTGGATTATGGGTCACTTTTTAAATTTTAGCCCGACATATTAAAGATTATCATACAGACAACTCATTAAGACCACAATCCAGATTCGAATCCAGATTGGAGAGATGTGTACAGATGGTTGATACACATTTAGATTTATTAATGACACTTGTTAAGTTAATTATGTGACAGGTATGAGGTTATGACAGGTATGTGCTTCATCCTGTTTTAGGTTAAACAGGCAGATAAATATTTAAAAAAAAAATCAAGCAAATTTGAATTTAAACCTGTTAACGGACAAATTGTCGGGATGAGCTTTCACAAAACAAGTGTAAAGAAAATATCAACTCTGATTGAGGAGAGAATTAAATGTTGTTACACGGCAACAACAATGACAATAATAAATTAAAATCTAACACAAAATAAGCTTACATGCACTGACACACATTCTGCAAGCCTGAAGCATGTTGTGCCTGAAGAGGGTGCATTTGGTTAGGTCATCTGAAGGAGACAGGCAACCCCGGCCAGAAAGATCAGGAAGGTGGAGGACAGCAGGGGGGGTGCGGCGCTGAGGGTGACGGCGGTGGTCGCGTTGACCCCCGAGTCTGAAAGATAGGATTATTCATTATTCCTGTTATTATCACTGCCACTTTTAATAAATCCTACAACCCCCATGATGCAACTCTCCCATCAGCCCCTCCCTGCCCAGGGGGGATGTCTTTGAACTTAATGACTCTGGTCTGTAGAACAGGCTTTGTGACCTCATTTGGGAAAGCAAAATTAATAATGATGCTAAAAATAACCGGAATGATGAGTGGACAGTTTTCTCAGACAGGAACAACCTCATCCAGGTCGGCTTCTCCTGGTCATATTAACTAGTTCCCTGAGTGAAACCAGTGAGAACCTCCTGGGGGTGTCTTCAACCCTACATTCTGCTGTAGCCTACCGTCCAGAGCCACCCTGGCGAGGGCGACCACCAGGTTGTTCTCGATCCTGAAGGAGTAGGAGCTGCTGGTGTTGACCGGCTGCAGGGTGCTGACCACGCTGAAGATCCCTCCAGAGTCTTCTGTCAGGTTGGTGTTGGCCTGCAGGATCCGGTCCTCCTGGTCCAACCAGGTCACGTTTGGTCTGGGGAACCACCTGTCGGCCGCAGCCGTCAGGGCGTCGCCCGCCAGTGTGAAGGTGGGGGCTGAAAAGGCTGAGGCGAGGAAAGACGAGTCAGGAAAAGTCGAACTGCTGCAAGAAAACGTCCAAATTCTGACAAAAACATGTTTCCCATCAGAACCACTTAATACTGTAAAAAAACAATGCATTATGGGAAATATTTACATCATATTGTGCAACATTGCATGATGGAACTGATGTTTTTGCATACCTTTAGTCTGGAATTAATTTTAATTATTAAATGATTGAATGATTTAATGATGTATAGAATATAACTTTGACATCGTCAAGGTCTCAGTAAATGTTTTGTTTCATTCATAGTGAGTGGTTGCCATGGATACCACCAGTATTTATGACACTGAATGTAGGATTACTGCAAAATCACAGCATTATACCTAAATTAAAAATATATGATTGCCACAGGAACATGCCATAAATTTGAATTTCAATTGTTTGATTTGAAAATATTTTAATGCACTTTTAAATTGCTCCAATGAAAAGATGGTAAAATCCAATAATAGAGAATACATTTCTAGAAAACCTTCATTGGGAATAGCAAGAAAGGTCTTTTTATAAACTATAATATCGATTGTTTTCTGAATTCTTCACCAAGTGTCACATTTTAAATTAATACATTAGACCTTTTTCTAACATTCATGCAGGGCATCAATAGGAATAATAATGAACATTATAATGTGTGATAATGTATTCAGTTAGAGCAGGGGTGTTACGCTCATTTTCGGCATAACGGCTGTAATCAAAGGGCCAGATGTAATTTAGAAATGTAATGAAATATAACTAAATATAATGTCAAATAAATGTAACTACTTCTTAATGTTAAATAACTCTGAATTTATTACTTATTCAAGTTACACAGAGAAAAAAATGTTTGTTTCCATGTTCTAACGTAAATCCTTTTAATTTGTCAGGTTATTAAACCCACAAAACTCCATCAATCAAAGATCAAACTATTCAAGAGAATAAAGAAAAATAACATCAAAACACAAGTTAGGACGTTAACTTTGTTCAAAAGGTTTTTATCAAAGTTAAAATGGGCTGAATGACTGCATTGTGGGAAATGTAGTTGTGGTCAAAACAAATATTTGACCTATTTATTTTTAGACTCTGACCTTTTATGCTCTCGCAGGCCACATAAGATGATGTGGCGGGCCACATTTGGCCCCCGGGGCCTTGGGTTTGACACATGTGAGTTACAGAATCCTATTGATGTTGTCAGAGGCATTAACTTGTGACAGACAAACAGTGGATCCAGAAAGACGAGTCGTCCTACCTGCCGTCCTGAGGTTGATGTTGACGTCTCCGCCGCCGCCAGAGGACCTGATGGAACACTTGTACGTTCCTTCATCGCTTCTTCTCACGTCAGTCAGCAGCACGGTGGCGTTCCCCTCTATCAAATCCCTTGTAGACACCTGAATCCTCCCTCTGACCTGGGGGTCCTGGTTGTCAAGAGACGGAGCGTTGTCCTGAAACTGGTAGACCAGGCCCACCCCCACCTTCTCCCAGGTGACCGACACTCTGCTGACGCTGGCGATGACGTCCCTGTTCAGGTAGCAGCTCAGAGAGACGTCTCTGCTGATGTTGCCGATTGGGAATCTGTTGAGACTCAGCGCCTCGGACGACCCTGTGGGAGGGGGACAGTCTTGTTTTAAAACATAGGTCGACATGTTGTTCAAGTCTTCTTACAAACATGGGTTCTAGTCGGGAGTCGGCTGTTCTAGTCCAGCAGGAAACCAACGTGGACTCATTCTAAACGACGTAGGGAAGGTTTCTGTTCAGAAAGGTCAGCCTGGGTTGACTAGAAGGACGGTATTCTCCTACGGGACTCGTCTACGCCTGTTAGGATCCACATCATAATATTGACACTGATCGAGAACAAGCAGACGTACTTTACTCTAATGGTGTGTAATTACCTGAAAGCATCACATTGGATTTAGCTTTCAGCTGACCCGCCTTTGAAACATGAACGCTTAGGCAATTAAATCAGAATCGAGTCACGTCAGACTGAGTTAATATAACGTTTCCTTATCTTATTTAATTAAAATAAACTCATAAATATCAATTTTTCACAATTTCAACAAAGATTCTGATGCAGGTTTGAGAATATTTTGCTGCGATTTAATACAGAGAAGCTGCGTGTTGTGTGTTGGAGATGCTGACTCTCTCCAAAGCTTTTCTTCCACTGTCTCAGACATGAATCAAACCACACATCACACCTTGAAATTCACACACGTTCTAATGGTTTTAACCACCCCTGTGGTTTACCTGCTTTTTTTATTTAGACATTAAATATGAACAAAAGACTCTCACCCCATTGTCCCTCAGGCATGACAAAGTTAAATACCTTACCTGTAAAGGCAAAGGATAAGACGATGATGATGATGGTTGCTGCTATGACGATAATGACCATCATGCTAAAGAAGACAAGCAATAAAATTTAGGAAGACTTGTCCAAACATCAGCTTAACATGCTTTTAATAGCAGCTCAGAAAAACACCCCTCCTCGTAGAAACTTGTATACTCGTGTTAGTGTTTTTACTTTTACTTGGTTATAATGAAATCAGTAAAACAGAATGAGAATAAAAATTAGACAGAAATGCTCAAGAATGTGTAACTGAACATTAACTGTCACTTTCTCCCCACTGTAGAAACCAAAGTATTTTTAGAAATAATGAAAAAGAATGCATTTCAACTTTGTGACCACACCTGCAGAAGATGATCTGCCCGAGGGAAGCCATGGTCGCTGATTCCACCTATCATGAGAACAAAACACTTGATCTGGAAGCTGAGGTCAAAGGTCCTGGTGGTCCAGTCTTCCTAAAAAGTTTTTCTGAAGGTCTTTAAGCCCATACTCCACTGCTGCGAACTTCATGAAAGTCTTGTTTGGCTTCTCTGAACACAACACCATAAGTAAATATTACCTTTAAGGCGTGTACTTCATGCTAGCTGGCAGGCTGCGACTGCAGCTCAATTTTTTTTATACATTTACAAGTGTTAAAATTAATATCTATGGATGTTATGTACAAGGGCTGTATTACAATTGTAGGGTTTAATACCCTCTAATAAATGTCACAAGACAAGTTAAAAAGGCTTGGGGGGATTTCAAAAAAACTTTTATACTTCTTGCAGAACAAGAAATATGCTCAGTTTGGAAAGTTCCTAAAAATGGAATAAATTTCAATACGTTAAAGTAGAAAAACCAGACATAAAAATTCTTTAACATTCTGGCACCTTTTGTGTATTTTGTATTTTTTTATTTACATACAGCAAAATAAATATTAAAGTCCTTTTGTCGTTTTAAAGGTTTCTTTAAAACAAACATTAAATTTCATGTTTAGTTTTACTTTTATTTTGAGGTGATTTTCAATGAGTACCTTCAGATTTTTTTTTTTTTACTTTTGTGTTTTTTAACTGCTGTTTTTTTTTTTTAATGTGATTTTAGCTATGACAGCTGACATGTATGGAAAACCATTGAGAAAGCCAATCTCTGATTGGTCAGGAGACTAAAAACAATAACTGTTAGAGAAAAAAAGGAAATAATAAAATGTTGGATGAATAATTCTATAAGAATTCAGTTTATGAATCAACAATTTAATAAGACGTTTAAAAAAAGCAGCTGCTGCTAAAAGCTGGGAACAAAATTAACAAAATTAATCATTAAATCAAAGATGAAGATTACCCATCTTGTCCTAAAAGCGTTCTATTGCATCTATTAATAGAAAAAGTTCTGCTTCTTTCAACCACAGGATGACAGTTCCTCTGAGAACAGAACGCCATAAGCAAATATAGATTTAAGGTGTGTGTTCATGCTTGTAAACATGTCTTCATTATAATTCATTTATCTTATAAAAAATTTAATTTAGCAGTTTGCATCTCAGGAAGACATTTGGTGCATTTATTATGTCTCGAATTTCAAATTATTCTTCAATTAAAATGGAGCAGGTTATTTACAAAACATCAGAATGTGTTTGGGGTTGCTATGGTTGCAGGCATTTTGTATTCCAGGTTTCAAACAATTTACTCAGGGTGGTGAAAATTATAATGTACTGAAAAGTCAGGAACAGCAAAGACAGGCTAAATTAAAAAACAACTCAACACATCCGAAATAAAATCCAGCCATGATGATAACAGATGTGACACAATTTACATCCCTTTTTTTTTTTTTTTAAAAAAAGGATTGATAACATGCATGTTTTGAGATCAGATGACATTCCATTTTGGTCAAACATGTATGCAAAAATGCTGCAGGCAAATATTTCCAAAAATTATTTGTGTAAAGAATAAGGAGAGATAAAGTATGCTGTGAAAGTCACAAGGTACACATCAGTTAGTCACTGGGAGAAGTCATCTGTGTTTGATATTTAAACCATTCATTCATTCATTTTCTACCGTTTTGTCCGCCGCAGCGGGTCACGGGAAGCTGGAGCCTATCCCAGCTGGCATAGGGCGTGAGGCGGGGGACACTCTGGGCACGACGCCAGTGCGCCGCGGAGCCACACACAAAGACGGATAACCACGGGACCCACCGTGTTGTGAGGCGACAGCGCTAACCACTGCGCCAGCGTGTCGCCCCTAAGAATAATTTATTCCAACCAAATTTGCTAGAGATCCCCTGGAATCCACCAAAAGACCCCTGGGGATCCTCAGACGCCACTTGGAAAACAAAATGCTCAAGATCTACTTGTGTTATAAATAATTGTATATATATATGTGTGTGTGTTTAAACCAAAACCAAAATAAAAGTGAAACTGTTTTAATGTGGTAAATGTCCCACCACAGGTAAACAATGAGAACAATATAAGAGCTGTCATCATATACATTAAATATCATCATTTAAACTGGCTGACGTTAGATAAGATAGCTGACTTTAGCTATCGTAAGCTAAGATAGTGAACCCGGGAGTCATTCATGTGAAACAAGATATTTTTTTCACTAACGGCACACCCCTCCTCCCCCTCCCCTGTTATTAACATGTTATTTTATTTTATTTTATGTTTAATTCGTGACACCAGCCATATTTGCTAACATTTAAATTGGGTAGTATTAGATGGGATAGCTGATGGGGATGACGGATGCCTCCATCTACTGGTGTTAACGGGTTGAGCCACACTGAGCGGCGTTGCTTTCTTATCTCATTTATTGATAACGTGAGTGAAAAATGTCCAGCTGCTCCAGGCCCAGACCGATTCACCGATTCAGGCTGTTTGACTGGGATCGGCGGGACCTGGAGGTCAAGTTGACACCCTGAACTCGTTGGTGTACATACTGTTTATTTTTCTTTTCAGAACACGCACAAGATTGGTACTCAAGTTCCTTTTTCCAGCTTCACCAGTTCATTAAACGTTAAGCCTTCATTTCACAGACCCACTTCATGGCGTGATCACACCGCCGATCATTCCAGTTGTGTTTAGTTCTGGCGATCCGTTCGATATGGACACAGTCCTCTTCACCAAACTGGGATTTGCCACCACCATTATCAGGCTGCCCTCTGGCCCAGTAGCTAGACGGGTGTCAAGCATGTTAATCTTCACAGCATGTTCACTTCAACTCCCATCAAACATCTACAGCTATGTCTATAATCTAATAAATAATAATAATCCCACTATGACCGACCTGAGAGTCAGCGTAGTTCCATCAATCCATTCCCAAATGCCTTCAATGTTCCTGTCGTTCAGACCGATCCAAGCATCTCCGTTGGTCATTATGGTAAGGAGTTCCTTTTCAAAATTAAAGAAAATAGTCTTCATTTTGGTTTAAACTATGAATACTTTTAGACACCGATGCCTGTTTTTCAACATCCAGCTTTAATCAATCTGATCCCAAAAACATAGATCCTTATAACATGTAATTTTTTCAAATTTATACACACCACTTTACAACATTCAAGTCCTCCTGTACTTAGGTTGCTGTTTCAGATGATGTCAGACGCTACCTGCTCTGCATCGCTGTCTACGATCACCAGATCTGCTCCTCTTCTTCTGCAGTCGTCTCGGCCTCCTTCCCAAGAAGAAGCACCGTCAGACAGGAAGTAGCAGCTGACGTTAAACTCCCTCCAGCCTTCAGGGCAGGTTCTTTTTTCTGTCAAATCTAACAAAAACAACCCTTCAGACGCCAGATAAATTCAGCTCTATGCATTTTCTGTGAATAAGGATGGAAAATCACAAGATATTGTTATTGACTGGACAGTAATTCACATTATGGTTCATATTTTCAATGTTTCTTCACCCACCCCAGTAGAAGGTCAAATGTGTCTGCCATCAAAAATAGAACAATGCTGTAAATATTTCTGTATAAATTTCTTGTTATATCACGTTTATAATGGCTGGGATTAGGATTATCCGCCCCACCTTCTGTCGTCATGGTAACGTGGACCTCCCCTTTGCCGTTGGAGGTGTCGATGATGCAGGCGTACACCCCTTCATCGCTCCTCTTCACGTCCCTCAGCAGCAGGGAGGCATTTCCTGTCATCAAACCATCCGCGTTCACCCAGGCTCTCCCTTTAAACTGGGAGCTCTGGTCCCAGAGAGTTGGAGCGTTGTTCCTATACTGGTAAACGAGTTCGCCCCCCAGCTTCTCCCAGGTGACCGAGAAGATTGTGACGTCGCTGTTCTTGTGAATGAAGCAGCTTAGAAGCACATCCTCGCCGAGGATGGCGGTGGCTTGAGTGTTCAGGCTCCTCACTTCGGACGAGGACACTGGGAGGGGGGGATTTCAAGGTCAAGGCTTCTGTCCATAAAATAGACCCCCTCACAAAGGAATCTGTCACAACATGACACAGAACACACCCACAAATCCCTTCAGAGCCACCAATCAGAACCACAGGATTTTTTACAAAGATCTTACTGGTGAGAGCCAAGACTAAGACGAGGATGATGATGGTGGAGAAAAGTGTAATGAGGACGATCATGCTGCGCAGGAAGAGAAACACACATGGAAAACTTTAATAAACGGACGCACAACTCCAAATGACTAGCATATTTTAGTAGGTAAATCATTTACCCAAGTAAAACATCCGTTTATTATTAATACATTTTCTGGTGCATCAATGCAAGAGTACCAACCAGATGGAAGTACGTACCAACCAGATGGAGGTAGGTACCAGCCAGATGGAGGTAGGTACCAGCCAGATGGAGGTAGGTACCAACCAGTGGAGGTACGTACCAACCAGATGGCGGTAGGTACCAACCAGTGGAGGTACGTACCAACCAGATGGAAGTACGTACCAACCAGATGGAGGTAGGTACCAACCAGATGGAGGTAGGTACCAACCAGATGGAGGTAGGTACCAGCCAGATGGAGGTAATTATGACCAGATGGAAGTACGTACCAACCAGTGGAGGTACGTACCAACCAGATGGAAGTACGTACCAACCAGATGGAGGTAGGTACCAACCAGATGGAGGTAGGTACCAACCAGATGGAGGTAGGTACCAGCCAGATGGAGGTAACTATGACCAGATGGAAGTACATACCAACCAGTGGAGGTACGTACCAACCAGTGGAGGTATGTACCAACCAGTTGGAGGTAGGTACCAACCAGATGGAGGTAGGTACCAGCCAGATGGAGGTAATTATGACCAGATGGAAGTACATACCAACCAGTGGAGGTACGTACCAACCAGATGGAGGTACGTACCAACCAGTGGAGGTACGTACCAACCAGTGGAGGTATGTACGACCAGGTAGAGGTAAGTCCTGACCAGACGGAGGTATGGCAGAAATACTCAAGGACAAATACTTTGTAGTTAGCCTCTAAAGCTAACAAACCGACTCTTAGTTTCCACGGCTGTCGAAACTTAAATTCTAGAAATGAGTCTGCATAAGTGAAAGAAAGCTTTTCAACCTGGTGACCACACCTGCAGAAGATGACCTGCTCTTTTGAAGCCATGGTTAAACGTCTTCAGGAGAAAGGCTCGATCAAAGGTCCTACTCATCCTCCATTCTTTTAAAGTCCATTGATGCACTTCACCACTCGACACAGGATGTGTTGTGCTCGTCCACGCAGTCATGTGTCTTGTTCTGTCTGCCCAGCCTCCCTCCCTCCCGTCGATCCGAACACAACAGCAGGAGTAAATATTGCCTTTAAGGCGTATGCTTCTTCACGGCTGACACGCTGTTCATTTCTATGTATTAAAATAAAGATAAAAGAAGTTATTGGCATGACAAGAGTGTAATTGTCAAGCAGATTTCATCAGTTTTTCCTTTGTCAGTATTACATTTGATGCGTTCATGGAACATTCTGGATGTGACTGAAGAGTTTGGGCTGTTTGTAACAAGGATTTCACCTTAAATTTGGAACCTTTTGTTGTGTTTTTTATGTTTACGAAAAAGAGCAAAAAAAATTGTTAAAACCCATCCAAAGCAGGAGCACATTTCTAGATTTTTACAAATCCCCCCGTAAAGAAGTAGCATTGTCATCAACTAGATGGGACTCACAGGAGCAACAGTCTGGTCTGATGGAGGTTTGACGCATTTTCTGAAGCACTAGCCTTGATGGAACAGCTGGAACTGCAGGTTGTGATGAAGATGATGTCGGTTTCAAGTTTCAAAGGTATAAAAATGACTTTAAGCCTTCAGGGAAGACTGTCCGACATGGTTTTTGGGAAATAAAACTAAATCTGTCAGCGTCCATGTGTCAGCTCTCCCAGATGTCTTCTATGTACCCAGGCGTTTGAAATGTTTGCCAAGGGTGAAGCAGTCATTAAAATCCATGTTCAACACGTCTATCATGAGGTCGGAAGTTTCAGTTGAGTCGTCCTTGACTAAATAACAAGTGTCCTTTTACCAGCCTGGGAGGCGTCACAATCCTGACACTTCACTGATGGCAGGTTTAATGAGTGCTCAGAGACAGGTGAGCAGGCTGCTCACCTGTCTCTGAGCAAATCTTTAGCTTCGTACCGGTAGGGGGCAAAGGTCACCGGCTGCAAACATGATGGAGAAACGTTTTTATTCTGGTCATCATCAAACTGACAAAGAAAAAACAATACAGATGTTCGGATCATATCCCGTAGAGAATGTCTTGTTTTGGTCATTGGTGCAAAAAGTTAGCAAGCTAAAAGCTAAGTCAGCTATGTGGCTCGTCACTTAGAGAAACCAAGTTACGAAGGTGGGCATATGATGTTTGTTGGTTAATTACCCCCACCAGTGAAAGTGGGAGGTTTTATGTTTGCATCGTTTATAGATATGTGGAAATAAACTTTGGATAAAAACTTGTGCCGATCATGTGCCGAGGAATATAATGTCAAGGTTTCGATCACTTTGTTCAAATTACAAGAAAAATGAATTTGATTTCACTAACATCACAAAAAATATTAACAGACCAATCTGGATCATTGTAGTCGGTATGCATCGGGTCACACAGCTGAGTTCATTCAGAACCACAGTGAAACATACAACAGATCCAACATAATAAAAATACAAATACAGTATTTTCTGCACTGTGAGGCACACCTTCAAATGGTCTATTTTAAAACAGTTTTCACATATAAGGCACACTGGATTATAAGGTGCACTGTTGGTTTTTGATCAAATTAAAGGCTTTTAGGTGCGCCTTATAGAGCGGAAAATACTGCAAATACATTTAAACAGATTATTAGCAAGTATGGAATTAAAAGAAAAACCGATTGACAAAGTTAAAACGCTCAGGCTGGTTCTGGTTCCCCCCGCCGCCCGACATAAAGCAGAGATGTGCAAACATTACAGGAGATATATTTTTCATTTCCAAACAAGCAGCTGATGCTGGACGGCTAGAAAAGGCCGGTGGTCCGCAGCTTCAGAACACTCAGAGCCGACAACGGAGGGAGTCCCTCCAAGCCCAGCAGCTGACGGGTGGCGGACTCCCAGGTCCAGCCGAACTCCAGCCGGCTGTAGATGCACGGGTACTGATGGTCGGCCCAGCAAACCCAGTCCACTGCTTTCTTCACCTCCTCCCAGCGCCTGGGCCTGGGGGAAAGACCTGTCGTTATTAAGAGCGACGTGTTTTCTGTTAGTATGCCGTCTGTGACGCGGTTTGCGGACGGACCTGGGCTGAGGCGGGCTGTCCAGGCGGAACAGGGTTCGGAGCAGTCGGCCTTCCTCCAGCGACTCCGACCTCATCAGCTGCAGCACCAGGAGGGTCGCCACCAGCCTCAGGATGTCAGCGTGGGCCCTCACACCTGCGCCGCGTGGACACACACGGGTTCAGGGCTTTGTTTTTCCATGATGTCACAAATCGGGTTCACGGGTTTTGGGTCCGGGAACTCTTTTGTCTGATACTAAGACACCGCCTGCAGTTGAGGACTGACTCGTTTTCCACCATGTTTGTAGTTTTACACACTCAGGGGGGAAGGCTGTTTCTCTTTTGAAGTAAAGATTCTTATCTATTCAGCTTTTTACACTTTAGTGGAATAAATGAATTCTTGGAACATAACCATCAACCGAAGCAGCAGGTTTACCGGGGCGGCGCATGCATGAAACCGAGGCAAACCTCGGTTTCCGACCACAATTCGTTCCTGAAGGCTATTCAAATACCGATTTGTTCGAATTCCGAATACATTATTCCCATTACAAATAATGTAAATGGTCTTAATCCGTTACAAGGCGCTAAAAAACTACCTTTTTTCAACATGTTTTTTCATAATGTCATTTATATATCAAATTGTATAGTAATAAAACATATGAAAGAAATGTAAAAGAAAGAAGCAAACTCGAGAAAGAAAGAAAGAAAAACATCGATGTAATCAGATTAGCCTACGGTACGAGTTATCGTCGTCTTTTGGACAGAAGTTTACGGTATCGTAACTCGTAGCATAGGCAGTGGAACGCAAATTAAGTGAAAAATTACTGAATACAGTAAACTAAAATAAAAAGCACGTTACCGTCACGTTTTCTCTCGACTTTACTCGCGCTTGGCGGCGAGAAATAATAATAATAATAATAATAATAATAATAATAATA
Organism: Antennarius maculatus; assembly: GCA_013358685.1. Classification (NCBI taxonomy): domain Eukaryota; kingdom Metazoa; phylum Chordata; class Actinopteri; order Lophiiformes; family Antennariidae; genus Antennarius; species Antennarius maculatus. Next base: position 17,969,414 of record CM023618.1, on the reverse strand, counting down.
ATAATAATAATGGATTAGATTTATATAGTGTTTTTCTGGACACTCAAAGACGCTTTACATCGGATCCATTATTCATTCAGTCCTCATTCATACGTGGTGATGGTAGACTACATGTGTAGCCACAGCTGCCCTGGGGCAGACTGACGGAGGCGTGGCTGCCAATCTGCGCCTGTGGCCCCTCCGGCCACCAGCGGAACAATCACACACATTCACACACCAGCGAGTGCCCCACTGGAGGCAAGGGGGGTAAAGTGTCTTGCCCAAGGACAAACGACTCGGCGGGACAGGAATTGGACCGCCGATCTTAAATCACTGGACAACCCTCGATACCACTGAGCCACGGTCGCCCCAAAAAGGCGTTTGTTTCACGTTTGACTTCCAAATTTTGTTTGACTTCTAAGACTAAAAAATTCAGAATTCTTTGGTCGAATTCCAATTTGTTTGATGTCTAAAGCGTTCGAAAACCAAGGTTTGCTTGTATTTTGTTTTTTGGTGATTTCTTTCATCCCTCCTCACCTAAAGAGCAGATGCCTTTGTTTTTCAAGAACACGTTGGCAAAGACGTCCACATTGAATCTGATGAGCTTTCCCAGTGGCGTGGTTAACTCCCAGTAGCCCTCCTGCAGCACGAAGACAAAGGGAACAATTTTCATTTAGTTTGTCGTGAGGAGGACGATGAGCAAGAAGAAACAGTCACATCTAGAGTTTCCTGCCATCGTAAAGATCGCTGGTCTGTTAATCTGAATCAGCAAACGCCAGCAGCCACTGAAGAGAGCGTTAAAAGTCTTACTGGATGCTGCAACAGGAAGATCTCCTCCCAGCTCAGCTCAAATTTTTCAAGCCTGGAACAACACGACTTTATTAATAATAAAAATAGGACAGTTTTACTTTTAAAACATCAACACACAACTGGAAGACAACTTTATCACGCTGGTCAGACAATGCTCACATGATTTAATCTGTTACAAACGTATCTAGAGAATGGTTCCAGAATGGTTCTGGACTTACTGGGCTCGCCTTTTCTTTCTCAGAAGCTGAGTACGTTCGCCGAGTCGATACATTTGCTTCCTTTCAGGTACAAAACCGTCAAAGTCAGGGAGTCCAGGTTCGACCCAGGACAGTGTTTCCTCCTTATCAACGGATGGTTGTTGGTTGGCAGGACCTGGAGGTCCTTGTTGGAGGTCTGATGACCTACTAATGCGTTGAGTTTTTCTAATCGCTCTAGAGGACATGAAACCAAAACCAGTGGACGCTTGTTGCTCCTGCTCTTCATTTGAAGAAGACCTTCTATCAGGAAATGCTTCATCTATGAGTCCCCCTGGGAATCCTGGCAGCTGACGCTCCTCTACAACAACTTTACTCTTGGCTGTGACGTCCGCACGCCATGATGAAACTGGACATGTCGGACCCAGTCGGACTTTGGAAGCAGGAGGAGGAGGAGGAGGAGGAGCAAGTGAGTCTCCTGAGATGGAACGTGGATGAGGAGCAGGAGGAGGAGGTGGTGGAAGGCTAACTGGCGCTGCAAAGGAACATTGGCGAATACGATGACGAGAATGAGGAAAAGGAGGAGGAGGTTTTGGAGATAAAACTGGACGAGGAGGAGGAGCACCAACCGAGCCAAATGGGCCCCCACCTTGAGGAGGAATGGGAGGAGGATGTGGTGCTGCAGCAATAGACATTCCGCACACTGGGAATGACATGAAATCAAACGGTTGGGAGGACGGAGGCGTCGGAGCGGCCGCTCGGTGGACGCCGTGTGATTGTAACGGTTTTGGCAGGATAACGCTTGATGGTGGGGGAGGTGGACCGGGGGCGAAGCACGCCTGAACGGCAATTTCGGGAAGGGGACGACGAAATGAGCGAGAACGTAACGCTGTTTTCCTCTGAAAGTTCTCCATCGGAAAATCCTCGACATCCATACTGTCCTGAGACTGGAAAAAATATACAAAAAGAGAAATAAAGAAAAGAAGTCAAGACTGTAAACGTGTGAGCACTGGAGCTCCAGAGCCATGTGAACCCGGTCGGCCTGCTGGTTCTCTCCGTGTCAGGGGACTAACCTGGAAAGAAGGAATAAAACTTACTATTTCATAGAATTTATTCCGTTCCACAGCAGAATCAGTTCCCGAAACCAGTGGTGCGTCTTCCTCACAAATCCTCAGAAGACTTGACTCTTCTTCATCGATTACCTGCCGGAGACAACGGAGCTCATGAAGTTAGTCAACGACAGAACGTTGATACACCCCCCGATGATACTTTGGAGAGTGTTTACCATTCCCTCATAACTATCGGAGGAAGATCTGTCGTCTTCTTCTTCTTCCTCTTCTTCTTCTTCAGACTGAATCCAGCTGATGTAGGGGAGGAAGTCCACATCTTCTTCCATAACCAAGCTGGGGACGTCCGTGAAGCCGGAGGGTTCTCCCGATTCCTGAAACAAGGGAGGAGAGTCGGCCTCGGCCAGAAGATACAAACGACAAAGGGACAAAAGATCCAGGGAGCTCCAGAACTGACCCGTTCCTCCACGGCCACGAAGCTGGTGAACTGAGACAGGACGGAGAACTCCTTACTCAGCTCGATGATGAAGTTCTTCAGCTCCGCTTTCTTCCCCTGGAGAAGCAGAAACCCAGCGTGAACAACCCGGAGCCGAGACGGGACGCCCCGACCGACGGACCCGACGCGCAGACACACACCTCGTGCTCGGCCTCGTCCATGTCCAGGCATCCGTCCTCGTAATCCCTGATCAGAGCCTTCGCCGTGAACTTGTGAAGGAACTGAACACAGAAACCATCGGCGTCATCGCCATCGCTGGGAAAAAACGAGCCGAACGCCACCGGGGTCCGCGTGTTCTCACCGTGCCCCTGGTGGTCTGCAGCTCGCTGGTGGACACCATCGTCTGGATCTCCTGACCGCTCAGGTTTCCGTGGAGGGTGGCCTGTGGAGACGGGGCCGGTCAGGAAAAAGGGGGCGGACGAGTTCGGGAAGGGGACGACGGAGGTCCCCTCCCGGTTTGAAGGTGCGTACCTGAGTGCAATGTGGGACGAAGCCGTAGACGAGGGTGTGGCAGTCGCTGAACAGAGCGTGGAGCTGCTTGGGGGCTTGCACAGGAGGAGGGGCTCTCTGACTGAACTGCTGCCACTTGACCGAAACGGCGCTGCAGCAGGCGGACGCCATGCGCTTCACCTGAGACGCCACCTGTGGCGGGAAACACGTGGGAACCACACGTCTGAGCCACGCCCCGTTTTTGACGGGAAGACAGGAGCGGCGCAAACATGAATAAATTGAGAAAACCCGTCCAGATCATCGGCCCCACCTGCTCCGCCCACTTGTGTTTGGTTTTTGTGTTGAAGAATTCAAAGGCTCCGCCCCCCGCCTGGGCCAGGATTCTCAGCATGTGGCGATTGGCCGTCGTGCTGAAACAATAAACAGAAGCCAGTAGCGTTAGCATTAGCAGAAAATTTAAAGGTTTGTGAGTCACGGCGCGTGACCTATGACGACCCCCCCGCCCCCCAGAGACATCCGGACCTGATGCCGCAGGTGAAGAGGCGACTGTGCTGGGCGTTGTCTCTGATCAGCTTGACGGTGAGCTCCGAGTTCTGGATGTGGCCGTCCGACAGCAGCAGCAGGTTCCTGACGCCGTGTGACGGGGGCAGCAGGCTCAGGGCCCTCAGGGGCCGCCACAGCTCGGTGCCGCCCCCCACTGGAGAGAGGCGCTGATGGGACGGAGAGAAACGGGTTCGTGTCAGACGTCTCTTAACATCCGAGTCAGATAATGTCGCAATACTTCTGGTTTCTAGCTCCTGGATTGTGTCGGGGTGTCGACCCACCCGGAGGAAGCTCTCGGTATCCTGGCGAGCTTCGTCAAGCGGCCGTGAGCTCACAAAAGCTTCTTTGTGTTCTGGAAGACAGACGGAAGGAACTGAACCAACGAAGCGCTGCTTTGTTTTTATCCTCCTAGAGACGTCGACACACTTTCACTTCTTCTCGTTCTCTCTCTGAGGGGAAATGTAAAACGTCACTGACCCGTGCCGAACAGAACCACGTTCAGTTTGAGGTTGTGGTCCAGGGTTCTGAGGACCTGCAGAGCGATCTTCTGCGCCATGCGGAGAGGCTCCCCCATCATGGACTCCGACGTGTCCAACAACAGGATGACTTCGCTGGAAACCGAACTGGCGTCGACATGGAATTGTGGGTAGAACACCAACATGCAGGCCTGGGGGAGCGAGCGAGAGATGGTCTGAGACGACACGCGGAGCGACGGAGGAGGAGACGGTCGCCGTGGAGACGGACCTGGCTGTCCTTGTCCGGGTGCTTCTCTACCCACATCCGGGGCAGGTGGACCTCAGACAGAGTGATGGACAGCTGGAAGCCCTCTGGACCCACGGCCTGGTCCGGGAGCACGCTCAGCACCGCCTTCAGGTCGGTTTTCTACGGGTCACACGTTACACGTGTTGAAGCGTCAGATCAAATCCGGTGAACCTGTTTTGGGTGTGTGAATATAACACGCGTGTTGTTGGTTGATTACCTTTGTCTTGATCTTATGAGTGATGCAGGTCAGGCTGCTGATGGCGTACGGCATCTCGACCGACGCGTCCAGAGAGAACGCTCTGAGGAAACAGGAAACGACACGATAAACACAGGATCTCCATTTATGAGTGTGTTATAAAGAAGATCAAAGACGTCAAACTCATTTTCACTGAGGGCCACATCAACATAACGGCTGTCCTCAAAGGGCCAGATGTAACTAATAAATGTAACTAAATGTAACTCAATGTAATATAAAATAAATGTAACTATTCATTAATGTTAAATAACTCTGAATTTAAAATAAGATACACTTCACTGATCCCAAACTGGGAAATTTAGATGTTGTTCAAGTTACGAATATTACAGTTACACAGAAAAAATATGTTTGTTTGTTTCTCTGTTTTAGCATAAACTCTTTTAATTTGTCAGGTTATTAAACCCACAGAACTCCATCAATCAAGGATCAAACTATCCAATGAATAAAAAAAAAAAAACATCAAACACAAGTTAGGACATTAACTTTGTTCAGAACATTTTGTCAATGTTAAAATGGGATTAATTACTGCATTATGGGAAATGTACTTTTGATCAAAGCACACTTTCGACTTATTTATTTTTAGACACTCTGACCTTTTATGCTCTCGCGGGCCACATTTGGCCCCCGGGCCTTGAGTTTGACACATTTGAACTAGATCAACTGCTTCACTAGGAAATAGTCAAAACATGCGTATCACACCTCTTACTGGCCAACTCTGTCACAAACACTTTCTCCAACGTGACCTATGGAGTGATAAAAAACACAGAAGTCCTTTAACTTTCATGTCACAGCATGGATCTCAGCTTTCATGTCATTCTTTCCTCTCAACACCAAAGTTCAAGATCAATTCAACTCCATTCATCCTGTGATGATGAATGGCAGAAGCTGAAGGAGCACCGGGGCACCTGGGAGCTCCTCACCTGCGTGGTCTGGTGGAGCGCCTTGCTCTCCTGCCACGGAGCCACCCTCCCGGGGAGGGAGAAGAGAATGCTCCCGTCCCTAACGATCAGCTCCGACAGGAAGGTCACCTTAATGAGGACGGTGGCGCCGGGGGGCAGATTCCCCACGCTGATGGTGAACACGTCCTGCAGCGAGAACCGAAAGGATCAATCAGAAGGAAAGAGCTGCAAAGATTCACATTAATCTCCTCCCCCACACTTGGCGCTTTAGATGAATGTTACTCGGGGATAATATGCTGTTTAAACCCTGTGAAGGGTTGATTTCTACAAATTTGGCACCATATTTAGTTAGAGACATGGATGGACTCTGGATTTGATGACTTTGTCTGGGAGCAGATGGAGGACGTACGGGAGCAGCCTGGTCCATGAGGTACGCTCCGTGGCCCTTCTCAATGGCCTGCCTGTACTCCTTGTGAGCCGTCTCTTTTTCCTTCACCTGAGATCCAAGCAAACAGGAAACAAGAGGTTACCAACAAGCGACGAGCGTCTAAAAGTAGATCCAATCCCAGAGCAGTCAGATGCAAAAGACCCAAAAAGAAGTACAAGAAACAACACGAGAGAAAAGCATCCAGAACTTGTGGCGCCACTGATGTGACGACACACTCTTTAAGGGGATGTAAAGGAAGCTGACTCCACAGGACAAATTTTAAAAAGGGTCTTTTACGGGAAAGAGACTTCCGTTACCTCTCCAACAACGTGCTTCCCATTGATGAAGGCTTCAAATGCACACACCGCTGCAGAGTCAGCCAACGGGAAGACATACTTTGCCTCGATGGGGACGAAGCTGGGGTTGGTGTATTTTTGGAAAATGATGACCTGGACGGGGGGCGGAGGAGAAGAGGGAGGACAGGTCAGATATAAACGGTAGGACGACGTCAAACCAACAACCGGGTCACAGCGACGCCATCGCTGCTTTGCTCACCTGAGCGAGTAAATCCTTCAGTTTGCACTTCACGTGGACGGCCTGCAGGGGGAGCTGCTGCCCGGCGCTGTCCAGCAGTCCGGCCTTCACGTCGTCCAGAGGGTTTTTCACCATCTCAACGCCGTCCTCCGACGCCTCCAGCTCTGCACACAGCAGGAAAAAAGACAACCCCCCCAAAGGCAGACGCCGATTACAAAGCAACCACAACAAACTAGTCCTGAAACTGTGATGCGTTCAGGAAAGAAAGGACTGTTTGTGCTCTTTTTTGGGTTTTAACGACTGATCCCTTGGAGATTTAGCCTCCGGTGCTCACCGTGTTCTGAGGAGGGCGGACACGGCTCGTCTGCGGTGGTAACGCCGGGGTTGAACTCCTCCAGGCGGTCGCCCGTGACGATAAACCGGACCACGTACCTGAGCCTCACTTGATCGGGGCTGTACACCACGTACTCGTCGTCCTGGGACACACCAGCGCATAACATAGACAGGTCCAGATTTAAAGGTGCATTCAGATCACATGGTTTCTGTCCACCTGCTGGCTCCTACCTCAAACTCAGAGGGACTACCGGGGGTACGACGCACCCCGTGAGTGCTGTGGTGTCCCTCGGGAGCCTGGGTCAGCGTGACAGCTCTCTTGCGGAAGTCCTGGCACCGGCCCAGGGCCACATCACACACCAGCAGCAGCCGAGAGCCGTCGGTCTCACTGGGCTTGGAGTATTTCAGGCAGGTGCTGCGGGGGGGAACAAACGTCTTTACAGACGGCGAGTTGTCGCCATCTGGCCTCCAGGATGATGAAATATCACCGCTAACGGGTGCAATGTTGTCTCAAAATCATTTCAGGTGGATTTTGTTTTCTCTTTTATACGTTTAAGGCGACAACAGAGTGTCGTTGAGCTGACGGCGTTTCGCCGCACCGCTGAAGAAACCTTGTCGGTTTCAGCTTTCACACTCACGTAAAGTCGTCGGTAAAGTAGATTCCACTCCCCAGATTACCGACGTCTGTTCTCTGTATCCCATGATGCTCCACTCCAAAGCGGGGCAGCAGGAGACCACTACAGAGAGGACGAAAAAGAAGGTTTTCTTCGCGTTGTTGAAGATGCAGTCGCCCCAACCTAACACTTCCACCCCTTAAACGTCCCTCATCTCACCGAGACAGGAGGCCGACAAAGTTGCTGGGGCTGGAGGAGTGCAGGAGGGGGTTAATGTTGCCTAGGTCGCTCCTGAAAGTCTGAAGCTCCACCCCTCTGCAGACGCGCAGGACCTGCAGGATCTGCAACTCGCTGCAGACACACACACATAGTCAGTGATGACGTCTATCCCGTGAAGCAGACGCGTTTCAGAGGCGGGCGCCACCTGCTCTTCAGCAGATTAGACACGTCCTGGAAGTCCGAGGTGGAGGGGGGGACGACCTCGATGCTGCACCTCAGAGCGCGGTAGGACCCCACATCGGAAGGGTTTCTCAGAGTCATCTCAATCACGTCGGAAATATCTCTGACCAGCTGATGGTGACAGGGAGGGAATTTATTTTTAGGGTAAAATTAAAGGTTTATATAAATGTCTAAATGTGTGTTTCTGTGTGCGTTTTTACGTGTGTGTATGTGTGTGTGTGTGGGCTACCTGACAGAGATCCAGTAGTTTTGACAGGAGACTGGCGCTGGGTTCGGGGTGTTCCCTGAGAGGCAGCAGCGTGTAAATCTCATCCAGGTAAGACTTCACCTCGGCGTGATTTTGCTCCTTCATCTTCTTCTGAGCCTGGATCAACAAGCCCTCCACCCTGGCCACCTGCAAACACACACGCACACGCGCGCGCGCACACACACACACACACACACACACACACACACTGATGTGACAGCTGAGGGCATATGTTGATTGACATCATCATCCAAAGCTGTTGGATGATGATGTCAATCATCAAAACTGGACTTTAAGAAAGTTTCTTGAATCTTTGGAGAGCTGAGGACCTACACAGGCGATCGACGTCATCACGTCTGACGTTCTCACTTCGTCGAAGCTCAGGTCCTCGAATGGAACTCTGACGATGTTGCTGAGGCAGTTCAGGGCCTCGGTCCACACCAGCGCCACAAAATACATCACTTCCTGTGAGACGCTTCCAGCGTTCAGCTTCTCCTCAAGCAGCAGCTGCCAGCCACACAGAAACACACACAAAACAACCGGACGATCAGCTGATGGATCAGTTAGACAAATACAAACCAGCGTCATTAGTATCGTCTCGTTTTTCCGTCGCTCTGCTGCCTTAAAGCTTTTATTCACCCACACAGGAAGCAGGGAGTCACTTCCTTTCCTCTCATCTTCTCCTCTTATCTTTCATCTCTCTTGTTTTTTCTCCTTCTGCCCCTACCGGTGTGTGTGCGGATGAGTGTGTGTATCGGGCTGCGTTACTTAAAATTATGGTGGTATGTGTTGGTCTCTGGTGATTGGTCAGGACAAATTGGATCCTCCTTCACCGATAAATCGTTAAAACCAGAGGCCGAGGACGGAGCCTGAGGCGGATTGGCATTTCTGTCTGACACCAGGTAAACGCAGAGCCAGATAATTACACAGCCTGACGTATAATTATATATAATTCACTGTATCCTCACCTCTGCCAGCAAGAGTTGGAGAGTCAATACATCAATTGATCAGTAATGAAGGCGTTTGGCAGACCTGAGATCAGCCTGCTCTCTAATTTACTGCTGACATCAAATTAAACTTGAATATATAGGATTAATGTCTCATTTTGAGAGGAAATCAGGACTTTATGTTTTAAAAAAGTAAACCGACGTACGGTGGATGTCGTACCTGCCGCAGGGGGGCGGAGGCCATGTCCCAGACAAACGGAGGGCTGCTGGGACACGGACTCAGACCGCTGGCCGTCAGTTTCTCCGTCAGGGCCTTGTACACCTCCAGAGCGTCCTCCGAGCTGGACAGGAAGTACATCCCATCTGCCGAATCCTGTCGGCAGGAAGCCAGATGTGTTGGATTCTGTGGCGCTGACTCGTGATGGACGTCTAGAGGGATCAGACTCCCTTACCTTCCGGCGCCGGACCACACGGAACAGCCATTTCTTATCCCCTCTGAAACTCTGCAGCTCCAGGACACACAGGTTCTCCTGCTGCTCGTGAGAAATAATTTCATTCAGAACAGCAGAAGAACCGGATCGACACGAGAAGCAGAAGCGAACCGACGACTCACCGTTCCAAAGACCGAATATTTGGCCACTTGAAAGTTATCCGGATACGACGGACGGTCGGGATCGTTTTCACTGTACGTTCTTGGGGAGAGAAAAAATGCAAAAGTTAAAGATGTTTTATTAATAAAAGATGGATGTTTATTGCTTTTACTTTCCAAACACCAGAGAGCTTTTATGACTGCCAATCTGAGATAAACTACAGACGATTATACCCTATACGTGTCTCCATTCATAATTAATATTTCCTTGTAAAATTCAAAGCTGCAGACTGATTCTAAAGTAAATAAAATATAATGGAGTTCTACATCTGAGCCCCTGAGTCCCCTTATGGTTCACAGCCATGTTTTACCTGAACCTGTCCAAGATACTTCTGTTTTTATCCAGAGTCTTCGTCATCGGAGTCATTCCAGTGGACTCCCTGGGCTTGGCTGGTCTTTTGGACGACTCTTCACCCCATTTGCTCCATGTGCCTTTGGACGCTGCGACGCATCAAACAGAAGGAAGTGTGTATGAACGACGTACAGATGGGTGTGAGCAGTGAGCTAATACAAAGCATTTGTTTCACAACACCAGCACAGGTCTGGATTAGCTGAACTGCCCAGAAACAAACAAACAAACACACACACACACACACACACACACACACACACACACACACACACACACCTGAAGAGACAACGCCAGCTTTGTTGGATCTAAACTATGTTGCTGAACCTGCTGACTCGTCTGTTAGTTTGATCAGCGTGTCGATTTGTTCATGGGGAAACAGGAACTTTAGCTGTGCTCCAACTGGGTGGAGTCCAGATAATAAGTCCTGGTGGGGTCACTGGGGGGAGGGCCATGGACATCCCCATCATTATCCTTCAGGTTTCTACAACAGGGATCAATAAGGCTCCATTTGATTTCGACTAGAGAACGTCCAACAGATGCTGATTTATCGTGGAGCATTTTCTACAGCGGGAGATATTCAGAGCTGGAGGTCGTTGGAGGGGGCAGTAAAATTCTGATTGATTTTCTTTGTTTCTGAGCCAGCACCGGTGGGCAGACGAGCGGAGCCCTTCTGTCGTTCTACTTTGTATTTGGCAACATTAGCTTCTTTTATTTACTTCGAACAACCAGAGAAATGCAAAAACACAAGAGTATTTCCTTCACTTTTTTATCAGTTATGACAAAAAATTGTAGTAAAAATTCACAAAACTTGACCGATCTGGTTCATGATTGGAGATTTAAAACAGAAATAGAGAACATCACGAACTGCTAATGAGGATATTACCTTCACTTGGCTCTCCAGAAAGGATGGAAGAAGTGGGTGTCGAGGTGGGGAAAACATCAAGCTTGTATTGATCCACGGGCAGAAGGACTCCTCTCTCCACACAGTTGTAAATATAATCCACACCAACCACGGGTGTGTGGTATTTCTGGATGTGACGCAGCCTGAAGGGGCTGAGGCGGGACACATCGGTGGTCACGATCAGAGAGCACTGTGGGAAGGAAGATCAATGGATCAATGAGAACATCCACAAAGGATGGAATCTGAAGACGTTAGCATTCTGCCCCTTGTTGCAGACTGGGCTACATTATGATATTAATGATGGTGGAGACTAGCACCTTTATGCTAACACCGCCTACAGAGGGTAACTAGGAAACTTCCATCATCGCCATTGTTATAAAAACAACTGAAAAATACAAAACCACAATTTCTTTCAAATTAAAGTAGGATAATACAAAAGTCTCTTATCAAAAGTTGTTTATTTATTTATTTATTTAAGATGAAACCAGATAAATGTGAATATTTTATATCACCAGATGCCTCAAGTGATGCGCATGCGCACCAGCTCACCTGTGGGCCGACCACGTAACAAATTTTGCCTCCGTTGTTTCTTATTATTTCGAGCAACTTGTTTTTCTCCTCCAAGAGAAAAGTTTTCAGTTCCAAATAGACATAACAGTTCTCAAACACGGCCATTCCTGCAAGGAAAGGAAAGGAAAGGAGAGGAAAGGAAAGGAAAGGAAAGGAAAGGAAAGGAAAAGGAAAAGGAAAAGGAAAAGGAAAAGGAAAAGGAAAAGGAAAAGGAAAGAGGACAGGAGACACACTGAGAGGATTGGAACTCTTAACAGGAAGTCGAACGTGCACAACCAAAATGCGGAAGCGCATTCCCAAAAAAGGTGCGCAACAAGTCAATGACATATTCAATTTACAACATTACGTCAAGCTACACCAGTTTTTATATATATATATATATATATATATATAATTTTACGCCTCTAACAGATGCTAATTTAAACAACCTACATTAAAAAGTAACGTAAACTTCAACTCAATAAGAGTTTTACTAATTTCTCTCGCCTCAATAAATTTTTAAACATACCTAAAATGCAATAAATTGAACAATAACGCTTTATAGCATTGCAACTTCATAAAAAAATGAATAAACGCAGGTTTGTTTTACTGTAAACATCCAGGCGATGCTGCTCTGCAGGTTACAGTCGGTTCTCAGCAGAATTCCCGAAAACAAAGCTGTGACTGCCGCGTTCGTCAGGTTAGCACGAAGCTAACAACAGAGTATTTCCGGAAACTCTTTCTTTTCAAAATAAAAGCTTCATATTTAAAGCGAAACAAACGAAAATATTTTATGAATTAAACGAATGTAGATGTACAGATACAGTATGCTGTGCTTCGTGAGCGGTTAAAATTCAAAAGCAAAAAGGTTAAACTTTAGAAACTTTCACATTTTATTTGATAATAATTATAACAACCTGCATTTGTAAATAGTAACCAAATCAGAATCAAGTTGTGGAGTAATTTCTGCATTCTTATGCCGTCAACAACAATAATAATAGGTTATGAATAAAAAAATTCTTATCAAAATATGTTTAACAACAATTTAGTGTGAAGGTGCAGTCTTCACTTACCGGAAATAGACACAGAGAAGAAACAATCAGGCTTTCTTTTTATTTTCCCGTGAAAACATGACGTAGTAATTCAAGCAGACCCGAATTTTCATCCTTTTCCTTGTTTTGCTACAGAATATAGCAACAAATCGCCTCAGAGATTCTGGTACAATCAAAGTTTACAGCGGTCTCACGTTTCCTGAGGATACCTTCATGGAGCCGGGAAGGGACTATCTTCCTGGGTCAAAGGAGAACGAGCTGCCCCGCCCCCCGGTCCAGGTGGAGGATACTCCCCTCTGGTGGACGAAGGGATGAATTGCATACAATGACCCCATCCAGCTCAAACAGCACTTCAAGATTAGGGAAAACTCATTTTAATTCCACCACAAGATTCGTTTTGGTGATTGTTAGCGAGAGATTTAAATTAGTAATATGTTTATTAATTTTTTTTTTAAATATGGATGAGATTTAATCTCGAGGACTGAATTTATTATATTTAACTTGTGCTGATGCCAAGACATTTTATTTTCATGCATACAAAGCCTATTGATTGTATTTTGCCACAGTTTGATGAACTGCCACAATACTGTGTTGTTCTAACACAATTACTGCTCAATCCCAAGTGAATTTGTTCAGTTAAGTCAGCTAATTGCATTGACTGAGCTGTGAAGCATGACATAGCAGCACCCAGAACAGTAATTAGCATTAATGGAGGTGGATGTGAACCCATTCACTTCACTCCAAATACAGTATGACTGCAGGACAGGATTAGGGAGAGAAATTTAATACCAACAGCTTGGCAAAAATTGATCATGTGAGCTACTGTCAGTGTGGGAATACTTGCATCCAAGAATATTTCAGGATGACAAATTGAACATGAATCATGCTGGAAAGGAAACGCAACGATGGACCGAGAAAAACAGCAGGAAGCAAGCTCATCACAATCAGAGCTTCTCCTCTCCAGTCCAGTGATTGCTTAAAAAAAGGACAGCATCCACACACACACACACACACACACACACACACACACACACACACACACACACACACACACACACACACACACACACACACACACACACACACACACACACACTCATAAGACACACTCAGCCTCCCAGTGGGAGTTTTCACAGCTGTGATTTCTGCCTGCCGGGGTTTGCATCATCAGGTACCAGAAAGCCCCAAAGCTTGTGAAAAGCTGCAGAGATGAGAGCATCGCTGATAAAACTGAGCATTTTCTGAATCACCCACAAACTCAGACTCCCAGTGTTATTTAGATAAATCCTCCCACACCAGAAGAAAAAATCTTTTCACAGCCTGTGGGCATTTTCCATACGTATACATGTGATATTTCCATGCAATGGAGCCTGAACGCTCAGGTAGCTCTCATCTCTCCTTCGGCATCTGGAGGTAAACATTTGTCTGACTCCAGCAGCTGCAGACGGCACCTGATCCGAGGCGTAGTGTGTTTATGTGTTTATGGATTTTCTCAACAGCTACAACCGGGACGCGTTTTCAACACTCTTCATAGAGTCTGCGTTCACCCCGACAACTCATCTCAGCTCCAAAACCAACAAGACAATCGAAACAGAGGATGTTCGAAGGTGATGCGGCTGTTCAGGAGAGTCCAGGAGATGAAGCAGATGGAGGCAGGAGACGGCAGGCCTCGTGTGATTTAATGGAAATAGACAGACAGGTAGACAGAAAGACAGGCAGAGAGATAGACAGGCAGACAGGAAGGAAGGAACAGGAACTCAAACACCAAAGTAAAACCGACAAAGCTGCCAGGATGAACCTGCAGAGCCCAGCTGAGCTGGATGCATGTCTGCAGGGCCAGTGGTGTGTGTGTGTGTGTGTGTGTGTGTGAGGAGGGGGGCGTCACATGACATGGGGGGCTGAGACACAGGAAGTGAGAACAGGTGTGTAATTGAGTCTGACCGGTGATGGGGAACTGAGGAAGAGTCTGGAGGAGACGGGTGATGGATGTGGAGGGAGGGAGGCGTGATAAACAACCTCCAGTTTAATTACATCCATCTATCTATCTATCTATCTATCTATCTATCTATCTATCTATCTATCTATCTATCTATCTATCTATCTATCTATCTATCTATCTATCTATCTACCTACCTACCTACCTACCTACCTACCTACCTATCCATCCATCCATCCATCCATCCATCCATCCATCTATCTATCTATCTTTTCCTGCTTCATCAATACATTCTTCCATCCATCATTTGCTATTCTTCCTTCCTTCTTTCCTTCCTTCCTTCCTTCCTTCCTTCCTTCCTTCCTTCCTTCCTTCCTTCCTTCCTTCCTTCCTTCCTTCCTTCCTTCCTTCCTTCCTTCCTTCCTTCCTTCCTTCCTTCCTTCCTTCCTTCCTTCCTTCCTTCCTTCCTTCCTTCCTTCCTTCCTTCCTTCCTTCCTTCCTTCCTTCCTTCCTTCCTTCCTTCCTTCCTTCCTTCCTTCCTTCCTTCCTTCCTTCCTTCCTTCCTTCCTTCCTTCCTTCCTTCCTTCCTCTCTTTAACCTCTAAAAATCAAACCACACACATTTCATATTCAGAAATGACAGAATCTTTCATTTCGCTGGATTTAAATCCATTCCCTCTTCCCTCCTTTTGTTTCGTCTCTTTCTAACGTTTTATGTTTCTCTTCCTCAGACATGCATTTTGACAGAAGATAGATTTTTAACAAAAAGTTATTTTTGGGAGCATTTTACCTTTAACAGGGTAAGACAGCTTTATATCCAAAACAGGAAACGATGTCCTAATAAACCAGGTGTGATATGGAAGAGGTTAAATGAACACGCTGTGTCTGACAGGAGGCGACGTGTAGACAAAAGCTTACGGACGGGCTGAGTCAGCATGGAGAAAAGAATCCCTCTTCATCCTCTGTGGGGGGGGGGGGGGGGGTTCAGCTTCCACAGTGTACACCTGTGGCAGGGCAGGTGGGAGTGTCTGCAGGAACACGACACATACATTTATCCTCTAACGGCAGCAGACCTTCAATATGTGATAACTTTTGTCTGCTGACTCAGTTAGAATCGATCCAGAACTCATCCGTCTGGGTCCGGACTGGACGACCAGATGGGGAACACACATTTCACCCGTTGGAACCTACTTATCGGAGAGGGGTTAGTAAAAACATTATGTGGACATATATTCTTCTAGAGTTCCATCAAACTGATCTGAAATCTTCTTTAACAGTTAAAGTTCTCATATTTGCTGCATTTCATTGATGTTATATTAAGCTCTCTCCCCGATGGGGCTCACATCTTTCCACAGACAGTTCTTGCAGGTCGTGATGCAGTACCCACAGCCGCCAGGAGGAGGAGCTGTGACTCCTGCGGTCGATGGTGAAGTGTGTGACCACATCCAGGAGCTGGTGGCTGCTGCGGGGAGCTTTAAGCCACTCGTACTCCTTCTTTTTGGGCTCCACACATGCTCATAATTTCCCTGAATGCTATTCATCACCTCACCAGTCAGTTGTCCTCCTGACTGATTGCATCCATGCAAAAAAAGCAAAAGCGCACCAAAAGCTCCTCCTCCCTCATCCATCCTCCCACCTCCCCTACCCACACCCCCTTCACTTCGGCATCCCACCCCCCCACCCACCCTCCGCCTCTTCTTTTCACACATCCCCCTGTTCGCCGCCACCTGTCTGCTCGCTTCCTCTCCTCCACTTATTTACTCCTCCAACTGTCCTCATTGTGGAATGTGTCACATCAGCTGGATGGGATGGATGGATTCCATCCATCCCGCTCCTCTCTCCTCTTCCTCCTCCGTTATGCTTGAATGAGAGAACAAGGGAGGGTGGGTGGGGGGGGGGGTAACCAGGAAGGGAGGGGGGAGGTACTTAAGTAGCCGTCTGAAGTTAATGTCACACGACTGAAAATCTATGAGGCCTGCGGTGGCCTGCAGGGTGGGGTGGGGGTGGGGGGGTGGGGGGTGAAATATCAATGTTAGACGCATACATATACCAGTGGATGACGTAATGTGAGTATACCCCCCCACCCCTCCCTCAAAAGGGAACAACGATTACAATGCCCATGTATTACAGAGGCTACCACGCTGCAGTGGTTTGAGGGGTTTGAGCGTTGACCCCATGCCCTCCCGCATGGCGATGCTTTCGTCTGGTGTGCTTGGATTCCCTCCAGGCTTCCTCCCACATGTTCATATCCATATCATACGTTTTTCTCTTCCTATATGTCGATTGATCGGACGGATGGATGGAGGCTACCTCCAACACCAAGGAACCAGCTAGCAACTCTTTTCTGCTTTTAAATATCGTCTTTGTTTCAATAGTCATTCATTTTCTGCAAAAGATTGGTGTGTAGTGGTGGGCGGAGCCTGTCCCAGCTTAGATCAATTGGGAGGCGGGGTTAAGTTTAGTTTAAACCATCTAAAACCTGAGTTATCACACCGGCATGGGAATCACAGCCATGCTAATGCTAATATTACCAATCCTGGTGTGTTCCCATTGGTTCCCAGGGGCTGACATGAGGAAGACGAGGAGGTAATAGTCCAGGCTCGCCATCTTACACCTTGTTAACACAGGCGGTGTGGTGTGGGTAGCGTGTTAGCACGTATGGCGGCGACGGCGGCGGCGGCGGTAGCTTCCGTCCCCCGCTGCAGCCTCAGTTTGTCATTTGCTAAGCGATAAACATTCGTACGATCCATTGGGTCCCGGAGGTGTCCTGAGGAAGATCTCTGCTGTTCACAAACATATTTTCAACGCCCCCCCCCCACTCCCTCCCCATGTCTGGGGGCCCCCGCTGTGCGCCGCACTACATCACCTCAATGCAGCTTCTCCGTATCAGTTTAATGGAAGCAGGAGTATATTTATTTTTCTGGGTATCGAAAACAACACCTTCAGGAGTTTAATACTCAGGTATCCCATAATATACAGGAGGAAGCCTCACGGTTTCCGAGGTGAATCAGCATCCATGTGGCACATTCACTGTGAATCAACAGCCAGACAAGCTGCACCCCTACCTGGAACGCCAGACCCAATCATTTGATTTCTAATTTATGGGGAGTTTTTCTTTTTTTTCCGATTAATCAGCAGCAGATTTATTCATTTTAAGGTCGTAATTATGCAGGAAACAAAATTCAACTCCCTTCAACAGAGTTTTCAAGTTGTTCATAGTCCTGATTTCAATTTTTTGGGTCTCTAAAGTGAGAATATAACACACTACTGCATCTTGTATAACTTCCAGTCCTGCGGTTTTTACGAATGTAATGTACGAATCCAGTGCCACGATTAAACCTTCTCTTGTCATTTCAGCAGCAAAATGTTTATATTTAAACCGTAACAATACGTCTATGCGATGCTAAAGGCGCTAGCCAAGCCAATGCTAACTCCACCTTTTAGTGGACGTAAAGACCGCAAAGTCTCAGATTCACTTTTATTATCCAATTTCAAAGACAGTTCTAATCAGCAGTTGAGTTCTGCCCTGGATTGACGTCACCATAGCGACCGTTACCGAGTCACGACTCGCAGTAAACTTCATCCGAGCACTGTGATAACCTCTACAGTCAACGGACGTGAACCCCAGTGCTCCCAGTTGCCCTGAGCCTGTATTTGTAAGAAGGGTAGAAAAGGTTTTCCACTAGTTTACCAAGTCCTGCAAAAAGTTTGAATATATGAGCCGTGTGGTTAAGTTTTCTGTTTTTTATAAATCAATAACAGAAGTGGAACTCAAGAGACTCCATGATGAATTTCGAAACTAAACTTTATTTTATAAATGTGCTACACCCAAAGTCAAAAAAGTGACGCCAAAGCGGACTGGTCAGGCTTCTGGCGTCTTAACTGGGTGGACACAGGCCTCCATCGCCGTGGGCAACGGGTGGATCTGGTTTGGTGATTGGTGGTCAGCCTCAGACAGGAAACATGAGGATTGACAAAATCCACCAATGGCGAATGTATTGATTAGTAAGGAATTAAAGGGTTAATCATTAAGGATGATGTTAAAATTAGTGTTTTTTTTTAAAATTTTTATTTTATATTGGAGTTCAGGAATTATATAAACCTGATCTCATCCAACCTGTGGTACATTTTCAGGACATGTTCTGCTGGAACAGCTAATAAGGCTTTAATGACCAGGTAATCTGCAGCGTGACGCCCCCCACCAGGGGAGGTACGGTACATAAATGCAGCGCGCCCCTTCTGCCGAGCGGCTGCGGAACGACGGACTAAGAAGAAGCCGACATCTTGAGGACTAATGGATGTTTAACCACCATTACAGCACAGGCCGTGCACCATCCTTTTCTTGATAAATTGCCTGGTGGGAATAATGTGTCATCGACGCCGCTGCCTCCATATTATCTGTTCAAACACATCGGAAGACTGGATTTATATTTACTGAACAACCGGAGCCCTTGGCCCGTGTAGGACGGCGTGAACCTTCACGTGATCGAGGGAGGGTTGTACCACAATCCGTCATGGAGAAAAAGCATTCTGGGAAACATCTTTATGAACAATCTTGATAAGTCCATCGACACCGAGGCTCCGAGGAGCATCTTATCCGCTTCAGGCTACTTCCTGTCACACGAGGAGGCCGAGGCTCCTTTTTCACCACGGCGGCTGCCGTGTCACAGCTTAACTTGGTGACCGCAAGGTCTGCTTCAGCATGTGATGTTTACGCGAAAAGAACTGAACGCAGGTAAGATCAGATAAATAGGAGGTGGAGGCGGGTCAGACTTCCTCCTGCCCTCAAACCAGAGAGGAGTCGTGTTTCTAGTCATCTTAGAAAAATACGTATTCACCTTGAGCCTATATATATATGTATATACCGTGAGTGTGTGTGAAAATGAAATGAACAAAACCTGTTTCAAACTGTGTCTTATAAACGGTGTTAATTAATTGAACTGAATTCTTCTTTCACCTGTGTCAATGCAGAGACGTGTGAACAGAGTTCCACAGCGTTCTGCAACACTTTGAATAGCTGCTATGATCAAGTAGCTCATTCAGATTTCTGAAAATACATACGTTAAAGCAAGTAAAACCTTTTATTACTGTAATAAAAGCAGTTAACGTGTATTTATATTCCGCTAGATGTCAGTTTTTAAGTGTCCAAAAACATGTATTCCTATGAATCGATGCTTTGGAACTTGAAGGCGTAGAAATGTCTGGCCTCAATTTCAGGGTTTCAACTTGTAGTGAAGAACTTTGAATCGATGGTGCAACAAAAGGAGGTCTCACTCGTCCTCTGTAATCAGGTGATTGTAATTGCTTTCAATTACTGGTACTTCTACCCCGCGGGTGTCCACATTTAGTCACCAAGTTTCAGTTGACTCACGCTCTCAGGTCGTGATGGAGAGTGGGCGCACTGAAGGTGGTCAGCAAAGTGGAAATGATCGGACACGCCATAACCACAAAGTGCCGGACGCGATCCCCAGCTGGGCAAAGGGAGGCTCATGACACACTTCATCATTTTGTGTAGTCACTATCATTTTAAAGCACTCAAAGAGATGAAAAAATAGAATTTGCATCCAGGAGCTGTAGCTACTGCGATGTGAAGTCACTCGATTCAATATGCTCAGATTTCCACACAAGAATCCCTCGGCACATCTGCAGACTTCAGTTCCCGCGCAGCGTTCCTCCCTGGTGCCCCTGGTGGTCCATTCCAGCGTGTGCTTTCAGTCACATGCGCTCACGCTCGGCAATATGGCCGCTAACTGTCCGTGTTGACGTGTGACACTCCAAGCATGGCGTCCCCCTGATGAGCCGCCGCAGCTGCTGCGACAGCCGCTCCCACGCTCGCCGGAATCCCTTGTCGTCAGCTCATGACGCGGAGTCGCCGTTTACCCAGAAGCACACGGGCGGTTCGACCACGCAGCAGGTAGGGATGTACAGTTGTTCATCGGGCCAGAGGTACTGACCCGAACTGGCCTCCATGTCAGAAAGAAGTTGAATTCTGACGTAACGCCAGTTGCTTCCGTGCCCCACAGGAACAGAAGCAGATGTTTGAGTCTCAGTTCTTCATGACGGTACGTTAGCTTGGACCCACGCAACACGTTATCCCCAGATAAAACCACCGTACCTGCACTTGTGGTATGCTGTGCGTAACGCAAGTATTTAGAGGTATTATTGCCGTAAAAAGGCATTTGGTGAATGCTAATTGCAATCTGTCTTCCCGTCTCCGTTAGTCCTCCATGAATCGTCTGCTTCCACCGATCCAAACGCTCCCCCAGCCTGGCGGGAAAGATCGCCGGCCTGCTGCTGGAAATCGAAAACTCCGAGCCGCTCCATATGCTCCAGTCCCAAGAGTCTCTCCAATCCAAGGTCGAGCTGAAGTTCATTAATATTGACAAGAATTCACCAGGACTTATTTGAAAGGAAGGACGTGCAGACGGTGCTTTAAAAAAATAAAAAAATAAAAAAGTCTTAATTCTTTTGAGAAGCGTTAAAAACAAAACAATGTCAGGATCAAGGACGGAGCAATCAATCCTCCTCCCCCATCCTACGCTTCCATGTGTCACTGTACAGTACAAACAACAAAACAATTACGGTCATGATGATAATAGGTGGATTTTATCACTATGTGTCTGCAGCTCAAATGAATGTGTGCAATATGTCCTCTAAACCGTCAGCAAACGCCTCATCCCGAACCGCAATCTGGTGAGAATGAACTTTAAAAAGGTTTTGAGAAAACTTCAAGTTACAGCAGGGGTTTTGTCTTTAAGTGGCGTTTCTTGAGAAATGTTTTTTTTTCCCCAACTGTTCTTTAAATTCTAACCAGTTTTCCAAAACTGCTTTCACAAGATGACAGCGTCATCAGAAGCTTAAAGGTTTCTACCCGCCTGTTGACATAAAATACCCTCATCTGGTCGATTCGACTGGCTGATCTCTGCAGGGTCAGACCCAGTTCCATCTGAATTTGAACATTTCATGCCGATTGAGCTACAATGGGGGTAAAAGATCAAGATCATCAATGTGTCTCTATGAAAAGAATTTATCAGCAAAAAAAAAAAAATATTGTAGAATGGATAAAATGAAGCCAAAGTTTTCGAAGAAGTTCATGGATTCGAGCCTCCAGGCCTGGAATGAGTCTGGTTTTGCTACCTTTAAAGAGAGTTTGAAGCCAAAAAAAGAGGTAAAATCTGTTAAAGTTTCAAAAAATAAATTTCCTTTCTGCCATTTTAACCCTATGCTCTTGTAAAGTGTTCCTTTGCTGTTGCTTGCTTGAATATAAATGAGAAAATAATTGGTATGAGTCTGTTTCAGTCATATGTCTGCGCCCATGGCTCATTGTAACTTTATGGCATTTCCACATTTGCTCCTTCTACTGACCAAATCACAACACTGAAGAACTCAAAACTAGTCCGTGCATGAAATTAAATTAATGTTTTTCAAGTTGCAATTACGCCGTGTAGCTCCAGGGTCAGCTCGTTTGTTTATTTTTTTTTGGCAGACTTGAAGACAGGGTGTGGATGAAGAGGAATTGCCGAGCTCGAGTCGTATCTCGCTGTTTATCTGCCCTCTTTGCTCGGCGCCTGCCAAAGGTGGACAGTTCAGGCAGCAGGCCAAGATGCTGAATTTGAGTTTTTACATGAGCTGCAACTGCAATCATAAATGCCCAGGACAAAGTACCAGATCCATCGGTGCGCCAGACGAGCCAAGATGGAGCGAGTTTGTGCGATGCTCAACTGCTCCCATTTGCGTTTGGCGAGACACAGGTGCCGCATGGATCACAACCGCCAACCAACCAAAGAGGGGTATTTACGAGTTGAAATACATTAAGCGCTCCCATTGGCGACTAATGAGGCAGTGCAAAGACACGCCGAAGGCCTCCAAGTGTTGTGGCATCAATCCTGACTCTGGAAACGCGCCTCAAAAGACCGTTCCGTCCGGCGCGCCACTGCAGTTTCACCAGCAGCAGAAGAGGAAGCATGAACCATCACCTCTCAGCCCCGGCTCACCACCCCCGGTGATCCACTGTCCGTATTCCAACAGGCAGTTTAGAGCAAAAATAGGTCTGATCAGCCATCAGTTACACCTCAAGTCATGGTCATCTTCACACGTGAAGGACGGACATCAGGAGCAAAGACAACGGCGCGGGTGTTAACAATCCCAGCGACACATTCAAGACCGTCACTCCTCAGCATGTTCAGACCGGCCATCAAACGCCAGCAGCTCCATTAACTCGGTCCATGACAAGAGATTGCGGTGGAATGATGCACATTTTCATTTAAGGAAATGGCTCACCTCTGGATGACGGCCTCCACCTGCTTCTGGAGCTTGTTAACCACGGGTCTGGCCGGTGCACTGCCCGCCGCCGGCCATGTGCTTGATCTGCGCCGAGTCTTTGGCAGCAAAGGCTTCAGCTGCTCCTGGCTTCCAACAGCCAGGAGCTCCAGCAGGGTTTGGATATCCTTGTGGGGTCAAAAATAAATGAAATACTGACATGAAGCGACTTGACATGCAAATTATATCGCAGTTTTTTATTGTCTAGTATTCTCCTGTGTAGGTTCTCAGTTATCCAGGTCATAGTTATCCAAAGCTGTTTAAATCAGTCCACCGGACTGATTCTTGAAAGCATGAACATACAGAATGTGTTCCCACCTAATTATTTGTAATTATATGCACCAGATGACATCATCAATTTCATTGGCCACCAAAGAGGTGGAACGCAGTACAATGGACGTCAAGCAGAGACGGACGATTGTGTAACCTGGCAATCAGACCAACTTTTGTTGAAGCTGCGTCGAGTTTCCACTTATGTGGAATCAAAAAACATTGTTCTGCACCAGCAGGAGGAGAAATACTTAAACTTTAATCTATGAAGAAAGCCTCACTACAGTAAAGTTAAAAAGTTTCTGGGAGCCGACCAGACTGTGTTTACGGCCCTAGTGATGATCGTCTCCCCAGACGGATACTCCCACCCCTGATTGCCTGATTTGATCTGAATGCAACCTAACTGTTAGAATGCTTAAGAGCTTTTGTTCCCTTTTGAGCGGAGAAAAAAGTAAATAAAAAAAGAAGCTTCAGTCGGATTCCGTCTGGATTTCATCTACTAGTTTTCCGTTTTTATCACATAACCACCATCTGTTGTCCCAGCATAGACGGCGTTTCTGATCCCAGACACTCCGAACTACAGTGGAGCTGCCATTCTGTAGTCGGCTTTGTGACTAAGGAGGAGCGCAAGGGGCAATTTCTTCCCACCTCCTGTGGGATACGTTTGCCCCAGGGCCATCCTAACAGATTTATCCTTCCCTGATCAAAACAGACATATACAGAAAGACAAACAGTCTCTGTTTATTTCTGCTATCTCCAGGCCTGCAGCAAATTGCTTTGCACAGTGCAGTGATCATAACAGTCAGCATTAATATTTTTGTGCTTGCTCTGCTCCCAGAGAGAAATAAACATAAGAGATGGTGCAGCTCAGAGGGAAACCTCTCATATTTGGAAGTCGTACTGCAGGTTGGCTTTAGAATCCAGGCTGAAGGGAAGCAGACAGCATCCACTGCTGATCGATGATGCAAACCGATCCCTGCATGTCGACTCCGGGCTGAGACACAGCAGCCAGAGTCAGAGACGTCTGTAGTGCCCGACTTCACACGCATGAGCGGCGTGATCTTTATTTGTCAAAGTCGGAGTTGGCACTCTGCATCGCATTCTTGTGATTTGTGTTGCAAATCCAGTTTGAACTTTGCCTTTTGTGATATCAATTTCTACTTGTTCTAGACTTCAAGTGAGCCCCGTCCCTCAGAGAACTGGCAATGTTTCACAAGTTCAACTTTTCATCAGCTTTGACCTCTTTTAATGAACGTTCATGAATTGGAGATCAGTGGGAATTATAAATGGAATCAGCTTCAGTGTCAATAGTACGCTTCGTTCAAGGATCACATCATCATAAATAAGCAACAGACATGAAATATTTAGTTTTTGTGGGTCTATTGCGCAATTTCTTCATGAAGTGTAGAGTAAATAGACCCCTTCAATGAAATGTACAGCTGTCATTAGCAATCTGGCTCCTTACACGTACTGACACGTTCTCAAAGTCAAACACGAGTATTCTTCACTTTCCCCCAGTTGGACATTTAGAATTACAACTGGAGGAAACTGTTAACTATCCGCTAGTATTTGCACTAATCTGTAAATAGGTTTCCCATTGAAATAATGATCAGTAACATTTAAGGCCCAACTGTGATGTCATTGTAGAAATGTTATAAATGGAAGTGCATCACAATAATACTCATTATTGTATATAATACGGTATTATAGCATCATAGTTTATACTAAATCCAAATTATGAAATTATTACTGATTTAAAAACACAATAATAGTTATGGTTATAAAATAGTTTCAGTGGTATAATTGTTTAAATCACCTCATCGCTCTATACATTCTTTTTTTAAGCATTACTTTCAAACACATTATCCGTGAACTATAATTTTATCCATAAATCCATAATTTTGTCTTAAAATCATGAATTAAAATTCATTTCAATATAAAACTTCTTTTAAAATGATATTTTGGAATACAACTTCAACCATTTTTATACACAACTCAGCACTATTGTAAAATTTAAACAAAACACAATTGAGTATGAAGTTTAAGGAGTTTATAGTTTTCAACTGAAAAGTAAAACAATATAACGGACGCCTCCATCCCTTCTAATTTGACTCAAAAACAAATTTAAAAGTAGTAAATTATTAGTTTGCTATTTGTTTCTACTGTAAATCCCCCCTTTTCTTGTGTTTCTGTACTTACTATTTGAAGGGGCGGGAACTAACTACCTTCCTCCAATAGGATGACAGATAGTCAACCAATAAGCCGTCATCTGGACGAAGCCATAGAAAAGAAACCCAAATCAACCAAGTAGCACCAGTTTTGTGACGGCACAATAAATAAAAATAAAATAGAATAAAAATCTGACATTTAGTTTCACTTGTGTTGAATTCGAGTCTTTCTTGCAGTTTAAATATACATTAAGTGCCACTAAAGCCCTATAATGAATGCAACATCCTCTTAACTTGAATATGTGAATGCATTCCACTCACAACAGATCAAACTGTTGGGGTGAACTTAAATTTTAGATTTTTAAAACACTTTTTTGTCACAAACGGCTGCATCCAGACTTTATGATGACCGTCTATAGATTTCACAGAAGAAATCGCCCGTGTGTCTAATGTGGCATTCCGATTCCAGCTGGCGGTCCCCATTGTTGGAAAAATGACGCGTGCCGCTGGCTATTAACCTCATGCTAACGGTAGCAAATATGAAGTGCATGAAAGTACGAAAAACAAATCACTTATGCAAATATTCCTGAAATTCTGGAGTTAACCTTTCTCCATCTCCACCTGTGAATGGAATTAATGTGAGAAAGCGGCGATGAAATGAAAAGTTGTTTATAACTGAAAAGACTTGGAAGCAAAACACGCTAAGAGACAATGAGCTTCCTTGTGTGACAGCAGAAAATTATCCAACAGCCATTACAGTTCTGCATCACAGACCGCTAATGGAGGCGGCGCAGATAAAATGCAGGTACAGGTGCAAACACCGCAGGAGAATGAGATCCAACAAATGTGGAGATTCGTCATCAGACAAGAATTCGGCGGGCAGTGAAGTCTGACTCCTCCTGCCAAACAGGATTAAATTAGTTCATTTTGTCTTTGCTATGAGTCGCTTGCCAGGTTTCTGATAACATGTTCAATATAAAGCTGGCAGAAAATTAATGACTCCTGACATAATAAAGAGAATTCAATACTGTTTGTTTAGCCTTTGGATGTGAAAGCAATTCACTTTACAAATGCTGGCATTAAAAACTGAATTAATTTACAGCGTGTCAATATCTGTAATTAACACGGAACAACAGGAAAAAGGCAGATTATTTTCATAAGATTATTCCAAACGAGTATTTACGCATTTTCCCTGACTGATGATGAACACAATATGGATTTGTGATTAAATAATAATAATAAAAGACAAATAAAAACTGTTTGCGCTACCAAAGCAGAAAGGAGAGGACAGAGGAGAACAGAAATAGCTGAAGCCTTATGAGGTCTATCTGATCTAAACGCTTTGCTTAGAATCATGGCAGCTAATTAGCAGTGAATGTTTTTAATAAAGAATTAGACAGCTTGGGAGTACTTTATTTGCAATAATAACAAAGTCGTCTCATTTATTTTAAGCTGTGGTAATGGAATAAGTGTGTGAAACCATCTGTCAGGAGAAAAAAAAAAAAACATATGCAGCTGTGATTATCATTAAGAGGGAGAAACTATCACTCTGTTGGTTGGAAGTTTTATTCTAAAGCCAAACGTAAAGTTACCCCCGGGTGCCAAGAAGTGTCAGGAAGAAGACACTTCACACGTGTGTGTGAAGTGTGTGTGATGTAGAATATCTACCAGTGAACAGGAGAACTGGTTAAGAGTGATAGAACTGTGAAAACACTCCAAAGGAACGGACGAATTTAAGGATAAATATATAGAATTATTTTGAATGTGAGGTTATTTTTTCCTAACGTTTAACTGGATCAATTTGAGACTTTTTTTTTTTAAAGGAAAAACAATTTGCTAACCAATTGAAAGGAAAATAGATAGATAGATACTTTATTAATGCCGGGGGTGAATGTGATAAGGAAATTTGTTAAAATTATTCATAGTAAAGAAAATGTGTTGAATTTTAAATCAAGGTGCTAAATGTATTCTACACTTTTTAAACTATTTGCATTGTCTCACATGTTAAATGATTAATCTCGTCGTTTTGCACCAGGTTACCTGATTGTAGTGAAGTCGGCAGTGATGATGCGTCGTTATGGAGCGTCCAATGGGAACGTCGAACACCCCGACCCATCCGTGTTTTCACGTCAGTGACATCACGCATTCATCAGCTTCTTTTTCAACATCTTCCTTTTTCTTCTCCCTCGTTCTTCATCAATCATCATCAGAGTTGATCGGAGTTCTGTTCCTTTTCGAGGCTAACAGCCCATGAAACAAAAAGCCTCAGAGATGTGCTACGAGGTGAACGCTCCTCATATATTTCTGCCAGATATTCTGACTGAAGTCAGTCACTTTCACTGGTGCTGCCTCCCTGAAATCTAATTTCATGCTGCTCTCACCGAGGCCCGTGCTCTGGTTTCACGACTAATCTAATATCTCAGCCATCTGATTGATTTACATCACTATATGGCTTCTATTTGGAATGCCTCTTTGTTAATTTGCCAGCCTTTTGATCCAATAACTTCACTTACATGTGTTTGATTTTAATGTTGTCGGTCATGTGTGTTCAGATTTCATCGCCTACTCCCGCAACGCACAAACTGGATCGACCAACACAAAGTCAAACAACTTTTTTTTTTTATTTTATCAGGTCAATTAAAAAAAAAATCTTTGATGGTAGAGAATCTGAAATCGACTTGATTTTATTTCAGCTGCGCATCAGAAAATCTTTTTGTTCTGGGTTTAGCGTGTTTTTATCACTTGATGTGATTGACTTTAGAAAAGACGATAATTGCGTCTTTGTGCGACTTCTTACTGTGAGCAGATCCACACAAAAACACTCACACAGGCAAACCTCTGAAGGATGATGCTAGGAATATTTAGCATGTTAGCTGCTGATGGGGTAACACAATACACACTTTTCTTCCTGAGAGTGTTTGCATCCTCTATCAGAAATAAAAACAACGACGGCGCCCAAAGCGTTCCACTCACCAATGCTAATGCTAAAGGGAGAGTGTTGCCCATACCCCTTACTGTAAAAAAACAAACAAACCCAAAACAACAACCTATAAATAATCGAGGAAACATACGTCAATGCCCGATGACATTTACTGGCCAGATGTACCTGTAAAAACACATCCAATCATGCCCAGGAGATAGCCCAACAGCTAACACCAGTATCAGGATCTGTGTTTGATAATTCAATACCGGATTCAGTTTTGCACAAAAGCTATTGAACCACAGTCGTGAACCTAGAAACGACCTCTCGCATTTCCTGTTTC
Source organism: Antennarius maculatus (assembly GCA_013358685.1). Lineage (NCBI taxonomy): Eukaryota > Metazoa > Chordata > Actinopteri > Lophiiformes > Antennariidae > Antennarius > Antennarius maculatus. The sequence goes on along the minus strand of CM023618.1, from coordinate 17,940,939 downwards.
ACGATAACACCGAGTTCACGGAGGGTTGCAAATCACGAGTACCCTGGTTTCCCCTTTTTTAACGACGCAGTTTAGCCCAAGGTACGCCTGAAATAAAAAGCATTTCCAGGGGGATTGATCGATACCCATTGATTGGTACAAGATATTCAGTTGGACTATATCCTTTAAGCTAAGGATGAAATAAAAGCAGCACTCTGCTCCAAGTTGCTCGCTGGTCTTTCAGGGCTCCAGTTTTATAAACAGCCTCGGCGGTTCGGTGTGAAACTAGCCCGTGTTTCAGCTGAGTCACATCGATTCAGTCTGTATTTCTCAGTAAAAACACATTAAGGCACTTTGATTTTCTTTTCTTTTTTCCTCACACATTCACACATCTCCCTCCTCTTTCAAAAAAAAAGCATTCTCACTCTTTATAAATATTAAAAGACGGATTTAGTTGGGCCTTACGCGTGGCGTAGCATGAATTCTGGGAGCACGCAGCGCTCCAGACGGGTGGGTTTTGTTAAGGTAAGCAAACTCCTATCGAAAAACTACATTAAAAAAAAGAGCTTAAACACGGTTATATAATCCACTCCTGAGTGATGACTCTCCTTTTCACACTTGTTGATTGCTCCACAGCACAGGGATGAAATGAAGCATTGTCGCCTTTTAGGCGGCATTCGCCAAATCAGATCTTTTATTTTATTTTTTTCCCCTCACGGAGCCGCCGAGCAGCACAAATCACTGAATCTGATCCTCGTGGATCAAAATCAGCCCCGTATCTGACTCCTGCTGATGTGACTGCTGTGAGAACAGTCGGCTCAGAATTGATGTGGGTTTTCCTTCACGGAACACGCTCCCACTGTGGCATCATTATGCCTCAGCTGTCAGCGGCGGCAGTGGACAAATCCAAATACGGATGCTGGGATCCTTCCCGAGGCGTTGAACGATGCAAATTCCCTCTAGAATCTCATCCGGATGCAGAAGGAAGAAGTTCAGCAACTGCATGGAACATATTGGGATTCACTCCACCTGGAATGGAAATAATTAAACATCAGTATGGAGTTGGGTGGTCGGTCTTTTTATGCATGTATTATAACGGCCTTGCATGTTCGCCATGGATGCCAAAAGGGTACGTAGGTGTGACAAAACGTCAGCATGTGATGAGAATGTGTTGAAATATGAGGGATAGCAGGAAGACAGGAGTTTGCAAATTTAGTAGATATATAGGAAGACGTTTCATTGAAAGCTTTCCTGCCTTCTCGGCCTCAGCCTGAGAAGCTGACAGACTGTCACCACTCGTCTGTCACCGCAGCCAACAGTTCACCCAAAGAACCCTCCCGCCATTATTTTAATTATTCCAGGGACGGACTGTCACGGCGTGACATTTTCTGTTGTTCGTCAGCATCCTGGTCATAAACGTAGGCTCGGTTCGAGCAGTCGAGACAAAAGAGATCAATCAGAATCGGGTCGGTCTCACTCCCAGAACATTTCATCTTCGCAGTCTGATTAGAGTCGGTTTCTTATTCTACATTTTACTGCACGGTTTGGGATTATTTGCTTTCTGCGGTCATCAGGAAAGTGCCTAGTAGGAAATAACACGCAATCAAAATGGCAGCTGGACCACAAGCTGTACATCACAAATAACAATATGGAGCTAAAAGCCAGATAATAATAGCGTTGGTGTGTGGGAGGGTGCAATTATCCACTATGACAGTCTCCTACAACACAAAGAAATCACACCAGAGATTTCTCATGCGCCAGAATGAATCAAACAATACAGGCGAAGGTAGCAGTTCAGCTTAATCTTACCAAAGCGGTTGGGTGTGAAAGCAGCCTAAAGCTACAGTAAATGAGCTGGAACGTTAGCTTTCTCTTCCCCTGGACTCCCCAGTGTGTCGCACACCTTCTGGGTCAGCCCATTGAGCGTGGACCACTATTCATCATCAGCCTGCGCCCTATTAGGCCCTTATAGACAGCACTGATGTGGCGTAAATAGCATCAACCAAGGTCAGCACCGGCCAAACCAGACCAGCAATTCCTTACAGACTTTAAACGGTATAGTGTGGATAAATTTCATTGAGACCTGCGGTGATAGGAAATATAATATACCAAAAGTGCATTATATGGTCAGCATGAGGGGATCTCGGCTGAAGTGCATTAGAAATATGCTATTTCCTGTCAGAGACGGGATCCGTCTTTCATATATCAGGCTTTAAAGCGAGCGGAGACTCCCAGGCTGAGGAGATGCAGAGCGATACACCCGGCGTGTTGGAGAGCGATGTTCAGCATCCACTGATCTGCCTCTTTTCATAGGCTTTAAAAAGGAAAGAGCTAAAACAAGAAATACTACACCCCTCCACGGCCCCATCACCTACAGAGCGTGTCTCCTTTAAACAGCCCTCCTACATGTTTCCACACAGAAAAAAACAAGCTTTTGTCCGGCGGTGATGGATGTGTTTCTGCTAAGAAACTGCTAACAGGAAGGCTAACACGGTTCTGCAAACCCCAGGGTGTTTCTCATCCCTGCATCCGACGTGACTTAAGTCAGAGAATGACGAGCAATTCATTATTAATGATCATAAAATTAAGTATTAATTGTAATGGCATTTACTGATTAAAGTGAATAACAGATTAGCTCAAAGTCTGAACTGTGATCACTTCCACAGCTAATAGGGAGCCCCTGATTAGGACCTGAATTTAAAAATAGGTTTCATATTCTGTCACAGCAGTCGCACTGAAAGTTCAGTGAAAAATAAAAGACTTAAACGGAGGCAAAATAGAGCAAATATAACTTCACAAATGTGCAAGAAACACAAAATGATGCAGGTGCACACGGCAAGTGAATAAATAATACAGAAATATAAATGATGATGAACAGATAGTTCAGGAAAACCCAACTCCAGCGTTAAAAAATAATAATAATGTCAATAAATACACAAAAAAGAGAATAATTAGATGAAATGATGAAAAGGACAACAGAAACAGAGACTCAGGAGAGACAAAACAAAACCCAGGAAACAAAGCCAAAAGCAGGCGAGAATGAAGAGGACCGAATTCACAGAGGGGCAATTAAGGAATGCGCAACGCATGTTGTTGTATCACATGGTAACATTCCATTTCAAGTGCAGGTGACACTGATTGGGATGTCTTCAGGTCATAAATAATGTACCGTATTAATTGAACCTAAAGGGTCGTCCGGTGCCTGCACCATCAGGATGCCAAAGGTGTTAGCAGGTAGCGACCGCCACCGACGCTACATCAGTTTCTGACGTCTTCATGGTGGAATGTCTGGAGAGCAGCCACACAGGAGGGTCCTCAGCATCTCATTGACTTCAGGACACTCTAGAACTTTAAATTTCATCCTTCCTGAGGTGGCCTCACTCTCATGTTTGTGGCCGTCATCTTGCTGAAGGACTAATTTGCACTTGAAAATAGTGAATCCAGGAACTCGCCCCGGCCTGCATTGCCTTGGATGTATTCGTAGAGCGTCTGTCCACTCGTCAGGCTGTCGGTTGTTCCGAATCCGATCTGTGAAGCCTTTGAAGCATCCTCGAGCAAGATCCATTTACTTCCTGAATCTTTGGAATCTTTGCCAGATGGATGCATTTCAATCATCGTCTCTTCTGGGATGGCTCTTGACCTACCAGTGAACTTTATGCTTGTAAAAAATGTTCTAAATATTGATTTTATTGAACAGGGCTGGTAATCAAGCCTGGGCGTGTCTAGTCTAGTGATGAATGCCGTTTGATAGATTCTGGATTCTGTTTCCTATAAGCAGTAAAATACTTTTTCACACAAGCCCAGTTGGGAGTAGAAAACCTTTTTGGTCCAATAAAATTACCAATTAAATCTTTTTTGTTTACTCGCTTTGCTTTTTCTATCTTAGATTCAGTTTGCAAACGCAACACAGCTTAAATGTAATTTTAGATAAACAAAAATATAAAAGAACCCAGGAGGGGAGGGGGGGTCCAATGATTTTCCACATCAATGTGTTTTTAGATATTGTATCTCACAGGAGTGGCCATTAGTCATTAGGATTCCTCCTCAGGGAGCCGCATAGATTTCTTTTAAATTCTAAGGGCATACATTCATTAGCTGCTTTTCTCATTGCTGCTGGTGTGGCTTCACATACAAATCTGAAAATCATCTTTAGGTATTCAAAATTAAACAATATAATCACATTTCATTTGATGAAACTTTGGTTCCGTCAGTGGATCTTGTTACTCACAAGGACTATCTGTGTACAATATTCATTTGTTTCCTACATTAAAAGGTTTTTCACAGCTTGTTCTGGGGATTTACATTGTCTGGCTTCATTCACCAAATGCGCAATTCTCAATTATAAAAAAAAATGACACCTTTCCAAATTCTATTGGTTGCCTCTTCAAAGCGAAGTGTTCAAGGCTCGATTCCCTCACTAAACACAATCAGTTTATCTTCCTCTGGTGTTATCAAAGTGTTACAAACTGATCTGGGAGCAGTGGATCCCCCTGGGTGTCGGTGTGCAGATGCTATTATGTCTGTAACTTTGATTTGCCTTTACAGCAAATATTACCAACAAATCTCAGGTAAATCTCTCGACAGAGGAATTGCTCCATTTCATTCCTTTTAATTCCTTTACAAAGGTTGGAGGCAAATTTAATAATGTATGACTAAACCTTGCAGTTTCCAGTGGGATTTTACCTCCAAAGCTCCTTTTCAGCAAAAAACAATGCAAGGGAGAATAAAGACGGTGAAAAGCACTTTGATAGTGTTCTTCTGGGCTCATGAAAGGTACACTGTAAAACATTTCAGGCTGCTTCAACTTGGAGACACGAGTTTCCTCACTGCAAGAACAAGGAGTTTAAATTCACCTTAAAGGTTACATTAAAAAAAAAAAAAAGTACTATTTGTATTACGTATTATTTTTAATCCAAAAAAGAATCCACAAGTATAGAGAGTGAGCAATCATTCCAAGTCAGAGCCACGGAAAAGAAAGATTTGGAAACATCTACAATAAACAGAAGTAGAGATGTCTGGATTTGAACCAAAACCTTTGCAGTGAGACCCACTGGGTGGCCGTGAAAGAGTGAAACAGCGAACACTATATATTATACTTAAATCTCTTTTGATCAGTTATTATAGTAATTACATTAATGCTTCACCTGGCCTTGGTTTGGTATCTTGTTTTATCATTTCATAGTCCATGAAAGTCAACCTCAAGTATTGAATAATAACTTCTTTCCAGTGGAATTACAGTCGATTTAAAGTGCCATTTAAAGATGTATTTAAATGCATTTAATCTGCGCAAATAGTTGCATGTCAAAAATAGTCTCTTATTAGTCGTCGCCTGAAAGCTGAGTCAGATAGGGGCGAGAGCCAAAAGCCCTTTGATAATTGCTTAGGAGAACATGATTATATATTATTATAACATTTTTATCATCCCTGTTGCATTGTTTCTGATACAACAGATTTAAAGTGGTGGTTTAATCTAAGTGGATTTTGTAAGATCTGACTGGATAAAGTAATGAACAATAGTTTTGTGATCCTTCATGAATTCAGAATCCATGCCTGACCTCATTTCTCGCTTCCTACTCGTAAAACTGAAACTGTGTCGGCTCAGCAGGGCGTCGGCGGTGGGGAATTGAGAATGACATCAAAGTTTTACGGTCTAAATGTACAGTAATACTGCAGATCCCAGATAAGACCATTAACCATGCAGTCAATCATTCTCTCCATATTAAAAACTGGAGGAAAATGAAATTTGGAGCCCACTCCGCCCCATCAGCGAGTCTACCGAGGAAGAATTAGGAGTCAAACATGTGAGGAATCACGACCAACAAGGCTCCACTGGCCCGTGTGCATGAAAGCACAGGAAGTACTGAGTAGGATAATAACAGAACGGTCGACTCAAGGCATAGTTTAGCCTTCCTGTAATGTTTCTGAACCCAAACGACTCAAAGGAAAGACTCAAACAGAAATTTGAAAAGACTGTTGGAGCCACAGAGCCCAGCAGATAATCTGGCTAAGCAACGAGGATAATGGGCTAGTGTCCGCCCTGAGTGACTAATGAGGGTCAGATGTGGGGATCGGGTCACTGGAGACGATAACACCCCACATGTGACCTCTAGGCAGGTAAAGGAAGCTCTGCACCGACAGGAGAAGCTAGCGACAGCCGGGCGCGAGATAGAAAATGAAAAACGAGTGAGTCTTTCGCTGCTGATGTGACACTTTCTAGGATCGAGTAAGATTAAATTTAAGATATTATATATATGCCATCCACTTTTATAAGATATTTTCGCCGCACGCAAGCAGATTTTCACACGGTACCCGAGGTTGTCGCGAACGCGAGCTAGTCATTGATGCCCTGATGCCAGAAAAGCGGAGTTAATTTGGGTCACACACTGTCACCATGAAAAAGCCTTCAGCAAAGGGATAATACCAATTAGGAAGAAGGGAAACATGACAAAGTGGGAAATAAGATGGCAAATTAGACTAAAGCACAACTAGAGAGAGAATGAAAGGCAAGGATGGAGGAAACAAAAGTGGATGAAGGTAAGAAAACAATGAAGGGAGGGGGGAACACGGGGAGGGAGGAGATACAGGTGTAAGCTTTCATTTTAAATGAATATTTAAAACGCAGCGCTGCAAAACAGTAATATATATATATATATATATATATATATATATATATATATATATATAAAAACCAGCTCCTGATAATTGTATCAGGTTGTGAATGTCATTATGTGAACTTGACAGCGGCTCTCACCTCCACAGACACATCATTAAAACCCAGCGTTCATTAAACGGCTTTCAGCTCATGCTCATATGTGTATCATCGTGAACTCGGGTCACATCAGGAAGTATGGTGTCGGCGGTAAAAAACCTCCGTCGCTGCTGGTGAGTCATCGTTAGCTGGATCGACCCAACGTGACTCCATTTTCATGAAGAGTCAGATGGTTGTTTGTCGGTAACCTCAAAGCTAAAAGCGCAAACTAGGTTTAACACACAGATGCTGGTAATTCCTCATATAATGAATGGATTCCAAACATGTTTTTCATTGATTCCTCCACTCAAGTTTGTTAAGTTTGGTATATACAGGTGACATTACATTGGTAGCTTCATTACACGCAGCATCTTCAGGGTCTGACCCCTGTCTGTCTAACACAGGGGTCAACAATTTGGGCTCTGGAATTCCATCATCACACTTCAGCTCCACGTGGCTTTAGAAAATAAAATATAAATATCCCATTGACGTCTGTTTTATACAGAGCCCCTAAGGTGACATGGAGAAAGAAAAAAAAGGCATGGAGAGAGAAAAAAAAAAAGCTTTTTTTTTCTCTCCATGTCACCTTAGGGCCTCCGTAGTTTTATTTGTGGTAATTTTTTCAAAAATTTAATTTATTTTTCATCGCACAAAATTTGCGTCACATTTGCTGACAGCCAGTAGGAACAGAACTCCCACTAAACAGGGAAAATAAATATTTATTCAGATATTTTTCAAATATCTTTTTTTCATTGTTCGATGAAGAGCGTTTTTTTTTTTCCAATTTATTTTTTATATTCAGGTCAAGGATCCCCAACACACTCCTAAAGCCCTAAGGCGATATATAAGGACAATGGCTCACCGAATTTTTATTTGCTCCATGGATTTAAGTTCAGCTTTTTAATTCATTTTAAAGAGACTTTAACTCGGCTTGTATTTTATTATTATTTTAAGAGTTTAAAATGTTCAAAATTTGTTCATTACGTAAATAAAATGTATTTTTCTTCGCAGCACTTGATGGATTTCATAAGCAACACACTAGAGTTGTTTACACAAATTGTAAAGATAAAAAAACCCAACATATTCAGTGTTTTCGTCATTTTAGATGTCTTAATTTAGATTTTTCAGTGTTTTCTTTTTCATGGAAATGGTTCCAAATGGCTGTTTGAGTGTTAAAGGTTGCTGAACCCTTTCCTAATACTTGGACTTATATTTCTATGCTGTAATGTTAGCCAGGAAACACTTTATCCTTGAACTGTGGAGCGTATGTTTGTAAAGACTGCAAACTATTGAAGAGAAACAACTTTCTATATTCCTACTTAAATAAAATGATCACATCTATTTTTCTTCATTTTTGTACTTACAGTAGCTATGTTGCTAGTCTTACACTTAGAACTCTCAAATTCCATCGTAGTTCTGTGAATCAGCATTCCCACCACGTCTCTCCGCTGATATACGACACAGAAATTCTCACACAGCTTTAACCACCGAGAAAAATATAGTAGAGAAGTCGGGCAGCATTTTTGCGTCATTGAAGCCAATCTAAGCTTTTAGATGCATTTTGGGTTTTGAGTGCTTCCATCTCTGCCCCCTCCACGACAATGACAGACATCAAAGTGTTCGAGTCCATCCTAATGTGTTTATCTTGGTGTTTCATCCAGGCGGATAATGGAAAAGGACAAATCATGAGCTCTGATATCAAAGGAAGGGCTCCAGCAAGGTCCCTTTGTTAAGGTAATACCAGCGTAATGAAGCAATGCTTCCAAATCATCTGCAGCAGAGAGTACCTCTAAAATCCCCAGCTACACACCTATAAAATTGAGGCCACGCTCGTGAGCCGCCGCTACCCCGCCGCTGAGCGTTCCCTGCTTGGTCCCCCCCCCCCCAATGAAGGCAGCAGCCAATGGAGGAGCGGGCATCGACCTCCTGAGGGCTGAAGGTGACTCACTTGCCCGGTGCAGTCAGCTGTGCCGTGGCAGATATTGCCACGGGTCCGCTTCGGAACAGAAGAAAGTCAGCTGTTGCATGAAATAATTCAAACGCCCCAAACTGAGCCCAAAAATATTTTTTACGAGACAATGAGAATGAATCATTTGTTTTCATCCAACTATTTATTGATGTCAAACTTGCAGAATCAGTTAACGGATTGTTAAGAAAATCTATCAGAAAATTGATAATTGCACGGTAAAAAAGAATAGAAGAAAACAGGTAAATAGAAAACGAGATCCAGTCGAGGGTCGAGGCTTCCGAGCTAACCGTGGCTAATGCTGCTTTCACACCAGAGCAAATAGGTTTAAACCAAAGTGACTTGAAGAAATTCCCTGCGACTGTATTCCCAAGCAGCAGCAGATATCAATCTACTGACTCGTAAACTAGACAACCGTGTGTTCGTGCTCATTTCAGCCTCCATCCTAACGAAACCCAGCGCCCGCCAGAGACTCCGGTTCCTTCCGTTATCCCCCAGGCGTCGTTCCTTTTTTCCTCCCCATCTCCTCTGGTTTAAAGTATATTTCCCCCCTCCATTCAAGAGTCACATAAGAGAATTACAATAACGTTTCATTTCAGTGGATGTTGGATTTCCCATCTGCGGGATTAAATTTACAGTTTTATTATTTATTCACTCTGGTGCCTCTGTTTTTACTGCCGTGAGCCGAAGCACCTCGTTGAGGGGGGGGAGGGGGGGGCCCAGAGCTTTACTCATCTGGTGCTCACGTCCTAAAAAGTAATGGCTGAGTCTTACCTAAGGAAAATATTTAAAGGCAGATGACATTCCATCTGTGCAGCTGTTATAGCCTGTTGTGCAACCTCTGTAATAGAAATGCTCCGCGATTAGTTTTTGTTTACTCCACTGGAGGGTTTCCATCGGTCGGGACGACTCGCTCGTCTCGTCCTGTCGAGACGCCCCTTCTGATTTCCTTTGCTGAGGGTATTTGTCTTCTATTCCAATGTAATTATCCTTCAACCGTCGCTGTATTTGCATGTTAATTTGATGAAGTCCTGAGTGCTCTCTGACAATATACTCAATACATTTCACTGGAGCCTCAGTTGAAAAACAAGAGTGAGAATAAATCCACTTTTTACTCAATAAAAGTTTGCTTTTAGCTTTTAGCTGGTCGTCTGGAGTGATACTCCAAGGCAAGTGCATCGGACAGGGATGTCGATTAAAACCTGCACACTTGCAGAATTTTAGTTTCAGTAGCACACATTTTAGCAAATGAAGATTTAATGGTGAATGAAATTTAATTCTGTAAGTTAAGTCGGTGTGCAGCGATTCCTACATTCATCCCATGAAGCTCCGACTCTCTCCGAGGTTTTCTCCTTCAATGCTCTCCTGAGCTGCTGACATCTGGACAGTAATTTGTTTGCACAAATGACTTGAAAACAAGTCACATTATTCCTCCAACATTTGGAATGAAACATTCTTCAAGAGGCACTAATGGTACAAAAACACAGCCGGGTTTTTGTCAGTCAAATTAGCCAAGGTAAAGCCTGGCGGAAAGCTCACGGCAAGATGGCAGGACAAAAGGAGCCGTGAATGACTTTATGTCTCAATATGATTTAATAAACAAGTAATTTGCATTAAATGTCACCCCAGCAATTATTCATGAATGGCAAGACAGTTTTTTTAGAGATTATCTTGATTGTCGTATAAAGCTTGAAAACCTCTTTATTTCTGCGCCAAAGGAGACGGATTCAAGTGGACGTTCGAGGGCCCGGCTTTTGTGTCGACTTCGAAATCTGGCCTTGGAAAAAATGCGTTTGTTTCAAACACAACCGACCTCATCAGACAACCCAGAGCCGTCCTTCATGTAATCAACAGCAACACCGTCAACATCAGCAGAGGTGGGAACATCGTGTTTATTGGCTGTATTGATCTCACGGTTCAAGTTAATTATAATGCTTTTTCATGCCTCGGGACGTCCTTCAGTTCATTCAATATGAACAATTTGTGCAGCGGCATTAGACATTACTCATGCTGAAACTTCATCATCGGCCTCATCTGTGTGAAAATCCACTTTCAGACGAGAATGATGTGCCACTGTAATACGCTGCTAATGCACGACCATCTGCTTATCCTCAGCAGCACCTCTGCTTCATATTGTCTCATCCACAGACGGCCATTTGGACCAACAGCATGAAACGACCTGGCTGCAGCCAAAGGCTTACTTATTTCAAATGGAGTCAAGCAGCAGTGTGCGAACTACTAAAAGTACAATCAATGTCAAATCTTTCTGCACTATGTGTGCTGAATTATTGGCCTCATTAAATACCAAAGTCCTTACAGGCATGTCTCGCCACTAAACAACGACCTCCAGGCAGTTATTTTAGGCTAACAAGACCGGAGTCCTATCTAAATAAATGAACAGAGACATAACTTCACTTTTAATGGTCAACAAGACATAAAAACTGCAAAGAAAGATGCACCAATCATATCGGCTAAAAAAAACCCAACTTTGCCCTGAAATAAGTTTTTACACAATCCGGACCAGACGTGGAGTCAGTTTTGCACGACAAAGTGTCGCCACTCCGAGCATCGAATTGCTCCGGGTCCCGTTTCTATTGATGAGTGTTCATGTGAATGATTACGGCTCCTGACGGGCAGATGGTGAACCTGCAGTGTGTCGTCAGACATCCGTGTAAGAAACGAGTGCTTAGAAATCCTGCGCACGAACACGACGTAGGTTCTACGCAGGTTCGTGATGGTCGTTGCTTCCAGTTCCGTGAGGGACGGGGTGAAAAAGGTCACTTTATTTCAAAGAAGACAAATTTAGTCGAAGAAAACTACATACGGAATTCATTTATTTGGGATCATTAGCGACAGCTTAACGTTGGGAAACTAGCGGTGTTAGCATCTGCAGACGCTCATCTTTGAACAGATGTACTTAAATATTAGTATTTTTACTGAAAAAAGACAAACATTATTTATCTGTCACAGCTGGTTGTTGGCTCAACGCCGCCTCCAAGGAAACTTGAATGCAAGTGAAACTTATTCAGGAAACTGATTAGCAGAACCTACACTGATGGAATCGCCCTCTTCATCCCCAAAAACACATTTGTTTGATAGCAGTTCATGCAGATTTGTACATGCATGATTTTAAACATCTCTTGCAGTCATGTGGGAAAAAAACAACAACAGTTTATTTATTCACATGCAACTACATTAAATACCCCATGGTGCAATAAAGGCAGATGTTGCACTTCCTGGTGCATAAATGATTCCAGTTTGCGTGTTTCTAGTCAGGTCTGCACGGAGCTGCTCCACACTAGCATATGGTTATTCCTTAATCAGTGCTTGATTTAATTTGGGATAGAGTTTAAACACCATAATTCTCTGTCCCTGAAAAAAAAGTGCTGAAACTTCCACGTCTGCTTGTGTAATAGAACAACCTATCAGGATTGACAAATGGCTCACTGTACACATCAGTTCCGTCAGCTGATGGAGTTGAGAACACTGTGATTAAGTTAATTAATCTAGCCTCGGAGCAGTGTGGAAGACGTCCTGGTAATAAGTCACCAACTGATGTCGCCGAGCATGCTGGGTAAGCACTTATTGATGAAACATTTTCAAACCTGAAGGAAAATATCCCTCTTCAAAATTTGAAACGCAACACGTTTACATATGATTTCACCTGACAAAAGCATCTGATTGGTTGGCGCTCTTTTCTTTAACACAATCTCATTTTCACCGAGGGCCACATCAGCATAACGGCTGTCCTCAAAGGACCAGATGTAACTATTAAAAGTAACCAAATGTAACTTAATTTTATGTAAAATAAATGTAGCTACTCATTAATGTTATATAACTCTGAATTTATTACGTATTCAAAGTTACAAACATTACAGTTACACAGAAAAATATGTTTGCTTCTCTGTTATGACATAAATCCTTTTAATTTGTCAGGTTATCAAACCCGGAGAACTCCATCAATCAAGGATCAAACTATCAATGAATAAATAAAAACAACATCAAACACAAGTTAGGACATTATCTTTGTTCAAAATGTTTTTATCAGAGTTAAAATGGGCTGAATTACTGCATTGTGGGAAATGTAGTTTTGCTCAAAGCACACTTTTGACCTATTTATTTTCAGACACTGACCTTTTATGCTCCTGCGGGCCACATAAAATGATGTGGTGGGCCACATTTGGCCCCCGGGGCCTTGAGTTTAACACATGTGCTCCAACAGGAACTAAAGCACTTCTTTAATGCTCGGGAAGAGAATGTGGTATTCAGGAAAAGTCAACAGTGACGTGAAGCATTGTGCAGGACGTTTTTACAAGGTAGAGGTTTAACAGAAATGCTCTCCAGCTAACTGTAACCACAGCGGTTTTGTTCCACAGCGAAGGCCTTTGCTCCGTGTCTCTAAGTGGAAGCAGCAGCGGGGACAGACAAAAGTGAGGCTGCCACTCGCTCTCCATCTATGATTGTATTTTAAAAAGGGCAAGCTGTCTAGAAATGAAGGGCACCCTTTGAGCAGCCGTCCCACACAGGCCTCCCTGAAGCCCGCAGAGCTGCTGACTCCGGCTGGCCTTTTCCCTCAAGGCTGCTCCTATAAACTGTGAAGGTGATTCTTATGGAGAGAGCTACATTAGTCCATCAGAGCCCCGACCTCATTCACTGACCTCATTGAAAACGAGAAGCGTCCTTGAGATCTTTTGATTGTCCCATACCCTATGGCATGTAATTAGTCTCATAACCCGCGCACATAAAAGCGGGTGCGTGCGTGCGTGTGTGTGTGCGCGCACGGAAGTGGAAGCCATCTTTAAGTGGAGAAATGTCTGCTCTACACGCACAAATTCACGGGATGCGATGAGATCGACCTTCTGCGCCCAGTCGCCACGGACCGACGTCGGTTCTCTGGTCAAGTTAAGTGTTCCGTGTTCGTAGAAAAAGGAGTAGACGGTGGCCGATGCCCCCCTGCTTTGATTGGTCGCATTCAGTACCCGCAACCTCTGGCCCTATGAAAATTGCTTTCCTCCCTGGTGAGTGCCTGTCTTTGACTGCGACATCTGAAACCAAACGACCAATCATAGGTCACGGTCAGTACTCGAAGCAACCAATGAGAGGGGAGGACGAGAGTGTTTACTGGCCATTCACCGCCTGTAAAAGTCCCGACAGCTACGTTTACGAGAAACCCGAGCAGCTGCGAACGTGAAGTGTTTCATTTCAAGTTTATTTCACGTTTTATTTTTACTTCCTGCTTTTGTCTGTTCTCCCCTCCCCTTGAAATGTTCTTTGCTTTCACCTGTGTCCAGTCCTCACCTGTGTCTCCTTCATACAGTATTTGGGACTTCTTGGGTTTTACGTTGTGCACTTTTCTGTGCACGTCTTGCCTTCAGCTCCTCATGGGCTTTTGATCCCTGCTGGATTATTTATGCATTGATATAAAGTGAACTACATTTCCCAGTCTCGCATTTGCGTCTGCTTTTTTCTAAATCGTGCACAGCTGAAATGTGACAGAGGGACTGCATTTATGCATCCTCTTTTTTATGAGGTTTGAGATGCTTCAGGGGGGGGGGGGAGAAGGAGCGCTGGATTAACATACTCCAGTAAAAACGCTGTTCCTGTACGAATTTATAATCAAGTACGGGTTGAAAGTACGCGATTACAAACGGATGTGACTCACTCCATGATGCCAATGTCAACCCAAAAACAGCGGATGACGGCGCCACCACACCGCCATGAACTCCTTGATCCATTTGCGTAGACGGATGCAACGGCTTTCCTCTGTACAGCCGCTCTACAATTAGGCCTAAATGGAACTTGTTATGGACACAGCTGCGGGTGATAAAATCAATATACAGAAATGAAAGAACTGCCACTGTGCTGCAATGAGTGCTGCACAGATTTACACACACACACACACACACACACACCCTTGTTACTAGGCAATGTAGTGGATGCACTCTCCTCTGAATGTCAGTCTGTGATGTGGGCTTTGTGCTCCACAAAGACGTCAGTCAGCTTCGGCTTCCTTAAATGACCATTCATGATGCATATAAGCCCGTCTGTCCCAGTAGAACCAGTCCGAACCGCCCCACACTGAGCAGCTCTCCCCAAATCCCACCATTACCAGTTGGTCACATACTGGTTTGTGTCATTTATTTGTCTTTGCATGCTGGTTGGTGCATTTAATACCTGAAGGTTTAAACCTTATTGAAGACTGTTGCATTGATTTTAACACTTAGTGAAAACATGTAAAAAACATAAATACGTGTAACATTTAATGACAAGATGTGGGAATGGATAACATGGTCTGATTTTGAATGGGGATCATCCGCAGATTAATTCCATGCCAGTTTTTGAAGTCCAAGTTAAACGATATATTATCTATAAAACAGAATCAGGTCTTGTTAAAAGCTCACCACACAACCCCAGTGGCACCTCGGTGGTTCAGCACAGAACAAGATTTAAGATTCTCCATCAAGGTACGAATGCTGGAAACCAATAAAGCCCCACGCTTCCAGGAAGACGAGTAGATGGAGGTGAAAGGGCAGCGCTCCATGAACCCTCTGACCAGAACAGCATCCGCAGCAGAATCACCCAATAACAATCAGTCTGAACCGGTCCACTGTGGGTCGTGTGGAAAAATGAGCAAACCTGCAGTTTAAAGTGAGTGGAGGAGCTCTACTTAAACAACGTTTAGCAAATGCCTGATAACCTTCTAACGTACAGTAGACGATGTCCAGCGAAACCTTGGTTTTTTCAGCTTCCATTGGTGCTGGAACGAGGAAATCCACTCCTAGATTTCTGTTTACTATTGCATTACCTTATCTATTACCTCTATCCTCCACTTCGAATGTATATTAATCTCTCAGATCCAGATTTTGATCCATTTCTGGTTCCTAACATTTTGTTTTAATACTATATTGGCAAAAAAATGAAAAAGAAAGTGAAAACAAAAAGATATCTGTACATCCACATCCGGACAGGGACCTGAACTCAAACCTGAATAATTTCTCTTCCTAGACTAAACATCCGGTCCTTTGCCGCTTCTTTCAAGCTTTTCAAATCACCTTGCCGACAAACAAACAACCAACCAAACAAAACAAGCGCTGGCTGTGGGTGTACACATGACCTCCAGCAGTCCAAACCCCCATTCTTAACCACCGTCTCTGCTATCTGAACCGTGAGCCTGGTGAAGATCTCTAAAGTGCTCTCTTCTTCCTATTAGTGGGCTGAGAGTGGAAAAGTAACCCACATATGTACTCAGGAGAGGATTGATTTCGGTGACCGGTGCAGAGGACCTTCTGTTCTGCAATAAAGACCTGGTGGTCTACGGTGGAGGAAATGGACTGAGGTGAAGGGTCTCCACAAGTCCGAGTAGAGAAATGGGTAGCTTTAGAATAACGGTCACCAGGAAGTCCCACGTAAAAGTAAATCAGTTTATCTGCAAGGTGTCAACCAGACCTGCAAAGACTCATTTAGCATCCAGAATTTCAAAGGTTTCCATGACAACATATGGCAACGGGTGCATTTATGGGTCCCAAGACTCATCCCAATAGTGTTGAAATATGGGCGCTCCTGACCATGTACTAAAACCATCCCAAACAGGAAGTCGGAGTAATCAACACCTCCCTGTGAGACGACGGTAAAATCACCATTAATATTCTAAATGTTAATTTAATAAATTGCTTCGGGCTCATTTGGATTAATCAAAAAGAAACCCATTTGAATCCAGCTGATCTCTGCGTGTCTCAGATTGCGTGACGACGTGATGTTTGACGGATGAGTGGGAAGACGGCGTCTGAAGCGAAGCCTAATGAACCGCGCCACTTGGCTGCTCGCAGATCATTCCTTCCACATGAACTTGATATAATTTTAACTTTTAAGTTTTTTTTTTTTTTTTTTAAATAAAAGAGAAAGGATGAAAATAATAAGAATCTACACATCAAAACTCACTCAGATCTGCGGGGAATTGAAGCGCTCACAGTGTTCGTGGTGACTCACAGATATAGAACCGCCTGAACCAAAAGCAGACATCAAACCCTCTCTTCCTGTTTTCTCCCAGGCTCCACTGGTTGCTTTTATTTGTTCATGGCTTTGTCAGAGGCCCGTCCTCATGTTCCACTTCTATTTTTACATGTCGAAGTACAGTACATTAAAGCCCGTCAAGACTCTTTGCCTCAAAGTTCGTCTGCAAGGGGAACTTTTTTTTATTTTGGCGAGCGAACAGCCGACTCTGTACAGTAATCCAAATGAGTGGAAGGAACTCTCAATCCTTCATTAAAAGGAGCCAGAGCACAATACTATGCAGTGGGCGGATTAGACATTTGCCTTTTGAAATCTTCCTGCATTAAAGTGAAGATTGAAGCTTTGTCCCATTGGGGCAAGGATACGGAAAATGTTCGCTTCAAAAAATGAGTCTCGCAGCCTTCAGCTATCAAATCTGGGGGCCCTTAAAAAAACCTAGGAGCTCCAATGTTCCTATCTTCCCCTCTACTGTCATCTGTGATGCATGGTGTTTGAAAGGATTTGAATTTCCTTTTTGTTTTTTGATCATATGCTTCGCTAAATGGAGGCAAACGCCGTTTTTTTTTTTTTTTTTTTTGTGAATCAAGCTTTGCTGCGAGCGTTTTAAAAAAACGTTTTCTGAGGTGACATTTGGTGATGCCTTCTGGTTTTGAAGCCTCTTCAGAGTCTCTTTTTTTTTTTTAAATGTAGAAAAATTAAGCCTTGATGTGAAAACTGCTTTTTAAAATAAAAACCACAAGTTTAATTATTTTACGCAATCTTCTTGACTCGGTTTCTGCAGGCCTGCTGGTAAATTTTAATTAATGCACTTTTGAGTTTGTTAACAATGTTGATGACTGCGAGAGCGTTTGCTTGTTATTTATGTCACTCCCGGGAGAGTTTGTGCGCTTCCAGGGAATTAATCATCAAGTTGACAGAGCTGGGAAGGCAAAAAAGAAACTAGAGATTAGAAGTTTTCTATTTTAAACTTGCGAGCGTCTCAGGGCTTCAGCGTGTAGATGGCGGTTGATGCTACAGCTTCCTGTCGGATATCGCGACGCTTTTTCCAAGCTTTTCCAAATGGCGAACCAATACTCATTTACGTGACGGTTTTCCTTCCTTTTTTTAATCGTGAACATCTCCTCAAACGTTCGATTTGCCTCAGTTGCCTGATATTTTCCACATCCGCATCGCTCTGCGAAGGGAATTGCCAGGTCAAAGAGTTTAGGCTGTGTATCTGCTTTAGTTTATCCGTATTCTCGTCTGGTAAACCTTTGAAAGCTGCTTGTGTGAAGCCCGTTGCCATAGCGCCCCATGAGACGGCTGAGGCTTGTTTCCTGAGGAGTCTCCAGGCAAATGGCCTCCCCCTCTCCTCGTGTTCCTGTCAGCTCAGATTGTGTAGGAGTGCTTCATCGTGGCGGCAAAGGGTCCAAACAGTCAGACACCTCTTCGTTATCTTGGGGACCAAACTGTTGGGCGGGGGGGGGGGGGTGACAGAGTACATGATGCCGCCAGACGCCAGCCTCAGGGGGTCACAGGTAGTCTGCTTCCACTACCACCTCCCGCCCTCCCCCAGGTGTGCTCGCTCCCTATAGAGGAGCAAAATGTGCCATGTTGAGCTAGAATTGGTCACCTGCAGGAGTGTGATGTGGAATCTAGCGATCTGGTTAGCGACTGATTTTCCATCATGTGACGGCGATGGAGGTGAATCTCCTGATGTTCTGGTGCAAACGGCTCCACAGCCAGACGTTACCGGGGCGATGCGATCGCACACGTCCACCGCTCATCTGTGGCTCAGGTGCTGCTTCCCATCGCCAGCATCATTTGAACATTAAAGAAGTGACTATACGGGTAAACACCGTCGGCAAGTCTAATTAGTTTATCCTTTAATTTTCTGCTTGCTGCGCCTGAACATTGATTATCATCTCTTAAAGGCACCGGAGTATATCAAAGTAAGCTAATGCATGCTTTAGATGTTAAACAAACTCTAATAATATAATTTTCTCACATCAGTTCAAAGTCAAGAACCCAAAATAATCAAAAAGCAACATGAACACAAGATAATATCGGTGAATCCGCCAGAGGAGGTGGATAACTTGAAGTTCAGGTAAGGTTTTACAACCAAGAAACAAAAAAGTCAAAGTTTTCAGATATAAAAAGCCTCCTGGGACAGACAAATCAGAATTAATAGAAACAAGAAATCTTTATAATCTAGAGCAGGGGTCTCCGAACTCACATAACTTTATTTTAATAAACCTTTCTGGAATGTTAACGGAAAAAAAGTCATGAAGTAGATTACCACACTATTAATGAGATAAATAACACCATGAAATAGATAATAACCATGGGTATTTTTCTGGTACTGTTCAAGGGGCCGTTCCAAATGTGGAGGTGGGCCGCATCTGGCCCGCGGGCCGTAGTTAGGGGCCACTGATCTAGAAGGTAGCCTGTTCTTTATTTAACTCTACTTATCGTCCGGCTGACACAAACTCCTCCTTACAGGAAGAAATAAAAGTCTGTATTACCATTCAGGGAACCTGAGCGCCAGGCTGTGACAAAAATACATAATTAGGAAAAAACAAATTAGTGATGTAGATGAAAGTAATATAGAGGGGTCCCAGTTGAGTCGGGTTGTTAAGAAAAAGGACTTTGCTGATGTGTTGAAATTATGCAAGCGACAAACCTCAATGAGAGCCCGTCGCCTGCAGCTCCTCTCAGCTCTTTGTGGCTGTTACGACTCGTGCTGCTCCTCCCCGCCGTAATATCAGTCCGACTCCTTGCATACATCCACTAAATGACTCGTGAGCGCCAACTTTAAATTGGAGACGGCAGAAGAAGAATTATTTTGCATTAAAGGAGAAAGGGCTCCTGAAAATGGCAACGGAAGGTTGATAATGGGAAGTGAGAAGAGGAACGCGGACGTGAAACAGAACTGGTGTTCAGTTTAGCTCATAGCTTAGCTTTATTGTGTGGTCGACCTTGAATTTCTGATCCAGAGCTGTACATTATTCGACTTAAATGAGGAGGATTCTTGAGTTTGATTGGACAATCGGCAGCCCGGGTTTAATAATCCACCGCCGCTGATTGAGTAACAGAGATAGGAGTGTGTTCCATCCGCCGGTCGCTGGGAAATGTCGAACCGAAGTCCTCAAAACGCATTTAAAGACAGGCGAGTGCCATTTGGAGGGGAGTTTAACAAGTCCGGTTATGGATTGAATTTGAAAATCACTGTTTTTAGCCTCCGATTAAAATGTTTCCCATCAGGACAGGGTGTGTTTTTCACGTCAATACGTTTCCTAAGCCGCAGCAGAAAGATGAAAACGTGTCGAGATGATTTCTGCTCCGATTACGGCTCTGGATTCGAAATTTGCTTCCGATCGTTGACATTTTCAGATCGTTAAAAAAAGATGTCGAGACGTCTTAATGATCACATTAGCTGCTAACATTTGGAATATCTATAATCCATCATCGCTTTGTTGACGATTGCTCCTTAGTTTGGACTACAGAATATATTTTTATTTTTCAGCGAGGAGGATTTATTTGCCGGTCGGCCTTTCCTCTTCAGTGTGAGTTATTTTCTGATTGTTTCCCGAAGCCCAGATTCCAAACCGCAGACCAACATGCCCACACCTCGGCACGCTCCTGCAGGAAGGTGCTAGATTGCTGGATTTTGTGTGAACTCAGACAGAGCCCACGTCAAACACACTCACACACACACACACACACACACACACACACACACACACACACACACACACACACACACACACACTCACACACACCTGCAGCTCGTTATAAAATCCTTGACACCCAGGAAGCGGCGGATAGACACGGAGACGGGGTTGTAACGCAGCGGCCTGCAGTTCCATTAACCGTATTCAGGTGAGCAGAAACGTCCCCGATGCGGCAAAAAATAATATCGCAGAGGAAATGCATCCACACAAAGGGTCTCAGGAGGAAGTGCAGAACACTTGTAGCGGATCACTTCATCACATCCAGCATCCAGGTTGAGCTCATCAGCGTCTGCTCTTCGTCACATCTCCAGATATTCCCTCCATCCCCTTTCCATCAGCGGCGACGTCGAGACTCCATTTCCTCCAACGCTCTTGAGCGCGAGGGACTCATCGTTTCATCATTATGCACAGAGTAATAATAATGTTATGAATTCACTCGTCTTCTGAGTCCCCGGTGATTGAACGGAGGCTGGAGAGTCCTTCTGGAAGTTAGCTTTATGTTTGATGCCGCGGTTCATGCTCCTCCGCGGAGACGCTTTATATACGAGGTAAAGGAGCCTCGATCACGAAACCTTGACAGAGTCAGGGTGTTCTCCTCCACACTGTGGGTGTCTGGTCTGTTATCTGTAAGCTGCTTGTCATGTCTACTTCAGAGAGTACTCTGTTCACAACATCACAACAGCACACTTGACCTTTCTGCAGAAATAGAGATGATTTCCTTCTTCTCACTCTTTATTTTATTCGTTTTAAAGTACCAACAGAAGCTGGATGTTACTCTGACCGATGCTCTTTAGCCTGGTTTTAGTTACACTTCAATTTTTAATTTTTTTTAATGCTAAAGGTGACTAATTTCTAACTTTATTTAATTCATTCAGCGTCTGTGTTGGAAACATTCCTAACAGTGAGTGTCATTGTTGTCCTTAGCCTGGAGTAGAATTCATCTGAAGTTGCTCAGTTTGTATAATGAAAAATGCCAGTTAAGTGCACCTAATTTAATTGTCCTGCTTGTGCTAATGCAAATTTGTGGCATGAAAAAGCGAATGGAAGTCAAATTAATTTGTTATTTTGGAGTTGAAAACAGCACCTGAGGGGACCTGACACCCAGGAACTAATGGTTTTAATGACTGTAGGGCACAAATAGGGGGTGATGTCAAAACTCTACCAAAGCATGCCGTTTTGGACACCGATTGGTTGGGACTGAAGCGTTTATTTCGACCTGTTCATCTATCGGATGTCGCTATTTGTCATTTCATTCTAGGACGTATCTTTGTTTGACTGGATTTTTACATCTTTAGAAGGATTTCAGGCCGACGGCAGAATTGGATCAACTTTTTATAGGAGTGGAAGCGTCACGCTGGGCCGTCAAGTCAAACGTTTGTCTTCATAGAAATGTTTTCATATAATTTCAAGGCAATTTAGAGACGAGCGATTTTCAGCTCCACGCTACTTCTCATCTGTCCTGCTTTGTTTTCAAGGTGTTTTTTTTTTTTTTTTTAAATGTCTCCTTATAGAAAACGCATTTGCAGCAATGAAAAGAATCACTTCCTCTCCATCCTGAGCGCCGCTGGAGGCTGAATGGGTTCCGGTTACTATTTTTTGCAGCTTTTAAGGTTTTTTTAAAAAAAATCTATTCGGTTATTCAAAAACAGATGTATTTCGCTTTATTTTTTCCACCACATTCAGCAGGACTGTGAGCGACTGTGGCGACAAAACCACAACAATACTGTTTTAAATTAACTAGTTTTTTTTAACTAATTAACTACGTTTTTAAATTAATTAGGTTTTGAATAATTAACTAAATATGTTTTAAACTAACTAGAACTGACTAACTAATTAACTAACCCATCATTTCTTGACAAATTAAGTTCTAAACTAACTAGGTTTTGTATTAACTAGGTTTTGAATTATTATTTAACATAAACATTGTATTTATATTTATGTTATTATTTAATTATTATTTATGTTTATTGATTATATTTACACTGTTTACATTTACACTGTATCTTTGCACTTTTACATCTACCCTGCTCTATTTGCTTTCTATTGCCTCTTGGGGACTAATAAAGTTTTGTGAATTTGAACTGGTGAGGCTGCAGGGCTGCTGGTTTATTCTGGCTTCTTTACTTATCATGAAATATCCATCAAGCAGGTTTGTATAATCTTGCTAACTGAAAGTCGTCGGTGGAGTTGTGTAGAAATCAACCCCCTGTGCGGTTGTCATGGGAAACCAGCCACAGAGACGTGCTTTTATTTCTTTATTTTTCTGTTTATTTCTGTTGTTGGCCGTGGGATGAAAGGCTGCGTTCGTTGGCTGCCTTCCCCGCTGGTTGGCACTCGATTAGTACAAGTAGGACAATGAAATTATGAAAACCTACTGAACCGGCATCTCATTCTGCAGCTGTACATGAATGCAGCGTTATTTATTTATTTAGTTTGAGGCCATGGGGTATTTTATTTTACACGGTTCTACAGGTAAACTCAATGGGAGAGAATAAAAGGTCAACTCTGTTTCTGATTGGATGAGGCGTCTTCGGGGAGGAGGGGCCTTATTATTGAGCAGGTGTGGGTCAAACCCTCATGGAGAGACTTGAAGAACTTTAATATTCATCAGGATTTTACTGATGTGTTGAATATTAACACCCTCTGGATCTCAAGGTTTGCACACCTGTGATCGAATCTCTGCTGCCGCTGATGATGATGATGAAGCACCTGGGGGGGGGGGATAATCCATCTTTTTTCCTCTCGTCTGGGGGGGGTGGGCAGCTCAAACATGTGCACCTGAAGTGAAGCGGACAGCAGTAACATCCACCCTGATCAGACCGATGGTCAAATTGACGCTTCTTGTGATGCTGGAGGCAGATTTGTTCACTGAAGACCCGTCTGACTTCTCCACAGCGATTGGTCGAGATAAAAGCGATGTGGAATCATTTGTCACAGCAGATTTGTCTCTCCGTGTAGAATATGTCGATACAGATTACTGCCTTTCTGTTCCGCTGAGGAACTGCTTTTGCTTTTTACTGCGGGAATAAAAATGAGAATCTTTTCAATTTCTCAGATATGATCGTCGTGAATCGATTACAGTTCACTCGATCGATCGGAGTTAACTGGTTTGTACTGGTCAAGGGTGGGGGTGACAGGAACGGTCTGGGCCTCCAGTTTCCTGTCACGATCTCCGGAGCCATTCAAAACAAAAATCCCAGAATGCTTTGCAAGCAGTGGTAAGGCAAAGGAAAAACGGCTGCCGTCCCAGTGTGGTGTAGTTATATATCCTCACAAATAAAATCGAGCTCCCCCCCCCTTCCATGTGTATTTGTGCTGCATCGTCTGGAAAACTTGGAAAGCCCGATCTTACTGTCAGTGGTCAAAGCTGGCCGTGACCTTAACCCCCCCCAATAAACACGGCTAAACATGGTTCCTCATTTCAAAAAGGGTTAAATCCTCTTAACCATCAAAGATTGAATCAAAAGCAGCTTCTGTTTAAATAAACTGGAGATTCGACCCCCAGAAGATCACCGTGACCCGGAGGAACGAGAATCGACGCTCTGAAATTCAAACCCCGTCTTTTAGGTTTATAAAAAAAGAAAAAAAAAAAAAAAAAAAGCAGAACTCAAAATGAATCTGTCTTGATTTTAAACAGAGAATTTATAACAAGAAAGTTTGAAGGAAAACATTATTTCCATCTTCCGTCGCCTATTATATTATTTAAATTTCGACAGGCGATATCACCATCATAACAAGAATCCCACGGGTAATCGTGCAACTGAATGCCGTCTTTTTCTTGTCCTTGACGACAGCGGTAACTGTAAATTTGATGAAAACACACCAGTCGAGTCATTTTTATTTCTACAGCCTCAAATCATATATTGTAACGTGTCAGCCGGCTTTACGAGGCTGACTCTGTCCTTAGATAGTACACCCCCCCCCCCCTGCAAAACACATGAGACCTGTGACCAGGACAACATGTGGAAGAATTCTGGGGGTGGGAGGGGGGGGGTGGTGTAGTAAATGTCACATGTGCAGAATAGATGATCTGAACACCACGTCTGTTATGTGGAGATAATAGAATACATGTGATAAATGTGGATCTGAGAGGACGACCAAACCTCTCCCCCGCCACCTGGAACAGGCCACGCACACAAATGTATGTGTGTGTGGGGGGGGCGACAATCAGAAATATACAGTTTAGGATGAAGCCCCGGATGCCTATGCAGATTGTAAAACATAAGGAGCGATCCATAATTGGGCCCCCAGGGAGCCGCAATCCAGATCCGACATCTGGAGCGACAGCCAGGAGAAGCTGAGGTTCCTGGACAGCTGATGGTCCAGCAAATAGGAGCGTGAGTGAAGGAGAGGAAGAGGAGGAGAGGAAGAGGGGGGGGGGGGGACACTGTACAGCTGGCAGCAGGAGGGAAACAGATGTAAACAATGACAACAAAAATAACACCACTTTTTATGAAACAATTGATTAAGAATCGCTCAGGCCGGCGACGTTTTAAGGTTTCATGGGAGATTGACTTCAAAATAGAGACAGTAGAGCAAAACAGAAATGGATTAATGTACTCTTCATGAATGTGTCTCCATGGCGATGGGTCTACTATGACTCTCCTTGAGTCTGAGGCTCAAATTGGCAAAACAAAGCGCAAAAAAAAATGTAAAAACGAAATCACACTTGTTTGCAGTGAAATGCTAGCATCACAGATTTTGACCAGTGATTCCCACGAGTTTGGAAACATTTTCTTTCTGATGCTACATTCTGATTGGTTCAAAATTAACGCTCCACAAAGTCACGTTGACCCGAAGGCCTCTGGGAATATTTTGCCCATCAGTTTTCTCGTCCTACACGGCTCTCTGTGGATTGTAAAATCATTTCAGTGGTGAGGGTAATGGCTTTGGGACCCTCATGTGTATTTAAATGAATAAGCAAATTTACATTGTGGAGGTTAACAGAGGGATTCAAGCTCCGCCCCCCTGGGGGCGGGTTCTAGAACGCACAATTGTAATTGTTCTAATGGTTCTAATCACAAAGCTTTCATTTAATTAATATACGTATGAATGGTTGGATGCAGCAAAACGGAACCAGCAACCCGAATCCGTCGGTCGGTCTGGGTTGTTGTCGTCACGACGACCAACACAAACTGAACGTTGAACTCATTATGATTCAAGAAATGCAAAAAGAACAGAGAGTGACTCAGAGTCGTCCTTGAAAGACGATGCCGTTGATGGAGGATTGGCTCAAGGGCACTCATGCCGGATGATGTAAAAAGAAAAATAATTTAGTGTGGAATTCTGACTCTGCCGTTGGGATGCGGCGTTCCGTGCTCCGGCTGCAGCTGAGCTCTTTATCCTTGAATGTGATGTATGATACACAAAATATAATGAATGAATGAGTTCTGATGAAATTCTTTTTTCAGCGTGAGACAGAGCCTTTTGAAAATATTATAAAGAAAAAAAAAACAATCGGAATAATACATAGCCATTGATATATATACTAAAACTTCACATTTGTCATCGGTTGAAATCCTGCTAACTGCCTGAAAGCAGGGTTGATTAAACTGATTGAAGAGAGGAATTTATTATCATCCCAAGTATTCAAGGACGGTCCCATTGAATTTTACGAGTGGATCGGCGTTGAGGCCGATGTACGAATATCTCCCACTTCCTCTAATCAAGTGGGATTTGATTACAGGTTGCATTCTCCGAGAATGTAGTGATGGTTGAAAGACCGCGAATGAAGAGAGGGAGCAGCGTTGGCGACATTAAAGCTGCAAATCAGAGAATCTATTGACGGTGGTTCAGGTCCAAAGCACAAATAAATGAAGTTGTTGACCATTGCTGCAGCAGCTGCTACTCAGGAAAACTGTAAAAGATGAAAAACAAAAACACACAAAAAGAAAGATTGGAAAAGTTGCCCGGCTTTTTGAGTTTAATCAAGAGCAGAGCAAGTTTAATATTTAATAATCAGTCGATCGCAACTTTTTCTATAGCACTTTTCATCTGGGCCAAATGTAACAACACACACACACACACACACACACACTCTAACCAATAAAAGAAATGCAGTGAAATGAAAGAAAATAACGGACTGAGCAACTCATCATAAATAAAACACACAAATGAATGGACAAGTAAATAAATAAAGTAAAAGTAAAAGCCAAATAAAAAAGATACATCTGTGCTTTTAAAATGTGTGCTTTTAAAACTGGAACTGAGGAAAGAATGACATAAATACATGAATAAATAAAGGAGTAAATAAATAAAGTCTTCAGTGTCCTGTTAAAAATACCAACTTTTCCTGCTGCCCTCACGTCTTCGTGAACGTTTTCCTGTGGATGTGGACAAAAGTAAGAAAATTATTGGTTTGATTCTATGATAACAAACTCAAACCAGAACGTTAGTCACTGTGAATTTTTTTTATTTATGTTCATATGTTGATATCTGATACAATTTTTTTAAGACACATACTTATAAAACAGTGTATCGTCAGCATAGAGGGAGAGATTTATTCCATGTTGCCTGCTGGTGGCTACATCTAAAGTTAATAAAGTTAAAGCATATGGGACCTAAACCCTGAGAAACACCACAATTAATATCACAGTATTTTCGATTTGGCTCATAAAATAACATTCAACGTCAAAATAAGATTTAGATGAGCCAAATCATTTTGAATTCCAAGGATCGCTTTCTCCATTTTTTTTTTAATTTAAAAATTAACATGAAGCTAACATTCCAAAGATTTTATTCTTTCAAATCTCAAACATGCACACCTCACAGGTGTTCACAAAGTTTCTTGTGCAGGAGGGGGCATGAATGTACTGTACTGGTCATGTGGGTTCTTGAAAAGCAGCTGTAAAAAAAATAATTTACTGAGACAGCAGCACAAATTTTACACCCTGTATATTAAGTGGGCTTTTGTTTTGTTTTATAGCTGAAACACAACGTAACACTTTGTGATGACATAAAATGTTCCAACTATAAATCTTTTTTTAATTCCATGTTAAACATGTTTTACAGTGTCATTTTACAAGCATAGCATTATTAGCATCAATAATAGAGAGCGGCTTGTCGGCTAATTTCCGGGACCGGCGGTATCTGAAATATGTGAGGGGCAAAAATGCATAGCGCTGTGTGTAAAAGGCTCACATAAATGCAGTCTTTTACAGTTTTATTTATCTTTACGCAGCAGCGAGAATGGAACGAACAGAAGTCATAAAATTTGAGAAAGCGGCAGCGGTCGTTCGGAGTCGTTTCTTGTGCTGCATTTTTTTTAATCTTGTTTGCTCCAAAACGTGAGCGCTTAGAGACCTGGGTGTTAGGAGGATGACACTAAGCCAACAGGCCGGCGTGTTGCTTTCGAGGGAGGTACGGGAACAATGATAAGGAAACCCTCGTCTTCTGGAGCGACGCGCAGGTGAACGTGAGATTTCCACCTGCCTTCCAGCTCCGGCTGTGTTGCTGAATAAAGGAGACTTGATCACGAGGTGTTTCTGGGGGCGTTAAGTAGTTTTAAAACACTATGTGGTGAACGCTGATAGAGCAGTCGCAACTCTGCCATGTGCTACAAATTCCACCGTATCGCCATCCAATACAGTAAGTGCGCAGAAAGTGGGGCACAGGGGTGGAGCGTGAGTTAATGTGGTGCACGACTGTGTGGGAGGAAGGGAACAAAAGAGAGGAGGCAGCTTCATCTTTCTCTTTTTAGTTCCACATCCACGCTCTTCAAATCTTTATATTTTATGTTCAAGGAGTTAGATGATACAATAATGAGTATGACGACTCTCACCATTGTTTGAACAGGCAGGATGATTGGCAGATATAGTCTTTAAAAGGGCTCAGTCGGCACCAAACACACACTTTTTTGTGCATGGTCACCATAGTAAGTTACTTTTTATGTGCAATCTCATCATTCGGCGTCCAAATCGAGCTGTGAAGGAGATCCTTAAAGATAAGTGTTCATTTTATAACGTGATAAATTCAGAGTTTACCATTAGAGACCTCATTAGAGCACAAATTCTACTAGAAACGCTACCAAGCAGGAGCGAGTGCATGAAAAGCAGCAACTTTACAACACCGTTATCCATCCTACTCTGCATGTGATTGGCTCGCCACGACAAGAACGGAAAAGACAAACCCACAAAGAAGAAGCAGCATAAAGTGGAAAAAATATAAGATCATTAATAAAACACATAAAGCGCAAAAAGCGCATCTTGAAGCGCGAATAAAAATAATAAGCGAGGGATTATTGTATTCTGATAGGCCTCAAAATCTGATCACCTGCTCTTGTCTTTGAGGAGCAGGTAGGAAATATTCAAATATTCGCTTCTACTATTTTAGTTATCTTCGAAACAAACAACAAAGACATATGTGTTTCCTGTGGCGGAGGCAGCGAACGCACCATGCCATTGTTAGCAGAGGCAGTGAATGCACCGGGGCCATTGTAACCCCGACCCATTAGCTCCACTTGACCCCGCCTGGTTGCATTGTTTTCAGCCAGTGCCTGAACTTTCAAGTATTTTGAGCTGCTTGGGTGAAAGCGCTGCCGAAAGCCGACCGACGTGCTGAAATGACCGCGTGAATATTTCCATATTCGTATGGCAATTATAATATTTTCCTGCACGCACCTTTGATGCGTCGCTTCGGCCTCGGATCATAAATTAGGCCTATTAAGATGACATTTTCTCACATAGATTGAGTGGGAGATGATTTCCCGGTGAAAAATTTTAATATTGCAGGCAGCCACAATCAAAAGGTCATAAAAGTTGTAAAACTACATTTATTCAGAATACTGTAATTAAAAGAGGGGGATATTAATCTGCTGGAGAATCTGGTCCTACAGTTCAGAATGTCTCATTAATCACTTCTCCCTCCTAAATTTTTAATTTTCATCGATGCCCTCTTCCAGGAGGAAAATCTCGCAGAGTGATTTACTCACAATATCGACTGTTAAAGTGGAACGACTGTGTCGTACCCACCGGACTCGTCCTGTAGGGAGCATTTGTAATTTCTGGACTTAGCGTCCATTTGTGGAGAGGAACAGGCTGGGCCTGTTATAAGCAGCATGAGAGGCTTGAAGCCTGGGGTCTTATGAAGCGTGTTATAACGTACGTGATCGGCATGTCAGGACGAGGTTCTCATCGGGTTACCTGTTTCTACAGAGGCCCGGAGGAGACAAACTAAACATATGGTTTTGCCTGCTAGTGGAATGCTAACATGCATGTGTCGCTGTGTGATGATGGACACATGTGGAGCTTCACGTGACGACTTTAACGTCTTTGTTTGCACCAGAAACTACATTTTGACGACTTTTAATTCACTTCTGACTGTTTTTGTCTCGTCTATTCGTCTGCTTGCTTCTGAATCTTTAGAAATCTTATCTTAGAATATTTTCCGATCCAAAATATCGACCTGCGGCGGTTCGTGACTGAAACGTCACACCCGACCGATTCATCCCATTCATTTCCTGCTTAAGAACGTAACATCTTTGCCTGGTCTAAGTAGATTTTGGAGATGGATGACCCGGCGAGCTGCATTGATTTCTAAAAAGAGAGAACATTGATCCATAAACATCTCAATAGAAATGTATCGGTGAAATGATTTCAAGGCAATGAAAAGACAACGTTCAGCTCCAGCCGTCGGACCGGCGTCAGTGTCTCTTTTCATTTAGTCTGAGTGAGATTATATTTTTGGTAGATTTGAGTGAATTGGTCGATTGGAGATGTGTGCACAACAATACACAAATCTGAAACATAAAATAAAAATCTGTCAGGTAGTTAAAAGTGAATGTGGGGAAATGATTCCGTGCATCTTCTGCTGTTTTTTTTATTAAAATTTTTGTGGAGCAGTTTTTGATTCAGGTGGTCTGAAGTTTTCCAACTTTTCCTTCTTATTTTTCTCTCTCACATTGGCAGAACCCGTTGATCCAAGTCATCATGAATACAACTTGTTCTAGTGGAATCGTGCATGACTTGCAGTGTTTTTTTGTTTTGGAGGTAAGGGAAAACTTTCATCTTTATTGACCTGCGTCAGCTGTTGGCAGCCGGGGATTTAAACTTCATTCTCCTCCTGGTCCACAAAAAAAGTGTTAAACCGATAGGAAATAAACTCCAGCTCCAAGTCATCCTGTTCTTGTTTTAACACCAAGTTCTTTTGGGGGAGATGACCACAATGTCCCATCCATCATTACATGCATTGCATGTTTATATTCATGCAACTTTTTTTGGCGGTGCCACCAATCCTCCAAGAGTTCACCCTCCTCCTCCGAGGACGGCCTCTCCGTTCCTCCGCCACGTATTTAAAAAAAAAAAAAATTTATTTTATTTTTTTGGTATTGTGCGATGATTGCTGAGCTGTGGCGGCGCAGTCGGAGGATGATCATTTGCGCCCTCCCCGGGAGGAGCTGATGACCCCTGAGTCAACCTCATCTGTTTCCAACCCCCGTGGACAAATACAGCAGGAGCTGAGAGCGAGCTGTTCATGTATCACCAACAGAATCTGCTTATGGCGCCCAGCGGCTCTGCACACATCACGCTGTAAAGAAGGCTGGGGAAACAGCCGCTGTGTCATGTACACCTGCAAGATACGTTAAGAGAAGCTCGGGCTGATAAAACACTAATGGAAAAAACACACAAAGCCTGTAGTTTTAGTGTGCCTGGGATTGTATTAAACTCTTGACACCATGAATAGTAAGGGTGTCGTCCGCTGATTTAAGCCCCAGATTACACCTGCATGAAAAAAAAGAGTCTGCAGGCGTTCATTTCTCAAAGAAATAAGCAGTCAACATGAAAAACTGGACTCCCTGGATAATATTTTTACAAGAAAAAGCTCCTATTTTGCATGGCAAATTTAAGAGGGCGCATCATTCATAAATACTTTCTTTTTTTCTTTTTTTTTCCCCTTATCAGGTTCAGAAGCGCTACTGATCATCAGATCGGGGGGAAAAAAAAAGAAAAAGAAAAAAAAGAAAAACACAAGGTGGTGTTTAACGCCCCGCGTCTGTTTGCTAAAATGTTATTTGACCTTTTGGAGGTTTTCGGGGGACGAGTAACTCTGGGCTCATCGCCATCTTTTTTTCTTTTTTTTTTTTCTTTTGCAGCAAAGATGGAGAAACGCAAGCTCAGCAGACAGCTGAGAGGAATGAAGAAAGAAGAGCAGAGGAGAGGAGGTGGAGAAGTCATTAACAGAAAATTGATCAGATCTGGTTCTGGCCAGCGCTAATGCCAATATTCTTCCAAGGCTGATGTCTTTGCTAACACCAAAACAAGCAATCAGCGGCAATGTTCCACACTATAGAGGCCTACTAATGATTTTGTTTACGGACACAGAGGGAAGATAATTATGCAGGATGCGGTCTTCATTTATCCACAAAGGAAAACATCTTTGCTTTTATGTCTTTCTTCCTACCATATGTAATAATGAAAGGCTTAATGCATTTTGTATTATCTAATGGATGAAAACCACCACCGCTATAGGAGCCATCTTCACTAATTCACATCAGGCTGGTTTTCCTTAATGGAAATGCTGTTAAGTTTATTTTTTCTAATGCTGATGTGTTTTTTTTTTATGTTTCAGTGACATTATGGTGTAAGTAACAGCAGCGTTTGTGGCGCTCGTGATATTTATGGTAATCAAAGAAATGACCTGCTTGAACTCTGAAGGAGGGATGAGATGCTGGAGCGCCAGGCAGCAAATCAGAGACGCAAACAAGCACAAAGACGTGATGTAACACAAGTAACAGGTGAGGACAGGGGGTGAGGAACAGGTGAGGAATGAAGAACAGGTGAGGGGGTGAGGAACAGACAAAGGACATCAAAAACAAAGGATATCATGGTGACATGATGACATCACAATGACATCATGATGACACCATAATGTCTAGAGATGTTTGCCATCCCTTTGTGTTTCGTATCGTACTTTGTGTTGTACTGCCTGTTGTACTGCCTGTGTTGTACTGCCTGTGTTGTGCTGCCTGTTGTACTGCCTGTTGTACTGCCTGTGTTGTACTGCCTGTGTTGTACTGCCTGTGTTGTACTGCCTGAGTTGTACTGCCTGTTGTACTGCCTGTTGTACTGCCTGTGTTGTACTGCCTGTTGTGCTGCCTGTTGTACTGCCTGTTGTACTGCCTGTTGTACTGCCTGAGTTGTACTGCCTGTGTTGTACTGCCTGTTGTACTGCCTGTTGTACTGCCTGAGTTGTACTGCCTGTGTTGTACTGCCTGTGTTGTACTGCCTGTGTTGTACTGCCTGTGTTGTACTGCCTGTGTTGTACTGCCTGTTGTACTGCCTGTGTTGTACTGCCTGTTGACCATGGGTCTGAGAGGACTGCAATTTCATCTGTGCTGCATGTCGTGCATATATGGTACATTTGACAGTAAAGCTGACTTTGACTTTTGACTTTGATGACAACATAATGATGTCATGATGACATCATGATGACATCATGATGTCATCATGATGACATCATGATGACATCATGATGACATCGACAGCTAAGCAGTTCACGCTGGCAGAGCTGTACAAACTGAAACAACTTTTTTGTTAACTAGCTGGTCGTGTCGTGTGGGCGTGGTGCTAGGTGGGCGTGGAGCTAGGTGGGCGTGGCCAAACAGATATGCTAATCTGTCCCCAAGGTGTGAGCAGGGAGGAAAAACAACACCAGGGTGGAACCCTAAACCACAACCGCCCTCCATCCCGGCGCTCCCGTCCAGCAGCTACAGTAAATTACCCAGCAGAAGAAGAAGACGTATTTCTGATGTGGCGGAGCCATCATCAACAACAACGGGAGGATAAATGTGTTTTATGACGCGACAGCGCCGAGGTTTATCGTCAACCATTTTCTTTGTCTGTAGTTTTAAAGCTCCGTGGACGGCGCCACCCAGTCACTGTCTGCGCCGCAGGAATGGAATAACTCACCAATAACACATTACAAACCCAGCAGCTCCGTCTCCCTAGCCCCCGCCCTGGGGCAGGATTTCCACACCCGAGTGGGAGGATTTCTGGGAATTGTCTAAGAAATGATTTCCTCCTGTCTTGATGACTTGGATGCAAACACAAAAGTAGAACCAGGAACAACTGTTTTTCTTAAATATTCCACATGTGTTCCACTTCTCCGTCTTCTTCCTGACATTCCGAACTGTCGTGTGGGACTCCATCTGTCACCGCTGCCCTCCTCTGCTCCTCGTCAAACGCCACCATGTTTGGATGCTTCGCCAGCAGCTGCATGTCAATCTGGAAATCGAAATCCCGCCGGATCCGGACTGTTGTTTTCACTTTCCATAGTGCTTCCCATTGGGATTCAGAGGCTTCCAATCCACAACCGCCACGGATGTTCCGTTACAATATCCCACCAATCAGCAGTGAGGTATTATTAGGCTTCAAATAAACTTCTTGGCGATCCGCAAACATGAGTTTGGGAAAAACGGATTTGTGGCTTTTGCATAATTAGGTACAATTTTGAAAAATGCTATATTGAAGAAAGCAAAATATGTATTTTTACGCATCCGTTCACAGATTTTCATGATAATCTGTCCAGACTTTGCAAATTCTTGTTTAAAGAAGCAAACAGACAAGCGGAAAATGGGCGTAAAACATCACCTCCAGGATGGAGGAAGTGATTAAAGATGGATTTTAAGGGAAGGAGCGGCGTCCAGATCAGAATGAGACATTTCCAAAAGGTGATTTCTGTCCACTGCGATGCCCCCGTAAGGTTAGATCTCCTTCATCATGACAGCAATAAACATGAGAGTGACGTTAGGGAGCAATCATTCTCACGGCGAGCAGAGGAAGCAGGAAATGAACGGCGGTCCCTGGATATCTGATGTTTTGTTCACCCATCCATCCACCCTGACCTCCTCTCTCCGCGGACTTTGTAGTCGCTTCCATGCATATGAATGAATTCTTGAAGAGGTGGGGGGGGGGGGACTTGTTGTTCCACGTATCTGGAAATCGCCGCTTCAATTGCAAAATAAAGTCATTTGAATTCAGAGGAATGGAATTGGTGCAACAATATGAATAAATGTGAACTTCAGAGGATGCGGCTGAGCTGCTATTATAATTTAAATGCTAAATTATTCAAGTGACCTCAATACGACGGCGGTTCACATTTCATTTGGTTGGTGAGTGATCCAAACATCAACAAACAAGTAAATGTGGATACCAGTGATGTCGGAATCAAAGCACGCTCGTGGGAAAAACAAGAGTGTTGGATGGGGGGTGGTGGGGGCCCATAGAGGCAAAAAAACAAAACAAAAAAAAAACAATAAATTGCCGTTCAAAGAGATGGACAAACATGAGGAATGATCAAAGTGTGGAGCTGAAACACGTAGGGGGGAGGGGGGGGGACGGGTGTGGCTGCGGGGGCTTGTTGTTGGTTGGAGGGTAACGGATGAAAAGGCCTCTGCAGCCAGACAGCACCCCAATCCAACCCACACCCGCTGAGGTCGATATGTTCAAGAGTCATGGTTACTAAATAATCACACAGGTTTCACAGATAGTGGGTGGTTTAATATCAGTTTGGGGAGGGTTCATAAACATTTAAATTACCGTAAATAATTAGAATAACAGTTTGATTTTGTTTTTCTCGGGTGCTGCTGGAACGCATTAACCGTGAGTAACGAGGGGTTACTGTACTTTATGTAACCCCAAACTGGGAAGTTCACGATCATCATTCACATCAATCATCATCACGCAATCATTCACAGATCATCAGAATAAACCGATACGTCACGACTCTCCCTCTGCCCTACCAGATGTGTTTACTTGTTTGGATTGATTACCTGGTTTGGGAATAAACTGCAGATTTGGCGTGTCCCTCCCCTCAGTCTGAAATTCTGGAGAGAAATTCGGACGTATCTTTGCAACGCTGTTGGTTTGTTTTTGTTTTTTATTAAATGATGCAGACGCGATCCCACGGGATTGTCGAGTTCAAATTGACAAACCTACAGCTCCAGATAAAAAAAGTAGATCCACGAATTTTTATGACTTCCCATAAAAACAGCACGACTGGAAGGCGTTCCCTTCCGTCGCTTCCTGATGGATTTTGATTGAATTTGATCATTTTTAAACGTCTTGCGCACATTTTAAATTTTTACATCAGATAAAGAGGCAGATTATGGATTCTTTTATTAACCGCCGCGGTATAGAGCATTTTCCTAAATTATGCATAAACTTGAAGGATTACCAATGAAACGTTGATTCATTACATTGCTGGATTAACATCCGGGTGATTTAGTCTCAATTTGTCAGTCTGAGTCATTTTTTCCATCGCCGTTAAAGATAATGGTGGAAGTATCATATCGCCATAACGGCGGCAGCGGTGATGGCCGTGATGAATAAGAGGAAACACTTAAAGCATTTAATCGTGGCTTTGGAGAGAGCAATATATCACACTCCTGGAGTGATGTTGACTCACTGAGGTGGCCGTCTTGTTTGCTGCTCCTGGTCCTCGCCAGTACATTTATTGCTTGGCTTCTCACACCAGTACTCCCGGCGCCGCTCTACTGGGAAAAAACGGGGGGGTGGGTGGGGGGGGGTGTTCCATCTTCTGTAGCCTTCACCTTCGGCTTTCTGTTTTTAGTGCACGCCATATGAAATGACTCCTCTCTGACTCACCCAGCCTCTTTCCCTTTGACGTTCTGTTTGCTCAGTTGTTCAGAGTTTATTAATATTGAACGTTTTGCTTAATTCTGCGCCGCACGTCCTGGTGTGTCCCGGCAACGCACACGCCAAGGCTGGAGCCGCTCAGAACAAACGAGTCGTGGAGATTGAAAACCGGGCCCCTTGGATACGGTGGTGGAATGGGAAGACCGATAGAGAATACTGCACCGTGGTTTCTATGATCTCCGCTGATTTAACTCCATTAAACTGTCATCATCCTGAGGTCTGAAGCTCCAACGTATCAATAATTAAATGATGGTCCATGTTGGGATATGAATGCTTAACAATATTACATGGAAAACATGATTACATCACGGTGGAACATGAGAACAAACATCATGGAACGCTGCACGGATAAGGGGATGATCCAGTGGTTTTCAGTGTAGTAAGGGACAGAGGGACCGGGGCTGTTCTGGAGGGGGTTAGACCGCCACCGCCGAGTCAGGTGTGTGTTCACCCATGGTTGGTTTGTTGGTTTTTCTGGCAAGACTACACAAAAACCACCGGATGCACTAATGTGAATCCTGTTGGGACAATGAAACCAGAACGAAATTTAGACATTTCCTTTATGGATGGATCCTGATCTTGATGAAAATGGTCATATTTAGGGGGTTCTGCGCATCTTATTGTGGATGCAATTCTTTAACTCCATTGTTGTGGGCTGTAGGGTAAGCATCGATTGCATTTAGGGCGTTATTGAAGGTGCAAACTCTACTGAAAGCCATTCTAGTTGCTAATGAGTTAATCGCCTTCATTCATACCCTCACCCTCCATGGATTAATTGGACAAATGGATTCCAGCTCTGCAGACGACTCACCGACGTCGCGCTCTGCTAATTGCTTCATTTGCTGCAGAAGCATCGATATCACATCCAAAAGAAGACGACGATGACCAGATGCGCTAACGCTAACGATGTAGCCCAGCGGCGTCATCGCCAGCATCGCCAGCATCGCCAGCAACTCTTTGACCTTCGGAGGTCACGTCTTCCCCTCGTCAATATCGCCATCATCATGTTTTATATTAGCTATCGCATTCATAATTCGCCGTGACCACATTAATCCGGCGTCATCGACCGCTTCGTTTGTGGCTACGTATCCGCGCCGCATATTTACCTTCGCTGCTGCAGATATCGACGGAATATCCAATAGACCTTTTTTCACAGAAGACATTTTCATTTGTCACAGCAGGGAAATAAAATAAGAATAAAATTACAGTTGGCTCGGTTTCATTTGTCCGCATTGGTTCCGTTGGTGTTGTGCGCTCAGGCTCAATGTCACACCGTCATAGCTGGACGTAAATAGAACGGAGCACTTATTAATGACGCTAACAACTACGCTTTGTCGACTTGTGCTCGTTCCCAGGATTTAATTACTGACATTTTGTCATGGCCTCTGGCGTCTCATGCAAATGCATAAGGTGAAGTGGATGTGTGAGAGTCTGCGGCGCTGCAGGACGTCAGGCTCATTAGAGAGACGAGAAACCGCCGTCCACCTCCCCGAAAGACTGTCCTCGCTGCCGGTACACATGCTAACGCCTCCTACAGACTGTCTTCTGGTGTTAGCATCAATAAATGCAAAAATCTACATATCTGAATGTAAATGTAATACATTCAGATGCCCAGAAGTGAATTTAGAACCAAATATACAAATGAATGCATCAGAAGTACATTTTCAACCTTTTTTCTCAGGGGTTTTGAAACGAGCGCCACTCGTCGTCGGCATACCAGAGGTGGGACAGTCCAGGAGTCACAACATGGAATACCTAATGTGTACATGCTAAAAAAAACAAACAAAAAAAAAAGAACAGTCAATGTCAATTTTTACCCAGAATCCTCCCACAGATTGATATCATCACCCTCAGGTTGCGTCGGTCCATTCCGTGAGACACAAAAGTGCTTTAAACAGTCTATCAGAGTGTGGGAAAAGGTAATACAGACAGAAAGTGGTTTAATATCAGTATGGGGAGTGTTCATAAATGTTTAAATTACCGTAAATAATGAGATAAATAGTTCGTCGCTCTATCGGCGAACTTGTTATTCGCGTGTAGTTCCTGGAACGCGTTAACCGCGAGAAACGAGGGCGCGCTGTACTCTTTTATTTTTATTTTTGTTGCTAAAGTAACACAACACTGCTTTTCCATTTTCCAATAACACAAACTACCCAAGCAAATTACCAAACGAGGATTCCGGTGGCTTTTTTTAGACTGATGCTGTTACATGTTGTGCATTAAAATGATTAGAGCTATCAAGAGATGCATTTGTGAATTCCCCCTGTGTGCTTTTTATCCGGACCATCTGATTCCATGTCCTTTACTCCAATTAAAGTAAGTGCTGTGGAAAAAAATAAAATAAAATTTAAAAAAAAAGGCTGGCTGGTTTTGCCACATTTCCACAGAACACACACACACACAGACGGTGCAATCTATCGGCCGTCGTGGTCTTCACCTCCTGTCCGACAGATGAGCAATCTCTCTGAGGTGCTGTTAAATAACAACAAGATGGACAGAGATTGAGGAGCACAGTTCAGAGGTTCCAGAGGACCCCCCCCCCCCTTCCTCCTCCTCCTCACCTCCCACCCCCACCCGGGTACACAAACAGCCATATATCATCATCACTATTCTGAAAGGCTTGGAGATCAGCGACGGGAGGGCATGCAGCCAAATCACATCAAGAACGACACGATAACGGAACGGCGTAGAGGTCATCACGACGGGGGGAACACGCCAGCGCTGCAGCGCCGCCATGGAAACACATAGTGTAATAGTGTGGAGTGGAAGGTAACACAATGTAAGAGGAGTGGTGCGGTCCGGGTGACGGTAGATTGATGGCGCCGGTCACCTCGCTTTAATGAAGGATGTCAAAATTGCTTTTTCTTCTCATTTGCGCTGGTCACACATCCCACTTATCTGCTGTGATTTAATTGCACCATGACAGCAAAAAAAAAAAAAAAAAAATACTTTGCAGAGTGTGTTTGGTTCTATATCTGCGGCCGGCTGGGAGAGATCCGTAATGGATGTCAGACAAATGACTCGGGTCAGCCGGTGCCGGTGGTTAGCGGAACAAATTAAAGCATGATTCTATCATAAGTTGAGTTTTTGCTCATTTCCTTGAGCAAAAAGGAAATTACATTTATACATACTTTAATTTGAAACAGCAAATACAATAAGAAAGAAATGAATCGCTGCGCCAATTACAGGTTTTTTTTAATCGACGTAATTTGGAAGTGGTTTAATCTGGGAGTATCTCCTCCATCAGTCATTTCCATGCTGAATGTACCTGGGAAATGTTAATTGGAAAAAGTGTTTCACTTTCTCCCCATATGCTGTTTACTTCTAGCAATTTAAGAATGATTAAATTTACTACATATGTGTTAAGGCAGCAGTTTCACTCCTTAAAAGAACACCTAAAATTAAGCGCCGCCCATTATTAATGGAAAGCATCGCTTCACGGCGACACGCCGTTCGCCGTCTTTCTTTAAAAACCTTAAAAAGCAAAGAAAGTCTCTTATGGATTTTCCAGAATCTGCAGGATCCAGAATTGATTTTAAAAGATGGTATTTACACCCTTTATTAAGCTGGAATCTTCACTACAGCCTGTAAGCCCAAAGCTTTGGTGTTTGGCGCCGTCTGAGATGGGCGGAGGCGTTGGAACACATGTTCTACTAGACGGATCGATGCCAGCTCAATCCCTGCATACCTCAGTGTTTACCTGCGACTAGCCTCACGCCGGTGGGGCGAGTTCTGCTGGGGTCAAGAGCATGGATCGCCTCGGTCGGGTTCCCACGTTTTTGCTTTTTCGATTCTGAGAGGCGAACGCCATCCGTGCGAGTTTTAGCTCGAGAACGCTAACGCTTTCAGCGAGCGTTTCGGACGATCAAAGGGTGTAAATAGAATCTGCAAATCAATCCAGGACCCCAGGGGGAGGGGGTTCCGGAGGACTTGATTAAGCCTTTGAATCGACATGTAGACATTTTTATTTTTGCTTTCAGTTCAGTGAAAGTGAGATTTTGAAAGTAAATTTGGCTTCTTAGCTTTAGAGCTCCAGGTATATTTGGATTAAGGGCTCAGATATCGCTCTCCATCGGCGAGCTCCATCCCGGATCGCAAACCTTTTCCAAACCACTACCTTGTTCAGTCTGTTCTGTTGAATAAAGACGATGATATCCCTGAAGGTCCAGTTGATTTCGCCGCGCCAACAGAACGCTTTACGGCCACTTGAGTCGGTGTCACGAAGCTGCGATCGCCAGTTCCACTTTGGCGATCTGAGTGTCGCTGAAGGCCTCCGTACCTCGCTGGTCATCTGTCAACATTCACCGTCAGCCGACAGCCCAGCAGTAATGGTGCCGCGTTTCTATTCTGAAGGTCATTTGCCGGTTTAAAGTGACAGGGAAAAGCAAGGGGCTTCCGGGCCAACACCAGTTTGACATCTGCTTCCTTGACGTTCCATCACTGAGAATTTTTCTGTTTTCCTGCTCGTGCTACGAGATTCCGACGACCAAATTTTCTGAGGCAGGTGGGAAGAGATGAATGCGACTCAGGCGGCTGGAAAATGATGAATGGCGACAATCACAGTGGAGCCGGCAACACGGGGAAAAGTATTATCCGAGGAATTCTGTTTTTTTAACCTTAATGGACTGAATCAAGGGAAGCATCGACACTTCAGCGGAGATTCATCCTGAATGCTCCAATAGACGATCTTGGGTAATATTTTCCAGGATTAGCATAAATGCAGATATTCTGCACATGATCACTCAATCCCACCTTCACCTTGTCATCAAGTCAGTTTACACGGGCGGTGTTCAATCCCGGTCAGTTGTGTTCGCACAAGACTCCGTCCTCAAGTCGGCAATAAAAAATAAAGAACATCCAGTTCTGCTCCTAATAAGACAGCTTCACTTTCCAATATAAAAAGATGACAAATGGAAGCGCAGCAGGAAGTATCCATGACAACAACCATCACAAGGATTTCCAAGAGAGAGTAAACAGGAGGAGAGATGTCTCACTCTGCTCCAAATCCAGGGGCTGCAAATGAGATATCACAGAATTTATTTAATCCCTGGGAAATGTATTAAATATTTTCTCCCTCAAAAAAAAAACAAAAAAATCAGCTTGAGTTGCTGATCCCTCCATTAAGAGTTAAATTCTTGGATGGGCAGGGCTGGCCCTCAGGGGGGCGTGCCCCCACAGCGTTGGGTCCAAAGCTGGATGAGGATGGAGTCCGGCCTCTGGGGTTCCAGGAGTTTCCACAGCACATTATAGAGATATCTGCTCAACCACAGTTCCTGGAGCCCTGGGAGATTCTGCTTCACTTATCTTTTATTTCAACCCAACTTCATGCAAATTTCTCCTCTCAAGCTTCGAGCATTATCACAGATTTTGGAGCTTTTGGGCTCAGTAATCACCAGCAAAAGAAGAACCGTCACCACCGGCTAGCAATGGTTTATTTCTGGCATGCACGGTGACGATTTAATTCCAAACTAATATTTTCATTTCACTAGTTTTGGATGGTTTTACTGGTGGTTAATCTTGAGCTTGTGGCTCCTTTAAAACCCTCCCTGGCAATGGGGTTTAAAAAAGTGGGATCTTTACGGTTATTGATGGAACAGTAAGTCTCCTCACTGGTGAAGCATTTCAGGGAAACCATGGAAACTCTGGAACAGATATACATATATATAAATACACAATCAATAAGTGTGCGTCTCTTTACAAAACTATAATTTAAATGGAGAGGAAGACCGGTGCAAATTGCCAATTACTGTGTACGACCCAATCGAAAACTAGATGGTGCCTCAGAGGGATCTCAGAGTCTTAGCGGGAAATAAAAGCCTGAGGAAACATGCAAATGTTAATCGCAGCTATCAGTTCAGCTCGCTCCGATCAATACTGTATGAATGAAAAATGATGGCTCCCAACGTGCAAAAAAAAAGACATCGGCGGATGTAGACAATGGATGAATACGTTGTGTATTTGTAGAGCAAATAAAGGCTGATTGCACTTGATTACTTTTCCAGTTCTTTCATTTTCTTTCACTGTGGCACTTCCTGCTTTGCCCGCTCCTTCAGCTAAGCCAGGAAAACACAATATCTGTTTACTTTATGAAGACTTGGTTTGTTTGTTAGCAGCTTCGTTCTCAGGCAAGTTCCTTCATTTCATCAACGCTGGCCGTTGATGTGCTAATTTGGGTCTTTGCTATTCATTCACACTTGAACAAACGTAGTGTCTATATAACGACGTACTTTTGGCGTTGGTAGATTTTATTGCTTCTTAGCATCTCTTTTGACCTGCCGCCTTTAGAACCTTTAGAACCTTTAGAGTTCTCAGCTAATTTTTTTTAATCCATCTGCGAGGCTTCTTGCCAGTGGCGAACACCAAATGAAAGTGGCTTCCCCGGGTTTGAAGCGGGGTTCTTGGCGGGGAAGCGGAACATGTGTCACGTTGGTGTTTATTTTACTCCTCAGAGATGACAGGTGGTCCAAACAGACAGAAACTCAAACGCAATTTTGAGCCAAAATTAGTAAAACTTTGTCCCTCGATCTGCTCGTATTCGACCTCGGAGTTCTGCATGGCGGAACGGGATTCGTTTGAAGCGGGATAATTATCACCATTAGCACAGAGCACTACCACCGAGCTTGTGCTCCGTCTGGTGATTTACTGACTGAGAATCAGCGACAAAGCGGATGAAAAAGAACATTCGTTAGCCACCTTCTGCCGCTTTTGTCGTCTTCCTAGTGTGAGCGCTAATAGGCTAACGGATGATATTCGCACACTCGACATGGGTGAAGTTCTGCTTCGGTTTTTCAGCGCCTGATGACAACGCTCTGCCAGAGATGTCTTC
The DNA here is from genome assembly GCA_013358685.1 of Antennarius maculatus. Lineage (NCBI taxonomy): Eukaryota > Metazoa > Chordata > Actinopteri > Lophiiformes > Antennariidae > Antennarius > Antennarius maculatus. Next base: position 17,898,044 of record CM023618.1, on the reverse strand, counting down.
CACATGAAGATTAGAGCGAACATCTCCAGCCAAGAAACTTGTGTTTTCAGAGGATGGAGATACTAACTGGTGTGTGAGGATTAACAACTCAAAACAGCAGAAACAAGAGAACAATTCATGAACAGGTAACAAACAGGAAGCCAAAGGAACCATCTGGCGACAGGAGACCAATGGAGGCTGGTTTAAGTAGTCAGCTGATAGTAACCACCCACAGGTGTGTCTGGTTACCGCTGGTAACAAGGAGATAGAGGGACAACACCAGAGCAGCACCAGGACAGCACTCACAATACTGACAATAGTGATAATACAGACACGACTAGCACTACTGATAGTACAGACAATACTGATAATACTGATAATATTGATAATATTGATAATACCAAAAATATTGACGATACTGACAGTACTCACAATTCTGACACTAGTGACAATAACTACATACTGATACATAGGGTGCATGCAAACTGATATTTACATACATACATGTAAATATCAGTATGTATGTACTGCATGTATTAGAATGTATCAGTATGTTTGTAAGTATCAGTATGCATGTATTAGAATTTACATACATACTGATACATTCTAATACATACAGTATATACCTACTGACACATTTTAATACATACGGTACATACAGATACATTCTAATACATAGGGTACATATACATTCTGATACATACTAATACATAGTGTACATACATACTGATATTTACAGACATACAGATACATTCTAATACATATGGTCCATAAATACCGATACATACTAATACATAGGATACATACATACTGATACATACTAATACATAGGATACATACATACTGATACATACTAATACATAGGACACATACATACTGATACATACTAATACATAGGATACATACATACTGATACATACTAATACATAGGACACATACATACTGATACATACTAATACATAGGATACATACATACTGATACATACTAATACATAGGACACATACATACTGATACTCCATTCGTTCTGACTACGTGTGACTCAGATGTTTTCTACACTGCAGGCTCCAGACGACAGGTGGGCTGAACCAACAAAAACTGGTCTTTCATGTCAGTGAGAACCAAAGAACCCGATTGGCACGCCTTCAGCCTCTGAATCCGCAGCAGTCAGGTCTGTTTGAAGCCAGGTAATTACCACAATTAGCACAAAGCATTGTGCCTGCACACTCCCCGATAATACACAGTCTTAAAAACTATTTAAAGCTATCGCCGTGTTTCTCCACCTTCGCTGTCCTCTGTCTTTTGCTCCACTGCTCTTTGAATTTCTGTGTTTTTACAGTTTCAGCATCATTTAGTGTTTGAATAAAGCTACCGGATTGGACTGCTGCTCTTCCTTCTTTATGGACAAATTATGAGAACTTGAATAAAACTCTGTTGGGTTCCCGTAGGGTCAAACGGGAGGACTGGCTTCAAGCAAACGCAGCACCCCAGCCTTCAGCCCAATTTGCCTTCCTGTCCTCTGGAACTACAGGATTGCTGCTTCTTGCTAAATTGCTAATACATTTTGTGCTCAGGTAATGCAACTTTCACTGTTAAGCTGGAGGTTTTTTTCTGAGCTTAGTGATACATGAGTCCGCTAGCCTGCTCGGTTTGGGAGTTTTAGCGTTGATGAAACACTGCTCTTATTGTGCTTTTAGATAAGACGTACTCTGAGATTGAAATGGAGAACTCCTCTGCAGTTAGCAGATCTACCAGCTTTGCAACTTTTTAATAACATTTCCTGCTCTGCTAGATGTGCAGTATTGGGTAATGTACCCCTCGCCTTATCCATGGGGGAATGATTAAAACCTGCTGCCAGGAAGTGATAGCATTAGCCAGTCACCTCTGTGATGAATGACTATCACATCTATCAATGTTATTGTTGGAAAAGGGAGAAAAGTTTAGCGGTGATGTGATTAGCATGGCTGAGGGAAGAGGAGGAAGAAGAGGAGGAGGAGGGAGGCGATGCAGGGCGAAATCAGAAGGATTCATTAGGATCATTAGCGCCGAAGGTCATTTTTTTGAACTTTGTATCTCCAATTCAGAAAAGCAGGATTTGTTCAGAGTGACCTTCGTCTTCTTCTTCTTCACGCCAGTCGGCGGCTTTGATCTGAAGCGTTTGACAGAGAAGCGTCTCTCAGACAGCTTAGAGTGCCTCAATGATCATCCTCTTGTCACATATTGAAAATGCCAGATTGGCCTTCTCATGATGAACAAGCAGCCGACTGACCTTTGGTGCTACATTTCTATTCCACATCAAGTTGTCTTGATCACACATCAGTTGTGAAAGTCCATCTGCCGTCTGAAGCCGATATCTCCATGCATATGTATTAGAAGAAAAGAGAACGCAGATGCTATTTGTAGCTGGGTTTGTTTTTTTATGTCTCTATGTTAACAACAGACGATGACGCCAGAAGCAGAGTCAGGGATTCGATCGAGCGATCAACGTTCAAACGTTTGCAGCTTTAGCTCGTGCTAGCTCGTGCCAAGAGGCATGAAAGCCAGCTGGTCCGTGCAGAGTCGACCCATACTGTACATCGAGAGAACAGCGTGACCTTTGTCCAGCAACTTCCTTGGAGGTCGGCGCTAGTTTGAGCCACTGCTAACAACCTCAGGGGTTGTTTTTTAAAACTCGCCTACAGCAGCTGCAGTATTCTCAAACTCACAACACCTGAAGGCAATATGGTGGATCTGAATATGCTTGAAATTGTCATTTTGTTTCCGGGGAACTTCCAGGTAACGGCGGTATTGTTAAGATCGATTCTGAAGATTCATTAGCACGCTAAATCTCCCACTTATCCAGAAGGGCAGCGTGACCGGATGTATTTTCACTGGAATACATGATTTTCTCTCATCTTCATGCTTCTTTTAAAAGAAGTGGAATGGATGAAGACTCTGAAATTAAATATAAATGGTTTCATATGACGTATAGCTTGTTTCCAGGCATACAGTCTCCAGCATGTGTTATGTTTGTTTGCCCTAATAATGATTGTAAATGATGCACTGAAGTTAATCCCTCATGGTTGAACATGCTGGCTGATGGGTACAGCCACAGTAACGTAAATGAGATCATGTTTAATTCATTTTTCCTTCTTAACACCTTACTAATTTCCTTTCGGGGATCATAATAGTATATAAAATTTAAAAAATGTCAATTAAAATTTTTTTTTTTTATTTTGGACAAGTTTACTGTTTGTATAAAATTTGTCAAAAGTACCCAGATATTGAACTTAAAATAAGAATTTCTCAATTTTTCATGATCAAACCCTCATTTAAAGCCTCTGAACCCCCTCTGTCAGAATCTGTAAGGGAAAAAAATTATTCAAATTTTTAAATGTAAATTGTCCATAAGATCAGGCAAAGCTAAGGGCGCCAAAAGGAGTCAGATGAAAAAGAACACGTAATGGAGATTGAACAGTCTGCTTTGCTTTCATTTCCTGCTCCTGTGTTGTTAGTCATCGTTTGCAGCGTTTGTCATTCGGCGACGGGGTCTAATATAAGATCTACTCTGGGCTAATGAACGATCCCCATGCAGCGTCCAATCAGGATGGACGCTTTCCTAATTGATTGAGGTTTTACGACTACGTGCCGTTGGAAATCAGGTTTCAAAGGCAACATAAATCCTCATCATCAGACGTTAGCATCTTCAGTATAGCGTTATAAATATTATAAGCGTGTGCACTTTATTTGTCAAAATGATAGCATCAGCACTTCTACCCGTAGATTGTGTTATTAAGGTATTATTGCGTAATTATTACATATTCCATTCTCATTTTTTTTGCATCTGTGTCATTGAAGCGCCGCTTTGTGTTGCGTAATATTTCGGCTTTAACTGTTATCCACGGATGCTGTCACCATGATGCACCTCCTTCTTCTCAGACTCTAATTAGGGCTGTTGTTGAATCTCATTTCCTGTCTGCGCTGGTGTGTGTTTTCATTTTCATTTTCTCTTTGCTTTGACTGTGCATATTTTGAGCCATCCCCACAATATTTCACCAACATTTGGCCGTTATGCAGACTTGTAAAGCAAGGTGCTCCTTAGAGGAGGAAAAAGTACGAATTACAAAAAATTGTGTATTTATCTTGGCAGAGCAGAAAAACAATATTTCTCCCTGGTTCTACCCAGAAAATTCAGCTGCCTTCATATGGAGACTCTCCCTATAAACAGAGAGAGTTCCCAGTAATGGCCTCCTGTGGGACAGATAGGAAACAGACCCTACAGTGGGAGGCAGTCCTCTTCTCAAGTCCCATCTTCTTGTAAATTTGCAGCAGTCTCAGCGGGGTGATAAAGCAGATGCACAATTTACAAGCAGAGGGACGACGACCGAACACATCTGAGTTATTGCCAAGAGCAGAAAAATGAAGCAGGAGTCACGTTCAATGCAAACAACCCAAACGTGCCCGTCTACCCTCGGTGCTGTTAATATTTGTCCATTTAAAGATAATTTACTGACAATCATATGGACAAAATATCTAAATGTCCATCAGGATTCATGTATTCGTCCCCATAAATGAATACAAATGAATAAAAACGCTCAATTTGTAAGGGACTTAACAAAATTCCTGGATCCGCCCATCGATCCTGATCCTTAGCTAAACATCACAGACATATATCCGGTGGGTTTTGTGTAATCCAAACTGACAAACAGAAGACGGGAGGTGAAAACATGACCTCCATAGTCGAGGCTACAGATCAACAAATAATCAGACGTTCCTCCTCTCGTCTGGCCGGGCAGGAGGTTTTTTAAAAGTCGGGCTGGGAAAACCACAAACCGACTGAACTGAAGCGATGACGGATGTTAAAGCCACGAAGGTTCACCAAATAAAGTTTGATCACAAAATAAGAACGTACTAAAAGTCAATTTTCCCTTCAGCTTTGTCTTTTCTTTTATTGCTCAACACCGACAAGTGATGACAGAAAAAAAACCCACCTCCAGCCAAAAGAGCTCATTTTATTCTTAAATACTGCACTCGTTCACGTCGATCTGTCCATCACTTCCATGGTAATGTTTGCAGAATATATGAACCGTAATCTTCCAGCTTCGAGTGCTCTGTTATCTGAAAATAAGGGAACATTTCAGAATAAATGGCCAACATATACACTTTACCACCTACAAAACACAACCTTCATCATAATGGCCACAACAAAAGGGCAACAACAGACCTACAAGTGAGTGTTTGCTGATGGAAGGTCATCCACTTCTTTTATTTCCATCTGTAAATAACTCTCCAGCAGGGCGGGTATAAATGTGATTGAAAATGCTAAATATGTGTCAAGGATGGTGTTGGAGAAAAGTCAGCTTCAATAGGCTAAAAAAAATAATAAAAGTGGGATGGTGGGGGGGGGGGGGGAGTTGGTCCCCGGAGAGAAGAGATGTGCTGATCAAACTTCACAGCAAATTTCATAGGAGACATCAAAGCCAGGCGCCGTCGACACATTTCACTCAGCAGCGACATGTGAATGAAGTAAAGATAATTATTTATTACACCAGATGATAGGTGATGATTAAATCTGTTCTGAAAGCCTTTGGTGTTTCCACTCCACCGGGAGATTTTCATGACCGAGGGGTCATCTGGCCCCGAGCTGCAACAAGATGAGTCCCCCCCCCCCCGCCGAGGCCAGATAGCGGCGCTAAGCTAATGAATCTGCTGGGAGTGAGCGGCGGCGGCGGCAGCGGCGAAGGGGATGAAGCTGATGAAGCGGATGAATCTGCCAAAGACTGAAGTGGCAGCGTGAACAAATTCAAGGCGAAGGGGAGAGTTTTATTCTAAAACGCCGCAGCAAAACGATTAATAAATGTCTGCGTGGCGAGACGGGCGTGGCCATCTGATGAGAAGAGCCGATATTCTTTATCGACAGCAGGAAATTATGAATGGAAATGTGTGTGTGAGGTGGGAATAAGAGGCGGGTTCATGAGTCTCAGCGTGTAAAATCAGCCTCATATTTCATCCGGAGGGAGATAAAAGCTAAGTCATGAGCTTTCGGGGGCTTTAATGGCAAAATCTGGGGAGTTTAATTTGCCTCTAAAAGTTCTAAAATAAAACACAAGCACAAAAAAGTAGCTGCATCCTTCCTAGGAATCATTCCTGCACCATTCCCAGTTAGAGTCCAAATGAATTTGGGGCATCAGGACACACTCCTTCACCTGATTGGTGCATTTGAACATTGGGCACACTCTGATTGGCCAATCAATCCATTCACCAACTCATATCTATTATTTTCGAGTATTACTCAGGACGAAGACTGTATTTGCGAACCTAAACCACTTCATGATGTTTGTTGCGGTGCTTCCAGACCTGCTGCACGCACTGAAATATAAAGTCAGAGAGTCGACTACCCCACAAAGTCCTCGTCTGCCCGATGAGAATGCACAACGTAACTGCAGGCGAGTCAGGAGGAACTGATGCTGCAAATGTCTGTGTAAATGCTCCAGCAGTTTAGTGATGGAGGATCTGAGCTGTTAAATTAATATCTCTCTTCTTCCTCACTCGTCTTCCGTAGTGATGCCGCTGTCATCGCCGTCTCCTTGAACGCGGCGCCGCACATCCTCTCATCTCGGCTCAGGACATCCTTCAGCACTCCCTCTGCGTTTGTACCTGTCTTTATGAAGGTGTCTCTGCACAGGTTTGTCCATCATTACCCGGCAACTAATGCGCCTCAGTCGCATTTAAGCTGCAAAAGTTGTCTTTGACTCGTCTATCTCGGGTGGAGCCACGGGGCGCTCGGCAGACGCAGGCTTTGGTTTTTTGACAAGGTTTTCTCCATAAAGGCGAAATGACGCTTTGACAAAGTCGTTATCTGTCAGATGAAAGCCGGTTACCTGCTCCGCTCCACGATAGCGTTGGCGTTATTATTCAACACATGGAATTCCATCAGCTCTTTCTCGTTGAAGGACTCTTATTGAACTGGGGGAGGGGAATTGATTATAATGGACTCAATGGAGAAGTCCAACCTTGATCACCCTGGTTGCGTATCGACAATCGGTTTCTGAGATGAGGTGACCGATCTGAAGTCAGAGTCGTTCCGAGAGAGTGCTTGAGATCAAATCATCCACGGCCATTTTTCTGGTGCTTGTAGAGTTCTTTAAAGGTAGAGCTGGCGATGAAAAGACTATCATACAACCTTTCATACGTTCAACACAATGTTGGTCCGACACTCTAGCTCCCTCTCCTCCGACTGAAACGCCGCCACCGCAGCTTTCAATATAATCTAACAAATGTAATCAATGACGGTGATTACTGTCAGACTCAGGGAATGAATGCACAGCTGTAAACTGACCACACGCCTAAATGGACCTCATGAAGTCCATCAAATCCTCCGTCTCTCCAGCGTTTCCACTGATTATGCACGGTTCCGCGCTCGGGGGGCTTTAAAGCCGGCGTTGGAAATGAGCCGTACACGTCTGAAGCAGCGGCGGCCTTTAATCTGAAACCTACTTTTTAAGGCGGTACAAGTTTGGCTCCCATCCCCGGCTAATTCATTTGATTACTGCTATAGTCACGTTTAACCCAATGGTTTGCCAAAAAAAAAATCAAGGTAATTTCTCAGGTGTTTTCACATCTGGAATGCTAAACGCCCCGAAGCTAAAATCTGTTCCACATTCACAAATCTTAAGCAACAACTAGCTCATGTTTTGACAGATTTCTGAATGCGGATTATTGCGCCTGTTGCTGGAGTTAATTACGAGCAACCCAGCGGCTCGGTCCTTCTGCTCTGCCTCTGTAGAAAATGAGGCGCTCTTCTGCATGGCGAAGAGGAATTTTTTGCTGTAATTGGCTCCAGGAGAGTTTTGTAAAGATGTTAGCAGCACATGTGCTTTGTCCACTTGGCTCCATTAGTGTAATGGTTCATTTGTACCTGTGATGTGCTGAGGTGAGCACCGGCAAGGATGTTTTTTTTTTTTGTCTTGTAGGCAACAACCTGAAATCCCACCGCTGTCATCAAGGGCTCGCATTGAATTCAATTTTCAAACAGTGAAAGGATGGAGTGGACACAAAATGATGTGGAGCAACGAGTAAAATAGGTGTTTTTAAAAATCTATTTTTATCGAACAACCAGCGGCCGCATCAACAAATGTTCCGAAATTCCGACAGAGGATGCCAGAGATGTCAGGGCATCTGCTTTGGATGGCTCAACAAAATATTCTAAAAGCGTGGCCATGAATTTCACTTCAGAGTCTTCGTTTAAATCTTTCTCTAATCCTAACCACATGCTCTTTCTGCCAAAACCTTAACAAGTGATAAATGCTGAGAAGTATTCCTGCGTCTTCTAAAGGGCAAGGACAAAAGATATTCTGTTCTTCGGTTAAAGAAAACAACTTTCCTCTGTTTTATTTCTTTCAAATGAAACCAACAGCATAATTTGAATGTTGAGCGTCGCTGGTGAAGGAGCTCAAGGGAAGGGAAAATATTCTTTGCTCATTTAAACTGTTGTTTAAATGTTGTTGTTTACGTGTGTGTTCATGATGTCATCAATGTCATGGTGTGGGTTGTCAGTCATGATTGTATTCACGTCCATTTAATAGTACAACAACATTATTAACATCTTGTTTGAATTTGCTCCCCTATCTGCTAAATTGGGTCATGTTCATCGGCCACCACCACCATGTCTGGGATAAACCTTCAGAGAATCAGGATTAATGCTCATGGATTGCAAAAAGGTCAACGCACCAGAGGTTTTCTATCAAGTTTTAATCATCACTGATTATTTGTCTTCGTAAAAAACTATCTTATTGCATTTTTTGTCTCTCCTGATTGGAATGAAAATAGAAACCTTCACTGAGGTTGGATTGTGATGAGAAAATACTTTTTGAAATTAGAAATTAATTCCTCAGGAGAGCTTCTTCCACATGAGAGACCCTCTGCAGCTAAAAACAGTTTTCACCATTGCTTCAGTATCAAATTAGTCCAACAAAGGTGTAATTCAGAATCATTTTTAATGGTGCCAATTTGTTCTGTAAACAATTACGGCCTTAGAAACAGGCCTACCAGGCAGAAACCAACTCTTACCAGTTGCCGATTTTACAACGGCCCGTTTCGCGAGTTCATGGGAGACCTTCTAGACGCCGGACAGGAGAGGCTCTACCACACGGGGTAGAAATCAATTTTATTTTTACAGCCTGAAATCGCAAATCACAGCGCCTTAGGAGACTTTAAAGCCTCTGGTTTATGACACCTTCTGTCCTCTGACCAATGAAAGGAGGACAATCACGCTCGGGGGGGGAGCTGGACACCCAGACCGAGGTGGACGAGCTCAGGTCTATTTGGACATTTCATAAAAGACTAGATGAAACGAAGCGCTGAAATCCTCTCTGCTTCCTGGCAACGGACGGCAAATTGGCCGCCGCGGTCGTCGTAGCGTGAGCGTGAAATCGATGTAAAAAGCTTGACAAGATTACGGTCATAAAGAAGTAATAAACACAACGCAGATGTTTACCAGGATGTGGCTGATTGTGTTGGGTTCTTGTCAGAAGCTGCAGGATGGAAGTCCTTTTCTCTCCTCCGAGGAGGCGCTCTAACAAATTTCACTTTTTTTCCCCCCCAAGCCCTCAGTCGTGACATGAGTCATGGAACTTTAAGGAAGCCTCAATTTTTCATCTATATTAGTTTAGATATCCTTTCTTTAGCCTCAGAAGTCCTGCTGAGCTACGAGATCCAACATCCTTTGCAGCAGGAGGTCGACGAAGAGGAGGAGGAGGAAGAGGAGGAGGATTACTGCTGATGGAGAACTCCCGTCTTTGCTCTTCCCTTTTTTTTACCTGCGTATTAAAATTTTGTACAATCCAGTCGTGTCACCTGAGAACATTAAGGTGCGCCTGGTTGTATCTGTTTTTATTACTGAATAAATTAAGACAATCATTACAAGTTAATAAAGGAGGAAAAACACAGGTTGTTATTTTCGTACAACACACACCACCCACTCACGTTTTTTCAAGTAAACACAGTCGTGCATTTTTTAAATCCCTGGAGCGTTAGCAGCGTGGTATTTGGAATAGATGTTCTTGTGTGAGCGCCTGAACGCGGCGTCTTCAGGTGAGTGTTGTTACAAACCTGCCAGGACCTGAGCTTGTTATGAGAAACTCCAGGCCAGCGCTTTCCAGGTAGGGAGGGGAATACTCTGGAATAATCTGGAGCGCCGGCGTAATTTGTTTTACCCATTAGGAACATGGTTGCCCCACCTGACCCCCCAAACACAGTCTCGGTTAACATTACAGAGGGAAGAGCTGGATAAAATATTCCCTGTATTTGAACTCGCTGCTTCTGTCAGCATTTAATCATCAAATTACCAGATGTGGTTTCGTGATGGGGGACTTGAACCCTGGGACACGTGAGGTCGCGTTCTTTAATTTGAGTTGTATTTCCTCCTTTGAGTTGTAAATCTGAATGAATGAATGAATGAATGAATGAAACTTTTAATACAGTAACCCCTCGTTACTTGCGGTTAATGCGTTCCAGGACCACCCGCCAAAAACAAAATTCTGCAATAGAGCAAAAAAACGATTTTATTATTTATGGTAATTCAAACATTTATGATATTAAACCACCTTCTATTTGTATTACCTTTTTCCCACACTCTTATAGATTGTTTAAAGCACTTTTAAGTGTTTTGTTAATACACTGATACTGTCAGCCAATATGGCATCATGTGACTCTTAAAAATCCGCAATGGGATGAAACGCGAATACGCAAAGGATTACTGTAATCCCAAAGGGAAATTATTCACCTCTGTTTACACACAAACAGTCACATACATGAATACACAAGAATACACAGGAATAGAGTTATAGAAAACAGTTAAAAACCCGTTATGAACCACTGCTGTTAAAGTACCATTAGGGCTTCATATTCACTCCAAGAAACCAGACCAAAGATAAGCAGAACCAACTCCAAATTAAGAACAATCCTCAGAGCCCTGGTAGATGTGTTCATGTTCTAAAGTTGGCACAATAAATAAATAATAAAGCACATTAAAGCTGCAAACCCTGATGGAATCTATCCGTCAGAATGGAGACGGTTTGTTCAGCTAAAAATAGCAGCGCTGACCAGCACCTGACTTTATAACACCAGTATTGGTTTTTTTTTTTTAGTTTCACACTTGTAATGCTTTAATATTTTTTCTCTCATTCTTCTGGTGATCAAATAGGCCTACATTCTGGTATTAGCATGTCTCCATCTGTCAGATTAGAAAAAAAAAAAAAAACCCTCCATTTTCACTCAAAAGTCCAATTTCACACTGAGCTGATTCAAAAAAAAAAAAAAAAAAAAAAAATCAGAAGGACAAACAGCTCGTCTTGCAAAAAGAAACCCAGATCCAATTTAAAACATGAGGACGTCCCTCTGGAGAAGATTTAAATTAAAGCAGGACCAGCCAGTTCACACAGAAAAAAAAGCAGCACACTAGGTAATTATGGCTGTAATTATTACAGGGTTGGATGTTTAAAATTACCCACATGTACAGTCTGAATGGGATTAAAATCACTGACCGGCATATGTAATGTTAAAAAACACCTCGTCTGGAGAAATCCAATCAGAATGAGGCTTTATTTCTCCATAAACACCACCGGAGCATCGAGAGCTAATAACAAAACCAGAATAATCTGAGAAGGAATCGCATAACTTTAACCGAAGTGAACAAACTTCATTCTTTAAAGCCAGATAGAAGGAAGGGATTTAAACTTGCCCCCGGGCTGCCTTCCTGCCCCGGTGGGTGTCAGGGTCAGGTTCGCCGGAAACCTCCGGCAACGTGACGGCAGGATTTATTCTCCACTTTTCTTCAAGTACTTGTTAAGCACACGTTGGCTTCATCAGCAGGTTGAACAGATTAAAATCTCAGGGATTATAAATTCATGAACAGCTGAAACGTCGTAAAGAAACATAAACGTCCATAACGGATAAACGGAACGTTCCATAAAGAAACAGTTTTGTTGCTACGCTCCCTGTTTGTGTTTCTATGGTAGCACAGGATGGACACCTTCTCTACATCTTCAGGTGTCATAAATTCAACATCACCTCATCCCTGGAGCCTTTTTTTAATCATCCAACTGGGATTCATGGTTGACGGCCAGTTATAGTTCTTATAAATACTACAAATTATAAATTCTTAATTTTAATAGCTGTCATTATTGTTATTCTGGTTGTGCGTGTCTGGATTCTACATCCTTAGAGTCTCGGATCTGCAGTCGGTCTGGATCTGTTCTTCTTGTAAAACGCATTGAGATGACTTGTGCTGCGATCTGACGAGATATAAATATGTTAAAATTTGAATTAACAATTTCTCAAGAAGGTTATTGCCGCGAACCAACTGTTACCCCAACATCTGAGGATCCAGTGGATGAGAAACTACATGTAAAACGACATAAAATATCAGCACCATGTCACAAAAATAGCGTTATTAGAAATGCAGGAAAAGGAGGAGTTGGAGCGTCTCGCAGCCTGAGGAGTAAAAGCTGCTTGGTGGTCTGGTGCTACAGATACTTGTGTTTCTTTTGCCAGATGGCGGCAGGGTGAACAGACTGTAACTGGGATGGCTGTTTTTTTTTGTTTTGTTTTTTTTTTTCATCCTTTAGGCTCTGCATGCAAACCTCACATCAACGGTGGCGTGCACGCTCAGTAGGCTGGCACCGACTGATGTTCTGGGCGGGTTTAATTACCCGCTGCAGAGCCTCATGGCTGCACCGGGCGGGGCCCCAACCCATCCATTCATAATGCTTGGTATCGCTGCTATGCTAAAGTTACCTAAATTCTTAAATTCTCTTAAAGATGTGCAGTAAAGTGCGAGCAGCAGCTCTTTAATGTTGATTTACTGAGGCGGGAAGCAGTTTCACTTGTCTTATTATCACCGTAACGGTTTGTAAATGCTCCCTGACAGCAGGCAAACACACTTGAGTCTTAATTTGACTTATTATTACCATATACGCATCTAAAGGCGGACGAATATCATCCTCTAGAGGATTTAAGCTTCTTCCAAATTCCCCATACTGGCCAATTTGAGTGTTGCATCGCCCTAGTGAGCTTAAAGCACAACTACAAAGACATTCAGCAGAGTTAAAGCCTCCTCAACAGTCACGTCGTGCACATCGTTAAAACGGCTGCCCCCGGGCTCCTCTAAATGTTAAATGAAGTAAAATAAAGAAAAAAAAAAAAAAAAGAAATCTGGATCCACTCCAGAATTCAAGTCTAAAGCAATTTCCATCAGGTGAATCCAGATTTTAATGTATCTTGTGAGGACGTCGTGGAATTTTATTTGCCTAAATATTTTATTATTATTATATTATTTATTCATTGTTTATTATTATTATTATAATTAGTATTATTATTTCCATTATTATTATTAGTATTATTATTGCCATTATTATTATTATTATAATTAGTATTATTATTTCCATTATTATTATTAGTATTATTATTGCCATTATTATTATTATTATTATTATTATTATTATTATTATTATTATTATTATTATTATTTTATTATTATATTATTATTTATTTTGGATTATTTATGAAGCGAGAAGCAAAAATCTCGCCTTCATCTAAGACTTTGGATCCAGATGATGATCCAAATTCAAATTCAAATGCAAAAAAAACTTTATTTGTCCCCAAGGGGCAACTGAAGGCACATAAAGCAGGATTGGTGCACAAAAAAGACATGCAGAGTGCAGGAGAATCCAGAAAAATGCAGAATCCCGGAGTCAAACGCTACCTGAACTTTGTAATAGTTGTTGGCAGCAAATTCCGCTCAGCTTATTTAAAAAAAAGACACTTTTATTTGTGCACATACTGCATGTGATTTATTTATCTGGAAAAACCCAGAGAACAATTCACGGGGTGATTAGAAATTCTCCCAACCTCTAATTTATTTAAAAACCCGCTGATTTCCACTCCCACTCAATATGTGGCCTTCAATTACTCTCGGCTTCACCTTTTGTGAGGTTTAATTCACTTCAGCTTTTTATATTCAGTGAGTTCAGATCATGGAAACGGAGTCAGATCCTGCTGTGTCCCCTTGAGTTTTCAGGGGTCAGGGAAGCAGTGGAGCGTCCCCTCTGATCCGAGAAGGCGGCTCACCGTGGGGATCTGACAGACTGACCTGCCTGGCAGCTGTGATGGATACACTGGGACCAGGCTGACCTGGCTGGCTGACATCCACCAGCTCAGCGTTCGCCCCCGTCATCATCTCCAGGCTGAAAGTGCAGGTCTGGGAATGGTTGGGATGGAGGCGGTGAATTCTGCCCCATTTCGGCCGGACTCCTAAATCACCTCTTTGTGTTCCAGAAAATGATATTTGCTACATGTGATTCAAAGCAACTGAGAATCCATGAGCTGAAAGACTGTGGAGAAGCAATATATTCTCTCCAGTTCTGTGCATCCCGGGATAAAATGACCAATAACCAGGAAAATATATACTGAGAAGAAGGTAATAAAAATCTGAACCCAAGTTCAGCCCAAGGGGGAGTGTGGTCATAATTTTAGCCATTAAGCCTTCTTTTCATGAGTGTAATTTAATACTTGTCCTCCATCCATCTTTAAAATTATGTAAATGAGTTGAATTTATGTTTGTAAAAAGTGTTTCCAGCGCTAGTATTTAAACATATTATTTAGTAGCGCTCCTGATTCTCAGTCACGCTAGCGGCATGGCTGTAGGGGGGTGATGTCAGCCTGTCAGTCTATCACTTCACACCAGAGCTCAACGGCTCTCACTGGATTGATATTACATTTAAACTCATCCCCACTTGGCAGAAATGGCTTGTATGTTTGGTGAAATATCATGAGAACCTGATTGGAGGATTGTTGCATTCTAGGTATTATTTATTATTTATGAATGTTCTCACTAACTACTGTGATGATTGTTCTGTAAAGTGTGATGTGTGCTTGTGTCCAACGCTGTTTAAATGACTGTTTCTCTCTTATTTGTTGTTCATGTCTCCAATGACACTCTGCTGTACGGTATGTAAAAATAATTTCCTGAATACTGTGCGCCCTCGTTCCTCGCGGTTAATGCGTTCCAGGATCCACACGCGATTAACGAATTCCGCAATAGAGCGACAAACTATTTATGTTATCGTAATTTAAACCGTTTAAAGCACTCCGGAGAACCCGTAGAGAACCCACGCAGACACGGATAGAACATGAAAAGTCCTTCTCAGAGCGGGACTCCAACCCGCAACCGCTTTGCTGTGCGGCGACAGCGCTACACACTGCGCCACCGTGCAGCATGTCCCAACATGACTCATCCAATCATATCGTATCACCACATCGTATCGTATCGTATCTTAATGCATTGTATTGCGTCATACGGTATTGTTTCTTATTGTGTCTTTTTTGCAAGGCCTAGCATTTTATTGCATCAGATGGAATTGCTTTGCATGGCGTCATCTTATTGCATCGTACGGCGTGACATTGTACCGCATGGGATCATATGTGTAGCACATCGCCGTGTGTCTTATTGTATGGCATGGCATTGTTATTGCATTGCATTATGCTACATCTTATCGCGTTGTATGGCATGGCATTGTTGTTACGAGGAGCAGGATTAGGACCCGTGTATGCAGGAAGTCTTCAGCCAGTTTATTCTAGACAAAAATCAAGAAAACTCACTAAATCCAATGAATTACAGACACGGACAGAAGTACAAAACAACCTGTAAGACCACAAGGAACCAGGCGGCTTAAAAAGCCTCAGCCTGATCAGACACAGGTGTGCAGACAAGGCTCCGCCTATATGTTCGGCCCCGCCTCCTGCCACGCCCCACCACCATCAACCGTTCTTGATTCTGAGCTCACTGAACTGTTGCGAGGCGTCGTTCGCTTCAGGACCTCCTGACAAAGTCTTGACAGACGTCAGCCGGATTAGATTCAATCAGAAGCGAAGCTGGAGCTCATGTTTCCAATTCTTCTCTTTCTGTCACATCTCAGACGATCCCGTCAATAAAGCAAACACATCCGTTGTGAAACAGCCCCCCCTTCACATATCAATGTTTTTCTGATTGAATAGAAATTATCCCATCCTTTTAATTACAAGAACACCCAGTGTGAAACTTTATATTATATTTCTTGTAATCATTTATTTCTTATTCATTATTTGTGTGTATGGAACAGCTTGAGCTAAATACAGTGTTCAGATGTACTTCTGTTGGTAAAATGTATTATGAATGTAATTATTATGATTAAATCACAGTTTCTGCAGCTGAAGTTCTCCTCCTCTTCCTCCTCTTCCTCCTCTTCATCCTTATTCCCTTGACAACCGCCTCCTGCTGCGTCGGACAAAGTGAAAGTGATTGAAAAGTCCACCATGCCTTTCTGCAGCGTGCTTCCAGACATAATGACCACCCATGGGTCAGACCAAAGCTTTCTACTCCCGCCCGATCTCAGCCACAAATGTTCAGAGACCGTCTGAGGAAATGACACAGGCTGCTTCACACCTAAGGAAAGGCTCCGCCCACCACAGGAGCCCCAAAAACACCCGACGGCGTTGGATCCTGCACAGAGTCATGTTGATTTAGGAATCAGTCAATAAAAAAGTCACTTTGGTAAAAAGGAACATTTGAAAGGCACTTCCTTTAAACTACAAAACAAAAGCATGTGTAGAATCTCACGCTGGATTAATGCAGAGGATCAAGAAATGTGCAGACAATGTGGAAAATGGAATTTTCTCTGGAATCTGAGGTTCTATTTCTATTCTTTTGTGAAGAACTGAGTTGTTTTGTGCAGTTTATGTCGATAATGTCATGATATCAATGTTGTATAAGAGTCTGAAGCTGCTGCAGCGCGAGTTTGAAGAAACCTCCGTCACCTCACAGCATGCTAAAATGTTCAAGAATCCATTTGTAGTTAGAAAAAAAAAAAAAAAAAAAAAAAAAAAAAAAAATATATATATATATATATATATATATATATATATATATATATATAAAAAAGGGAAAACGTAAAATCCACTTCATGGATTTCCATGATATTTGATGGACGAAGGGGATTCGGGTGGGAATTGAACCTATTGAATGTTGGTGTGGATCTGGATAAAAGGGGCGGATCCTGGGAAGGTTTATTCCTTTTCATTTGGAGAAAGAAATGAAGATTTTAACAGCGAAGCGGAGCAGCAGACGCCGTTCCCCCGACTGAGCCGGAGGATTTAACGCCTTCAGGTAAGTTTAGGTTTAATACCGGAGGGAATAAAATATATGTTTTTATTTCTCGCCTAACCACTAGCCCCAAGCCAATGTGTTAACACCCTCTGCCTGTTGCCGTAGTGATGAGGCCTGAGTTAGCGAGCCCGCTGAGGGGTTTTCATGGAATTATTTCCATGAATTCTTGCTATTTGAGAAAATTTATTTAATTCAAATTAACTTATAAGTTGTATTTTCATTGTGTCATATGGGTTTACAATTATACCCGCCACTGAAATGATAAAAGGTTTGTTCCCATCCGTTAGTGATGGAAAATGAAGGTTTATGACCCGAAGCAATGAAAGGAAATTATTTCCTGCATAGGATTAACAAACAAACAAACAAACAAACAAATGTACTGTATTGCTGTAATTGCATGCCCGCATTTTGCTCGTGTTATTAATAGGAGCCTCAACAAGTTTGCATTTATGTTTTCCCTCCGCCGGGAATCCAGGATGCAGGATGCAGCTTTGGTTTCCATGGTGACCTTCCCCTCACAAACATCACTCATTGGTCCACGTCCAGTTTCCAAGGGTGTCATCAAGTACAGATTACCGTCTGTTACATCATCATTGTTTAGATTCATTTCGACTTTCACTTCCTGCTGTAACTCCACCCTCTTTCTCTTTGACCAATGAGCTTCCACCTTCACAGGAAGCCATCTCTTCACTGTTACAGGAGGGCGACTTGACCGCTGACGAAGTTGTTAATCGTTAGTCGTTGTGCAGAATTTACGCTAACAGTCTTAAAAATGACAATCATTCTTTCAAAACACTCATCTCTTCTTAACCGACACATTTCGTGACGCCACATCCGTCCCTGCACGAATAAATCCTTTTAATTCCACGTCTGCTTTTGTTTAAACGTTAATGAGTCACCTCTGCTGAACATTCTTTACCGAAATCTTGTTTTGACATTGACTGGAAACTGTTTTCCGGTTGTTCGGGGTTTTATTGACGGCAGCGTAGGAGGATGTGTGTGTGTGTGTGTGTGTGTGTGTGTGTGTGTGTGTGTGCGTCGCTTCCTTCCTCTGGATGCAGCAAGTATTTCACACAATATGTGTGAATATTCACTTTTCATTGAACCCTGATGCATGCCATTAACACTCGTTAAAATTTCACATTTAATTTCACGCATACTTCTTTCCAAAGCAATTTATCTTCATCGTTAGGAGCGTTATTTGCCTTTATGTCTGCAGGCGAGGCCCGCTGCTAAACGCTGTGTTTAATTTGAGGATTTTTCACGTCTCTGTTCCTTCTAGCCTCTTGGATTGTGAAGGAACCTCCTGATAAGACCAAAAACTGTTGAAAATAAAGTAAATAAACCCTTCAGATGGCGATACGTGGCTCAGATCCCCGCACACAGCCGACGAGGACGACTGGATAGATTAAAATAAGAGCATATCTGCGGCGGGGCGACGCGTCCCGATAAAGCTGGCGGTGCAGACGGCGGGGGTTATCCTCAGCCGCCTCAGTTTTTATTCCCTTCCCGAGATAACATCGAACACGCTGCCATCCTACCTCTCTTCTCCAATTCTCACTTCCCACATTGGTGTGTAAAACATCCAAAGAAGAAATACTGCTCCGCGCGCCGGGGAGGGCCGCTTCTGAAAAATTCACTGCAGGATTCATTTGACACCAGCAATTAATATCAATTTATTAGCTTGAAGTAATAGAAGGTTTCAGTGGAATGAATCCATGTGGGGACTATTCAAGTATTCTTTAGCCAACAGGGTCAATATATCCTGAGTGAAACATGATATTGGCATAAATCTATTTAATTTTTCTTGTCCGTAATATTGGCTGAGATGAACCCTTAATACCCGCCCAGGCTGACGCCGGCCTCGCCAGTCTTGGGGGACGGCAGCTGTTAGCATGGGTGGGCAATTTCTTAATGGGCTGTAGAAAGACCAGATTAGTTCATTGACATGCCTTACTTGCTCTCTTAAATTCAATTATCTCCTCTCTTGAATTAAATTATCACTTGCTTGTCAGGACAGACGTGTTGCTGGTAGAGAGAAGAGGTAAAGCGTTCTATCTGTGTGTTTGCAGGACTGAGACTCATTAACAGTGGAAACAATACTCCGGCGCGCTAAAAGATGAATTCATTCATCTGTGCACTGAAATATCAATTAATGTGGCTCCAGGTGATGTTTCCTTAGGATGGGGGGGGGGGGCGCTGAAGAGTTGCTTCGTCTTCCTCTGACGTCAGGAAACGTTTTTATGGAGGCTACATTTGCATTTTGTAATTTTCTACCAAGAAGTTGCCATAAAGATTGACATTTGAGCAGCTGTGATGCTGAGGCAGTGATGGAGCGGAGCCATTTATCTCTGACTGCAT
Source organism: Antennarius maculatus (assembly GCA_013358685.1). Taxonomy (NCBI): domain Eukaryota; kingdom Metazoa; phylum Chordata; class Actinopteri; order Lophiiformes; family Antennariidae; genus Antennarius; species Antennarius maculatus. The sequence goes on along the minus strand of CM023618.1, from coordinate 17,878,527 downwards.
GGGGAGTTTTTTTTAACGCCCCCCCACCCCACCCCCCCACCGGTCTCGGCCTTATCTGCTGTATCCTCCATAAACTTGTGTAAATCCGGTGTGTAAACATTTTATACCTATTTTTCATGTTTTTCCCTCATCGTTTTTGAAACGAGCGTTTAAACTGTCAGAGCAACAACGGCAGGAAATGGATTCAACGGTGCTTTTAAGGGGTGTCAGATAAAACGCAACTGCGCAGTTTAAGAAATTTGACATTTCCGTTCATGCAACCCGACCGTAAATCCGTGTGTTTCTGCGTTTTAGGTAGTTTGGTCGTATTAAAAACAACATAAAAACTTTTAAAATCTAGATGTTTTAGCCCAATTTGCAAATAAACTTGCTTACATAGTTTTTTTTTTTTCTTTCATTGGAGTGAGTAAAAATCAATTTGCAAAAGTTTTCCTTTGACGAGTAATCCATCACTTCTGTTTTTTTACTGTCAAATAATAAGTCAGAGTTGCTTTCTGGTGCTTTACGGAGTTTCACATTAATCTGCACGGAACGCGGCGATAGAATTCTGCATGAAACAATCTATTAAAGACAGATTTAATATCAAATCAACAAGTAATTCAATTGAATTACTTGTAAGAAATCATTAACGCTAATGTTGAACTTTTGAGAAGTCGTGCATTTTTAAAAGAAAACTCTGTAACGGGTTGGTGGCAAAAGGGAGGCAATTTAAAAACATAAAATAAAAGTTTAAAAAAAAACAAAAAAAAAAACGTTTGATGGCAGGAAATGACTTGCCACAACTGCCTGCCCTCGACCAATGATTAATGCCCCAGGATATCACCGAGCCACGCCATGAATCTTCATTTGACGGAGGGTTTCACGACTCCAGTGTTTTACATGGACGCCCGAGCATATGGTGTGTGTGTGTGTGGGGGGGGGGGTCTAAGGCGGGTAAAAGAAGCCTTGAATTACTCGCTTCAAGCCATAATAGTTTTTAATTTGCTATGTCGTGCCGTTAATTCAACAGCGAGGGACGTTAAAAAACGAGACAATATTGTTTTGTTTTACAAGGTTGAAAGTGTGTGTGTGTGTGTGTGTGTGTGTGTGTGTGTGTGTGTGTGTGTGTGTGTGTGTGTGTGTGTGCACATCTCTGTAAAAAAATAGAGAAAAGTGAAGTAACACCAAGCTGCTCATTTAGATTACAGTCCTCACAGCTTTCACTGTTTATTTTCCCTGCATCAGGACACACGGCGCTCTATGTGCGTTTGTCTGATAGCAGACAAACTTGGCAAGCGTCGAAGCAGAAATATCCAACGTGGGATCATAAAAAAAGGCAGCGGTGTGTCTGCGTTGGAGGGAACGAGGGCAGGAGATGTTCAGGTGTCACCCGTCAGGGTCAAATCAAAACGCGCTGACGTGGAGATGTCAGTGTAAAAATAAATCCGGGCTAAGAAGAGTTTTCAGTCTTCGTCAAGAGTGGGAAAAGACACCCAGACGGGTTCTGAACACCCAAAACAGTCAAACCCAGTCATATGCAAATCTGTCAGGTGGTTCATGCATAATAGAGGAGGAACCTGACGCCCCTTCCTGCTCCAGATTTATTTAAATTCTTTATTAGGATCTCCATCATGTCTTCCTCAGGTCCAATTAAAAACAATCAGAAGATGAAGGTTGAAGGAAATCCACTGAGGATGACGAGGGATGCACCAGTAAGAGAACTTCACGGGACCATTACTGATTCGTTTTAAGAAAGAGTTTTATTTTTATCACGTGTTTCTTACATCCTGTAAAAGACGTCGGGAGCGGTGCTGACGCAGGTCGATGAAGTGCAAACTCTGACGAGGATGATGATGAACGAATCCGATCCGAAATAACAGCAGAGAGAAGAAAACGTTTGAGGTTCTGCGACGTGATTGGCTGATTTCAAACCCAGCCCGGATCTGGTTGGTTGAGGAGAGTCAGCGTGTTTAAGTCAACTGATGAAGACGAGGGATGGAATTATTCATGAGTGAGAGTGAAGGTAGCTCCACGGACTGATTGAACCCCCGCTTCATTAGTGGAGATAAAAAATGTTCAAAATGCTAAAACGCTCCCTTTGATACAGCATTAGCATTAGCATTAGCATGTCATTTACTACATTAAACACAACCCAGATGCTCTTTTTTTGCATCTTACTCCGCTTCCTTCCTCATCACCTTATTTTTAATTACAGTAACTAAATGTGAGCGTGTGCTGCATCTGTTTGGTTACAGAGACCTTCAAATGGAGGGCTGATGATGGGAGTGTGTGTGTGTGTGTGTGTGTGTGTGGGGGGGGGGTCCACTGATGAAAAATTCTCAAACGTTCAGCCTGTGGCTCCAGTGGCTCCAGTGCTCTTTGTTGTTGTTGTGTTGCCCACAAAGGCTTCTGCTGGTGGAGAGATTGGCAACTCCGCTTCTTTGACGGTGGATTTTCTCCCTGTGTGATTGAGCGCTGATGTAAGATGGCAAGTCGACAATGAAGCCTTTGCTCTCTTGAAAGATTTGTTTTTGAATCGCGTTTGGTTGAAAAGCTTTCAGAAACATTACCTTCAGAAACGGCAAAGAAAGAAAAAAACAAAACAAAGCAAAAACGATGAAACAACAAAAGAGACGGAACCATTTTAGGAGTCAAAGAGCATCGGGACAGAATAGGAAAAAAAAAAAAAATCTTTATTAAATTGTAAAGAGGATTTCAAAATAAGAGATTAAATCAACAGAAATATTGTGAAATACCGCTTCTTCTATTTGAGGCAGCTGCTGAGAAAATGACTATTTGTAGTGCGAATCCCCAACATCTCATCGGCTTTAAAAATGGAATTGAGCCGTGTTGGATCTTGTGCGGAAACGGTGAGTTGGGGGGGGGGGGTTGCTCAAAGATTTATCAAATTGAAAAGTAGCTTTAGCAGACAAAGATGTATGAAACACCTCCTGTGCGGCGCTGCGGCGGCGAAGCGCCACAGATTTAACTTGAACCCACCAGGAATGATCAAGCTGAGATGTAAAGTCTTGCCTATTTGCGCATTAGGAGTAAAACTCCTCCGATGGATCGGCGCCATCCCCTCCTGGAATGAGCACATGCTGGATTTTTTTTTTTTTTTTGCAGGCTGTGATTTACATCCCGTGCTAAAATTCGCCCTTTATTGGCGAGGCATCAGGGGGGTGGGGGGTGGATAATAGATGTGTGTGATGTAATGACTTCTACGACAGAAAACAGAGTCAGTCCCTCATCTCAGACCAACAATGGATGCTGGGTTTTACTGGCGTCCTTTTCTTTTACTGTAGCTGCAGAAATCAATGATTCAGCTCCATCCCACCCGGACTGCATGAGCGTCGCTTATATGAAGACACACGCGTTCACGCATGGAGGGAAAGTTTCAAAGTCCTCCATCATTAGTCTTTGCAAACGAGGAAGAAAATACATTAAACATGTTTGTTAGGCCTCAAGGATACACATAATGAGTTTTAGCAGGCTGCACTGAATGTAAACATAACTGTTTGTTTGCTAGAAAACTCCGTTGGGTACCTTTAATTTCTTTTTTTTTCTCTCTCCATCTTTGGATAGAAGCCAGTTCTATTGGCGGCGCTGAATAAGTAAACAAAGAAAATGAAATGACAGCAAAATATCAAATAGCTCGACGGTTTAACAAGACACAGTCGACGCCACGGCGAATGAATTTGGGTCGGTTCCCCCTAAACCTGGGGTGTCAAACTCATTTTCACCGAGCAACACATCAGCATCATGGCTGTCCTCAAGGGGCCAGATGTAACTAATAAATGTAACTAAATGTAACTCAATGCAACGTAAAATAAATGTTACTACTACTTAATGTTAAATAAGTAGTAGTAACATTTGAATTTATTACTTATTCAAGTTACAAACATTATAGTTGCATAAAAAAATATGTTTTCTTGTTTCTCCTTTTAATATGCCAGGTTATTAAACCCACAGAACTCCATCAATCAAGGATCAAACTATCAATTAATAGAGAAAAATAACATCAAACACAAGTTTGGACATTAACTTTGTTCAAGACGTTTTTGTCAGAGTTAAAATGGGCTTAATTACTGCATTGTGGGAAATGTAATTTTGCTCAAAACACACTTTTGACCTATTTATTTTTATACACTCTGACCCTTTATGCTCTCACGTGCCACATAAAATGATGCAGAGGGCCACATTTGGGCCCCGGGCCTTGAGTTTGACACATGTGCCCTAAACGCACCAGAGATCACGATTCCATAATGGCAAAGGTTCTTTTTTATTTCTCTTTTATTTGCACGTAGACTTAATTTTCTTTAGTTTTGCCTTTTCACTCATGTAGATCTAGTTCCAGGTCTTCAGTTGGTTTCGAACCCGGGACCTTATTCTGAATCAAACTCACCAGCGTGTTCTGGCTCATAACAGTCACAAATAGGAGGTGCTCAGTCCTGCAGAATCCGCCTCCATCCCCGATTCTGCTGTCGATGGCGGTTATTTAGCGCTCGACAGTATCAAACATCGCCGTTTGCGGTACCTGTACGGCATGGCGAGGGGCCGTCGGGGGAGCGATCTCCTCCGGTGCTGTTTTTGTTTTTCCCCACCATCTCCTTGTAGAAAAGAAATAAACCCTCTGCAAGACAGAATGATTATCTTTCTTTTTTCCTTCTCGCAGTTTTAATTATTTAGTTGCATTTCTTCTTACATGCTGTGCCTCGGCTTGTTACAGTAAATCCATGAATGATTAATAGCAATAAATTAATTATAGAGTTCTATTTATATCCTTTCAGTTAGCCACCCTCCTGTGATCGCTGTTATCTCAGTCTCCTCACATCTTAAGTGGGTATACATTTTACACAATTACACACAGTAGATGCTGCTGTCATGGAAACAGGTGTGATGGATTTTGTAACCACCTAAAATAATTTTTTTTTAAAAATCCCAGTTTAGATGTGTTCCAGCGTTCCCAGTACAGTGGGAAGTGGTCTTGTTGGACGCTCTTGTCCGAGGAAACGGCGTCAGGACGGCTGTTAATTTGGTGTTTGCCTGCCTGAATTAGAGAGCAGCAGTAACATCCCCTGTGGATGAAAGTAATTGCATTTCATGGGTTGAAAACACAGAAGAGCTTCCATCCAAACACACACACACACACACACACACACACACACACACACACACACACACACACACACACACACACACTGCCATAAATCCTCAAACAGCTACAAGGCCCACACTCAAGGGGAAATCAATTACCATGCTCACAATCCACACTGAAAATGCTGGAGTCGTCCTTGTGTCGAGAGAAGTGTGAGCGTGCGAGGCGCCGCCTGAACTCTGGAATAATGTCTTTTTAAACAGAACAGTTTGTTTCTTTTCCTCTTCAGTTGAGTTAACAGTGACGCGAATGTTTTTGTGTGCAGCGAAAAAAAAAAAGAAAGGAAAGTGACGTGAGTGGCATGCGTCGCTGCACAGACGGCGCCGACTGATCTAAGTGGACGCCGCCACCGCCGCTTTTTTCGCTGTATTTGCAAGACGTGATGCAGGTGACACCATCATCTCAGCTCCAAATTACCTGCTCTAGTGTCTGCCGGTTAAAACCTGCCGTGGCGTCGCTTAAATCTCACTGAAACAACACATTTTGAGCTTTGTAAAAATAGCGTTGGGGCATTTTTTTTGTGTGTCTATCTCTGTTTCTGAGCGTGAGTCCGACTTCCTGTGGGTATTAACAGTCAGGTTGTCGACACACGATCCCGACAGTCGTTCTAAAATCCACGTCTCCAGGAGCTGGAAAGACCTGACTTATCCTTCCATGTGGGGGGAAATCTTTGCCGTATAGCAGCAAAGCTAGCAGCATTAGCGTTCACCCCTTAAATAGATGCCTTAGCTGGAACATGTATGCACGCTTGGCTAGATAAGATCCCCTAGAACCCCCCCCATCCCCGTGGCTCGCTGGTTCTCGTTTGAGCTCGTTTTCCAGCTTCAGATGAAGAGGACTTCAGTCGACCTGCCGCTGTGACCATTTCAGCTTGAAAAGGGTTCAGTTCACACCTTTTCTCTGGGCTGGTGGAGTCTTCACGTCCAGCCGGATGAGCTGGATGGAGAGCTTGGATTTTTTATTTTTATTTTTTTCACAATTATATTTCTTGCTTCTCTCCATCTTCTTCTTATTGATTCAGGCGAAAAAAAAAAAAACCCGCTGCAATTCCCTCTCGCTGTGCACCATATTAACAAATTAATTCCCTTGTTTCAATTTCCATGACCTCCTTCCTGAACCTTTATTTACTAATTAATTATTTGTCTCCGACCATAAAGGAAACACGAGAATCTAATTTGCCTCATTTGTGCCGTGAGACCGGATTGAACCGTCGGGTCAAATGTGTTTACATGTGAGGTGGTTGAGCATTCGAGCCTCGAAAGGATAAAACACGACGTCGAATTTGTCTGCAACACTCCCGAAGCGCAGATGCTAATTTCCATCAGACGGAAACCCACAGCAAAGCTCTAAAAACTAATGGAACTGTTTAAGACAAGTCGAGTTCTGCTGAATCCATCAGACGTGAAATGATGCTTACATGATGATAAACATGATAAATATTACCCAACATTAGGATCATGCTGTAAATGAAATTAATAAAAGTGCTAATAGAATTAGCAACACCTTTGTGGACCAATTGGTTTGTTTCCTGTAAATATAAATAAAATATTAAAACGAATATAGATAAATAAGGAGTTCTATTTATTTCTATTTACCATTGCTTCTCTCATTTATATTGACCTCCTTTTATAGCCTCATCACTTTCTTCTTTCATCCAGACCGCTGTGAAAACACAACCTGGCGGTGTGTTTGTTCCATGAATATATTCAGTGTAAATTAATCTCAAGCGCTGATTAGTGCTAATTACTAATAAATGTTCAGAGAAGTCTTTGAACGCGACTATATGAAGGAATAGTCCTGCGTTGGTGCAGCCTGGAGGCAGGATCTGACGGACGAGACGGATGAACACCCAACACAAGACGACATTCATCCCATTATTCCATGAATAATGGGATATTTTATTTTATTTGTTATTACGTAAGATGTGTGAAGAAGTTTGGCCACACTTTTTTTTTTTTTTTTTTTGCGCAGTGGATTCAATTTAGTGTAGGTTTGTTTTGTTGGCTTGTAATGACAGAGGTGTTCGTTTATTCTGGGGGACGGGAATTTCGCAAGCCTCATGGCTCCTACCCGTCAGCCCTTCTTTTTTCTCCAACGTTTTTTGTTGATGTTGCGATTGTGATGAAGGTGTGAAGACTGTTGTAATAACATGTCCAAATAAAAAAAATACTATAAAAAAAAAAAAAAAGCCATTTATTACATATTAGCAGCATGTAGCATTAGCAGCTGTGTACAAACTGGCTTCCCCAGTATGGCCGAAAAAATTTTTTTTTAAAGATTTGTGTAATTTTTAATGTAACATGACAGTCTTATTGGTTTAAATATTAAATGGCCACCATATTGAAAACAAAAGGAAAAAGAGGGATTCTGTTAGCATGACTTGCATTAGCATGCGCTAACACACACATGACAAATAGCGGTTTAGCGTCTGTACAAAATGAGTGAGGTTGACCGACCACAGATGATTTTAACGGAGCGGGACGGATACTTAGAAACAAACTAGGCCGGCTTTGATGTTCGACGAAACCGAGTCGAGAGTGGATTTAGAACAAAAAGTAATTTTAGGACAGATGCAGCTCATTATTTCTGTTTATTGTGTCGTTGTGTGGGTAGCTTCGTGTGTTTTGTTTTTTTTTTTCTTTTCATATCTGCTGTTTATGCTGTAGAAGAATGCAAAGAGTCGCCTGCACTTAGCTTCAAACATTCCTGAGTTTGTTAAAACTGCTCGGTGTCACTCTTCTGCTTAAGTGACGAACGAGGAAAAGCGCCGCCGCGCCATCTGCGCTGCATTAAGGCGCCGTTCAGGCTGTCACCGTTGACAAAACGGGTAACAGCGACACCTATTCCGAACTCTTGCTTGGCTCCGGGTGGCTGAAGATGAAGAGCGATGCCCTGTCAGCCGGGCTCGCCGCTTATGACTGGGGGGACGGCATTCAGACGGGAGGAAATAAGCTCATCTCTGGTGTGGATGGGGATGACAACATGCCACATGCTTGATAATAGCCCCCTCTGCTCAGGGAATAAACAGAGGGATGTTTATAATGAGATTGTGCTGCGGGGCCTCTGATGGTCCCACGCTCCAGGAGTCTGAGCACACCATTTAGCTCGCATGCTCGCGCTATAATATACATGCCTGAAACCTTTTGAAGCTATTTATTTATCTGCACGGAGAGAAATTACCGAGAAAATTGGAGGAACCACCATGGGATAACATCAATCGAGCTTTACAGGTAAACAAAGACACGTGACCACGAGGACGGAACGCTCGGTCTTCATGCTGAGTAAATATTTTAGAACATAAATGACGTCAAGTTTAACGGGAGGGAAGAGGGGAGCATTTGTAGAACGAGGAGAGTAATTATAACAAGAGCGATGGGAAAAGGCAAATACTTTAAACTTTAAAGACGTAATGCTCTTTGTATGAAATATTCATCCTTAGTTTTCTTTTTGATCACAGTTTTTCCCTTAGCCTCTGATGTCAAATCAAAGATTCCAATGATGCCCATTGATTACTTTTCTGTCATAATCTCATCCTCATCCTTATCAGCAATGATAATTTTTACATAACCACTAGACTAGACTAAAATAAAATAAGAAATAAATGGAAAAAAGAGTAAACGCATAATAACGCAATCTTAAATGTCAAGTAAAGAAACTTTGTATTCCGTCAGTAGAGGTAGATTTTATTTTGATCTGTTAAACTTTGCGCTTAGTGCACATTATGATTAAAAAGAACATTTCTCAACAATGAAATAGATTTTTTTTATTATATAATAGGGAACCCAGACAACTGCTGCTGTAAAATTGCCTGCTATGTAAGGGCTCTGGTGTTGTTCTGTTATTTCTGGAATGATGTTAGAATTGGAGAGACTTTTTGCACAAAAGCTATGTTGTTTCTCTGCAAACATGCAGGTGAAGGAAACCTTGGCTTGTTTGGAATGGTCAGATGGTCCATAGAAAACAGGACAATGTCCACACTAGTTAGGAGTCCGTTTTGTGCCAGAATCTAAAGCAAAAACTGCTAGATTTTCAAAACGAAAAGAAACGTTTCATGTGATGCCTTTGAGTGGAAACAGAAATTTCCCCGCCGCCTGTCTAAAATGAAATATTATACCAACGGATGATGCAAATACAACCGGGTGCAGTTCTGTTTTGATCGGTGATGACCGAGTAGACAAAACAATGGGTTTATTTATTCATTTATTTACGATGGAGTGATGACGGCAGGTGGAAAAAGCTGGCGCCAAGCTGTCATCCTGATCGGATCAACCGCCAGTCTTCATTTTCCAAAGAGATTCCACGTGGCTGCAAAAAGCCGAGATTCATACTGAACCAATTTGCATGCTGATGTGGTTATTGTTAGTATTTTATAGACATTTTATCACACAATCAATAACACGCACAAGCAAACAAACACATTTTAACACATCTCTATATATTTCCCCTTGTGTTTTCCAGCACAGAGCGGCCGCAGACTGTTGGAAACTTCATCCATCCTCATTGATTGGAGCAATTTCCTCCTGATGTCACAGTCCTCCCCTTCCAGACCAGAACTATTTGTTTTCCCACTCAGCGGTGGTTTTTGTTTTTGAGCCGCTCTCAAATAAGCATGACCGCCGTCTGATGGCTGATAAAAACAGACGCCCTGAGACGATCAAGGTTGGTTCCGAAAAATAAGAAAATACAGTTTAGGACGAGATTAGCTCGAGTCGGGCCGCCAATTTGAGGAACGTAAACAGGAAGCGAGACGTTGTGATTTCTTTCTGAGCACCTCTTATGTTCTATTTACAGCGTAAAGTGTGGAAACGTGTCACCGCTGGTCTTGTTGTGGGAAAAAAAATGCCATATGCACAACTGTCTGCATATGAATAATGAGAAAACATGTAATTACATCATCGCGGCGCCTTGGGATATACCCTGCACATGTGTTTAAATTAATTCCTCCGATGCCCTCTGCTTGACATTTCTATGAAAACACCCGGAACCCCGTCAGGCTACTGCTGTTGAACCCCCCCACCCCCACCCCACCCCTATGGGGAGAACAGGCCCGAAGCGGAATTGCACTGCATCTGCTCGTACCTTTTTTTCTTTTTTCCTATACCCATATCATCGCATCCCCCAAGGTGTCCTTCCCCCTGTTTACTGACAGACCGGAGGCCTCAGATGATTAATCTTTGCTGAGACGCATGAGTTTACTGGTTGAAACAACAGCAGCTCACAGCTCCTTCACCTCCACCAAGGTTAATTAGCATCAGTGTCTCACTCTTAATTACATCACCAGTTTCCAACCAAGAGGCACATAAGAATAATCATAAAGATCTCTGGCAGAGCCAATTGCTTTTTAACTCATTTACAAATGAGCATTGCCTTAAGAAAACACTCAATTATTAAGCATAGCGCTGCCGGTTTAAACATTTGTATGTATAATTCATTGAGGCTGCATGTACTGAAAAGTGATGCAATTTCAATCCCCGCTGCACCAACTTTGTCTTCACGCATGTTACTAAAGGTGGAAACACTATTGCTGGGTCGCCATGAACCTTTGCTAGTCCCCATGCACCATCATGTCACCAGTATGGTCCTTAAATCTGTTTCAGCAGGGCCATCGGCCGTCGCCACCACTCGAGGCGAGCCTCAGACAGAAGTCCTTCAATCTTAAAATCTCCTTGAATAGTAAAAAAGACTTTCTGACAGACTAATTTTTCACCTCGTTCCTCCCCGTCTCCTGATTGAACAGTCTTTGTCGAAATTGCCTTTGCTGAGGTTGATGAATGTGGTTGAGAGACATTTTTATTTCCTCCTATCCTCCTCTACCTCTGATTGGTTGCTTTGGTTACGTTCAGGCGTGACAGGTTGCATTGTGTGCATCTCAGTTTGCATCTGCGTGTTGTCTCTTGAAGCCGGCGGCAGTGCTGAAACAGCATATTAAGAGTTGCAGCTTCCCCGAGAAGCAAACTAACCTTTCCTACAATCGCGGTCCCTCTCGGCCGGCCCGCTACTCCTCTCAGGGTCAGCCCTCCTCCGGATACGCTCCTCGTTGGCCGTTGCGTCTCCAGGCTTGGCTACTTCTGGACCGCCGAAGCCAAATTATGTCAGTCCCGGTTGCGTTTGCAGCCTGATGCGCCTGCCGAAGAGGTCGATGTGTTTACCACTGCCCATGGCGCTTTTTTTTTTTCCAAACCAACAGCAAGAAAAGAAAAAAACAGCCACAGAAAGATATTACCGTCTATCTGCTTGACTGGAGCTCTCAACTCATAATAGTCTGTCATCATTCAGGAAGTGGTGGAGCTTTCGTCCACTTGATGGAAGGTCTACATGTCAAACAGTCCTTGAGTGAGATACTCAACCAATGGAAGCTCTCTTTCTGAGCGGCAGTCTGAATGGCTACCAATCATGATGAGCAGGTGGCGCTTTACGGAAGCCCGACTGGTAAATACTTACATTTTAAAGCACTTTGAGCAGTCGATCTCTCGAGGACAGTGTTACATAACTACAATCCATTAACGGTTCGCAGTATGACAGACATGAAAGTCATCAAACGGACAGACGTTGGGGTGAGATGAAGAAAGAAGACAGTAGAAAGCCAATCAGAGTCGGAGCAGCGTTGTGCTTGACAGGGAAATCAGTGGGATTCATGAGAATAGAGTCCGAAGAGGGATGAAGGCATGGGGGGTAGTTTCCAACTAGTCTGCTTCACTGCCTGAGAGGAACATGGGAATAAAGAGAACCATATTCAAAGTGGAATAACTCATTTTCAGTTGATTTGAGAAGTCTACATTTGACATCCATCGAACTGAACTTAATTGTCTGGAAAGTGTAATTATGACTGTATAGACTTAATTGCTCATTAATTAGAGCATCTTCGCCGCCACCATCCCTCTCTCCCTGCGTTCACATGACCCCTGGGAGCGGTTAGACCGGAATAAATTAGAAAATCTCTTCACTGATCAGAAACAGACTTGCGCTGCCTTGCTCAGGAATGTCAGGAACATGTGACTCCCGGCAGCCACATGCTCTAAAAATAAGCTTGTTCCCGCTCTGTGAATATGAGATTGTCATATCGCTACCTCTTCCCATAACAATTAATCAAGGGGTAGCTGAGCTTTCCTCAAATGATGTTAGCCTTTCCCCAGGAATCACAATGACTGACGCTATTGTGAGGAAATTGTCTTTTGAGAAATGGTTGTATCTCCCACTGCAATATCCGAGTTGGTCCCTGAGAGAATTGTTTTTCTTCTGGAACAGGACCACGCCAACTTATTCTGGTGGCTTTTTAAATAGCTGGGGTTTATTCTGTTCATCTTGGAATGGTGTTATTTCAAGGTGAAGAATTCGCGTTTGGTGGCAGCTCATTCTCGATAAGTCGTAGGGAACAAACGGAAGCGTGTTCCACGCAATCATCACCTTTTCACCCCTGCGTCACTCGGTGATGTTTTTAACATCAGTGCAGCAGCTAATGTGTGAAACATCCAACGGCAGCGTTTGCGAAAAGTCGGTTTCTTTTTAATTAGCTGCTGACCTAAGAAGGCCCTCTCTGGAACAGAGATGACATTGTCTGTTTGAACAGACGCCCAACAAAATACCCGGCAGATATGCTGGATTAATGAAGACTGGTGGTGTTGGGGGTGGATGGATGGCTCAAGCAAAAAAAACGTAATCGCAACACGGAACCTTCAGTTTCCTGCAGCCGATATATTTCTAGGAGAAGTGTGACCACAAGAATTGGCTAAACTTAATCACATCTTTATTGTCGCCACGGTGACCACCATAGCAACATCAGCTAATGTTGCTATCCTGTTCCATCCAGTTATGTGTTATTTCCACCCAAACCGTGATCTCTGTGACCTCGGATGGACTGACGGCAGCTGGATGGGTAGGTCTTCGACACACCATCATCATCATCATCATCTCTCAACATTTCAACAGATTTTAACTTTTATATTTACAAATGGTTCGCCGCTACTTTGTCTAATTTTTCCTCACATCCACAAAAAGACGAGTACGATACATCTCTGTAACTGATCGAACTCAGACTGGAGTAAATCATTTATTTGACAGAGAATAAATTCAGAGATGGATTTCCTGGTATTTATGGCAACAGGAACATGAAGTCCTGAGCAACGCTGGGCTTCAGAAAAACATCAGTAGACAGAGACGAATAAGACATCCGGTTTTGGACACTGACTTTTGAGAAGCCAGAATAAATAAAGATATCAACAGGCAGATGTGTAGAAATATGGGAGAGTTTCCAAACTTTATTATGCTAAGCTAAACTAGCAGCCTGCTGGCAGGAATCACCAGACAAACACAAGAATGATCTGACTTTATCATCCGGGTGTATTTCCCAAAATATCACAGCACCCGTGGCATTTTACCCACCGCGACTTTGGTAGTGAAGGCTAACTTAAGGTCAACTTATGAGTCTTTTTCCCAAATAATTAATTTGCATTTTTCCGTGCGTTTTTTAAAAAAAGGGACTTAGATGGTTCAGCTGCTATCAAATCCCATAATTAGAACTGAACAATCTTCGTGATGAGTCTGTTCGCAGAGGCCGACCGCAAGATGAATCAGAACTCTCCATAATTAGTGACGAAGTTGTCTTTTTCTGTATGTGTGTGTGTGTGTGTGTGTGTGTGTGTGTGTGTGTGTGTGTGTGTGTGTGAAATGTCTTTGGAATTACATATGTTTGCATTGAAACGCGATTCCGTTCTTCACACTTCCTGCCGCCTAAAAACAGCCCTGCTTATGAACGAGCTCCGCCGCGCAGGCTAATGCGCATCCATTATTTCCATGCTTAAGTATGACACCCCCCCCGCCCCCCCCAAGCCCAGAGGAAAGGAAGGAGGGAGTGAGGACACCAAATCAAAGAAAACACGAGAGGCTGTCAGTAACCCCGACCTCCAAAATAAACAGTGACACTGATGGTAATTGAGATGCATTAAGACGCCTCTGGGAGTGATCTGTCAGAAATTGGATATGGAGGTACCGAATGTTTCACAAAGGGATGGAGTGAAATCCACATTTCCTCCTGGTGTGCTTTGTGAACGCGTGGAGCTGTCTTGGCAGTCAGCAATATTCCATCTAAATGAGTTTGCTCTCCTCTCTGGGAAGCCAAATCTATAAAGCAGCTACTTTGGCATTTAGAAAATCCATTTACCATGATTGAAACTATCCAGCTGAAACCACTACAGTCAGTCTTCTCATTCTCGAGAGCCAGTACACCTCACATATGGGCTTTTCAAATACATTGAAAGAAGAAGCAATCTCCATATCAATACAAAAAAGTGACAGTCATGCTATTATGCCAAGCGAGTATCAAACATGGGGACTGCGACGGCGAGGTTTTAAGCACACCAAGTATTAGATGTACTGCGACAGCAAGGCTTATTCAGCAGGGGTCTGACTCTATAATCATATTTTTTCTGTTTTGGTAAGCATTATCTCCTGCGCTAAGGCGGTGCTTTATTACTGGTAGGGGTTCAGAAGCACATCTCTCCAGGCTGACGTGACACCATGCCAGATTATCAGAAATGTGAAGCCATTGGACGACTTTTTTTTTTTTTTTTTTTTGATACAAGCAGAAAAAAAAATATCTGAATTTATAAATAGAGTCTTGGGTTTAAAGTTCTCCAGCAAGATAAAGTTGTTTTTGTGAGGGAAATAATTTGCAAATGTTCACTGAAGATGTCTTAAATACTATGCCGGTCTATTTTTAGTCGTACTAGAATAATATGTACTGTGGGTTGAGCCTATGATGGTCTGATTATAATGCAACAAACATCTGACCAAGCTTTGAGTGTTGGGGAAACGTAGCATCATAGCTGCTAAATTTTTTTTTTTTTTTAATTTCCCAGTTTGAGATCAATCAAGTATATCTTTTATCTCTAATCTTAAATGATGAATTTCTGCTTTTTCTTCATTGTGATCAGGCAAAGAATTATTCAAAAATTACTCGTCATTTTTGTGCCTTAGAATTCATGAATCTGCCCCCCCCCCCCCGGATCTCGCTCGATGGTTTTTATGGGTACCAGTAGAACCTCCACCTCGTAACAATTTTAGATTGAGAAGCTAAATATCCAGTCCCCCCCACCATTTTCCAGTCTTTGCAGGCACAACGATCTTCATTTCATCTGTCTCAGCACACTCATCAGCCGCCGCCACCACCGGGATGCCTGGGGGTTTATCTCACCGAGATGTCGTCATTATATCCTGATAAAATTTATCCTTTAAATCACCCACATCTTCATCGATCGCAAACTCTTTCAGAATCGGAGCGTGCCACGGCTTCATCTAGCAGGGCGCACACGGAGAAAACTGTTAATAAAATTGTTCTTGTTAATAAAGTCGTTCCTGATCCTGGAAATGTGTCGCCGGAGCGAAAGCGTCTGGCTGTGAATTCAGCTCCAAACACAACCAATTAGTGGAGGTAAAAAGAAAAATGGAGGCAATTAAATCGGTAAAATACCATAATAATAACACCAGAGAATAGCTGAATTGCAGATGGAGGAGGGGGGGGGGGGATTTTTGAATTCCTTAATGTTGTTAAGTGTCAGGAAGAAATAGAGATACACTTGTGCGACGGAAGGAAGCAGCCTGTGTGAGAAATGGTGTGTTCACACAGGAAGAGAAGCAAATATTTCCCACAGTGAGATTAGAAAAAAGTGGATTTATCTCCACTCTGGGTTCTTAACCTGTCTGCAGCGGCCAGCCGACGAGCTGCTGACCTCCTCTGTTGGGTGTTTATGTTCTGCTCTGTTAGCTGCTGACTGCAAGGGAAATGGACTTTAGTTCATGGATGTACAGGAAGCGGCGGGAGAGGAGCGGCGTCTCTGGTGAAAGCAGAAGAAGCCAAAGTGAAGTCAAACATGTCGACGGATCGCCGCCCTGCTGGTGCTCCTTCAGCCCGCTGGGAAATACTCCCGTGGATGTTCGGGGTGAACACACACTCACGCTAACGGAATTTTTGATCCCACAGCTAGAGCTCGTGGTCCAGAATGGCGTGCTATTCTGTTCATCGTTAAGAATTAGATGTGAAAAAGCAGATAAATGCACCGGAAAGAAGGGAAAACGCAGGTTGTGTCGTCATGGTGATCAAGTTTGAGGTTTAAAATCGAGTTTAACTGTTTTATTTTAAGAGTTTAGCTAAATCCAGTTGTTTTATAATAAGATACATATCTCCTTTTTGAGTAAACACTTTAACCCAGCAGGTGAATGATGTCGTTTCTCGTGCAAAATGAGCTTTAATTTTATTATTCTATTATATTTATGACTGTAAAACTGACTTCTGTTTATTACATCAATAAATGAGTCTTAAGCAGCGGTTAATCCTGAATAAAAGATCTTTCAAGCACACCAAAAAGAAACCGGTCCTCATGGTTCAACCCAGCTATGATGTCATCATCGCCATCAGGAAGTGCCGGGCAGATTTAGCCCCTCCCAACGTGACGCATAAAGATTCTGAGAAACGTAAGCGTGAATAAAAACACAATCACGACAGTAAATAAGTTGTGTTTGCGTGAACTGACGTCAACAAGTTGTTACTGTCGTTGACGTGATGAGAATAAAGTGGACGTACGTAAAAAATAATACGGTTTAATGTGAAAAATGAAGTTAAGGTTTGAGTTCATGTGGTGTGAAAGCCTTCGCCGCCATTAGAACTTTAAACAAGGGTCTAATTAGTTACTGAAAAAATTTATGACGTCTAATTGAAAGTAATCAAGTGAGTGCACTTGAGTCAGTGAACTGTTGTGGTGGGGTAAATGATTTATGAAACGCCAAACGATTAATTATTTCTACATAAAAGTCTAATTTTGTTTTGTTTGCTGTTTATTATGGGAGGAAAATATCAGATTTTGTCAACCTGAAGGCAAAATAAGAACAAAAACAGATTTGCAAAGTGTTTGTTTGTCATAAAAATGTAAATGATGTAAACCGGCGAGGCGTTCTGACCCGTCACTGTCAAGAACTGCTTACGTTCCACTGTGTGTTTCAAACACACAGTGTTATTGTGTCCAATAACGTCTTCACAATCGTGCAACAACACCTCCAACCTGCAGCTTACAGGATAACATTGCATTCTGGGAATCGTCTCCACACTTCACCGCTGACCATTAGAGGGAATTCTGCTCTATTTCCTGTCTATGCCGGCGCTCATTCGGTGTGTAGTTCTGCTGTTGTGTGCAGTTTTGCAGCCTCGCCGCTCTGACCCGACTTGGTACAGACTCCAAAGCGTTAGCAGGAGTTTGCATCTGCATCATCCACACGTAGACGTCTGATTGGTGCAAAGACGTGCAATGTCAGAGCCGGATGAGTACCCGACGTGTTAATTATGTGTCACACAGTGGCGTCAGGTTGCAATCGGTCTTGTACGGAAACAGAGACAGGACACTCCTCTGGTGAATTAGCTGGAAGTCCACCGGCTGCAAAGAGCCAGAATGCATCGCTGCCAATCCGTCTTTGTTAGATGTTGCACCTAAATGGCGTCTATCGCCAAACAACCATTACAAAACAACGATGCACGCTCAGAAAATGATAGCCTACGTCGCTCGTGTCACACTCAAGGCCCACGGGACCATTTTCTGCAGCTTATAGGCCGGCGCCTGTCATCCCCTCCACAACACGCCACAATCCCCACTGACATTTAGCATTCTCCCTCCGTCTCCTGCTGAAAAAGTAGCACAATAACTCTACCCCATGCACGTTGCCATGGTTACCCCATAACAGAAAAACGGTGTTGTAACTAATGAATGATCAATCAGTCACTCTCACGCTTAAAAAAAAAAAAAAAAAAAAAAAGGCAGGAGTCAAGTCGAGTGCAGGTGAGATGAAAATATCCAGAAATTAGCATTTAAAAGGTTACAGAAAGATTAGCATTTGAAGAGACGTGAACCTTTAAGCACATCAGGTGTGTGAGGGGATTCCATAACAGCACCTGATTATTATGTTTTTCCTGAAATATCCATTTCATTTGTTTACACCCATAATAAACGGACTAAACTGACGTCTCTAAAGGGAAATTTCTGGCTAATGTAGGGTATAATTTCACTTTTAGCGATTGTGTGGATGACTAATATTTTCCCCTTCTACTTCAACCAGAAACTTCATTTTGTCAGATGATGAAGGCGTTTTCTCAAATCTTCTCTTCTACATCTTCCAGTTCAATTTCCATTCAGACAAATTGAACGTCTGCTGGAACTTTAGTTTCAACGTGCCGTGTGTTTATAGCCTAGCTTCCAAAAATGTAGACCCTTTTCTCTCAGCTGCTGGAGCTAATTTGAATTACTATCAATTGTTAGTTTTGCTGATTACACCAAGTCACAAGTCCATTGTTCCTGGAAACACAATTTGCTGTCAAATGTCATTTTCTTTTCTCCGTATTTTGGGCACAGATCCCAGCGGCAACATGAGCGATTGTCCCCCCCCCCAATAAATGATTTCAAATAAACGATTAAATTGAAAGTGTGTGTTGAATAGAAGCCGTTTCCTCTTTTCAAACAGTTTTGCGGACAAACCCAAATCTCTATTTCTGAAGGTTTTGTGTTGTTCCCGTTCCGCATCAGGACCAAATCCCCTTTGGATAGAAGGAGAAACTAAAAATGTCAAACTTGAGGATCCATGTCTAAAATCGACCTTTTTTTTATCTTTGACTTGGAGAATAATCTTGTTGATGATGTAACTAAAGCGGGAATGTTACCTAGCGGTAGAGTTATGTCTTTTAATGAGTATACATGCACATCAGCAGATACTTTAAATTAGTTTTCAGTCCTCTTGCATGGGACCAAAGAGCAGAATGGCACATTAAAGTCAGGGGGAGAGACATGTGTCAGAAATACATTACCTGGAGATCCAATAAAATGTTCTATAAGTCAGGTTTGTCCACTTTTATGGAGGTAGACTCCAAGGACGCTCATTAACTCCCATTTCTTTATTTTTTTCCGGATGTAACGATGCCCCCAGGTGTGTCCCAGTGAATAAGTCCAGTAATAAATCCCCCCCCATCGCTGCCCTGCCTAAGTTGTAATGAGATCTGCACCCTTGAGCAGCACAAATTTCCTGACACCCCCCGTTGTATCTGGATGGTGACTGAAATCTCATGAAACAGTCACACACACACACACACACACACAAAAAGACACCAGTCGATAAAACCATCGCCGTGGTAACCAACCACCAACACGCTGTTGGTTAAGTGATATTGAACGACTGCAGCGACCAGATTAGCGCTCATCCGGTACGCGACTCCTCTGCTGCTAAATTGGATTAGTAATTGTAACTTTCATCCTGACAGTAAAAGTACATGACAGTACCGAGCTCCTAATAACCCCCTCCAAATGCCCCCCACCCCCCGGTGGATTAAGTGGTAAATATGACAGGAGAAACACGGGGCTGACGGCTCCCTTTCATTAATTGGCCGAGTGGAAGCCGTCACATGGTCAGCACGGCGTCACGCCGGAACTTCCTTTAAAAGGTGGGGCGACTTGGCGTGTAGCGTGTGGCGTTTTCAAATTAATTTTAGTTTGAAGACGTGTCCTCGACATGCAGACTGTGTGACATTCGGATCACACTCATACCATTACATCTGTGAGAAGAAGTTCAGCGGTAATGAGGTGTTAGCATCTTGCAATAGCACATGTATCGCTAAGTTTGCAGATGTCGAACGTTCACAAAGTTGTTTTTTTAACTTCTATTTTATGTAATTTGTGGGTTTGATGTCAAAAGATGAAGCTTAACTTAATATAGATATAATAAAGATAGCGATAGCTAATTATCTTGCCTGTGAAGACACCTTGTTAGCTCCTGTTTAGCACTAATCAGGTAAGGGTGTGTGTGTTCAGGTGGATTCAGTGTGACATGAGATTAAAATGTGAGTTGCCATCATGTCAGAAGAGTTCTGCTTCTTCAGGGGGGGGAACAGATCCAAATTGTGCATCAGTGCTTATCGAGGCTAGCGAGAGAGAAAAAGTTTGGCAATTAGACTCCATTGATTTGAAGCTACTTTTAGCGCCGAGCTACATGAGGCTAGGAGATGGGACGGGATCCCCCTGAGTCCACAAGCTGGTGGTGGAGTAATGGAGTAATGGAGGACGGCTAATGGAAGCGTTGAGATGAATCTGCGACGGGGAGGGGGTCGGTCGCTCGCACAGCGGTTAGCGTGAAAGAAAAGATGGCAGAACTGCAATTAGAAAAACCACATCCGCGGACGGAGAGCAGAAAGGCCATCTCAGGTACGGCCACGTCTGAATCGTGGATGTCAGGAAAAGGAAAGAGTCGGAGCAGCGTGAAATTCGCCCACGGAGAAATAAAGACCTTTTTAACTTTAGTTAAAGCCGATTCTCCATCTCACCTGCGAGCGTGGGCGGTAAAAAACAGCTTGGTGGCGTCTCAAAAAAGACCGCTCCTTGCCTCAGAAACATGGAGAAAATCACACCTTTTCAGCAATTTGGTGGAGTTGTGGAATTTATTTTGCCCGTGTAAAACATAGGTCGCTCTAATTCCTTGAGTTTATTGATATTCCAGCGGCGTGCGGCGTGAGCAAACATTGGATTGCCGTTTGTTTTTCTAGTTGGGTTAAACGGAGAGAGGCGGCGCGCCGGTTATTTTTAGCTCAGGTGGCGATACGTCTGAACGCTAAGCAGGTGTGACGTTCCTTCATCACCTTCACATCGTGAGTCATGTTCACAGGTAGAAAGAGAGGGATTAAGGGATTAAGAGCGATTGATGAGCTCCAAAACAGTTCTGATAGGCAACGGTTGAAACCTACTCGTCTTGTCGTCGGTAGATTGGTTCTCTTCTGGTTCTGATATCAGTTATCAAGATTAAATTGTAGTCTTTAACAAGTTAAGGACAGGCAGATGGAGGAATGGCAGATCATTTTCCAGTAATTCCGCTTCCTGGAATGGGTGGCCAGCCAGACACACAGACTGGGATTTAATGCTCAGGATGAAATTCTGGGCTCCTGGTGTGATGTTCTGCCTCATCTATCCTGTGATGAATCCATCACCCATATCCTGGCACTGTGCTGTCATCTGAATTCATAAATAGACAACATTAGCATAAATGTACGAATAGGAACTTTAAAGAGCTCTGACAGAACGTTCCGAGTGAATGGTCGACTGGAAAAAAAAAAGATGGAGGAGGAGGAGGAGGAAAAAAAAAACTTGAACGTTTTCTCTAGAGCGATCTTCAGAAATCTCAAGTGTTGACGTGATCTCCGTCAGAAATCAGTGAGTGTGTGTGTGTGTGTGTGTGTGTGTGTGTGTGTGTGTGTGTGTGTGTGTGTGTGTGTGTGTGTGTGTGTGTGTGTGTGTGTGTGTGTGCGCGTGTGTGTGGTGACACTTCCGTTCTGTCCCGTTTCGGTAAATGAGCTGTTAATAATTCCTTTTCATGCCTTATGAATCCCGCTTGATGGGAAGACATCCTCAGGCTCTATCAGTGGGCACAATGCGGGAGCATTAGCAACACTGCTGCTGAATTTCACTTGGTTTGGTATTTTTTTTGCATTTGTGATGAGGCCCTCCCACTGCTTCCTCTGTAAAGCTGCGCTCCCCCAGCTATGAAGTCGGTCTCGGTTGGGAAGGGGAAAAAAAAAAAAAATCTTTTCCGAACCCATAGTGGACTCGGGTGGAGATTTGAAGGACGGTTTTTTTGATGTCCTTTATCGTCACTTTCCAGGCGGCTGATAACCAGACAGAGAAGATTGTTGACTATTTGGGGCTGTTAAACATGTTATCTGCTTGTCAAATGGAGCAGCCATGAATTTATGCAGTTGCTCAGTGTCCCAGCACTCTCTACTTCCCCTGTTATCTGGATGCAAGACGCCTTAAGTTGCGTTAAGAAGCCATCGCTGCAGCAGAGGCTGATCAGGTTGCTATTAATGGGGCCAGAGGCTGCCTTCAGCCTCTCGGCCGTTATCTCCCAGCATAAGGACATTGTCCTCTGAGAGGATGTGGCCTCTGTTATCTTTGTCACCTGACACACACAAAGCAGCAGCGATACATCAGCTCGGCTTTTATCGCAGCGCTTTTTTTTGTTTTTTTTTTTTTTCCCCAACGCGGTGGCGAAATCTGGCCCATCGAAGACACGAACAACAACGGGATTGTTTCCACAAGCCAACGAGACAAGATAGAGGGAGGCCGCCGGTTTTGGTGATTCATTACAGACACACGGACGCTTATCGCCAGAAGCAGGAAAAAAAACGCCATCGGAAAGAGGAAAAGGTAGAATATGTCAGCGTGTCCGTTGAGTTGAACTCCAGCTGAGCATCTCTCGGTCTCCAGAGAGCCGTGAGATGTTTGTGACTTTCACGGAGACTGAAAGAGATTTCATTTTCTTTACATGAAGCTAAAAAACAACCAAACCCGCAATTAATGATGCGGTCGACCCCATTCGACGCGCCACAGAGTCTATAAAGTAGTAATAATCCTCTAAATAGTTTGCGAATTATTTTTATGGTTGTATAGGATTTTTTAAAAAGTCAAACTACGCCTCTCCTCTGGATTAAAATGAGCAGAACAATGAGGAAAGAAAAATGCAGCGCACGCAATTATTAACTCCACCAAGGAGGTTACATTCCCGCCAGCTGTATCGTTGTTAGCAAACAAAAACAAAACATTAATCAATCAATCAATCAATCAATCAATCAATCAATCAATCTTTATTTGTATAGCTTTTAATCACATAAGCAGACATTTCAAAGCACTTTAACAGACAGGGAAACCCAACAGAAACCCAGCAGCAGCAGCGGGGGAGAAACTCCGTCATTGAGGAAGAAACTCTGGGCAGGACCCAGACGGCACAGATTTCAAAGAAACCTTATGGGAGAGTTCAGGAAACTAATTTAAAATATGGAGTGGATCAGAAATTTTCACGAGTGTTTTTTTGGATCGTAATCGTGCTCAGTAAGTAAATTTTTTGTTGGAGAATACGTCACGATGTATCGCATAGAAACAACTGTACAATTAACCTTTAGAAAGGACTGATGAATCAGAGGGTGAAGGAACAATACTATGTAAAGGTGTTACGTCACGCTGTGCACTTTCTTACTGTAATTATGGTCTTATCACAAGTCTAGGGGTTGACCTTTGAGTTCTCCATCGCCACTTGAGGAGATGGAGAACTTCTTCACGACACTCTCCAATGATAAGCGTGAACTTTTGGAAGTTTTCCTATCGCCAAATGCGACGGAGGATTATCAGGAAGAGGGAAAAAAACAAAAAAAAGGAGACACTTCACCGCGGTCTTATTGCTGCGTTTTGAGACGTTATCGCCGCTTTGGTTGTTCTCTGTGGGTAAATCTGATTCGCAGCGCCGCGCCCCAACGATGTTCCGTCTTACTCGTCTCAAACGGATCAGACACAGCTGCTCCGGCGCAGATGTTCATACCCGGAATGCGGCCCTTTCCTCATATACGAAGCGATTAGCATAAACGGTAATGATTCATATTTGAAGCGCTGGGCGTTTGCATTAACTGAATACTACAGTAACAAGGTTTGTCGTCTGTCTCCTGGTGCTCCAGAACAAGGACGTGATCAATAATGGAGCACCGGCGCTGAGAGGCTTTTCCTTCAGCGGCGCCGTGATGGCCGCTCGGATAAACGCTAATGAAAGCTGGACCACCTGCGCTGTACAAACACACAACATGGTCGTCTCTGACGCGAGGGGCGGGAGCTGGGGGGGGGTTGCTGCTGAAAAGGAAGAGGAAGTAGATTCCATTCCGGAGCCTCAGTGGATCCCATTTTATCCCAGATATCTCTGGAGACGGACATGATTGGACGTTGAAAATGCCAAGTGGCATCTGTTCTATTTCCTCCTATAGTCTATAATATGATATGAGGGCTTCACAGTAAATGTGTCAATGCTTACATTTCATTGAGTAAATTTAGTTTTACATTAATCCCTCGTCACTCACGGTTAATGTGTTCCATCGCTATATCGCAAAATCCTGCGATATAGCAATGAACTATTTATTTTATTATTTAATTTACACGTTTATGAACCCTCCCCATACTGATATTAAACCACCTTATATATTACTTTTTCCCACACTTTTGTATTAAAGAAAAGTGTTTCTTTAACACGCGGAAGTTTGTGAGTCTCCGATCGCAGCGCACACACGGATGCTGTGAACCAATAGCATGCGCGTATGGCATCACATGACTACTTACTAAAAATCTGCAATGTAGTGAAGCCGTGCATCTTGAAGCGCGAATAAATGAGGGATTACTGTACTCTCATCTCCTCCCATGGAAGCCTGATGAGATATTCCTGTCGCGTTCCATGGATAACTTCTTTAAAGACTTGAAAGTGAAGCAGTTCTGGACATTTTACACTGGAGCACACGTCTGAATTATGAGGGTTAGATATAGTAAAAGTATTCCAAATCAGTCAGCGGTGAAAAGTTCAACCAGTTTCTCACCATAAAGAGGAAGAAACTCCCATTCAGGTTGTAATCCCAGCCTCAAAATGATGAAGAGGCTCCAAAACAACAAAGATCCACTGAAGGCGGTGCTGGCACGGCGGAAGACTGATTTAGCCTGGCTAGCCTCCGATGAATACAGGCTGGCAAAGTTAGAGACACTGCTGGCGCCATGCAGGTACGGCGACATCCCAATCACCTGACAAACACAATTAATATAACGCTTGGTTTGTGACAAGCGCTCCCCGAGGCGTTCCACCGAGCCAGCTCTACCTCTGATGAAGAAATCACAAAAAAACTGAGCCGAGATGCGAAATAAGCAGCTAAATGAGGATTTAAACTCACATGGCTGGTCATTTTATAACATCCCATTGATTAAACTGCATCTTATTGAAATATTTAACCTGCTGCTTTGGAATAAAAGCTCCAGGGAGGGGGTCCCAGAGAGAGAAAGGTGGAGGAGAGACACAGAAGCAGATGTCGTTTCTAATATCTGCATGTCATATGTGCTTCTTGAGTATTTTTTCCTTGCGGGATCTGCTGTGTTTGCAAAAATAAGAATTTAATAATCTGCATGTGCAGAATGGATGGGGAAAAAAAAATCACACGGAAAACATTCCGTCTATTTTTTTTTTTTAACCGTTTGTGTCATCTTCTTTCCTGAAACACGGCCTTGCTTCTGTTTTTTTAATTTATCTACAGATGAAATCCGACAAACGGTTTGTGCATGTTTATAATTAAAAACAACATTTCCTTTGGGTGTAATTCACTCCTATTAGCTGCTCTGCTTGCGTGTGACGTTTGGCGTGAACAAATGAAAGTTACTGCCCACAATGACAGAATCCAGCCACGCGATTGGCTGTTTTTGTTATTTCCATCGGAGGCCCCGGCTCCTTGCTTCCAATTAAGAGGAGTCTTAATGCTGTGGTATATGATGATAGATTAGAAAGTCGTGCTCCGTTTCGCCGTAATACCCTTGCGCTCGTCGCCCGGTTCCGCAAAAGAAATGGCTTTCTCAGTTTGCTGATCTCCAGTGACCTGCAAATCACAAGTTTGCAGAAAGGATTTATGGTTTAATTTATCACGGCGGCCGTTAAAACATCGTTTGCTTTCTCTTTAAACCTAAGCCCGAGTTGATATTTTGATCCAGCCGCCGCAAAAAACAGAATTATTTATTTATCCGTTTATTAATTACTTCTAAATGATTGCAGGTGGGTTTGAGTTAAAGCAGTTAATCTTCTTTAGTTGCGTTGCAGCTTTGCTAAACTATTCTTCTCCATTCTTTGTTAATTGGTGTGTGTGTGTGTGTGTGTGTGTGTGTGTGTGTGTGTGTGTGTGTGTGTGTGTGTGTGTGTGTGTGTGTGTGTGTGTGTGAATAATTCCCTGGTTTGACTCGGCTTCTCCGAGGCGACGCCGTTGTTCTGGAAGCGCTTCTTTTAACGCGCCTGCAGGAGAAATGAAAGTTCTCCCAGGTGGAACATCGCTGTCAGACTGCTGCAGGTTTGCCTTCAGTTTTTCCGGTTGATATTTGGCTGCATCCAGTCGCCTCCTGTCACCCCCCCTCCAGGGCCAGCCCCACGACGGCGCCTTCATCCGGCTGCGTTTGGGGGATTTCTGTCTTTCTTGTAAGGTTTCTAGGACACATTAAACAACTTAGGTTGTCAGCGTCAGAAGCATCAGAGTCAGAAGTGTTTAAAGCCTCTCTTTTTTTTTTTTTTGTTGAAAAGCCACAGTTGAAGGAGGGAACAAAAGAGCGACTCCTTCACGCCGTCTATCCTTCATGCAGGCTTTCACGCCGTTTTGACTCAGTCGTGCTCCGAGTGCGATGTTGGAACAAAAAGAAAGAGGATTGTGAGGATAAACGACAATTGTTGGAGACACTTTTAGAGGATGATTTCTGGTCATTTCCATCTAACTTTACATCCTATCATCACAACGGGATGGGAGTTTTTGCAGGTCGTACAACGGGAGGAGGCGGCGGCGGAGGCGGCGAACGCTTTTTGGATGGGTTGTTTCTTTGCAAAGGAGCCAGAACCAAAATTGTAGTACCTTTGTCTGGTTCAACATATCTTTACAGCATTGGGATGTTTTCCAGTTCAAAGCTGACACAACAGATAAACGGTCAAGTTTCATCACAGACATGAACAAAGAAGCAGCCAATCAGGTGTTCCTGTGGTTTCCATGTCGACATCTTCCCAGGTGAACCATCAGAGCGTCTTTCATGTAGCATCAGAGATGTTTAAACGCCTCGTTACGCTCTGGGACCCAACGATTGCATTAAACAAAGACCGTTTTAGCTGCATCTCCCACGGATACCAAATATAGTTCGACGCCAGGAGGGGTTCATTGATGACACGACGCAGATCTATCAGTTATATATTCCTGATGTGTCGGCGTAGAATCATTAAAAGGCATCGCATTGCCTCAGTAATGACTTGTTTTGCTTCATTACAGCCTGTGTGGGGTTCAGTTTTAGTCACGAATTTACGTTCACCAGAGTAACAGTCCCAAAATACGACAAAAATTAAAGGATATGATGTCATAACCTGTTAATTATTCTAAGGCTCAGTGTCTACGTTTATATTTAGAAACAACAGAAGAAGCAGAGGCGTTTTCGAGGAGTGGGATTTATCAAGAAAACAACCTGATTGCCGACAGGTTGAGCTGAAACAGTATCTTCACCGTCGTTTCTCAGGACAGATGGCGCACGATCATTCCTGGGTTGGCTGTTGGCGCCGGTTTCTGAAAATCACCTCGTCTTGTATCACCTATTCTTGACATGTTATCGTTTGACAGATGTTTTTACAGCTTCACGCGAAGAATCGGTAAAAATATGACTTGTAAAAATAACTTATAAATAGTTGAATTACCATTATCTGAAAGTTTTACTCATTTTAATTAACTTTACTGGAGCCTGGGAATGGAAGTAAGCTTCAAACTATCAGTCTCTTCTCAGCTTTTTTTTTTTTTTTCCATTTGCGGGTCTCCAAGGTGACATTAACACTAATAAATGAGCAACCTGGCCCTGCACTGTGGCGGTGGAAGTAATACCTCGCTTGTTTAATTCACATTAAGGCTTAAGGTTGTACATAATTCAAGAAGCAGCAGCCAGAAGTGTCAGAAAGCTGTCGGCTAACCGCCGCTGCAGAGCAGGATTTGCTGTTTTCTTGTGACTCATTCACAGTTAATTGCGCCAACTGACCCACCCCTTTTTGGAGTGACCAGAAATGAGGCGGAGTCAAGCAGGTTGAGACCACACCCATCATTGGAAAGGCTTTTCAAAGGCCGGTGGTGACATCACAGATGTCATTTGGTTCACTTCACCAAAAATTCAGGTGAAGTTGATGCTTTTTCTTCAAATAAAAACTTAATCGCCTCCCTTGTCATCAAAATCAAGATTGAAACGGCGACTCCTCCAACCCGACCGTCCTGGATGTGGACTTTTATCGTGCTTTCGAAGTCACAATGAAGTTTAAATGATATTGCACTGAAATAAATCGAACAAATTGACACTAAAATCGACTAAAAATAGGAAGGACGGCTCCACTCGATGCAGGAGATGAAGAGCATTTCGAGCGGCTGCTAGGAAAACAACTGATAGAGGTCAAAAACGCCACAGAGGCGGTGTCAAACAGTCTTTACTAGGGTGTCAGAAATTCCATCAAATGTATTGATCGATGCAGTGGACGCGACCATTTTCTACATGAGTACACAGGAAGAAAACAGGTTTTGCTATGATTCATTGATTCCTCCCCTGAAGCTTTATGTCAATAAACTGGAAACCTCATCAATCCCATATTCTCGGTTGCCATGTGTGAATTCATAACAACTCTTTCAGGGAATGCAGCATGAAGCAGGTTGGCTTTGGGTCCGGATCACGGCTCTCTCTGTTCCATCTCCAGTTCTTGTGTATCACAAGCTCAAAAAACGCGCAGCCTTTTGCCCGCTGCTGATTGGTGGACTTTCCTCCCGGTGGTTATCTGATCTCAAAACCCAGGCTCTGAAGCCACGGCCAGCCGTTGGTGGCGGCGGCGGAGGAAAACGCACAAACCCGCAAGTCCCGACAATCTTTGTCACCCGAGACGCCTTTCTTAACTTCTTCATCAAAATGACATGTTGTAGCCAGCGTGAGCATCTCTGATAGACGTTTAGATCAAACCGCCGGTCAAACGGCGCGACAGGAAGAACCCTCCAATATGTTGCCATACCTTGATGAGAAAATGTGATCATTAAGTGCATTTATGGAAATGAAGCTCCTTTGTTAGAGTAATTGCAGGCAGGGATCTGCAGCAGCATAATCAGGCATGTAAGGTCATGAGAAATGATGGAGCAGCAATTCTCTCTCTCTCTCCTCTTCCTCCTCCGGAGGATGGAGTGTGCCACCTGGCTCATCTATCACAGCTGGAACTGCTGAGACGGTGAGAGCTGCCAATAAACAATCCTCGCAAAAAAAAAACCGGCGCGCACAGAAAATCCACTTACAAGCAGAGAGGGGGCTTCAGTGGCGCCCGCAACATCCTGCGTGCGACCATGAATACGCTGCAGTCATTAGCCAGTCCATTAATGTGCTGCAGAGGTTGTGTTTTCACATATATTAGATGACGACTGTATACAAATTTAAAATCCACGCTGCATGCTGGGAATGAAGTGGGAGGTAGGAGACATCTTTCTGTGAGACTGAGAGGAAGAAGATGTTTTTAATCGCAGGGAAACCAGTCGGATGTCGTCATCTCAGGACGGGTCTGCTCAGGGTTTCTGCCTGTTTCGTTCGGGTTAGGATTTCGATTTCCTGTGTCCCATTTCATCTTTTTTTTTGTTTTTTGTTTTTTTCCTTCTCACTGCAGCCAGACATTAGTCAGGCCCGGAACTGTCTGGATCTCTTCCCTCTCCTCCGGGGGTGATCCATCTCATTTGGTTAAACAGTGTTAAAAGGTGGCATGAGACGATCCCAATAAGAGCCTCTTCCCCCCCCAACAGCTCATCGTCACTCACGTGTCGTTAGCAAAAATTAACGGATCAAAATGAAAATATAGCGACTGCATCGCCGCCAAACAGTCTAGCTGCCTCTCCACGTGACAGAAGGCAAAACCTGAGGTTATGAATGGTTTTCTCAGCTCTGGTGCAGAAGAACTTAAATAGCCTCAAAGAGCCCTGATCTAAAGCCCATTGGCATCCGGGCCTTATCACCCATCACCAGCGCCAGACCTCACTAATGCTCTTGTGGCTGGATGAGAGCAAATCCCTGAAGCCTGGCTCCAAAACCTCGTGAAAAACGTGAAGCCAGATGGGTGCAGGCTGCTGTAGCCGCAGATGAATTTCCCTGCTTCTGGGATGTGATATTAAACAATCACCGTCAGTACGGGTGTAATCTTTGGGTGGCAATATGCTCACGGCATTACATTATGAAAAGATATCTGTTTTTTCTTTATCCAAACCAAACAAATGACCAAAATGGGATCATTTTTTTCCCCTCCTTGACTTGGAAATTTTGAGAAATGCCCCTTCATATTTCCTCTCAATGCATTTTGGACTCTGATGAGAAGTAATTTTTGAAGCAAAGCCTCCTTTTCAAATTCGTTCTGGTGGCCGTGTTGAGCAACTGAGTCATTAAGTATAATTTGAACGCTGATAATTATTGCACAAATGACAAGAGTTAACAAAAAGAAGCGTGTACCCTACACCGGATTCTCAAATTTAAAAATTACTCAAGGGTTCGCGACAAGAAGAAGCAAAGGGAGAGACATGCTCGCGCTAATTATAATTATATTGTGTCAATTAGTTGGGAAATGTTGGCGGTTAATTTAATCTCCCGTACCTTCCTGTTATCCTCATCAAACTGCATCACTCATTAGTCAAAGTTGTCGTTAACTTCGGCGCGAAACGTTCCCGTGTTGCGTCTCTCGGATGCATCTTTTACACTCGTTTTCATCCCGTTTTCCTGACAGGCGTAGGATCAGTCAATAACATGCTTAACTCCTCTCTGGGCTCCTGCCACCTACGGTTACCCATAATGCCCTGCTCTGCATATGTTCACGTCTTTATCTGTAGAGGAAGCTCGAGGCTCGCTGGTATAAATGATGGTAACTGACAAATATTAGAATTTAGCGGTGTATAAATATAGCGGAAGCCGACAGATTGGGACCCAGTGCGGGGGAATCTCTTCATCGCTCTGATCTTTACTGTCTCATAATATTATATTATTATATTGCATTACGACTTAGGTGAAGTCACTTATACGGCGTCGGCGTATGAATGGCATCACTTCGGAGAACATCTCCATCTCACCTTGAAATATCCAAATGTGCTCTTCGCTGTCATTCTACGCCGCTGAGCCGCTGTAATGTAGCCTGTTGTCGTATTCTCAGGAGCGGGCTTCAGTATCAATCAAAGTAATGAATACCATACATCCCATAACAACACAAGGAATATCCATCCCATCACCGCACTGTGAAATAGGAGGATAGTTTGCATGGCGGAAATGTCTCCTTGTCCATCAGAGGATCGCCGTCTGTGGTGAGACGCGGAAGCTGACCTTTTGTTAACTGCATTTATGGCGCACTTATTTATTTATTTATTTTATTTTATTTTATTTTTTAGCTTCGTCTACACGTCTCATTTTGGTTCAGGGTCTCCGAGCAGCTGAAGTCTTTAACCAAGCAGCAAAGCTGCTGCTGCAGGTCAATACTTTTAAATTATAGATGACCTTGTTAATTGATTTTTCCATAGTGTCAAGAGTGCATCTGGTTACCTCTGACTTTCAGGTGTCTGATCCCTCCAGTGGAAAGTTGTTTTTTTTTTTGGGTGTTTTATTTGATTAACGTTTGGGTCGATTTGGTAAACGTTTCAGAAACATCTGGTTTGGTTCGCTTCATCCAATGGTGACTATTAATCTCCATCCCCGTGTGTTCTCCCTGCTCCGTTCCACGAACGACCCCCCACACACACACACACACACACACATCGCATCTGTCCAATAACCATTTTGTCACGTTCCATGAACCGATCCGTTATTGGCCACTGATCTATGAATATCTCTCTCATCGTTTCCCGTGGACCCACTAAAGCACAAACTACTCCCACCATCGACGCCGTGATCGTCAGATTGAGATTCAGCTGAGAGGTTCAATTTTACACCTCCTGGCTTCAATCCAGCATCATAGACTCTGGGGAATTCCGTCCTTTTGATCAATTTACGAAAATGCTATGTGCTAATGGAGTCTAATTGTACAAGTTTCTTTTTTTAAAACCAATAATTACCCTATTTCCACTTCCCTGTGATCTGTATGTTTTAAATGATTGGAAAATCATTTAATCTCCTAGTCCTTGATTTTGTCTATAAAAGGTTTTTCTTAGAGTAAAAAAAAAAAAAAAAGAATCCTGGGACTTCAGATGATGTTCATCCCAGATCGTCTGATCACAGAACGGATTTGAAAATTCCATCTTAAAAAAATTACATCTTAAACTTAAATCCAT
Source organism: Antennarius maculatus (assembly GCA_013358685.1). Taxonomy (NCBI): domain Eukaryota; kingdom Metazoa; phylum Chordata; class Actinopteri; order Lophiiformes; family Antennariidae; genus Antennarius; species Antennarius maculatus. Next base: position 17,846,503 of record CM023618.1, on the reverse strand, counting down.
CAGTGCTTTCTGAGGAGAATCCAATGAGAGATCTTCTAACCATCGGCACTAAACTCTGAAGCGCGTGCAGCTAACGCTACCTAGCATCTTCATCACCCATTTGTCTTGTTTTTTTCTCAAACAGAATCCAATTAGCCTCTGTTTGTTTCCTGGTTGTAAAGCGACACAGGAAGTTGTTACTCCACGTCAGCCTCCGTTATGTTTGCACCTGCCTTCCCAGGAGATCACATGAGAGAAGATCGCGCGAGGCGGTGCGTCGCCGCTTCAGACGCGACGGTAAGATGGAGTAGCGTGTGATGAGAGTCTGCTTTCAAATCCCGTCGTCTTATGCACGTCTGAAACTGCCACCTTTCGCTTGTTTTTTATTATTCAATGTGATGAAACCAGAGTTAAAAAAAACCCCGTCAGGATTTTAAACGTTGTCTGAGTCAGGCATCACTTGGAGATGACATCTCCTCAGATTGATTTCCGATGCCTGAAGTGATTTGTTGCTTTTCATCACGCAGGATAACTTTCTCACGAGCTTCATCTCTTGTTTGAAAAAGGAGGAGAGAACAATCTCACCTCTGATTTTGAAGATCATTCACCTCCAAGCAGGAGTTTCGATGCCGGACGACCAAGGTGTCTCACACCTGTTGGCTTCAAGCTTGGCCTTTCCGGTCCGGGTCGCGTTGGAGACTATCCGGCTCACGGTCGGCTTCACCTCGTCTTGACACAGCTCCTTCGTCAACCTCTCAAAGGTGATGCTGCCTCTGGCCTCCGTGGCCCAGAATGCACCATTCCACAAAGAAAAGATCAGAATCCTTTTGTTCTCTACTTTTATTTTTTACTGTGACAAAAAGGGCAATGAGCAATCCCATCCTGGAAGCTGCAGTTCCTGTTGGATCTTTGAGGATTCAATTCGGTCACTCTTCGTCACCTTGACCGAAACGTGCCCCTGTATATTAACGGTCCCCAGATGCTATGCTAATCGCTGATTAATACTAATGAATTATCCAATGATGTCACCCGGATCGGTTCCTGGATTGTTTGCGGGCTCGTCCATCATTTGGGACTGCAGGCTGCGCCCGTCCATCACCCCACCACCAGCACCGAGGTCCCATCTACAGCTGCCTGGGGGGAACTCAGGCTAAGGCTGTTTACGGTGCTATATCCCTAAAATGTGTTATTGATGGGGTCAAAGCCAAAGTCAGCATCAAATAAAGGCTCGTTCTGCACTTTCATTAACTTGTTTTGTCTTTACAAGCTCAGATGAGTTCCCCATCATCAGGACGGGGCGTTCAAGTACCGGTTTTAAAATGAGCCTCCTTTACTAGTGCTAATTTCTCTCTTTAATCCCATTTCGCTGTCGCTCTTTATTATGTTTGACTTCCCAATGCTCCCATTCAGCTGCATATTAGTATGTATTATGCACTTTTACAATGGAAAGGACACACATTATACAATACATAATGCTGCATATTACAAAAGTGTTGTCAAGGTTATGGTCTCTCAACATTGTGTTCTTTGTGTTAACACTATGGTCATAATCTTATGTCTTCCTGCTAATTAATGAGCAGCTTTTCCAATGTAAATAATACATATTAATTAAAAATGTATGGGATGTATTTAATAATCAAAAATACCAAGTGTGAATGTATATAGCTTCTATCTACACGGACTTTAGCGTGTAGTTGTTCTACATTCCGTCCTCTGGGAAGCGTTCCATCATGAGCTATAAACATTAACGATTCGGTGATCATGGAGCCTTAGGCGGGTAGTGAGGAGGAGCAGGATGGTGTTTCCTGATAGAACCCCTATGTTCTGCTTTGTAGCAGGTTGTTATAGGTTCAGGTAAAGTAACATTAATCACATAGAACTGTTTAACTCCTATATATGTCGGTCTGAAAAGTTGCGGTACCAAAGAAGGGTTGGTCGACTCTTGGTTTTTCCAGTCTGGTCTAATGTATGAGCTGATGAAGCCGTTTCATTGGTTACTTAGGTGGTGTATGTTGGTTTACAATGTCTGAAAGTAGGATAATCTGTCAAATGTTCAGGGACTTGAACCCATAATGGAGAAAAGTTGGACCAAACCAAGAGCCAGGGGTCAATTTCACCGCTGATTGTCAAAAATTGTCTAGTAGTCTTGTGGAAAAAAACAACCACAATACCAAGAAGGGTAAAATAAATCCTCCCCCACTCCCCCCCTAGTGAAAACAGGACGACTGTCCCTCTTGTTATTCCATCGCTAAAGTCCATTTGCTGTCACAGTGATGGATGGCGAATGCGACTTGCTCCTTCATTGCCGCCGTTGATAACGTGAATTGAGGTGTGGAATAGACCAACATAAATGAACTGTTGTGTGGTCTTCACACCCCCACAACCCTCCGCCCCCCCACCTCGAGCTAATGGAAGGTGTCATTTCACCATAATGTCTGTTCGGGCTAAAATCTGCCACTTTCTGTTTCACCATCTGTCTTTGCCAGTGGGTGGAAAACCAAGGGAAAAAAGTGAAGACGAGGACAAAGAAGGGACTGAAGACTGTCCAGCTGGGTATGGTGTCGCACCGGAGGGGGTAATCATCTACCCTAGAAGGGGCGGGGGCGACCCAATCCGAACCCGAGACACCGGGGAAAACCCTGCCAGATCCGGAGGGCTCTTTTAAATTAATTACGGACGCCTTCCTCTCTACGGGACCCTGTTGAGCTAACATCACATTATGGTCCAGCCCAAAGGTTGTACCCAAATAGCCACTGGTCTTTGTTATGAGTCCAATTATTTTTAACATATGCTGAGACGCTCCCCTAGTGAACTTCCCGGGTAATTGGATGACACTATTATCACGAGTTAATTTCACAGACGGAAATGCAGCAAAACAAACCAAGTCATTTGGAAGCTTTTTATCGTAGCTTGAAGTTCTGAGGCTCAATAAGTTCTGCCCTAGTTTCCACAATTGGCAATGTTTTCCTGCTGCTTCATTTAGTCGTTCCTTTGAGAATAAATTGTCTTTGCTGCTTTATTTGACATATCTTAATGTTCGGCAGCCAGCCGTTTCCATCTTTAAGCTGTTTCCTTCGAAATGTCACTATTTCTAATTAAACAGTAGTGTACTGTAAAGCGGAAAGAGAAAATGGGATTTTTGTGAGTGACAATTTGGCGGACGAAAACAGCCCAACTGCCAAAACTAGAATTGTACTTAGTACTTTCACTTTCAAAGATTGCAGGATTCCAGCCAGTGTTGTGATTTATTCAGACAGTTTGCGGATGAGGAGAGACGCCGCCGGATTTTTAAACATTAGGAAGTTAATGGCTTCAGCCACATGCCCAAACTTCCCCACCAAGGTTAATGGAAAGACGTAGATTTCCACGGGACGAGCCAACTAGAATGCGAAACTTCGTTATGAGAGTTTGAAACTCGTAGGGAGACAAAAATGACCGGGATATAGTCACAAAGACGAACAAGACTCGAAACATCTTATCGAGGGGAAAGAACAACGGAGTGGAGAATCAGGAATTGTATCGTTGTTTTGCTTCGAGATCGAGACGAGTAGCTCGTAAAGTTCAATCAAAGTGACGCCACTTGCAGTTCACGTCCCCTCCACTAGGGGCAAGGCATGACTCGGCATTTTTACAGAAAAGCCGAGGCATGACTCGCGTAAAAGAAATTAAAAGACCAACATTGACATGCGGCACATCCGCAGAGATTAATTCCCCCGACGTGGGCCGTAACAGAAACAGTCTGAATGATTAACCTGACCAGAGCTTCAGATGTTTCCTGTCCACGCTTTAAAAGTTGAATTAAAAGCAAAGTCACGGACTGGCTGCGAGGATGAGGAGTCATCTGTCTGCAGGGCGGAGATGTCAGCTGAGACGTTCATCACTGTATGGCCGCTTGTCTCCCAGCATCTTTTTCTCCCACAGCGTGAAGCCGACATGATCGATGGACTGGACTGACTTTGCTTTTCTTCTGTCGCTTGCGGGGGCAAAACAGCGGTCCTAGTGTCAGCCATCGAGCTTCGAATTCCAGCCGCAAAATACGTTGCCGAAGGGCGAAGGTACGACACCGTGACCCAGAACGAACCGAACCCGCGTTATTTATAACCGTATTTGGATGAATGGTGTAAATCTGTCGAGCAGCGGATGTCCTCCCGGTGGCAAGACCGCCCATCTTCCACCTCGGCGGAGGATTAATCTGCTTGTTTATTTCCATTTTTTTGGAATTCAGGGACACAATTTCTGGAACCTTAAGCGTCTAGTCTTTTGCACATATAAATGATGTTTTTACCTGCAGATTTAAATCAAAATTTCACTTCGGTGATGCAACAACAGCGACGACTCCAAGGAAAGGTTTGGCGGTGTACGATGGCTGATGTCATTTCCTCGCCTTGCCGTACAGGAGTGCGTTCTACTGGGGGGGTGGGGGGGTGGGGGACAGTCATGCCTGTCTGACACTGCTATCCATCATCTGGTTTATCAGAGTCCAAGTGGCGCTGCTGTAGGTGTCCTACAGCTGTCTATTATGTAAAGAAATGGCCCTCGGTTCAGATAGCGGAATCAAACTCCAGGAAGCTCCGGAGCGGTTGACCTTTAAAATTGGCAAACTTTAGAGAACAGATGAACTCTCGCCGGAGTTCATCTAAATTCAGTGAAGGCGTTCCACATCAATCTCCTGGGCTGTTTTGTGATGCCCTTTACTCAATGAAAACATAAAAAATTACCCGGGAGGGGGGTTTATGTGGACTGTACCCGTCTTTCCCCTGGATATACTTAGGCTGCGTTTATTTTTATCCTCCCATATGAAGCTGACGAGGTGATAAAGTCATCAGTGGTTAATTATTTGTTGTCCAACTTTATATCTTTGCATCACCAGACCTCACATATCCACCTCAAGTTGCTTAGCCATCATGGTTTCCATGGAAACCTGATCTTACAGGTCAGTTTGGAGGAAGGTCAGCTCATCTGGAGCATAAATGAAATGCTTCCATTTTCTCCTGCTTGTCTGGTGGTGGTGGTGGTGGTGGGGGGGTTGGCTTTAAACCGCCCCCCCACCCCCACCCCCAACAGTCAGCCCCCCCGCTACAGTAAGAGATGCCAGCTCTTTGACTCAAACGGGACGTGAAAGGGATGAGTGAACAGACGATGATGTGAATCTGTTTCCACATCTGTTTCCACTCGTTTGATGATCTCCATCCGTTCTGGAGCGGAGCTTCAGTCTGGAACGAATATGGAGCCATCAGAAGTTTACACAACGTGATCAGCACTGAGGTTTGGATCATTATTGATGATCATAAACAATAAGAGAACGACTGACGGAAGGAGTGTTTTACAAGCTCGACATTCCCTCAACACGACTATGGGTTAAAACATTTCAACGTTTAAACTCGTGAAAATATAAATTCTGCATCTGGATCTGGTTTCGGAGGAAACACTGGGGCAACTCTGCATGAGTGCTTTATTGATCATTATTATTTATCGATGCAGTTGTTTGTCTAGCAGACAAAGGTCTTTACAATGATCCTCTCAGTCACACACACTCATCAATGGGGATGGAGCTGCCGCGCTGGGAACGATCTGATCGGATAATCTATATCCAAATAATCCAAAAATGTGCAGTTACTCTTTTATTTTTAGTCCCAAATAAATTCGATCGGAGAGAGAGTTTCCAGGAAGCAGGATCCGCAGACCGCAGGATCAGGATTAGATAATCTGCCTCCATCTGTTTGTCATCTGAGTTTAAGCATCGGAAAGCGTCCCAATCTCGACTGTTTTTGTTCTCACTGCGATAAAAAGCATCAGTTGATCTGGATTCTGGATGGGATTACCAATTCCCCAATTTGGGATCAGTCTCACATCTCCTGGTTTTGGAATACTCAACTTTTTGAGATTTAAACCCGCCTGAATAAATCTGTTCTCCGGTCGCCTGGCAACACTGTTGTTGTTGTACCAACATTGGATTTGTGGCATAAATCTGTGGGATGTGTTGTGGATGAAAACAAGAACACAAAATGACAACGGAGACGTGGAATATAATAATGTTTTGATGTTTCTCGAAATGGAACCGATGCTGAACGATAGGATTTTTTTTGTAAATGTCATACTCCTTTTTGTTTACAACTAAATGTGAAACTTTTGATATGATGCGTTTTGTCTTGTTTTTCACTCGGCCGGCTTTGATGGGATTTCTGGCAACACGTTGCCTTTGGAGGCGCCATGATGTTTAATTTAGGTGATTGTATTTGTAGTCTTGACAGCCAGCGCCACTTCATAAATGCTGTTTGAAAACAGAGAACAGTTTTATTTTATTGTTTTTAGTTAATGTAAAAAAAAAAAAAAAAAAAAAGAAGGCCTTGTGTTTCCAGATAAGACAAAAAAAAAAAAAAAAAAGTCATTTATTTCTTAAATCTCATCTAAATACTGTCTGGTTGTGATTTTATGTACTTTCTCAAAAAGCAAAGTTCTTTTTAATCAGTTTTTGACCAGCGTTAAATAATTTGCTGGTTCTTTGTGAGTCGACCGGTGAACAGGAACCCTCTTTTGTTGTTTTTGTGTTTCCATCACCTGCTGCTTCCTTCCTGCCTTTTCTTTTCTTCTTCTTCTTTTTTTTGTGTTTTTTTTATGTCAAGGCTACTTGACTGCCACCGCTGTGATTTCCATGTTAAAAAGCAACACGCCTCATTGGTTTTATTGGCCTCTTGTACTTTACTGTGAGTCCCCTCGAACCTCAATTCCATCTACTGCACATTTTCAACCTGCTTGCTTGTGTTTATTACCCCCCCACCAACAAGGGTCTTCATTGTTTCCAGTCACGGGTGGTCTTTTGACATTGTCACGAGGAATATTGCAAAAAAAATATCAAAATAATACCCGTGAGTGGACGATTGTAGTATTTATTTGTCTAGACTAGAACCCGTCTCATTCCTCCAAGACTGTAGATTCCTGCAGTCTTCCACTGATGCATTCAGGGCCTGCCTGTAAATTACAAACTTAGTGTGACGTTTCGGTTGGCGTCTAGATTTTTATTCGCGCTATTTGCTGCATTTTCGAGCTGCAGCTCAGAAATTGAGGTCAAAGCCGAACCTTGGAGGACGGTTCCAGCCCTGGTGTTTATGTATCCGGGGCGGCGGCGGGAAATGGACGAGCGTGTTTATGTCATGATGGGCGACGTCGAGCTAACCCATAATAGATACAGGTACAGTAGCCCTATGTCATTTTTATGATGTCATGAGAGACTTATGGAGCAATAAACCTGACAAATCACCCCACCCTACCCCGTGCATATGTGGAGCTACATCCTTAAGTATATTCAGAAATCTTTACAAGGTAGTAAAAAGATTCGGTCTTAAAGGTTGGGGCCATCCGTTTATAGATCAACCTTCGGCGAGGCTTCATCGCTGCGAGATGGAGGCGCCTCTAATTATGCGATTAATCAATCGTATTGTTTGGTAGACGGGACGCATTACGGAGAAAAGCCAATTCAGCAACCTGTCGAGATGAATCGCCTCCGTTTCTAGCGGGGAATTCCGAAATGAGTTTTGATACTCCGAGTGCTTCCCGGAGCATCATCAGCTGAGCAACAACCGCAAACAAATGATCGATATGTTATTTAGTCGTAGTGAATTTAAGAAAAGGGACACCGGGTTTAATTACATGCTTCAAGCACCATTTGTCCCCAGCAGTCAGTTTGCCAGAGAATGAACAATGACGCGCACCCCCCCCCCACCCCCTCCTCATCCATTGCCTACCCTTTGTTCGGTTGGATTCAAGGAACGCCCGGGGAACAAGGAGCGATCTGGGCATCGCTCAACGGCGATCCGCGCAATCGGAAAAAGACAAATGCGATCTGGGGGAAAGTTTTGTGCGTTCGTTGTCGAGGAAAAGCATCTGATCCAGGAGCTCCAGAGACTTTTTTTGAAATCTCACCGCAGAAAAAAAAAAAAAAAAAAAAAAAGAGTACAACTTGAAAGCGTAAAACCCCTTCGGGAGGAGATTAGAAGCCGAGTCTGTTTTGACAGATTCTCCGACCGCTTCGCCCGAGCACCACCACCACCACCACCACCGCTTCGCCTCCATCCTTAACATCTGCATCCCCGGGATAAGACTCCTTCCCTCAGTCGCCGCATCCAATTTCCACTCCCGACTCCCGAGCTTCCTTTTTCCTGATAGCGTGTTCATGTGGAATTCATTACCGTTCCAATTCACTCCGTCAAGTGACTGTTTAAAACCCCTTGTCATCTTCATCAGGGTGTGGAGTGGGGGTGTCGGGCCTTTGCAGGTGCAATATGACATCAACATTGCGTACATGCGAGCTGCAGCGGCGACGGTGTCATCAGTCAGACATGCAGATTTTGAGAAACTTATCTCCAACCAAGAATCCAATCTTTTCACGTATCTCGTGTTCTCCACGGCAACGATTTGTTTCCACCCAGGATCTGGTTTTGTTGTGAGAATGATTTTGTCATTGTGTGTTTTACTCTGGGTGGGGGCCACTTCAAATTACGTGCAACATAAAAATATCGGACAAAGATTAATGGCGGGTGTTTAAAAACAAAGTCAGTGACCGGCCTCAGGCGTCTCAACAACCGTATCCTGGAACTGGAGGTTGTTCAAACCTACAACCCCCCCTACACACACACACACACACACACCTTACCAACACGTCCCCCGTCACTCCTCGCCTTACTGCAATCAATAATGGCAGCATTTAAAGGAGAGAGGGGACCTATTTCATGTCCTGGTGTGCCAATAACAACTGAAACCTTTCAAACTCTTGAGATAGGATTGACTGAACTTAGTTGCTCCTCTTCGAAAAAAAAAATAAAAAAAAAAATCAATGTCTCATTTGTGACCCGAGTTCATTTAGAGGAACATCCTGCACAACTTTTTATTTAGGCGCGTGAATACGACCGAGCCTGACAGCGGACGAGTAGCTCTTCTACACATCAATCATAAAGAAAAATTATTGTTGTCAGCCGGACTATCAGGGTTGGTGCAGTTACTTAAGGGGTCATTGATTGTGAGCTGATGTCTATGGAGGAGCGTGACCCCAGGGCGAAGGGACGGCCCACTGGGATGGCGTTTGTTCCAGACACCAGTCTCTTCTGTGGAGATTCAGTCCACTTCTGGTACGACTTCCACTCAAATGCATTAACCTCATCGCCATCCGGAGATTGAGACGCGAGGATGTGATGGAAAGGAGCGACGAGTCCGCCCACGCGGCGACCTCAGTCTTCAGACGACTCCAATCACGAGGTCCACGTCTGGGGATTGATCTCTAACCTGCTGAGATGTTAAGTTCTGATAACTTCACACCAAACCCAAAGAGTCAGTAAACGCAACATCAGGAGGAGGAATCTTGTTAACATGTGTCAGACTCAGGGACCCGGGGGCCAAATGTGGCCCGCTACATCATTTTATGTGGCCCCCAAGAGCATAAGAGGTCAGTGTCTAAAAACAAATAGGTCAAAAGTGTGTTTTGACCAAAAACTACATCTCCCACAATGCTGTAATTCAGCCCATTTTAACTTTCATGAAAAAACGTTGTGAACAAAGTTCATGTTAATGATGTTATTTTTCGTTATTAATTGATAGTTTGATCCTTGATTGATGGAGTTCTGTGGGTTTAATAACCTGACAAATTAAAAAGATTTATGTTAGAACAGAGAAACAAAAGCAAATGTCATTTTTGTCACTTGAATTAGTAACAAATTCAGTTATTTAACATTAAGGACTAGTTACATTTATTTGACATTAGTTACATTTATTAGTTACATCTGACCCTTTGATTACAGTTATGCTGATATGGCCCTCAGTTAAAATGAGTTTGACACCCCCGCTCTACAGGAACGCCCAATCGCATCGACTCAGCTGAACACGTTCTCTCCTGGAGGGGGCCCAGTACGCCCAACGGCTGCTCTTGTAGGCGCTGTCGGCTGAAGGGCACCTTACGGCCGTTAACGAGGGAGGGGCGGGCGCCGCAGTCGTGCTGCTGATCCGGAGAAGTGAACCCAGACCCCCCCCCCCCCCGGGAGGCGGCTGTGTAATTAACGCTGCCTGCAGGCGGGTTGTTGTTGACTATTAGACGTTTACCTTCCCAGCGTTCGCAGGCTGCAGGATGTTTGATTAAGGAACACATTTGTACGGTGTCGTGTTAGCGGTACGCTCCCCCCACCCTGAGTCACGTTGGTCTAAATTTAATTTGCACTCACAGTCTTTATATTTTGAAAACAAAAAAGTGATGTCATGGATGACATCATAGCTTGATGACCTGAAACTAAAGGTCAGCTGTAGTCGTTTCTTCTTTCGGGTGTGTTTGGTTCTACAGTTTGGTTTAAACCCGTGACCCTGACGCTTTTGGATCAATCGATCAGTCAATTCCAATACTGTTTGCTGATAGATTTTTCATTCAGTCGGAGCTCAGTGATGTTCAGACCAGATGGCGAGCAGCGGAACGCTCCGACTCAGACGTGTCCTTTGAAGGCTGGAGGATTGACTTCAGGCTTTGACTGTGCCGATACTGTTTACTTGTGACTCCCCACTGGAACTGGTTCAAAGCAACATCCATCATTTGACCCCTCCCCCCCCTGCCCTACCGACCCCCCCGGGTTCAGATCCCTCAGCCGTCGCATCTAGAACTCGACCTTCTTCATTTCTTTAACTTACGTTAAAACACGTCTTCAAACCTAATTTATTCATTCATTCATCTTCTTATCCATTTCTTTCAACTTTGTGGGTCACGGGGGGGGGTCGCTGCAGCACATCCCAGTGGAACACCCAATCGGGACACTCCGTCGGTGCACCGAGGAGCCACACAAAAGACAAACAACCACTCACACACACACACACATACACACACACACACACACACACACCTACGGACAATTAGGAACCAATCAGAAGTGCATCTTTTTGGGAGGAAGCCTGAGAACCCGGAGAGAACCCACACAGAACAGGACTCGAACCCGGAACCTCTTGCTTCGAGAAGAATTACAACCTATTTTATTTTTTTTTTAATTTTATTTTATTAGTTTTAGTAGTTTTAGTATTAATAGTGTTGTTGTTGTTAATTTTAATATAGATATTGAAATACCAAAAATAGAAATCCTAATAATAAATATTAATAAATATCATATTCTTAATTTATGATTAAGAATATGCTTTAATTCTTTTTTAATAATAATAATTATTATTATTATTACCATTTACTTTATTCTACTTACAGTTACAGTAAAAACAGCTGCAGGGACAGGCAGATTATTTCTGTGTTTTCATTTAATTTTACATGTAATCTCATAAACAGCTCTTGCATTCACAAAATCTGCTGTAGGCCAGAATCGGTCACCGACCAATCTAAAGACACCTCTCAGGACCGGCGACCCAGAGCAAACAACGATATTGCGCGGCTCTGCGATAGCATCCGGTCTGATATGAGCCCTCACCTGCTTCATAACCGAGCTGCAGCGCAATATTATGTTTCCAAATATATCCCAGAGGTCAGTGCGGTTTGGGTGGCCGGATCGGGCGCGGACGTCTCCCGTGGAAACGCTGTGAGGGGATGTTTGCCGGATTTACTTACTCACTGCTGGCATATTGTGATTTGCTGGAGCGTTTCTGCCGCGGCCGAAAAAGAAAATCACTCAAATTGTTATCGTGCCCGTCGGTAAAATACTAGACACCACTTTGGACTCCAGCAACTTAATACGGCGAGACGTTTGTGTCGAGAGGTGCCCACTTGAGAAGCCCTGGTGACATATCAGTGGCAGCGCTGCTCTCATGGAGCATTCAATCCTGCATTGTTTATGTGGGGCAGCTGTTGACTGATGCTGCCTGTCTAATGGCATCTATATATGGATTTATGACAACGAGAGTGGCCGTTTGTGGCTTCATCATTCTGTCGGATGGTTGAATCCGAGCCCCCGGATGAATGGATTAAGGACAGTTAGATTCCCTGAGAGGTGAAGTAACTTTAAAACGTCAGCTACGATTACTTTCAAGATGCATTTCTTTTTCTTTTTTTTTTTTTTTTTTTTAAACCTCTGCCCAGTCGGGGTTTGTTGGCAGGAAAAACAAAGAAATTCCACGCAGGTTTTCCTTCCTGAATTTCTCCATTCTTGATGAAAAGAGCTCAGATTTAAACGCTCGGCGGTTACGAATGCAGCCGTTGACGACGTTGATTCTGAATAAGGCCTGATTGAATCGAAAAGGGGGCCGCTGGAACCTTCGTGGAGGTTTTGCACTCTTCCTGTTTAACCTCTTTGGGAACCGTTTCATCGGCGGCGACGGGAGCGGTCGCGGCGTTTCTTCAAAAACCCTTCGTTTTCTTCTTTGAAATTACTTTTGCATGTTGGAAACGGTTTAAAGGCAGCAGCCTCTCCTCTTTCTAATGCATTCATGCTTTGTCAACTCCAGTAATCATTTTAGCTGATAATAAATCACGCCAGGATCTCTGCACCACTGATTATCAAGGAGAATTATTCAAGGACTAGATTGCAATACTTATGGTAAGATGGTAATGCATTTTTCAATGTGCTATTATTCAAATAAGAAGGTGACACCATAAATCAGTGCTGGGATCACATATTGAATGAATCAGCTCATCTAGATCAGCGTTTCTCAACCTTATTCCTGTCGCGGCGCCTTTTCCGAGACGACTAAAAAATACCGGAGTCACCACCTTAAAGTCGTACGCTCTGCATCCCTGAACGCACACAGACACACAAGAACAAGCTGTTAGAGAGACAAGGGTGGTAGGTGAGACTTAGCATCAGTGGGAAACCTGATCTGTACAGGACAGCTACTCTATTCGGGCAGGAACGGATGGCTGAATTTGTTCCTGATGTTCCCGATAGGCTCCGAAATGGAATTGCAATGGTGCCACGACTGAGGACGCAATCAGTCCGGAAGATACGTCTTGAAATTTTATTGTCGATGTTGGATCTTTTCTTTTCCCATTCCAGCAGAGGCGAGACAATTGAATTTTGCGGAACACTTGAACTCCAAGAGTGTCGGATTCGCCCGGTGCAAAAGACTCCAACGGAAAAAAAAAGTCCTTAAACCTCTCATATATAAATATAAAACACAAAAAACACAGGATCGGAAGAAAAAAAAAAAAAACACGTGTCCAACACTGACTGATGATTCAACGTCACAGGGTGTGTGTGGCAGCGTTATCACACCGATTAAAATGAGATCTTTGTGCTAAGAGCACAAACACGCTAAGAAATAAATTGATCGCCGGCAAACAGTCATTAAGCGTGACCCTGAACCGTGACTCGACCGTTCTCCACCCTCAGAAAACAACATCTGAAGAAACAAACCTTGAATGCGATATTCAAATCAATCCACGCCAACTACAGTATTTTCTGGACTATAAGGCGCACTGGATTATAAGGCGCACCTTCAATGAATGGCCTATTTTAAAACTTTTTCCATATGTAAGGCATACTGGATTACAAGGCCACTGGATTATGAGGTGCATTGTTGGTTTTTGAGAAAATTAAAAGCTTTTACGTGGGCCTTATAGTACAGAAAATACTGGTATACCGATGCTCCATCACACACAAGTTGGGGTCACAAAGTGTCCTGCTGTTAATGTTCACAACACAAAGGGAACGCATTACATCTATTCTGATCGATTAACGGTTCTGACGCCTCCACAAGCAAACAAAAACGCCTGGCGTAACGTAAAAGTCTGCGTAAATCTGCGTTACAGGTGTGTATGCTGTAAGGAGGGGCTTAAAAGCGGCATTGAAAACACCATCAATGGCAAGAACCCCAACGATGACCTTTAGAAAACCAGCTTTTCAATCCCAGTCCTTGGTCACTTCATTTAGTTTTCAATGCCAATGTTTTTATGTAGAAGAATTTAAAGCTGCTGCAACGTTTAGCGGTGAAAGTGCTGATACACAGCAGCATCCTGTCAGCTGAGGGGGTGTCAACACTTGATTATAGGGCTTCAAATGCCCGGCAGCTGTTATATAAGTAACAAAGCAGTAAATGTGGAGAGGACGCCGTGCAAATTCAATTTCTAGACTTTAGTAAAGATTTATTCTCCACTAAATGTGGCAGACAAGCAGATAAATAAAAATCACGGCCACAATTTTTTTGATCCGGGAGATTCTGACAGTCGTGGAATCTAAAGTATTCAAGACTTGATCTCAGTTTGACGACGCTTTTATTCAACGTACAATTTTCCAGCAGAAGACTATGCAGCTTCAATGAGCTTGTAATTCCTATCCAAAAGGCAGAAAGAGGTTCTATAAGACTTCAAGAAACTACTTTTCTATGTTGTTTTCTAAGCTTTAAATCGATGTCCGTTTCTGTTATTTCAGGATTTGTGTGATTTGAATGAAATCCGCCTCAAACAAACACACAAACAACAACAGGTGGGTTCCGTGTTGTGATTCAGAACTGTTAAATGCTGCAGCTGTGGTTGCGGCGGATGGAACACCGACCGTTCCACAGCACACGCTGAATTTAACAGCATGTTTAACTGTAAACAACATTCACGCAGGTGGCGGCGGTATCATTCTGTCCGTGTTTGGGCCGTGTGTCGGGTGGATGGATCTGGAGCTTCATTGGATCATGTTGGAACGGAGATCCATGCGTTCTGACCAGAGACGAGGAGGTGATGCTTTCAACCATGTCTGTTAGTTGGTTAGGGTTCGGTTTATATCAGCTTAAATGAAAGAAAGTATTAAAGAAACCTATCTGAATGTCAAGCAAGAGTGAGAAATTCATAGATTCACCAATTTATCCAAATCCATTCACAGAAAATGAATGAGGTCTAGTCTGGAGATTCATTGAAATCCTTTCAGGAATTTTTGTATATTTCTGGTGATCAACCAACCAACCAGGAATGAAACATTTCCTCCTTGGTGGGGGTAATAAATAGAGACCATACAGACTTAGAAATGATGATTAAAACTGTAATCCTCAAATAAAGAGGAGAAAAATGTCAGGTTTGCTACAGAAAAACACTCAAACTCCAAAATCTAGAATCAGATGAGTTGTAAAAATTAAATATTTTAATGCCCAGGCTGAAAAGAAAATTTAAAACTGAGAAGCAACGAGATGAACAAACATGACTGAACTCTCTGGCAGAGAAATGGAGGAATGACTGGTCTTAAATAGGGAGGAGGATGACAGATACAATTCAGGTGTGTCTCATCAGCTGCCTGTCTGAAATGCACCACGCTTCCTTGGAATGAGAAACACCTGCAGGTAAAGAAACAGAAAAACAGGAAGGAACAAAAACGCCAACACAAAACACGGGATTGGAACAAAAAAAATAAATAAAAACACGTTTCAAACACTGACTTGATCATTCAACAGCAGACGGTGTGTCAGCGTTATCACACCCATTAAAATTAGATCTTTGTAAGAGCACACACAGGTACGAAATGCTAAGAAAATAAATTCATCGTCGGCAAACGGTGGTTAAGCGTGACCCTGAATCGTGACCCGACTGCCCTCCACCCTCAGAAAATAACTTGCAAAGAAAACAAACCCTGATTGCGATATTTAAATCAATCTACAGTAACTATACCGATGGTTTATCGCACACAATATAGAGAGAAAACATTCAGTTCTTTTGGGGTTTTCTGCCTCCAAAAAAAAAACAAAAAAAAAAAGGTGAAACATATTCAGCACAGAGATGAACTTTCCAACATCAGTGGATAGCAGAAGGGCCATTAAGGTAATAAAAAATTAGGCAGCACTGAGATCTCACCGGTCCCTTTACCCTTTCTCCAAGTCCTTAAGTGATAAGAGCAACAGACAATGTTCACACCTCATTTCATTTCATTATCGCGTCCCATTCGCTTCATCGCCTCAGTCCCTGCACTAGTCTTTCATCTCAGCATGCGGGCAATAACTCATAGACTGCAAGCATAATAGAAGTGGGGGGGTTTGGCTAATCAAAGGTTTGTGAAAGCAATTTACCATGCTCTAGAAAGGGTCCTCCAGAGAGAATGTGCCCACAGAACTACTGTTGCTGGAAGATGCATGATGCTATATGAGAGGGCTGCGGTTTTAATTATGGTATAGATTCTCAACGACCGACCGCGTGAGATTGCTTATTAGCTGTAGAAATGCATTGGATTTCTGATGCGTAGCAGCTTGTTATTTGTTGCTGCATTAGCATGAGTGAAGGCTCGCTCGGCTATTTGAAGAAACAGTGGCTCACGGTGTGTAAATGTAAGTACACATTCAGCTTTTCAAAAGAGGGGTGTCCCCCAGAGTGTGCCGAGGATGGGGAGGGAGGAAATAGAGAGAAAATAGAAGTCTAGAGTCGATCTGTGAAGGTCAGCCTTTCCTCCGCCCCTCATATCTCTTCATTTGGAGGACTCGGGGTATCACCTGGTCAGAAGATGAACGGGTCCAGCCCTGAGATTTCAAAGATTTTTTCCCAAACACGTCCGGCTGTGTAATTACAGACCTTGACTGTATCCCATCTGGAAAAAGCTCCAGTTATTTTTACTCATTATTTTCAGTCAAACACAGCTGGTTTGGACGTTTTCTGGCCATCGTTTTCTTTTGTTTTGGGTTTTTTTTTTTGGGGGGGGGGGGGGGCAAACGTGGCATGGAAACCCGGTTTGATCCGGTATCAAATAACTGGATTTGAGAATGTTTTCATTGTTGGGGAAAAAATAGGCTGAGAAATTCGTCTTCAGAAAACTGTGAAATTGATCTGGCAGCTGCTGAAAGGCTTGCAAAAAAGAAGTCCGCCTGATTAACGGGGACATTCCGTCCCATTCCGTCCAAATAGCCATCGTTGCCACTTCCTGTCTCTCTTTACCTCCGGTTCACGGTCACGCATGACAAGTTTAACCTACAACTAAGGGCAAGTCCCTGTGCGATTATGATTCCTGAGCGTGTCCTCCGAATCGATGACGAGCGCCAGATGATCGGACCGCGGGAATGATGGAAGCTATGAGTTATTAGCGGCGGAGGAAAGTAATATTGGAAGATTAAGGATTGAGAATCCGCAGCGGGAATGACCAATGACTGTGGAGCGGTTGTATAGAAAAGACATTCATATGATTTATAAAGTGAAGGGATGCCCCCCGGAGAAAGGCCAGGCTTTATGCAATTAGGCCCGACTAGTCGAGCTCAGCCTTTCCACAACAACCAATTTCAGGTCTTCCAGTCAGATGGAGAATTTTGCTCCGCTGTGCTGTGACAGATATTTTTTTTTTCCCCGGGTCCACCGGAGCATGACGCTTCCACCTCACCCCTGCCTGCTAATACAGTCAGCTTCGCACTCCGTCATGGGTTTGTAAGGTGGAAAATGCAGGACAGAGACACGTGGACGAGTTGAGTCGAGGAAAATTTTATTGCGGGGTGGAGGTGGAGAGACAGGAAGTGGGCTGGCATAAACGGATGGTTGGTTAGGGGGGTGACGGGCGGGCGTCAGATGAACAGATGAGGTTGATTGGCAGGTAGTGCAGGAAAAGAATATTTACAAGGAATCAATATGAGGAAGGCAATCCCAAACACACAACACGAGACGCCAGCTCTGGAATAGTGAGGATGTGCGAGATGACGGGAACGGCGGCGGTGGGAACGTTCAAGGGAATAAACAAGAAAATAAAGTTATCATCTGGACGGGATTCTGACCTCGTCTCTGAGAAGTTGTCAGAGTCCATTTGAAGCAGATAGCAGCTCCTTGTTTCTTTATTTGTGTCCAGTCGGATATCTTAAACAAGCATTGGATGAAGGTGGAAACGACCCAAGGTTTCATCTTTGTTTTCTAATCGGCGAGTCTGTTTGGCAGCGGTGGAGGAGAGGATGAAGGAAATAAAGAGCGAAAGAGAACTTATCTTAGTTGGTTTTAGTAAATGAGCTCTAAGAAGTGCTTCTGCGGAAAGGTCAGACCCTCAGACGGCATCTCGCCACAGGAGAGAGGAGAGATCCGTGTGGTTTTATGAACAGTGTGCTCGCTAACAGAGACACAGATTACAGATCACGGGGGGGGGGGACACAACGATCATATCAAGGTAGAGTTCAAATGATGACACGTTTGGAAAATAAAGTGATGACACAAATGGATGAATTCACCGTATGGTGGGTATATTTCATATTTTTTATTCAAATGGGAGTAAATAAACTCCATTGTAGGGTCGAAAAGGTTCTTTGGAGCTGAATTTCATCTGTAATTAGCATTTTACATTTAGAAAATTAATTAAAGTTTTACTTTTGCTGTCAGTTTTCACTTTGCGTCTTCATTCATGAAAATTTACATGGTATTTTTTGAATTTTTTAATATATTTTCTATTCACATAACACACACATACTGTGTGAATATACAAATAAATGTCTAATTTTTGATTTTATCTCTTTATTTTCTTTGCATTATAACAATTACAATATTGTCCTGTAATTGCTTTCACAGCAAAATTGACAAATTGAATTCTCCTACAACCACATGTAGTAGCCATAAAAACTGAATGTGTTCCATGCTACACAATGGGTTTTTGTGCTGTAACATGATTAAACGTGCACCACGTATCCATTGGATACAACATCTAAAGCCATTCCATGTCTTATTCCCCACAAACCGTTTACGGACCTGTCGTAATGTCTACGAGGCTGTCGGATTAAATTCTAGCAGCATGAAACTGAGAAAGAAAAGAAAATCTACAGAACTCTCTCAGAATGTGGGAGAACAGCGGCTAAATTCTAGCGTTCAGATAAACCTTTTATGGAGCTCTGGACAGTCTTTTCTGCTCGCGGTATGACTGGAACTCCTCACGCCATTTTGCAAGTTGGCTTTCAAACGTGGTTCAGTTCAGTTTATGCAGGACAAAGGAAACTTATTCGATTGAACCTGATGGAATAAGCGGTACTGATCAACCATTTCAAACAGAAGGAAAACAAATCATCTCTGATATTAACGATCCAGGGCTTATTACTGGATTACTCAGGGTTTAAAGGACTGACCGATAGGATGAGCAGATTTATCAGATTTTGGACCCATTAATCTGCAAAATACCTGAAAGTGATGTACAGATGATCTTTCTAAACATGGCTTAACGCCATGCAGAATGAAAATCTCACAAATGGTCCAATCCCAACATGTCCTATCAATGAATTTAAACTTTGGATCCTTTTCGTTCGTTTTCCGACCAGAACTTTCTTGCGATGACAGAAAATATTGTTGTTCTTTCCGAGAATGAATAAAATAGCGATGCAGGCGTGAGGTTTTTGCTGTTTTTGTTGGCTGTGTTATCAGTGATGCGAGGAGGGTTTGTCAGCTTGTCAAGAAGGCAAACCAGGATGTGAAGTATTTTCCCGTGGGGCGAAAAGTCTAAACTCTGACAGAAAGGACTCAAAGTCCGGATGCAAACCTGGAAACACCCATTAAAATCCAACAATGTGAAGATTTTCTTTTTTTTTTTCTAAGACAAGATCCAAAATGCTTGGTGATCCTTGCAGGTACCCTAAACCTGCATCACCTCTGGTGACCATTAGGGGGCGACCATACTGGTTTCAAAACCAACTGCAGTCGAATGACGTATGAGAAAAATACCTTCATTGTCCCTTGATATAATAAGCCATATTAACAGTTTCCTTATATATATAGTACTGTATTAATAACCCATAGTATCGATCACTAGTTTCCTGCAATATTTGAAACACAAAGAAAAACATCCATGCAGGGATTTTTATGGGTGAGCAAAAACTTTTACAGACAATTGGGTGGCGACCAACAACAAAGTTCTTGAACTGTTGCATATGATATATTGCATAATATATAATACAGAACAGAAACGCTTCTCTGTTCATGAAACTGTAAAGCATTTCCATCATCATCCATCGCTGTGCTGATCTGCTGTCTGAGCAGAATAAAAGATAGCATCCAATATGATGGAGTGTTGTTCGCTTAATAAGTTATAAATAGGGTTTCTACAATACAGTGGAAGCTACCCAAGAGGAATAAAGGTAGATAAATAATGAATGCAGCCGTGGCTGTGATTGTGTTTGAAGCACAAGCTGTACATGGAGCCTACGCAGTGCACTGCTGACATGACAGATTTGCATGGTTCCCCTCTGCTTTCCCAGCTTTTTGAAGAAAGTTGGTGTAAATCTATGGTAACCGCATTGAAGCTGAAGGTTTCTTATTGCAAAATGAGAAAAAAAAATAATGCTCGGTCTAATGTTTTTACAATCTTTTGAAAGAGTCTCACCGCTGAAATTCTGGCCTACACTTTCATTTAACTCATCGCTGACTCACTGTCGAACATTTTGTTTTCCCATCATGTTCAAACTCCGGAACATTAGATTTGCAATAAAAGTTTATTTTCTGAGCGTAACTCTGAATAAAACTGTATTACTCTAAGATAAGTGCCGTGTTTAACTCTTTAAAGACGATAAAAGATGCCTTTGATGCTACTCAATGCTCTGTTCTGTGGCCAAATGCGAACACTTAACCTGAATTGATGGTACTTGTTTATTCCAAGGCCAGAATTCTCACGATGTCAGCTGTCTTTTTTCTGAAAAATGAACAAGGTGCTTTAAAGAGAAAGTCTTTTTAAACTACCGAAAATCATTCAAGATGATGCTTTTAATGTTCCCCCCTTTGAAGTCACCACTAAAAGTTTTCTCCTGTCAGTTTTCTTCCTCTGACAGTGAAGCATGCTGGGATTAGTCCAGTTCCCTCTACTTTCAGCTCCTGTTTTTGTGCCAAAGGCTTCGACGAATTGAAGATATGAAGACAGCAAAAAGAACATTTCTAGGCACCGCTACAGTGCTGTGATATTAAGGTCCTTTGCAAGAACATAATGTATGAGCGTGATCGTTTCTTACTCAACCTGTAATCTTTATGTATCCTGATTTATGCCGAAAGCTGAAGCTGAACATTACATTTTGTGATTTATGGCTTTGGCAGAGCATCGATTGAGGATTATCCTGCCAATAAATACGTGGTTACGACTTCTTGACGTACAGCCAGACAATCCGGCGTATGAGGCGTTCTTAAAGGAGCCGTTCACACAAAAATCACACCCGTGATGGAGAGAAACGGTGGCCTTCGATTCTGATAAGCATCTGCGGAGTTTATGATTTTGCAGTGAGGAAAATAGATAATGGAAAAGAAATGCCTGTGCATACAAATACAAATAGAAGATATTAAACTTTTTAGTATAATTTAGTGGAATCCTGTAAAACACCTGTGGCCCGCGGGCCAAATGTGGCCCTCTACGTCATTTTATGTGGTCCTCAAGAGCATAAATGGTCAGAGTATCTAAAAATAAATCTAAACTTTTTTTTTCTTGTAACTTAGATTACATTGAGTTACATTTTGTTACATTTATAAGTTACATCTGGCCCTTTGAGGACAGCCATTCGGTGAAAATGAATTTGACACTCCTGCTGTAAAATATGAAGTCGATGCTACTCTGACAAATCCAAATGGATGAAAACCCTTTAGTCAGTTGGAAACTTTAGCCTGATGCTGCAGCCCAGAGTAACTTTTAAATATCTGACTGGCCTATCGATCTATTTCTGTCTCGAAACCGATCGATAGGCCATAAAAATGTTTTCTTAGTTTAAGCCAAAAAAAAATAATAGAAAAATAAAACCAGTGAATTACCCTGGAGAAACATTGGGATCACCACCGGTCTTGACCTTCCCATTTCCACCACCAATTAGAACCTGAAGAGGGTTTTGGGTTTGGTTGGGGTCCACCAGTGTTTGTTGGTATTTGTTACTCTGAATCACACAGAATCTTGGATTCACAAAACCTTAGTAGGAGTTGAATTATTTCCTGACCGGCATCCAGGACTCGTTGCTTAACTTGGGCTCTGTCTTTTGGGGTCTTTGGACAATCTAGAGGTAGTATTAAAGAGGGCTGTCTGTCCCTGGTGGTGGATAAAGTCATTCTTAATGTGTTGAGCAGAATGGAACCAATCAAACAAGTCATCTTCAGATGACACAGAGTATACGAACCGTCCAACAATAAAAGAAGTCTTACAAAGTTTACTGAATCCAAGTGTTTATCCATCACCTGCTCAGCTGAAGACGTCTCTGTGGCAAAAACAAGCTCATTATGATTTATGTCAACGCTGCTCATCTAATAAAGTTAATGTAGCAACAGCTTCAGCATAACAGAAATATATCCAGGGGTTTATGGAGCAGCTCTGTTTATATTTCAAATGGAGAACAAACACACAACAGTCCTCTGAGCCATCATAAACGTTAACGCTTTAATGTCGACAACTTATTTCTCAGGCCATGTTCATTAGAGTCTCCTGTGCAGCACGTGATGACCTGAGGCCTCCTCTGAACTTCAGACGGGGGGGTGCAGCATTCATAAATCATGGCTTGATTTTAGAATGCCTTCATTTATGAGTTGTTTGGTGCAGCTGGTTTGATGCGAGAGACTTGAGCCGTTCTGCGCCGAAGCCAGACAATAATGGCTTTGGCGTCAAAGTGCAAGTGAGATAAATGACTCGCGAGCATCTGCTGTTGAGTTGTCCTGCCGACCGTCTCCGGATCGGGGACGTTTCCTCCGCTCCGGTACCGACATGAGGACAATGGGTCTCTCTGCTGTCACCAGCAGCTCCCTTCCAGACCAGCATTAAAGGCTTCCATGAATTATGCACAGCGTGAAACAGTCTGTTAGCAAATACAAAAACACACTTTCTGTGTGCATTGCTGTTTTTAGCATGGCTTAAGCTCATTGTATTGAAATACTTGACCAATATTACTTTGGTGAACTTGATTAAACATATTATGGTTCTAAATTATTATATTACAATAATAATGATTGCAAAAAATCAATGTTTAGCATGATATATGGATTTTGTTATAGTATATATTAATAGTATTGAACATTTCCACTTTGATTTGCATGCATGCAATGAAATAGTCAACTACAAACACAAATTTGAAATTGGATTTAAATTAGAATTTGTTTTCCAAATTCTTTTGATGAAGACATTTCAATCCATTTCACATTTTGTCTAGTTTAAGTGATGCTAAACAATCCTCCAGTCGTCCAGCAGGGCTTCACGTCCATGTCTTTGTATTGCAGACTGATGCTAATTCATGTTAGCTCTGTTTGCTAAATTATTTCTCATTTTTTCCTCCATATTTGTGGGCATGGCTGATTTTTGTTCCTCCTATGAAGCATTTCTGTAGCAATAAAGCTGCAATTCCACTGTTAAAAACCTCCCAAAAAACAAACACAATTTCTGAAGTCATGAAATTAGAATCAGAATCTGCAAAGATTTTATGATTAAATGTTTTTTCTTCCATAATCTTTTGCTTCTTAAACTGTAACCCAGATGAAAATCTTGTTTCTCTTGACCTTCAGTAATTGAGCCTCTCGTTTTGCCGTGATGCGCCACATTTTCTCTTATCACGTCCTTTCTTCGTGTCTTGTAGATTTTTTCTTCTGAAGCATAAAACTTGCGCATACCTTTAAAAAAAAATAAAAAAATCCCACAACTTGAGAAAGTGTGAAGCGGTAACATTTTGGAAAAAGTTCCTAAACCTGTAATGTGTAAAGACTTCCCCGTGTTAAAGGTCAGTCTCAAGTTTAGAGCAGGCGCTGTAAATGTCAGCCTCTCCAAATAAGACTCAAGCAGCCCTTCATCCGCCTAATGACATTTACTGTACTGTATATACCATAAATTCCAACACTGAATATGTGTTACAACATTTTCTATCAAATAATAATGACATTTTCTTAATTAGCTTCTCATGGATCCACCTTCTATCTTAAATGTGTCAAACTCAAGGCCCGGGGGCCAAATGTGGCCCACCACTTCATTTCATGTGGCCCGGGAGAGTATAAAAGGTTAGAGTGTCTAAAAAGTGTGCTTTGACCAAAACTAAATTTCCCACAATGCAGTAATGAAGCCCATTTTAATTGATTTTGTGAAGTGAATCCATTTCCTCTGATATTAGAGAACGGGATCTATACTTGAGGTGGGAGTCGTTGTCGATGTCGTCAGCCAATGAAAATCCAGCGAGATTCAACCCTAACCCTTCAATGTGTGTTCTGATTGATTCCCAAGAAGTTAAAGAAACAGAATAAATGACATGAAAATTGAAATGAAGTCACATTTCTCTGGGTTCTCACATTAACTTAACTTCTTTAACTACATTTTTTTTACACGTGTCAAAGCAGAACCATTAACTTACTGCCATGATTTTTCTTAGCGGGGATAATTAACGGCGGATGAGTCACTGACTGGTGGGATAACTAATCTGATTCAGGGTTAAAATGGACGAATCTCCTGGGGGGGTAATTTACTCAGGAGGACAGAACTGATGTCGCTCAGATCCCTGTGAGAAATGTAAAGTTTGTGTGTTTTAATATAAAATAAATCATAAAATATGTAGCTGGAAGAGATGTGGATTAATACGAGAAAATATCCGTCTATTAGACCGATCATCAGAATGAAGTCAGTTCAGCCTAAAAATAGACTGGAAGATGGTAAATAACTTTTATAACAAGATATTTTAACGTTGCATTTCCAGATGTGAGATGTTAGATTGTAGAATGTGTAGAAAAATAATAATTTTTCCCACACATTCTGTACATATATTTTGGGGCATGTGTCAAACTCAAGGCCCGGGGGCCAAATGTGGCCCACCACATCATTTTATGTGGCCATTTTATTTTACATTTGTTAGTTACATCTGACACTTTGAGGACAGCCGTTGTTGTGCTGATGTGACCCTCGGTGAAAATGAGTTTGACACCCCCTGCTGTAAAATATGGATCTAAAGGGGTGAAATGCATCTGAGGAGATTGATTTGTCCATCCTGACCTTCTTTTGGTTCTTTTTCTCTTAAAATGTGTTGATATCTTTTGATGGACACCAGTTAGCATCCAGTTCATATGAGGTAAAACGCAGTTTGATATCAAGATCTACTGCTGTTGTAAATACACGGTGAAGAAATCCCATATATTACAGCGAGATTATAAAACATTCAGAGGCGGTTTAAGACATTCCTGAACACATAACTTGAATGCTGAGTTCTTTACAAGTGACCCCCCCCCCCGCCCCAGCACCCGATGGAAAACGACTTGAGAGATCAAGTCAGAACAGTTTTTTTCTATTTATTTTTTTGTCCGTGAACACCTGGCTCTCACTTGAAACAGTTTTGTGGTGAATGCAGATATCTTTTCAGGGCAGATGGAGTTTGCCTCAACAAGTCAGGAGTAAAATGAGTCACCTCTAACCTCTCTCGTCTCCCATCTGCTCCCCCTGCCAAGGGCGGGAGACGAGAGGAATCCAAACAACGACGGGCGAAACGCAGAAATATTAAAGCGGAGTCAACTCGGCCCTGAAGTTTAGAACCCGGAACCCAAGAATTCTCTTTACAGAGCTTCCTAAACGCTTTATTTAAACGTTTATTTCTCCGATTGTTTCACACCTAAAGGCCTAAATGGAGTCGACAGCTCACGTATGCACGTTGATGGGATGTGGGAGGAAGCCGGATCACCGGGAGGGATCCCCCGCTGACGCGGGGAGCGTATGCTACCTCCAACGCTAACCAACGCTGCCCTTCATTTATCCAACAGGCTTAGCTGGATTAGCATAGTTTTCTGGCGCCGCCTGCCTTATATAATTTGATAAATACATTATATGTGCACACGCTCACCCGTTTTGCATAAAACTACTCAGAAGTGGGCACTGAACTGCGTCACATACTTTTCTCAAAGCGCCCGGCTGGGAGCGCTTTGGAGGTTCAGTGTTTTATTCAGCCGAGATGCTCTGGTTGCTATGATACGTAATATCCACTGACTGCTGCTTACCCGATAGACCCACGGCGAACCTAATGTTCCGTCGAGCATTATTTTACATATTGATATTGTGGTCGTCTGGAGATATCATCTGGGACAGAAAATGGATACCCAGAAACCAGCAGAAGTCATTTCTCTCTCTCTCTCTCTCTCTCTCGTTCTCACGTTCTCTTTTTTTTTTATCTTTGCTCTTGTGGGTATTTCATAGGAAAGATGATCTTTGCGGTATTTGGTTGCGCTTTGCAGATTTAAGCACAGGAGAGAGAATTATTATTCAAATTCTCAATGCTAGAATAAATAATTGAGACGCTTGTCATAAACTCCAACGCGGGTCGTCCTTGAATTCGTCTTTGTAGAGAAGTAAAAACAAAAACGTCCATTTGAAATAATAGATCCTGACGAAAATGTGAAAGGATTGTCAGCATCCACTGCTGTCAGTAACACAAGGTTTTAATTCACCCGCCTGCTGCTCAACAGATGTTTCAAACATGATTTCAGATGTTTGGGGATTAATCTGATCAAGTTTGTCACTGCCTGTTAGACGTTTAAAAAAAAGAAAAATCATCAAAAATATATCAGAAGCGCTCCTTCAAAGAGAACCAGGATTCAATAGTGAATAATTGCTGACCTGTTTGCCGTATTTCTTCCATCCTCTGTTGATTCGGATCAAATACGACAGGATGAGAGCGTTTCTGAGCGCCGGTGAGGAAATGTGGCGTCCCTCAGGGTGTGATTCTTAGCCCACTCGTCGAGTCCAATAAAATCAGTCATTCCAGTCCTTTCAAATCGCAACAAGTGTTTTTATCAAAGCGCTTTTAAAGAAGAGCAGGTCTGGACCGGATACCCAACAATTCTCTACGATCGAATGCGCAAGCCAGACGCACTCCGGTTAGGTTGAATCATACTTGTAAATACGTTGGCTAGGTAACATTGACATAGCATTAACATATAAATTCTTGGAGACAGTAAAAAAAAAAAAAGAGTTTTCTTCTGTTAAATAAAGCCAAGATAAATATCTTCAGCAGCAAAGATGGAAGTTATTTATAGCCTTATTAAAAATCAGAGTGAGAAAACCAGTCTGTTGTTGTTGTTTGTTAAAAGTGAGTCATTTAAGTCATGGAAAAAATTTTTAATTTTTATTCATGTAGGGTGTTTTAATGGGATTTCTACACAGTAAGAACGACATAGTCTTCTACCAGCTTTATAATTTAACGCTTAGCATCCTTCTACAAGTCTAGAAACTGTGCAAAAACAAATATTCATTCACGCATCCTAATAAACCTGAACCTGAACTACATGCATCCTGATTCTATCTGACCATTGAAATTATCTGTATGATGAAGACGCCGTTTCAGTATCGTGTATTGAGTGCTGACGTTAATAGCAGACACCTAGAAAAAGAAATTGTCAGGGAAAGAAGACATTTTTTTGCAGAAGGAAGGCAATTTAATGATAGATGGGAGAGCGAATGCATGTTTGTGCTTAATGGAGGACAAGACTGTACGTCTTCTTTGTAATGAGGCACCGGTCACGCCAGAGGAAAACGATTTATGGCCACACTTTGACTCCAAACGCGAAGAGATGGAAGCTAAACTTATAGCCATGAAATAAAAACGAAAGTTCAGGCATTACAGACCGTCAGCGTTCCCGTCTGCAGAGGATAGAGAAGGAGACGCAGCAGCAGGGAAAGAAGTGTTTCTGAGGCAGAAGGAAAGTTACAAACATTACAGTTACACTGGAAAAACATGTTTGTTTGTTTCTCTGTTCTAACATAAATCCTTTTAATTTGACAGGTTATTAAACCCACAGAACTCCATCAATCAAGTATCAAACTATCCAAGAGAATAAAGAAAAATAACATCAAACACAAGTTAGGACATTAACTATTTTCACAATGTTTTAATTAAAATTAAAATGGGCCGATTTACTGCATTGCGGGAATTTTTTTTTCATATATTTTTAGACACTCTGACCTTTAATGCTTTTGCGGGCCACATAAAATGATGAGGGGCCACATCAGTTTGACACGTGCTTTAAAATATATGTATGTAGAGTATGTGTGGGTAAAATTATTTTTCCACATGTTCCACAATCTAACATCTCACATCTGGAAGCACAACGTTAAAATATCTTGTTATAAAAGTTATTTACCATCTTCCAGTCTATTTTTAGACTGAACTGACTTCATTCTGATGATCGGTCTAATAGACGGATATTTTCTCGTATTAATCCACATCTCTTTCTAAGACTTTCTTTTTTTAAAACACACAAACTTCACGTTCCTCACCTGAGCGACATCCGTTCTGCCCTCATGAGTAAATTACCCCCCCAGGAGATTTGTCCATTTTAACCCCGAATCAGATTAGTTATCCCACCAGTCAGTGACTCATCCGCTGTTAATTATCCCCGTTAAGAAAAATCGTGACAGCAAGTTAAAGGTTTAATAGTGAGACGGTTCTGCTTTGACACGTGTAAAAAAAAAATTAGAACCCAGAGAAATGTGACTTCATTTCAATTTTCACGTCATTTGTTCTGTTCCTTTATCATTTAGGGAATCAATCAAAATTCTTTGAAGGGTTAGGTTTGAATCTCGCTGTGTTTTCATTGGCTGATGACATCCACGACGACTCCCACCTCAAGTATAAATCCTGTTCTCTAATGTCAGATGAAATGGATTCACTTCACAAAATCTGCCCCCTCGTATTTACCTCCGAGGAGCCGTGGGTGTGGGCGACGCAGAGCAAAGGTCAAGATGTGAATAAGTCAGGAGGAGCGGCCTCCATAAGTCACGTCTGGCGCCAGAGGTCACGCTGAAAGCTGACATTTACTTTGTGTTACTTCATCAGAGCGGCTGATTGTAATGTCGAGGAGACGGACTGCATTCCCAGTCCTGACAAGTCGGGGAAAAAAGTGGAGACAAACAGTCTAATCAGTCACGAGCTGGTGCTGCTGTGTGATGGGGGGGGGGTTGTAGGGGTGGGGGGAGGGGGGTTGGCGCTCTCCAGGGTGTAGCCAGTCAGGAATCAGACAGGGGTTGGTTTGATAACCGCTGGCCTCTGAGTAATGGGCTGAGAGAACCACCCACAGATAAGCTTTACCGCCTCGCTGCAGCCCGGCTGACCGGACACAACAAGCAGCGCCAGGATCCGACTGACGGCCAGAATGATCACATCCGGGGAGGGGGGGGGGGGGTCTGCGTGATGGGAAACACAACCTGATCCTGGATCAGATGGAACTGGTTCAGCTTGATTTACAGCTGAGAGCGCTGATGGGTGGAAAAGCGACGCGTGACTTCATCAAGCGGCCAGAATATCTTCCAGTTCCAGTGGGATGGAGTTGGGATGGGAGGGGAGAGGTGATTGAATTTGGATCCTGATCAATACTTGGATCCAACTTTTTATTATAGCCTTGGTTAAGAAATGCAAATGAGCCTCGACACATTGATTTTTATCCTCTCTTAGAATCCTTCTCAGTAGAATCTCAGCTGATTCTCATCTCATCTCATCAGTTCACATTTCTCTCATCCATCAGTGAATTTTCATTCGCTGATCCTCGCGACTATTTACAATACGAACAACAACAACAACAACAACAAAAATCAGATGCAGGCAGTGACTCAAAGCGCCTGGTTATCCCCGCTGTGCTTATATTTCAAACCACTCTTATCGCCACTCCATAGCGGCTAAGACGACGCCTCTTTCTCTCAACCTCAAATCACTACGTGGCGACATTCCCAGCATGATCACAGTCTCATTTCCTCAGTGAAAATACTGTAAGGTGTATTTGATGGCAGACAGGTAGCATGTAATTACCAGGAATAAATGCCAGGGCTGCTCAGCCAGAGTGGCCATAATGGTCTTTATATTAGCTGGGCGGTAGATTATAGAGGGGGTGACAAGTAGCAGATGATTTAAATACATCATATTGAAAAATCACATGTTCACTCAGGAATTATTGTCAATTCACTACTTAGCTCTAATTGTGTGTGTGTGTGCGTGTGTGTGTGTGTGTGTGTGTGTGTGTGTGTGTATGTGTGTGTGTGTGTCTGATCTGAAGCGTGGCCGCTATTGGAATTCACAGCACAGGGGTCCAAACGCAGATCTGTCAACATTAGCATATTTACCAGGCTGCATATTTAAAAATAAATAAATAAATAAATAAATAAACATTTCATGAAAATGCGACAAGAGCATTCAGCAGGGTTCAAGCCAATAGCTGGGGTAATAGAATAAATAATAGATTACTCATAGCTGACTTTTAAACTGGGCTAACCATTCAAAGCACACAGAGTAGACACAATGCTGACAAGTTTGCATTATTCATGGTCTGCACACACATGCTGCTGCACAGCCTCGCAAAGCAGGATGAAGACGGATGTTGGGGGGGTTTTTTTTTTTTTTTTTTTGTTATTTCCAAACACTTGAAGAGTGATTTGTGTGAATGAGAAGCAAACTGACGTCCTTAAAAGAAGGTGTCGACTGTCGCGACAGAAGGTCTGGATTTATAGAACGGCGTGTGAAGTATCTAACAGCAGAACTCTTATTGTTATCGACGCTGACGGCGTGATTTTATGGCTGGTATGGAAGTACGGCGGGGTGAAGGGCGAGTCAGGGAGCCTGCGATGAAGTCTAAATGTCTTAATGAGGAGATCCGGGAATGATAACTGCTTTGCAGGCTGCATCAGAGACACTCCTGCTGGCTGAGCCCAGATTCAGCACCACGGACAGCGTCCAGGATGGTCACCCCAAGTTCAGCACCACGGACAGCGTCCAGGATGGTCACCCCAAGTTCAGCACCACGGACAGCGTCCAGGATGGTCACCCCAAGTTCAGCACCACAGACAGCGTCCAGGATGGTCACCCCAAGTTCAGCACCACGGACAGCGTCCAGGATGGTCACCCCAAGTTCAGCACCACAGACAGCGTCCAGGATGGTCACCCCAAGTTCAGCACCACGGACAGCGTCCAGGATGGTCACCCCAAGTTCAGCACCACAGACAGCGTCCAGGATGGTCACCCCAAGTTCAGCACCACGGACAGCGTCCAGGATGGTCACCCCAAGTTCAGCACCATGGACAGCAGAAGACTTCTCAGTGTTCTATTCTCTAGTGTTCTAGCTAGAAATGACTGGAATTTTTTTTTAAAAAAATTTTTTTAAATGATCATTGACTCTATACGTGTGTCAAACTCATGGCCCACGGGCCAAATGTGGCCCCTCCACATCATTTTCTGAGAGCATGAAAGGTCGGAGTGTCTAAAAATAAATATAAAAATGTCTTTTTTTTCTGTGCAACTGTAACGTTTGTAACTTAGATTAAATTGAGTTACATTTATTTACATTTATTAGTTACATCTGGCCCTTTGAGGACAGTCGTTACACTGATGTGGCCCAGAGTGAAAATGAGTTTGACACTGCTTACTATAAAAGGAACACGTTTGCCACTGATCAATGACTTTGTTTACGACTTAGCGTGATCTTTAGGTCACGTTCTCCTGGAAAACTCAATTGGAACGATATTAGTTGCATTTAAACGGCTGTAAACCAGGAATTCTGTCCAATAAGCACACATTTTCACCGAGCTGCTAGCCCCTTATAGCTAGTTTGTAATAAAATATTATTATAGTCGACAGACGCCATCATTCTAACAGCCACTAGGGGTCATCAGAACACGATTCTCTCTTTGACGCTTCGCTGAAACAACAGAATGTTCTTAAATGCTCACACTACTGGTGATGCTTTGGACCTTATGGAACTCAGCCAATCGGGATGACTGCGCCTCTCCATTGAGGTCTATTGATGCGGCTGAGTTCCATTAATCT
This sequence comes from Antennarius maculatus, assembly GCA_013358685.1. Taxonomy (NCBI): domain Eukaryota; kingdom Metazoa; phylum Chordata; class Actinopteri; order Lophiiformes; family Antennariidae; genus Antennarius; species Antennarius maculatus. The sequence continues at coordinate 17,814,946 of CM023618.1, read as the reverse complement.
GTGCTGCTTCCTGTGAAACCACCTCTCTCAAATACGCAGTAGATCAGAAGCAGTCACCTTGGCATTAGAAATTTCACTGCATTCTGTGTACATTCAAACCAGCAGTTTCGCTTTAAATCCAGATAATGACATTCTACATTGTGTGATTTATTTAAAATTGGTTACATAACATATTCATTCTTCTTCAAAAAAAACCCTCAGATACGAATCAAAAAATACCAGAAAGTAGAAAATAAAGGTTCCGATCCCCTCGTAGCATAACATTTCAGATATGAACCCAGATGGAGTCGTATCAACAGCACCGTCCAATTAACTGCAACAACACCAGGAGGAATTCTGCTCATAACTGGTGATAAGAGGATCAGTCATTAACAAAATGAGAAACGAACGGCGAGAAAACAGATATTTAAGTGAAACCCCCACGATGGGAGGTAATAAAGACAATAACGCCAAGGTAAAGAAATCACTCTGTGAATGTGAATGTCTGACCTCATAACCCCCCCCCCACACACACACACTGTTTAGGTTGGGTGGCGTTTTTATTCCATCAGGATAAATAATAGTGTTCTTTAAAGGCGGAGGCGTTTTGGAAATAGGTTCCCTTGTTTTCTTGCAGATGATTAGAAGTGGAGATCAATACCGCTCTGCTGTCGGCGTGATGAATACGATGGCACCACCAGCAGACGGCTAATTTAGCTTAGCATGATGGCGTGAAACCGTTACCATGAACCCTTTTAAAAGGACCAATCAGCAAATGTGTAGTTACTATTTATATTGTAAATGCGAAAAAAAACAAACAGAAATCCAAAATTTGACAAATTCCTATGGCTTGGTCAACAACCGTTGCCTGGCAACCAGCAGAGAATGCAGGAAAGATGCCGGCCTGGACCGAACTTTTTCGTTTTAACTTTTTTCCGTTTGTTGTGTTCAATAAACTGTCAATAATACAAAGTCATTGATGAAGTTTGGAGAGGCTTCAGCCCACAGCGTGTGCTAAATCATTCCATCCTATTTCTGACGGTCTGTCATTCCTGCAAAATGTGGCTCTGCACAAACCCGTGTGATGTCTCCAACCAGGATGGATTGAACAGGTGCCGGAAAAAAAAAAAAAAAACTTTCCCGGGCCAATTTATTCTCCCAGACATCTGCTCAGCGGCGACGCGGCGCCAGCTCCTTCTGAGACATGAAGGCGTAGGAACAGAGTGGCTTGAATTTAGCCTGACAGCGTTCAGCAAATCCGGGTCAGGGAGGAAACGCAGGACGTGGATCCGCTCTGAAGTAAGGCGTGAGATTAATCCCTTAATCTCCCGATTTTGTTCTACATTCACATCCAACTCAAGATGTTTTTATGTTTGCTGTATTTTGATGAGAATTTATTCTTCGTGCGGCTTTAGCTGGACGGATAATCCATCTGGGTAAAACCAGGGGTCTGCATGACCGGTTTGCAGCGTCAGGAGACTCCAGGATGAAGTATAGTGGAAGGAACTGTTGGTGGGAGGTTGCAGAAGTCCCCCCGGAGTGCAGACATGCTGATAAATATTGATGATGGGAGGCAAGCCTGTTGACATAGCAAGTGGCTGTGACACAGTTACAGCTGGAGCGAGCTGGCACTCATCACTCCTGAACGCTGGGAGTGCTGAGCTGAGCAACAAAACATCTCTATTAGGTTACAGTAACACATAATGAAATCAATCTCTACCGATGCACGCCTTCCCCCGCGCAGTGTAATGCCTCCGGAAGACGTATCCGCGTGTATAAAATGTTGTCGCCCCCCCCCCACCTCTAACTTTGTTTTATATTACAATGCAGATGAAATGGGGTTTCGCCGCGTCGATAAAGAAGCAGAGGGAGAAACGGGATGTGCGTTAGCCGTACGTCAGGTTTACGATGCTGAGGGGTTACCATGGAAACATCTTTTTTTTTTTTTTTTCCCCCCCCAAATTGTAGATATTGTGAAAGCAAAAAACTAGTCAAGTTGAATATGAATGTAGGGTAAAATGTAATCGAAAGTTATCAAAAAAAAAAAAAAAATCAAATGTTTTTTGTTTTTACATTTCAAATACTAAAATTTTGCAAATTTGTGCAAGCAAAGGGGAATCATGTTCATATTTTTGAATTTAACAATTAAGCCAAATCTGATTTTTTTTTTTTTTTAATGATAAACACTCGGATCCCAAAAAGCAGAATCAGACAAGTTGTGAAAATCAACATTTTTAATTTCAAGCTGAAACGTAAGAATAAGACGAAAAACTGAAGGCAGACGAGGGAAGAAGAGCAGGAAGCTGAGAGACGACCAGGTAAATCAACATGACTGAATTCTCCTGAAGAGAAGTGGAGGAATGACCGGTCTTAAATAGGGAGGATGATATCAGATGTCAATCAGGTGTGTCTCATCTGCTGCCTGTCTGAAATGCGTCCCGCCTCCTAGTCAGACAAACCCAAAACAACTGCAGGTAAAGAAACAGAAAACAGGTATAAACAGAACACAAAGACAAATATTCAAAACATCTTTGATCGTAGAAATCATTATGTCTCCAAAAACAAACAAAGTATATTATACTAACAAATAGAAATATTCCAGTAAAGCAGGAGTAGCTGATCAAATCCTATGAAATTGTTAATATGTATATCATATGTCAATATGTATGTAGTGGTACAGTATTATGTATGTGTGAACCCCCCTCCCCTCTGCTGCTGCAATCACGCAAATTTCCCAACTGTGGGACTAATAAAAGTCTATCTAATCTTATTTTAGAGGTTCATTAAAGAATATTTTATATTAATTCATTTATTCATCTTCAGTATCCACCTACGGGCAATTTGAGACCGGCCAGTTCGCCTGAAGTGAATGTTTTTTGGAGGTGGGAGGAAGAGAACCCACACAGACACGGGGAGAACATGCAAACTCCACACAGACCGGGACTCGAACTTGCAACCGCCTTGCTGTGCGGCGACAGCGCTGCCCACTGCACCACCGTGCCGCCTAAGATTTTATATGCAGTGATCCCTCGCGCATTCGCGTTTCAAGATGCCCGGCTTCGCTACATTGCGGATTTTTAGTAGGTAGTCATGTGATAGCGTACGCGCATGCTATTGGCTGTTCCAGGATCACCCGCAAATATCATTATTTGCGGGTGATCCTGGAACGCATTAACCACGAGCAACGAGGGATTACTGTATTGGTAAAATAAAAGATGTTAAAAGACTTTGAGAAAAATGATCCTCAGGATAAATACTCTAATTACACATGAAGACATTCACTCTGTTAGAAGGGCATTGCTCAAGTCAAACATCCCATAATCAAACAGGATCATGGTAGCCGTGAAGCCCGAGCGACCGATTGGAGCAGAACGGCGTCCCGTGGTTCTGCGGTTCCTTTGAGGACCGCGGTTCCCGGTGCGATCCGGCGCGGCAGCGACCCTTCAGACGGGGAGCGGCTTGTTTACTAAAGCGCTGCCTCTCGGCGCCTTTGGTGATGTTACGCATAAGATTCGATTCTTTATTGTTCAAAGGGGTCTGTTATTGCCACCAGGGTCTGAATCTCATCACAGAAATACATCAAAGGGAGATGAAGTATTCTGGTGATTCTTCAGAGGATGCCTGTCGGAGGAAACCGACGCCGTCTCGCGGGTGAGATGGACTCCGAAGCTCCCCTCGACTCGCACGAGTGCGACGACTTTTTCTCGGTTTACTTTTGGGTTCTTTTGTGTCGCATCGCAGCGAGGAGGAGTTCTGAGGGTAATCGAGCTAAACAGGAGGCGAATAATGATGGGATGACGCGGCAGCTGTGAATAATCTGGACTAAAATCGCTCGTGTCTGATTGTGATGTTGATGCGGATAGAAGTTCGTCTCACGGCGGAACGCGGAGGAAGACGGGGGACGATCCAAACAGTTAAGGATGTCATGAGACTAAAAGGGGAGAACATAATCCTCCAGATTAGGAGGAAGACTGCCATCACGTTCATCCCAAAGGGAGAAGCGAACACAAACCCAGACGATGACAGATTCCTTTGACCTGAAACATCACACCTATTTTTATATATATATATATATATATATATATATATATATATATATATATATATATATATATATATATATATATATATATATATATATATATATATATATATATATATATATATATATATATATAAACTGGATATATTCCCAACATCCCAACACTAAAACGACAATTTTTCTTGGTGACAGATGACAAAAAATGAGCCGTCTGTGTTTGCAGAGAACTAACACAACAAACCATACATCTCTGACTTCATCTGGGGTTCTGCCGTTCCATCACAGATGTTGCGTCGCCGTCCCGCTGGAACGCCTCCTCATTGGGGGAAGCTAACGCTGCTTTCACACCTCCTCTGCTTCGGTCCAGATCGTCTGACAATCCAGATCGAAGTTCCATCGAACACCCACATCTGTTCCGACTAAAGTCAACTGGAACAAAACACATCACACTTAATTTCTGATGGGGAAGCGAGACGATGGGTCTGTTTCCGTCTTTCGGGTGTGAAAGGAGAGAAAAGTTTGGTCGGTGAAATGTGGGAGGTTGTGTTGCCTCACAGGTGGAGACAAAACACTTCTAGCTCCAGAATTAGAACAGAATGTCGCCTTCAATCTACAATCAGCTTCTTCACAAGAATGATTGTGAAGTGTTTGATTTGTCGGTAACGGATGGACGTTTTTGCGTCACGTGGTCAGCCTCCGTTTTTTTTGGGGAATTTGCTGGAAAACTCGGCGGACGCTGTTTAACAAGGTCGGCGCAGCTTCTGATTCGCTATCTTTGTTGGAAAGGCCCTTCGACCATCGTCATGGCGATGCCAATCATCAGCTGAGAGAGCTGTCGCTTCATCTACAGCAGAGCATCATGGGAAAGTGGAAGATTTATAATGTAGTTTTAAATGTAGATGGGTGGCGTGACAGTCAAACAATAATTGCAATAGGCTTTCAAAAAAATAGCACTGTCAGTGTAATTATCGATCCTACCTCCGGGGGCTGTTGGGAAGGCTTTTGGCCTGAGTGCAGACAAGGCGTTTGGGGGTGGGGGGGTTATTAGTTTCCCTTCCTTTCAGCTCATTTTAACAGTTGATCCTCCTTCAGCCAGCAGCTGTTGTCCCGCGGTCATTCACTGTTTCTTGAGTGCATTAAAATCCGTGCTGACACTCTTCCTTCCACGCATTATGCAAACACACCGCAGCCCGGAAGATCAATAGACACGGTCGAACTGGAACAGGGGGATTGTGGGAGAGAGGCGCCATCACACCCAAACGACAAACGACACCAAAGACGGCAACGGCTTTTATGTTTTGGTCTTCTTTGTTTTTCCAAGTCTGCCGTTTTTTAATCAAATTTGCGGTTGTGAATTAAACTCCACACCCATCCCAGCGCTCGCTCTTGACGTGACGACCGTCTTCTACTTCCGTGATAACGAGGCGATGAAAACGGGGACGCTTCTAATGGGGGCAGCATCCGTTTTGTGGCCACGACGAACAAAGGTTAGTCAGATCTGACGCCGCTCGCCGTTGCGTTGGGCTATCTCCTCCACAAAGAAAACACACAGACAGGAAGTCAATGACGATGTGGGTAGTGTATAATCACGCTCTGCCTCACCTACACGCCTGCACACGGCGGTCGGATGCATCACGCTTCCAGACATTTACAGTCTGCTCCACTCCTGGTGGGGATGAGCTTATTGCTCTCTGCAGCATTAACAAATTGCAGGAGGTGAGGTATCAGATTAAAGATGCCCTCCAGCAGCCAAAACACACATTAATCCTCCAGTGGCTGCCACGCTGAAGTGAACACCATTATTTTTTCGGATGACACGGAGCAAAGGTCGTCAAAGCGCGTGTCGACTCAATCAGCTGATTGGAATCAGAAATCTAGGTGGAGATCGGTAGCGTCGGATCTACGCTCACGTAGATTCTTCAATCACCTGATGATGAAACATCGATGGCGACGATTAAATAATCTCACCTCCAACTTCGAGACCTCGAAACGGCGAGACGAGGCAACTAATGGAACTTTCACTAATTGGCCTCATCTTAAAATTTAGCTAGAAACAGAAATTGAAGACGATTTAGAATTTAGAAATCAAAAGCTCAGACTTTCCTCCTCCATCCTCTCCACCGGTAATGGATGGAGCGCAGCATGAAAGAGACAGCGTGGTATCGTTCCAAGATCTACCATTTGTCCACAGCTCAGTTACAGCAAACCCACTTTCTGAACGAAGCAACAATTTGGAGATGGGAGGATATTTTCCCAGGCGCCTTCGAAAACGTCTTCCCTGATGTCTGCTTGTAAAGAAAGAAAATAAAAATGCACCCGGCTTCACAGACATAACAAAACGCTGTTAAAAACTCGGCTTCATTGCATTTTCATGAGAATTCAGAGCTCATCTCATCCACACATCCAAGGTGCTGAACTTCAATGAGTGTCTTTTATGTGGTAAAAAAAAAAACTGCAGTGGAAAACAGAAGGTGTCGAAAGCGTAACAAGGAATCAGGATCAAGATTCACAGGGGACCGAAAGGTGATTGGACTAAAGAGTCTTTTCCCTGGTTTTCTTTTTTTTTTTTACCTTTGCTTGAATTTGATGTTGCTGCATAATGCTGAAAGGCAAAGGTCACTCAAGGACTTTCCAGGTATGCCATGCCTGGCATGCAAGGATTTCAAAGCTCAGGATTCAGAAACCCATTTTAAGACATTCAGTCTGCAGATCAGAAACATCACAGAGCAGAAGATCGTTTGCCAAAAGATCGTTTCAGACTCTTCAAGAAGGTCTCGGTAGATTTTACCTCAAAATTATTGAAACTTTCCGTTTTTAAAACTTCCGGACGGAGAAGCAAAGCGAGATCGAAGCATCTCCGGGGGTCATAGAGGTCATCTGACGACGCTCCAACTTCTCCCCTATTCTAATCCAAAAGTTCAGGAATAAATTTACAGCAAAAACTATTTGAAACATTTCGGATTTTTTTCAACGAAATGATGAAAAGCATCTTTTCTAACCCAGAATCTGTCGTCTGGGTGGTAGGATAGATTAATACCGTGCATGCTCACATCTTTTATCTTCATCGTCTGCATGTAGATTTAAATTTTGATTCAATTCATCATTGCTGTAATTTTTGTGGGCCGGCTCCTCTCCCCTCGGTAAACATTGCTGCGTTATTGCATCAGACTTTTCCCTAAAATGTAGAAACAAGAGCGTTAGCGTTCCAGAAAACATTTGAAATCGAGGCCGGAAGCCAGTCCAGTTTTCCAAATAGGAGGTTGGGTTTTCGGCAGCGCAGCAGTTCCTGGGATGTTCATAGGGGAATAATTACCGTGGTGATGAGAGCCGGGAATGTAATTGTTACTCTAAAGTCATTTTTTTGTCTCAGCAAAAAAAAAAAAAAAAAAAAAAAAAAAAAAAGGATGCAAGTTCTGATGAGGCGCTGTGATTCGCCAGTGTCAGCTGGTCGCGGTCTAGAATCCCCAGTTGGGAGCTAAGCCGGTCTCAATTAAATCCACAACTGAGCACTTTGATGGTGGAGGGCTACGCTGTGAATTAGCCTCTGTGTGAAGCTTTTGTGTCTCTGCCACTGGCTGAGTGCACTCATCCTGACCTCTTTCCTGTCCTCAAGCAGAGACTGAGAAAATTAATGAAATGAAAAGGAAGCCAGTGTCAAATGAAACAGGGTTTTATTATACACCTCTATATAACAGAAGACTGGAGAAGTGAGGTAAATAATGGGACGCGGCGTTCCTTTATAAAGCCGTAATTCTCAGTGAGAAATTGTCATCAGCCGGTGGGACTTACAGCACAATTGGTGAATCTTCGCACCATAATGATGTCCCATTGAACGCGAAACAGTCGGCGACCAGACTGCGCCGACTGTACATTTTCTGCCTGTGCAGAGCTTCGATATTCTTAATGCCTCTGCGAGCCAGATTCCTTCTGCAGGATTTCTAATGCCCCGGTTGTAAAACGCTACGACTAATGCATCAGAGCCCCGATGGGCTCCGTGGGGGAAGGAGGGACGATGGTGCAATTCGTCATCGGTGAAAACTCAGCTACCCATGATCCCAAACTTACATGTTATTGAGAGCATTTAGTGAATAGTGTAAAACAGGGGTGTCAAACTCATTTTCACCGAGGGCCACATCAGCATAATGGCTGTCGTCAAAGGGCCAGATGTAACTAATAAATGTAACTCAGTGTAACGTAAAATAAATGTTACTACTCCTTAATGTTAAATAACGCTGAATTTATCACTTATTCGCGTTGCACAGAAAAAACATGTGTTTGTTTCTCTGTTCTAACATGAATCCTTTTAATTTGTCAGGTTATTAAACCCACAGAACTCCATCAATCAAGGATCAAACTATCAATGAATAAAGAAAAAATAACATCAAACACAAGTTAGTCAAAGTTAAAGTTAAGTTAAAATGGACTAAATTACAGCATTTTTTGGTCAAAGCACACTTTTGACCTATTTATTTTTAGACATTCTGACCTTTTATGCTCTCTCGGGCCACATTTGGCCCCTGGACCTTGTGTGTAACACATGTGGTGTAACACATGCGGATCAACTCAGGTTGAAACTCATTAAAGATACTAAATAGGTCGTCTAAATAGACTGCAACACAACTGCTGAGCAGTTTGCATCATTTAAGCGGGATAATCCAGGAACCTAAAAGCTCATGGGCTGAATTAACACAAGACAAACTCCATCTAAGACTAGTTGGCCTAACGGTGATTCATGAAGTATTTCAAGACTAAGCCTGCGCCAACTTGAGAGTTTGAAGATAAATCAGCTGATGGTACAGTAATTATAAAGCTTATAGGGCTTTTGAAAAGCTGACTCGATCACTGAGGCCATTTAAAAGGTGATGGATTCGGCGCGGATGCAATCACTTTGCAAACAAACCAATAAGCTTGTTCTGCTGCGTGAATAAACTTCTATTACGGATGTGAATCACCTCAAAAATGATAGATATGCTTTGAGCCCCACATGTAGAAGTTCTCATTGTATAATTCTCAATGAGTCTATAGATAAATCTTTTTTATGGTTGTTACTGGACGGCGGGAGAATCGACAAATCATCCATATCAGGTTTATCTCCTTCTCATTAACGGGTAAATTAAATGACGTAGCCACCGAGCTGCTTCTGCAGCCTTATCAATAAGCATTGCAATTTTCAGCCAATCGTTGCAGACTTAGCTCGACGCTCAGTAGGTTTGTTCTTGATTACATTTGCATTCCAAGGAGAGTCTTGGCTGCGAGTGTTCCATGAGTTCCTGATGCATCCTCTGTTTATCTTTTTTATATTTTTAACTCATTCTTCACGTTTAGCATTAGCGGCGCAGACTCAAACCCACAGCTCTGACTTGTTCGGCCATCTGATTTCCAGCCAAGGTCTTCCTACCACTTACCCCCCCCCCCCACCTTTGTCTGTAATGTAAGACGTTGGGAGCAGAAGTATGACAAAGAGCACACGTCTCCATGTTTGACAGGGTGACCCAGTGGGCGAGGAAAAAGCTTCTGGAACTTGGGGAACGCATCTGGCCGGCTCGGTATTATGACAAATCTCCCTCAAAATGAGAGTATGCTCGCAATACATTACGAAGCTTGATGGGAGCCTTGTGGCCCGGAATGAATCCGGCAGCTGCGTCCTCCCACCCTTTTCCATTATCTGCTTGAGGGAATGACAGTTTGTCATACTGTACGGATACGACTTTTGGGCAATCAAGGGATTTGATTATGAAAATCCACATTTGGTTTTTAATTGAGGGATGGATCGAGCGGCTGGAGCACATTCCTTCAATTTTCATCTCATGTTTTTGTTAGTAGGGTAAAAAAATAAAAACGACCTTGGAATTCAGTGCGCTCATCTCTGTGGTCTGGCAGCCATGAAATTTTGGAATTACTTAGAATAAAACAAATTCTAAATTCAAATAAAGTTGAATTTATGCCAGTTTTTGGTGCAAGCTGATGATACTGGAGCTAATTTATGAAGGAAACTTCAAAACGGAGGTCATTGCGACATTTTGTCTAAGAGCAAGAGTGAATGCAAAAACCTTGCAAGTGTTGATCCTTTTATACATCAAGTGAAACTTTTAAAGATAAAGTAGTTTATAAGGCTTTTAAATGGGGAAAAGTTGCACGACACGTAAGAAACAAAATGAAAAGTTAGACGGCGTTTTCTCACGTCCGAACAATCAGAAGAAGTTTAAAATATAAATAAAATTTCACCTGTAAAGACTCAAGAAGCAGGAAATATGGTTGTTTACCTGGCTTACGTTTTAGCCGCTAAGCTTAGAGCGGGAAAACCTTGAATGCTGGGATCAACAGGAAGTAGAAGTCTTCTAGAGATATGGATGTCGGCGATGGACGAAACAACTTCACCTGACCCCGAGTCGACATTTGACTGGAACTTTTTCCACTTCCTGTCGTCCTTGGACAGAACCCGTGCCTCCGTCTCAGACCGGTCCCGCCGACCGAATCGTCTCCGGGTCCGGATCACCGATAAGGAAGAGGGAGCAATCGGTTCGACACGAGACACCGGTTTTAATTAAAGCGCTATCCTCGAAAACTCTCTCCCCCCCCACCACCAGCACCACCAACACCAGCACCACCCCTGGGCCCGACGGAAGCCCCTGCACCACACATTACTCTGATTTAGCGCCGGTTTGTGTTTACTTGCTTGGGATTGTGCTAACCTCCATTTTTATAAACACTTGGTAGCAATAATCCAGGTGATAAAAACGGTTCCACTATGTTGTTTTTACTGTTATTTTGTCTCCAGTTCCATTTGATGGGTATTTATGACTTATGTTTGCAATCAGCGTTGGTGGAGAAGGATGGCAGCGCTGTAATTACCACCGTTTTATGGAAGAGTAAATGGAACCTTCAGCCTTGTCGGGAGTTTTTTTTTTTTTCCCATTTACCCAGCATCAAGGTTTTTTCCTTTCCGGCTAAAATTGGGAATTTACAGGAGGTATTTATCCTGGGGATTTATTCGGCTTTTTAGTCCGCCAAATAACTGATCTTATCTCACAGCCTGCTGGAGCCGTTCATTGCTGTTTATGAGATATAGATGCGGTGCATGTATATGAAACTGCTACACTTCTAGCCCAAAGAGCTGGAAAATATTTTAAATGATGGATATTGTTTTATATATATATATATATATATATATGTGTGTGTGTGTATTTGCATTTGTATTTACCACTTGTGACTCAGTCGCTCGTGTCACGACTCCGCCGTCATTAAATCCTGCCACTCGGTCGCCACGGTGTGACTGCGCCGCACTCATTAAATGCTTTACACCGGCAAGTAAATGCTTTTTTTTTTTTTTTATCAGACAAAAGCCTTTTTAATGATGATTCAACAAAACTGTACCTTCCTGCTTATTTCCATAAGGAGGTCAGAGAGGGCAGGAAAAACAAGTGAATGCACAGGTTTGATTCCTGGTGAATATTTCAAATGCAATTAATTTACATCCTGACTTTTATGTGGAAAAACTCAGGCGTTTATTTCAGGAGATTCCCTCACAGCTGGCGCCAAAAAGTGACGATTCTGTTGGCTTGTAAATGAAGGGCCTCCTTGACGGATTTCACCAAACTCTATTTTTAAACCGTGTGACTTTACGATAACGCTGGCAGCTGAGGAAAATCCTGCTCTTGTACTTCCTGCCATGCCATGTTGATTTTGCACAGCTCTTTTTGTATCGTGCTGACTGATTCTTATTGTCTTTATAATTATAATTATTATTATGTTGTAAAACGTCCCCATCGGTGCCTTGTCGTTGGGTTTATCTGCTCCCAGCAGGAAGGACCGGAGTCCTGCTGCGTCTCTCAGTCATTCCAGACTAAGCTAATTCACATTCTGCTCACAGCAGATCAGGTGCTATGGCAGTAAAAAAAAAAAAAGAGAAAAATAGGATTGTGGGTAAATTTCCCAGGTGTGTAACTCATTTTGCACCTCAGAATCCTTTTTAAATGCTATTTACATTTGTTAGCATCTCCTGCTACACGTACACGTGATGGCGTTCCTTTCGGGAACCAAACGTATCGGTCAAGGCGGTGCTGACGTGTGCACGCGTGCAGCCAATCACGCGTGATGACGCACCAGAGGCCACAGCAGGTGTGGCGCCTTTGTTTTATTCAGCTTCCTAACATTCCGGCGGTTGACGCTCACGCAGACGACTGTTTTACTTCCCTTTCTTTCGTATCCGTCGTCGTTGTGAAGCGGTTCCGCACTCAGCTGGCGATAAATGACTGATTTTACCTCGTGTAATAAATCTGAACCAGAACACGCTGTGCTGATGTTTAGTCCTCTCAGTGTAACCCACACTATTAAAAATGGGGTACTATCTGTGTAAAATCTCTCCACTGGGGCTTTCTTTTCTGATTTGTGCACCTTTTTTTCATCTTTTTTCTTCTTTTTTTTTTTCTTGTTTTATTGTGTTGCACGCACAATTGCATCTTACGCCTCAGTGTGTGATTGTTTAATTAGTTGGTTTTTCTCTAAAGCTGCTTTCGTGACTGCAGGAGCGAGTCTGGACTTGGTTTTGCTTTTCAAACGCTCCCAGAGGCTATTTTCTGCTCTCCCTGCTTCGCCAATTGATATTGTCTCCGCCAGGGAAGAAAATCAAGGAGTTTTGTCATGTTCCAGCAGGCAAAAAAAAAAAAAGGAGTGAGGGGGGGGGGAGGAGTGGGAATGGGAGGGGAGACTTGTGTTATCCGAGTTCAGCAGCAAAACGTGATTGTATGGAAAGAAAAAAGAAAAAAACTAAGATTTAAAACAATTTGGTTTTTTTTTTTTTTTTTTTTTCTTTTTTTTTTTGTGGGACAAATTATTCCGCTAACTTCTGGTCGGTGACTCCTGGTCCGTAATGATGACCGTTTCCACTCCTCCCACGTGGGCATCTGACTTGAGGGGGGGGGGGTGGGGGTGGGGGGTGGGGGGGTGGGGGGTGGCGCCATGCGATTCAAAAGAAAGCATGAAGGGACTTAATTGGCTTTTCACTGGAAAGAAAAGCTACCAGGGAGTAATAAAGGAGGGAGGGAAGCGACAGGAGCTGAAGCAAGAAACATTAGCTTTTGGAAACGAGCTCTATAAGCCAAGCAATTAAAATAAAGTGGTCGACCATGCCAGTCGGCCATTTCTGTTTGCTATCTTGGCTTCGCCGGTGTCCGGCTCCTCCGACCGACGTGTTCTTTTGATCCTTTGGTGATTCTCCTGAGATGCATGGAGGGATGGAGGATTCTGTGAGAATAGATAAGATGAAGGAAAACAGGCTGATTCAGGCAGAAACCGCCGCTCCTAATCAGAGGTTTCCCCTTTTTTGCAGGTTAACCTGAATATGTGGACACATCTCTGATTGCCGACTTGTCAGGATGGTCTATCTGGCAAAAAAAAATTTTTTTTAAAAAGTAGATAAATAAATAAATAAAAACACAGTGGAATCGTTCTCTGATGCAGCCACTGCGGAGAATTTAATTTAGGAAACAAAGACGCTGCGGTGGGTTTCATTCCCACAGATGATGGATGAGCGAAGAGTTTTCAGATGCAAAGAACTCTCAGATTTAGGAGCGAGGCACTTCTGTTGATGGCGTCCCTGAGGGGGGAGTTCTCCCTCACAATCAGTGTCCAACTAACCATAAAACAGGTGGAACTGAGTTACAATTACACTTCCTGACAGTGATGAAAATCTCTTCCGGAGTTCAAGGGCGGATTTTTACCGTTAGGAGGGTAACGGTCCTGAAAAAGGGGGCGGGAAGCGTGGACACAAGCATCCTCGGTCCGGTTGTTTGATTGTCCAATCCGGTATGATGAAGATTTAATCCCATCCTCAATCCCGGCTTTCCTTCTCATCCCAACAACTGGACTTGAGTCAAACTGTTGTCCTCTGCTCCGTTCCCGGTGGGCCCCCTGTGGTGCATTCACTCGTTGCTCGTAAATTACCCGCATTGCGTTGCTTTTCTTTCTCAGGCAAAATGGCTGGCCCTTACAGCTACAGTACGACAGACCATAATAGTACACACTGGGGTGTTTGGACAATTAATTTGTCTCATATGCTGTTCCAAGAAAAACGTGGAGAATGAAAGCAGCACTTTTAACCATTTTAGCTGCTTCAGAATAATTTTCACATCACGCTGACTTTTCAGAAAACCTTTGTTCAGTTTTTAATGCTTGAGCTCAAATCATGAACCATAAAGAGACACAAGCTGTGTGGAACCAGAACACACCACCAATCACACGTCTTTATTACTACTATTAAACTATTATAACTATTATTACCATGAAGCTGTGTGGAACCAGAACACACCACCAATCACACGTCTGTATTACTACTATTAAACTATTATAACTATTATTACCATGAAGCTGTGTGGAACCAGAACACACCACCAATCACACGTCTTTATTACTACTATTAAACTATTATAACTATTATTACCATGAAGCTGTGTGGAACCAGAACACACCACCAATCACACGTCTTTATTACTACAATATGCTGTTGCTACTATTACTATTACTACTATTAATATCACAACACACGGCCAATCAAAGGTCTTTACTACTACTACTACTACTTTACTACTACCATACTATTATTACTATTACTTCTGTTTCCATTGCTACTATTACTGTTGCTACTAATATTATTAGTAGACTAATTGTATCAGTCTACTAATACGATTACTATCACTTGTTTTACTTTTACTGCTATTACTATTACTAATACGTTGCTACTAGTATTACTACTAATATGATTACTGCTACTACTATTATTATTATTGCTAATACAACTAATATTGCTAATACATTAGCACTGTTACTATTACTAATGCAACTATTACTATAACTACTATTGCTGCTAATACTATTACTACTGATACCATTAATACTACTGCTACTGTCAGTATTACAACTATTCATATCACTGTTACTAGTACTAATACAAAAGCTATTACTATTACTATTGTAACTATTTCTGCTCATTTTACTACTCCAATTACTATTACTATTATCACTTCTACAACTAAATTACAGCAAATTGTGTTGATTCTTATTCATCCAGGTTGTCATAATCCCCAGAGGATGAATCAAAAGCAACTTGACCTCCTTTTACATTCTGAATCTGAAGATGCTTCATTTCTCAGAGACGCTTCCTCACTTCTAAGCGACACGTGAGGAGATGCAGGTATTTAAACCTCATTCAAATAGTCATCTCATCCTTTATTACGTTTTTGGAATGAATTAGCGAATATTTTTGTTTCTACCCGTTTTAAACGCCACGCCGTGTGGAGACGAAGATGGAATATTTGACACAGCTGCAGACCAAAACAAAACGCGACGTGTACTTAAGGAATAAACTGACATCGCAAAGAGCAGCAGAAATATGTGTCAGAGCCTGAGGGAAAACCGCTACCTGTCCCATCTTAAACATTTTCCTTCTTATCTCTTCCTGCGTCTCATCACTTAAGATCAATGGCCAATATTTCATCTTCTCCTTCTGTAGCTTTATCTTTATGAATATATATTTCCCTCCCATTTTTACTCATGTACATTTTGTAATTCAAGGTAATGCGTCTTGAGTCGTGGAGATGAATACTTTTATAGCAATATATTTTTAAATATTCTCCGTATTGATTCATAAATACACGGTTTAGCAATTTTGGCCTTGCCTAAATTACATCCTGAAATACATGAAGAATAGCTCTATGACGACCAGCTGTACAAATAGAACGTTTCTCTCGATGGATGAATAGATAGACCTCCAAGAATTTATTCTGAGTGTCAGTAATATTGTATAAGTCACGACTTCTGAGTTTGTCTGTCAGCAAACAAGGGATGTATTGTCATTTCTTTTCTTGAATGTAACTTCCTGAGAACAACAGCTCCATTGTCGACGTTCGCTGGTTGAACTCAACAACTACTTAACAGGAAGTAAGTCGAATAAAATAGAGCTATAACAAAGTGTGTACATTCTATGAAGACTCAATGGAATACGACCCAATAAAGTGACCTCCAGTCTAACAACCAAACCAGCAGTCAAAAATTTGTCTGATAATGTGCTAAAGGTGGATATTTAGAGTACAGACAGTTAACCAAATAACAGAGCTACAAACCTCACTCCATCCAGAGCGACAGATTAGCCATCAGAAGCCGATAAAGCGTCGGGCAGGGACTGGGCTGCGACACAACTGACCACGAGTTGGCTGATGGAACCGCGTTCGCTGCAAGAAAAAGCTGGCAGCTCACCGGAACCAGACTGAGTCCGGTTCTGCCAAGACGGAGACGGAGAGTCGGTTCCTGAAACGACACGAAATAAAGAGAAATAAAAGTATTTTGGTTGGATTTGTTCGTCGTGATTTATCGTTTTGTGAGAGGGTTAATCACGCTCATTCAATGCAACGCTGTACTGTGGAGGTAAATATGATGCCTGTCGGTTTGCGGGTGTGTTGATGGGACTGCACACAAACTACATGAAGGGTTTTGTGAGGCTCTGTCAGAGGGATTATTGTGTGTCCACAGCTGACGGCTCGTCTTACCTTGAAACACATCCATCCCAGTTGTCACCATCCGTCTCCTCCCCTCGCTGATCCATCATGAAGAAGTAAAAACAAATTGTCAGACTCCCTGCAGGTATAGAAATATCAAGGAGGAACACGGAAGTTAGACGTTTACCAACTGTTTAAAGGCTTGGAGTGTGATGTCACACACATGACGTCACCGAGGTGAGGTGGTCATGTGGTCTGATTTCAGATGATCGCAGGTGAAGCGAACAGGATGCAGGTGTAACCATGTCCCCCTCGCTGCGATTGGTCATTTAAATTCAAATTCATCAGCAGAAATCTGATTTTACTTTTCATCCATCAGGTCTTATCTTCCAGAAATTCATAAAAAATCTGTCTGAACCACTGGATCTGTACCCTGTTACCACTCGTCTCTGTTACTGTAATGTGAGCCAATAAATATTGACCCCCCTCTAAATTCTAATCTTTGAACCTCCCAATCATGAGCCACATATGGATCCGATTCCACGCTGCGTTTCATTTCATTTCGGTTGGCCGTGATCCAGGGATCCACATCTGAAGGGTAATCAACTCCTTCCTCTGGCCTGGAATCTGTCACCCCCCCCCCCCAAAAAAAAATGTCTCCAGAATCCTGGTGTCAACTTTTAGACACACCATCCGATCACATGACCTCCTGCAACTCATGGGGGGGGGGAGAGGTGGGGGGGGGTAAACATCCCCTCTCAGATGCGTCATGGTGATCCTTCATCGCCATAATCAGCTACCGGTGGTCTGAGTGGGAGTGAATTAATTGCGTGGAATTAAGTGGCTTCGATGGCGCGCCTCCCTCATGCTATTGTTCTGCTTTGTCATAGCAGTGGTCGGGCATTGCAATGCTCTTATTCTGCCAATAAAGACTAAAACAGAGAGAGAACGGGGGGGGGGGGGGGAGAGGGAGAGAGAGAGAGGTGGGCTGTGCCTTGCGGTGAGAGAGAGGGAGGGAGAGGGAGAGCGCGTCGTCGTGGGAGCGGTTTGCTCCTCCACATCAGACTCCTTCTAACCCTCCGTGCTGGAGGAGCGAGGAGGATCCTCTCCTCTGTGTTTTTTTTTTTCCTCTCTGCGGGCGCACGGATAAATACCCCCACCACGGCTGGGAAGATGGTTTGTCTGCTGCATATGGTTACCCTTTATTCTCTGAGCGTCTTCAGCGGAGCGTCCGCCGCCGCGCACTGTGAGTATCCCGCCTCAGCTCACCTGTACGCCGCCGCTTGAAGTCAATGCGCGGCGTCAGAGATGCTTGGATGAGGCAAGTTTTTACGCCTGGCTGGTACCCCCCCCCCCACCCCCCACCCCCACCCCTCCTTCCCACCCACCCCTACCCCTTCGGTGGAGCAGAATGCGCGTCACGCTTGGTGAGATGTCTTTTGCGCCGTTGTTGCTCATTTGAAGTCCGGCACTGAGAGTACACTTGGGGGGGCTTCTGGTGGTCGGCGTCACGCTGACGAACAAGTTGCTGCTGTTTGGGGGTGGGGTGGGGGGGGGGGCGTATGAGGTGCGCGATTGAAGGTCAAGCAAACAGGTCCGTTCCTTTTCCATCCACATGTCAGACGCGGCGTGGAGAAGCCCGCGCTGCGCTCAAACCCCCCGCAAACCTGGGGGGGGGTAACGCACGCATGACTTCAGGTCATGTTTTTTTTTTATTATTATTGCTGATGCGTTTCGGAGGAGAGAAACTGCTGAGTGATCACAGACGGCGGCTGTTATCGGTCCACTCCTCCGTTAAAGACAGATTGCCCCCCCCCCCCCCCCCAAGGGTTTTCATTTTTAATTTGAGGCTGCGCAGTTTTAGCGCTGTCTTTAATTGCACGAGCGGTTCCATTATCCCGACTGGTGATTTGTGGAGAACAGAACAGTTTTGATTAGTCATTAATCATTGATGACATTTTGAAGCATCAATTATCGATGCTTTCAGCTCCTCGCTTGTCTTCTTCTCCTCTCCTCTGAAGTAAAAGGGAGTGTGTGTTCACTGCTTGGACAAAAACCAGTGAGTAAAATGTCTGCTTGTGCATCTTATGGATTAATTAAGAAAAATAAAACAATACACAAAGATTCCATTTTGAACCAAACCCGTGACTTTAGTTGTAACCTCGAGGAAACGCGTGCGTAATTACGCAGAGGTGCGTCAGGATGAGCGGACTTCATTTCCGACCGGTTTATCCAGAGGGTTTCAGTGAGGATGGGGCAGGATGGCATTCACACAGTCACGCATTCACACAGTCACGCGTTCACACAGTCACGCATTCACACAGTCACGCATTCACGCGTGGAAGCCGCTGCGTCCAAACCGCAGCGGCGCCACCGGAGCGACGCGCGGTGGAGGCCTTGCTCAAGGGAACGTCAACGGCGGAAAGGAAGGAGGGGCTTCTCCTCTTCCTCCTCATCCTCCTCATCCTCTTCCTCCTCTCTCACCTTTAGGCCAGCACTGCAGTGGAAAACAGAGCAGGAGCTAACATCCGGTTGTAGATATCAGGTCACGTGATTCTGATTAAAGAATAAAATAGAGACTGGATGGACAAACATGTTGAGTGAGATTGTAGTGAGTAGTATTATAGTTGTATTTCCACTTTTCTTTATAGAAAATAAATATTTCCGAATCTTAATGTCAATTTAAGAAAAAGAAAAACAGGATTTAAAATTTTAAAGCAGCTTAGAGTCACGACGGGATGAAAAACTTTACCTTTGAGGAAATAAAACACGAGTGGATTTCAGATTTAATGGTTTTGTGAGTGTAATTAACTCTGGCTGTCCTTTTTCGACAGTTTTTTTAGCGTTTCTTAATTAATTATTTCTCATTTATATGTTCTGTCGGCATTCACGTTGGTAGAGTGACTTGAATAAACCCTACAGAACAAAAGTGAACAGGAATCATAAAATCTGCAGCCTTGAGTTGAAGTTATTGAAGAATTTGTCATTTTAAAGCTTCACTGCTTTCAGAATCATAAAATGTACTTATTGTACTGTTTTATTCGTGGTATTGAAAATGATTTGATGCTTTGATAGTTTTTGGACGTTATTGAGGACATTCATGCTCCCCAGAGGATGAACCCTTTTGCCTTGGACCACCTCCATACCCAAGCTATGATCATTTATTTTTAATTTACAATCTCCTGGTTGTAATTTGACGCTTTTTGGTCAGTTTTAATTCAATATCCCCCAGAGGATGAACCTGTTGTTTGTTTGTTTTTTGACTAGCTCTGGACCAAAGCTAAGATAATTTCTTTTAATTTCACAACCTCATGATCATAATTTGATGCTTTTTGCTGAATTCTTTTGAAATATCCCACACAGGATGAACCGTTTTATCCTGTGCGGGGGGGGGATGAACCCTCTCCCTCTCAATACCCTCTGAGGATAAAATGTAATTTCTTTAACAAACTCCTTGGGATTATATTCATGTCGCAAAACATTTCTGTGTTGAAGGGGAAATGTTACAATCATGCGGCGTTAAAAATGCATAAGGTAATTCCCAGCAGCCATTGAACACACCGGAGGGATGACATCATTTGATCTATGTTTTTTGTTGATGCTCTGTTAAGGCGGGTGTCGCCGTTTGGGTCGAAGCCGTTAATGCAAAGCAGAGCCGAGCTAAAATAAGACGCATTACTCATTTATGGCAGCGAGCGACGATTGGCTCTGACATCCTGGAGGTCAAATAGTTGCCCTCCTGTTAACCACCGACGAACGGAAGGCGGGGAGACAAGACGCGGCGCCCGGCGAGGCCTTTGTCTTCCTCCGAGGTGTCCGTCCGTCTGCACTGTTTTCCCTCTCAAAGAGGAAAATGGCAAACGCGTCATGGGACGCGTTGGCCTACCGTCGTTTCTCAGCGGGAAGTAATTGATATTTTATTGACGTGACCTTTCCTCTAACGGCCGAGCGACTGGCGACAGAGGAGCGCTTCACAAACGAAAGACATTTTTCCTCCCTTTCCTTTTAATCTTCTGACGAGCCTCAAACGATGGAACTCCATCACCCACAACCGTTTTCTCGCTCTGGATGAACCGGAAGGTTTTTTTTTTTCCTCCATTCGTGAGGCTGAATGTGGGACGGGGTGTGGAACTGTTAGCTATCAGTTAGCACATGTTTGCTAATCCCTTACAAACGACAGACCATAATATTGTATCCAGGATTAAATCTGAAAGCTTTTCACGTGATAATTAAGTGTGGTCTGTGTGTGTGTGTGTGTGTGTGGCTTCAGTCAGCAGAGTGGTGGTTAATCATGAGTTAATAGTATTATTAGTATTGTTGTTCTCACACTCCTGCTGGTGCTGCTGCTGATGGTGTTTATTTGTTTATTCACTGTTTATTTCATCTCCACGTGTGTCAGTTTGTAGTTTCACTTTTCATTAACAGCTTGTGTTGGAAACTCAGAGGCAGGAAAGAAATGAAGAAAAATAATAATGGAAATAATAATATAATAATAATAATATAGCAGTTAGTTAATATAGTACTTATAGTAGTTAAGAATAGAATGTTGTATATATTTTTGTACATGTTTTATATCTAATCCTGTGTAATCTCTCCATTCTGTAGCAGTTTAATGTGGATTTAATGTGCTGTGATGTCAGAATTCTCTTTTTTCTTCTTCTCTTTCTTCTATTTCTTGTTTAGGTAGTGCTCCCCCAGTGGTGGACATTCCCACGTACTTTAATTAATGATATTTAAAATGAATTTAATATATAACATTTAATTTTCTCAACATAAAAGCCATAAATCAATAAAATAAAAAACAACAACATTAAAACTCGATTAAATTTTATCTGCATGCTTGTCTATAATATGGAGTTTTTTTCCTTTGACTGGGGGGTCTGGGGGTGTCAGACTTGTCTATCCACATCTTCTATGGATGAAGCCTTGCTGATCAAAATGATCATGTGACCTGATCTTATTGTTTATTGGCTCCTTGCTGTGATTGGTGGAAGTGTTTGAAAGGCCTTCATCAGCAGGCGATGTGAAGCCGGCCTCGACTCAGTGAGTCCCTCACAGCAGGTGTGTGTGTGTGTGTGTGTGTGTGTTTGGGGGGGGGCATCAGACGATAACATCATGGAATCTCTTTTCCATGTTTGGAAGAGCCGCGTCGTAAATTACCTGAAGATTCCATCATTTAAGTTTTCTCTGCGAGCAAATAGTTCATAACTAATGATTTCCTACCTGAAGCACCGAGAACGTGCCGACGCAGAGCTGATGGGAATAAGTGTGTGTGTGTGTGTGTGTGTGTGTGTGTGTGTGTGTGTACCTGCAGATTGGAAGGCTAATGAATGTGAAGCAGGCACTTAAGAAACACCTACCGCTGTACACACTCAAGGCCTGATGAATTTATCCGGAGGTAAATGAGGCAGAACGCGGCGCCGTGACAGCTCAGGTACTTTTCCTCATGTTCAAACATTCAGCGGGTTTCTTTGTGCAGAGCCGTCGCCATTAGCTGATCAATCAGACAGTCGATTGTGAGGAAATTAATTTGGGACTGTTTTGATCAGTAGTGTCAATGTTTCAGTCAATTTACCAAGAAAAATAATAATAATAAAATAACACAAATTGCTCCCATTTCCTTAAATTGTTGTGAGTTGTGAATGAAGTGTCTAAATCACATGTCTCAAACTCAAGGCCCCGGAGGCCAAATGTGACCCACCACATCATTTTATGTGGCCTGCGAGAGCATTAAAATTCAGTGTCTAAAAATAAATAGGTCAAGAGTGTGCTTTGAGCAAAACTACATTTCCCACAATGCAGTAATTCAGCCCATTTTAATATAAACAAAAACATTGTGAACAAAGTTAATGTCCTAACTTGTGTTTGATGTTATTTTTCTTTATTCACTGATAGTTTGATCCTTGATTGATGGAGTTCTGTGGGTTTGATAACCTGACAAATTAAAAGGATTTATGTTAGAACAGAGAAACATATTGTTTCTGTGTAACTGTAATGTTTGTAACTTGAATAAGTAATATAGTATTTTACATTACATTGAGTTACATTTAGTTACATTTCTTAGTTACATCTGGATTGTGGATTTGGGATCCCAGTTGATGATAGAAATTCTGATTTTTTAAAAATTATAACAACTGTTTTCTACATTTTGATCCTTAAAATACAATGTTTTTTTTAAATTCTTTAAATTTTGCAGTAATCTAGGAGCATATGAATTTTTTAAAATTCAATCCCACCCAAACTGAGTCTAGCAGCTGTTGTTTTTTTTAATTTTAGGCAGGACAACATGTTTAGCTCTAACAATCGGACAACCAAGAATGTCAATCCGGAGCTCAGGCCTCGATCCAAACTAAAATCTCTGGATTTTATCCATTCAAAGCATTTTGTGTCTTTCGATGCGTCTCTATTGAATCGGTCGTCGTGGAGACGAGCGACGCCGTTTGTTTGAGGTTGTTTTCCTTTGGCGCTGAAGTCATTTACTTTCTCAGATTGGAATTATTCCACTGCATAAAATAACCCCGACAGGAATGTTTTCAATTTCATGCATGAATCATATGAAATGTAAAAATCCTCAATCGATTCAGATTCATTGTTTACAACGGTCTGTTTCATCCAGACGTATCACAAGGGGTGAATATTATGGTATGGCAAACCCCCGTCGTCGTGATGGAGACGGGGATAAGAGGCCAGACAAACGGCGGCGAGATGTTTTTCATCGTTACCCTCTTCAGTTTCATACATAACGAAATGTTTTTGATTGTGATGGGAAAGTAGAAAATACAAGCGACACATGATATAAGAACTATTTAGAGGAATAAATTTCTTCCTGCTCCCTCAGGAGCATAAAAAATCTATGGTGATGAATGTGGCGCCAGTGGAGGTCTTTCCATTTGCAGCTGTGTTGGTCACACGGTGACACTGCAGCAACCTTCCGTCTGCAGGATGCAATGAATACGCTTCACGTGGCGGCAGAGCCTGAAAGTTTCATCCTCTATTTATTCTCAGTGTTACTGGCAGATGGTGAGAAAGGATTATCAACACCCACTTTCTATTGACTGTGCCAATGAGTTTGATGTAATAGTCTGCAAGAGACGGCGGCGCTGATGAAAAAGGAGACAGAGGAAGATATTTCCTGAGCATTCAGTATCTAAAAATAAAAATCAGGGCTTTACGTTCTCCACCAGCCGATCTCACGGCTTATTGTAGCGTACCTGGGAATTAGACGCGGCCCGCTCCCGCTCCTTGATTTTGATTGCGATGCGTTTAAGAGGTGCTGGGATAAGCAGTTTGAGACTGGAGATGCTCTTTTGGAGAGTTAGAGAATCGGGAAAGTTGAAATAAACGAGCAGCAGCGTCTGTGTGACATCACTGGATGGACGTCTGGGGAGTGTGACATCACTGGACGAAGGAGAGGGGGGGGGGGATCTATGAGAAGTTCCTGTCTTAAACTGCTGACGTGTACAGGAAGTGGAGATGGATGAATGGATGGATGAATGAATAAATGGATGGATGGATGGATGGATGGATGGATGGATGGATGGATGGATGGAAGGACGGATGGATGGATAGATGGATGGATGATACATACAGGTGGAAGGATGATAGATAGATGATAAACGGATGAATAAACAGATGTGTGAATAAACGGATGGATGGACGGATGGATAAACAGATGATGGATGGATGGATGGGTGGATGGAGACATAAACAGTTGAATGGATGATGGAAAAAATGGATGGATAAATAGATGGATGAATGGATGGATGATAGACGGATGAATAAGCGGACGGGTGGATGGATAAATGGATGGATGGATGGATGATGGATGGATGGATGGATAAATGGAGGATAGATGGATGGATACATAAACAGGTGGATGGATGATGGATAAACAGATGGATGGACGGTTGGATGGCCGGACAGACGGATACTCCATCAACCACCGCGTCTGGTCTGAGCTTCCCCACAGCGCCTCTCTGATCTCCCACTGCCCCTGAACGCACCGGGAGCCACTGCTCCCCACAGACTCCTCCTGGACGCGGGGGTCGCTCAGCACCTCGCCAGAGACACTCGTGAGGCTGGGTGGGGTGGGGGGGTGGGGGGACGGACAGAAGATCAGAACAGATTTCACGGCCGTAAAAATTTAGAAAACAAACAAACAGCGTTCAGTTTGAAGCCAGGAGCCGAGAGGACCCCCGGTGGTCCCAGACAGAAGCTCCCCCCCTAGCGTCTGATTGTCCTCTGCAGCTCTGTTCCCCGGCCCCTGGCAGCTCACGCCTGCTGATGGCTCCTTTTTTTTTTTTTTTCCTGCTAAATGTGTTGTAGGTTTGCCAACACAGATAGAGTGTCAGCGTTTGTTGAAGGGCGTTAACTGGTGCTGGACGGTTTCAGCCTCCCTGAATTTCCCAGCTGATAACGAGCATCTCTGGACAGACGTGTCCAACAAAAAAAAAATTCAGATGGTGCGTACAGGACGCAAAACAAAAAAACAAAAAAAAAAAGAGAACAGAACGCCTCCCTCCGAGCTGCAAACAAAAAGCGACATTAGTCAGCGAAGCGCTGACAGTTTGTTCACATGGAAGCTCGGAGGAAACGTTTAATCAGCAAAACTGGATGTTTGGACAGTTTCACAAAGTCTAACCAGTGTGTTATATAATGTACCTGCTATATACTGTATATATATATGAATTAATGATGTTATGATGGGACTTTGGGCTCATGCATGGAGGTGATATAGCAATTAAATATCAGAATTTGCTTGCATTTAATAGCACAATCTCATCTGCATATTGTTGGTGATGTAATAAGATAATATACACCAATTTATATTCCGGGTCCGGTCGTCCTGGAGCGCCTGGAACAACAACAGACTCTGTCATTTAATTACGAAGGCTTGTAACCATTAGAGGTAACCAGCAAATATTATTACCCCGACTAAATGTGATCCTCCTGAGCTCCGTTGCGGTGCATGGAGTGCTTATTCCATCTGTTCCTGCAGCTCTTACCCAGGGAATATTTCAGAATACGCCAGAGGCAGCAGAGCCTCACAGGCGTCATATCTATAAATCTATCTAGTCTGGAGTGACTGCACACAAACATCCCCAATTCTGGTGAAAAAGCTATAAGAGCGGAACTCAATCAACTTCCTGCATCCCTGAACCTCCTGGAAGCATCCGTTCAAGATGGAGCGGATGCTTCTGAAGCCATGTTTTTATCTCGATAAAAAGTATTTTGTCTCCAATAAATTCAAATCAACAATTCAGTTTTGCTTCATTTTGACTTGCAAGTAGCCTAAATGGTGCTTTTATGAATAGCTTATATCCGCAAATGCTCGCAAATTGATAAAATTGCACTTCAATCAAAGGATGCAAAAGCACAATCAAAAGGGAAATGATGGCACCATTCTGACGAATATTACATTACAAGTAAAACTCAAGCCTAATATCATCATGTTATCATTGGCCGCTAATGGTTTCTACCACTGTTACTCCTTTCCTAATACGATATCATCCCATTATACTCATGCCTTGCCAAACTGTTATGCACACTGCTCACGGCAATCCTAGAGAAAATCAACACAAATCCTGTTCACTACATTCCTGAATGAGGGTTGAATAATTAATGTTTGGCAGATGAGATGTGTATAATTCACTAAAGCTGTCGATAGCCCCAGTAAAACATCCCTCAGACTGCCTGTAAATGCTCACAGGTCCCATTAGATTATATGCAGTGTTCAGAGAAATGAAGTGCTACAGTAAACCCGGCCTATGTTTCTCAATCATTTCTATTGATGAGTGCTTCCTTGAATTCAGCCGGCGTTTGGGACTAATTGTCAACCGATACCTCAGCTCCACTCCAGCCATCGCCGAGCAGAGGTCACCGAGCCCCAAAGCCTGTTAGTCCATGCAGGGAATCATATGAAGCTTCATCAATACCACACAGAGGGCCGAGGCAGCTCTGTTACCAGATAGCATCGCTGTACCCTTTGATATTATTGACTCTGTGGTCTGTGTTTACTGAACTTATGCACTCTGCAACAGACTGGCTTTGCTCTTGTGGGGTTTATCGCTGCTATAAAGGTGCTATGGTTTTAAAGGAGGCCCGCGCCATATATGGTTTCACCGTGTGCAAAAAGTCACGTTGCAGCACATGCAATGTCAAACAGGGCAGATTAACCCAGTCGCTCCGTTTTGGCCTGTTTTTGCTGCTTAATGCAAAGGAAAACTTGCAAGGTTAGCATTTTTTGCTTCTCCCTAACTGTAACCCTAACCCTAAACCCCAGCCTAAGTCCTAACCCTAAAATTAACCCCAACCTAACCCAGACCCTAACCCTCACTGATGGAAATACAGACAAAAAGAGAGAGAGAACAGCGCCACAAGAAAATACTGAAAGACCACAGGAAGTCTAACATCACGGCAAACTGTTCACTTAGTCTGATATATGCTGAGTCATGTTAACATGACACGTGAAATCTGAATCTATAGCGTGTTCACGTTCCGTTTTACAGACCGATAGTATTAGGCTAAATCCTCTGGTCATGTTGGCGTGATCGGCCCCTATCCATGGTCCTGAACCCGAGTTAGATCATCTTCATCATCTTCATCTTCCACATGGTGGCTGATACAGAAAATTAAATGGGTTTTTTTGTTTTTATTAAATGTGAATGTTCAGCTGTTTGTAATTTAAGATCATGGGGTCTGCCGTTAATCTAAAAAGAAGAGCTGATGATGACTAATTTTTCATGATTTAAAAACAGCACAAAACATCCCCGTTTTTTTACTATATAGTGTATGTTATATAGATCATATACTATATAGTGTATGCTGTATAGATTATATAATCTATAGTGTATATTATATAGATTATATACTCTATATTGTGTTATATAGATTTTATACTAGTGTATGTTATACAGATTATATACTGTACAGTGTGTGTTGTATAGATTATATACTACAGTGTGTTACACTATATAGATTATATACTATATACAGGTAGATCATATAACCTTTAGTATATATTATATAAATTGTATACTCTATTGTGTTATATAGATTATATATTATATAGTGTATGTTATATAAATTATATAGAGTGATACCTCTACTTACGAAATTTTGTACTTACGAAATTTTTCAGCAGGAAAATATTGCCTCTATTTACGAAAGAAATTTCGATTTACATAATGTGAAAAAACAGTATCGGCTGATTCTTGAATCTCCCACAGGTTCCTGAACGCAACATTCTCATAGCTGCTCTGCCATTGGCTACTACCTATTACGTATCATCCTGGCATCCCATTGGCTAAGAGGGATGCCACTCCACCTCTGTGTGGAGCTATGTCGGCGCTTATGCAGTGTCTCCCGCATTCGGCTCTCGACCCTTGAGGTAGTCAGATAGTTTTGCGCAAATATAATAACTTTTTGAGTACTTATTCGCTATGGACCCCAAGAAAGTGAGAAAAGAGGAAAAGAAAAGACGAAGAAAATAGTTTTTTGTCCGTACAAACAAAGCAAAAGATAATAGAAAAGCGTGAAAAAGGGATGCGTTTGGTTGAGCTCGCCAAAGAATATGGCCGTAATGCATCTACAATCGACATGTTATTAAAACAAAAGGAAGTTTAAGGAGTTTAAGGCATCCTGTGGGTGGTTGGAGAAGTTCAGAAGGAGGACTGGAATTCACTCTGTTGTTCATGGTGAGGCAGGAGCGCATGAACCACAGAGGGCAAAAAAACAATGGGGACAGCAGTTAAAAGGTAAATGACGTCATTATTATTCTTTATTCTTTGTTTTTTACGTTATGCACAAGATTATATACCACATAGTGTTTGTTATATAGATTATATACCACATAGTGTTTTTTATATAGATTATATACCACATAGTGTTTGTTATATAGATTATTTACCACATAGTGTTTGTTATATAGATTATATACCACATAGTGTTTGTTACATAGATTATATACCACATAGTGTATGTTATATAGATTATATACCACATGGTGTTTGTTATATAGATTATATACAACATAGTGTTTGTTATATAGATTATATACCACATAGTGTTTGTTATATAAATTATATACCACATAGTGTTTGTTATATAGATTATATACCACATAGTGTATGTTATATACATTATATACCACATGGTGTTTGTTGTATAGATCATATACTACATAGTGTTTGTTATATGGATTATATAATTACTACGGATGCAGAAACACTGTAAAAATCAGCGTGTGTAAATCGACCTATCGCTGCATCTATAAATGCGATTTTAGACCATGCAAAGCAAAAGTCATTAATCACCAGCATCCAGACACACTGCAGACTTCTGTGGCTGCCATTAGCATAATAGTGCATATCTTGTTGCACCAGTGAGTTAATGGTTGAAACCACTCCACAAGTGGAGGCTAGATAATAACGCGTCTCTGGCCTGCAGACTTTCCTCTGTGTTGCTGACAGATTAGTCACAATAATCACTCAATGAACAGTAACAGATGACAACTTTGATGAAGTGCGTTCCTCATTTATCAGCCCGACAATACAAAAGGCCTTTCATTCCACCGCTTAATAAATGAAGTTTTTCAGGGGGATGATTTGAAAGGTTGTGTTTAACTTTTCACTTTTTACTTTTTGTAGACGTTACTCGCGCTTTTATTGAACCTTCATCTGGACGCCATGTACTCGTCAATAATTGGAGACATTGTAAGAAGGCATGATAAACAAGACCGGTGAAGAAAACTAGAGTTATGGAATGTAAGATGACTGGAGCGACAGTGCTGCTCTCCAGTAATGGAGGAATTTATATGCAAGGACAGACACATGTAGGCGTTCACAGATCCATTATTGCCATCCAGGATTTACATTTCATTTTCATACACTTCGCCTTACTTTGCTGTGTATTCAAAAGAAGCTTCACTTGAACAAGTCGTGTGTGTGTGTGTGTGTGTGTGTGTGTGTTGAACATGACTAGCTCGGGTGTTGTCGATCAACCGTCTTCATCCCATGTAGGATTCAATAATAAAGCTCGGTGGGAGTGGAACCCAATTGTCATAATTGTGTTTTAATTCCTTTATAATCACCTGAAAATGAGAACTGTTTGTGTTTTCGTTGCTGCACAACGAGCCCCACGTTTAGAGATTGATCAACATGCAAATTGCTCTAATTAATCAGCAGAGCTTAACTATCTTTAGCTAATTAAAGTGACTGGATTTAAAGTCAGTTCATCTTTCATCCATTTTATTCGCATAAACAGGTGCAAAAAGACATCAAATTCCAAGTTATTTGATTTCACTTTATGGTGGTAAAACTACATTATAATGTGACTGCAATAGATGGTGACTTTCTTTTTTTCAGGGTCATGGATGGATGTTTGAGCCTCGCTTCGAGCCGCCCCGTCTGACCCGGCGGCGGGCGGACATTCTGCATTCTTTTCTCGTAAATGAGCACATCAGTCTCAGAGAATTAAAAAAAAAAAAAAAACTTTCATTGATTCATGTCTGCTGGTCAGAATCAAAACCAAGTGAACAGTTTGACCATGAAAATCAAAAATGGATTTCCAGTTAATAGCAGCTTTTGAAAAAAAAAAAAAAGAAATGAAACGTCCAAAAAGATGCGTTGACCTTTTATGGGAGCGCTCCCTAACTTTAATCACACGGGTTACATCCACCCGGTGAGGAAGATCCGATCAGACAAAGAAGCGCACCCCACCCTCTCTCTCTAGTGCCTGTTCTATTTTTAGGAAATCCCTTTGGTATTTCTTTTCCACATCCAACTGTTTGTATATATTTCCTGAGACTTGATATCCGAGAGGAAACTCAGGCTTCCTCGTATCAGGTGAGCCGACTTTATTTCATTCTGCAGCCGTCTTAAGGTGCGATTTCTGCTTCTGCAGCCAAAGCTTAAAATACCCTTCCTATGTGCTACAAATGGAACTTTGTTGTGATAATTGTGTTTGATTCCTTTTGCAGCAGCAGCATCTGTTGGTTTGCTAATGAGCGGTGGATGGTGATAGTATGGCTGAGTCGATTTCCACGCTGATTGTAATGTTAGAAATGCAGATGATGAGTGAGTGGAGAGTTTATCTGATGCTGAGCTTTAAATCCCAGATTGTTCTATCCGGATGTTTGTATGATCTAATGTGTGTGAACGCGTGTGCATGAGAGGATGCAAAGGATATAAAGTGACTTCGTTCTTTGTTTCTCAGATGAAAATCAAGAAGGAATCGATGCGACTGATAAATATGTATTAGTCTCATGTTAGTTTGATCTGTGGTAGTGTGGTTTTGTTAACCCTGTGTTGTCAAACAACGTGGTCCCCAATCCCCGGGTCGTGAACCGGCACCGGGCCGTGGGTCAGTCGGTACGGGTCCGCATAGAAAGAATCCAGAACTCACATTATTTCCATTTCATTTATTATCTTATTCTTCTAATAGAGTGGATTCTCTCCTCTGTGTATGAGTCACTCTTGTAGAGATGCTTGCCTCGGTCACATGACTACCTCCTTAAAGGGGCCACTCAGGCCGCTAACACAGAATACATTACCGCTAAACTGGAACTCCCGAACTAGCAGAATAAAGTTGATACACATTGGATTCACGTTTATTATCATATTTAGAAGACAGAACAGTTTTCATGCTGTTGTTATTATTGTATTTTGTTGTATTGATCTGCCACACCTTAAAGGACGGTCAGTGAAAATATTTTCTGAAGTTAAACTGGTTCATGGTGCAAAAAAGGGTTGGGGAAAATTGGTCTAACACAAATTGAAGGGGAGAACACAGTGACTCTGTAAAGCTGTGTCCTTTGGTCGATGCAAACTGAATGTGTTTGCGTGTCGATGGAAGCTTTATGTCGTCAGTTGGAACCAATCAGCTTAAGAATACCAAAGCCAATCTCTGCAGCGGCGGCCTGGCGGCTAATCGTTTCCGTCCCGCACTCCGGAAGCGTGCCGATGCATCATGGGGTAAGAAACACCCCCCCCCCCAAGAGAGGCGCCGCTCCACGGTGTGAACGTATGAGTGAACAGCTGAGCGTGGAAATACGGCGCGTCGCTTCGTCTCTCGTGATTAGCGAGTCGATGTTTTGCATCGGAGTCTCTTCCATCTTGGCGTGGAATTCAGAATTCCCACCTCCCTTTAATGAAACGGCGCCCTGCCTCCCAGCTGCTGATTGGTCGAAGCTGAATTCAAAACATTTTGGAACCAGGTCAGGTTTGACCTAATGAGATTTCAGTCTCGTCAGGAGTCCAGGTGCTGCTCCTGTTTTATTTTTTAAATCAATTACCTTTATCGCCACCACCATCGGCGATAACCTCTGCGGCGACCCCAACCCGTTCCGGCGACACCCCGGTTCTGATCTGCAGCCGATCAGTCTGGCCTTTCCGTAGCACTTCTCACAATTTAAAGAGAGATTAAGCATCCCGGGCCGGCGGTGGCGTGCGTGTGTTTACGGCCACACGTTCATTTGGCTATAAGATCCGAGTCTCTGAGCCGCTGTGCAGATAGTGAGTCAGCCTCAGAGGATTTTCAGCTATCCCACGGGCCAAAGGAGCAGCTTTGCAGACAAATCTTTCATCCATAAGTCGTCCTGACTCACAGCCGGGCATTTGTCTCAAGACCCAATCTGTAAACAACCACAGGGTTTCTAAGTTGCACATTTTGCACATGTTGGAAGTTTCTCTGCCCCAAATATAAGCGATGTTTTTCAAGCTATTCAGGGGCATTGGTGCAAAAAAAAAAAAAAAAAAAATGGATGGATGGATGCAGATTAAGAGGAGATAGGAAGGGTGAGAATTATCCGTTAGGAATCAAAAAGCGGGAACTGGGAGACTTTTTGATGGATTAGGAATGCATTCGTAACAACCTCAATTCCGGTGGCGGTGTGGTTAAAATGGCACGCCACCGCTCTCATCCCCCCCACCCCCACCCCCCACCCCCCACCCCATCCGATGAACATCTGCAACCGCATTGCAGCTCAGCCGTAATTTGAGTCTTGGACAAAACAGCTTGATCCACTTTAGTCACACTTGAAATCAGGATTAGAGAAATCTCTTGGCAAGCAATCTGAGAGCAGTCAAATTAGGTCAGTCAAAATTCAGCGGGACGCCCCCCCCCCCCCCAAAAAAAGAGAAGGAGAAGCGAGATCACGCTGTCAGTTCCAGATGGATGGCCGATTGCCACTCCAGATGCGCTCGGAATTCATCCTGAACTCCAAGTCCAACGCCATTCAAAAGCAAAAAAGCCTCTCCGAATCAGAGCGAACTGCACGCTGATGTAGAGAGTAGAGGGATAATTGTAATCAGGCCGCTGCCAGTTTTCATTACGCTCTCAGATTCGGGGCCTTTAATGCAGAAGTCGCACTCGAGCGTAACGGCGGAGAAGCTGTTTGTGGTGCAAACTCACCGCTCTTATTGTGGCGGGGTGGGGGGAGGAAGAAGAGATCGACGGGGTTCAGATCACTGGACTCTTAATCTGTGCCTGCCTGTTGGACGTGATGTAGTCTCACACGGTAGGGATTAAAAAATAACACACACATCCACAAAAGGAGCCGTGGTGTTTTCTGTGCCATTTTCAAGGGTCACCGCAGGGGTTAATAGACTGTTTGAGGTGTCTGAGAACTGGATAAGTGAGGCAGCCCTGTTATTTTTTCTCCCCTCGCCTTGCTTTTAAGCTCAACCACCTGCAGGTAAAGATGCACTTTGAACCGACATGTTTTACCACTCACGGATGCACTTTGTTATTTTTTGTCAGCTGAATAAATCAAACGTGTGACGGGCGGCGAAAGAGCGGCGGCGACCTTAAACAGTCAGATTTGCATGTTAAATACCTTCAAATCTGGCCTTTTTCAACCGGAGCCACATCTGGTCTGGAAGCATCTCCATGCATAAATCTTGTATATGACAAAACGTATAAACTGCATGTATAATGTATATCTGTGTGTGTGTGTGTGTGTGTGTGTGTGTGTGTGTGTGTGTGTGTGTGTGTGTTCCAGAAATCTCAGCCAATAGCATTCTGAGTGATAAGCTCCCCTCCCCAGAGCTAAAGAGTGAGTCATCTCGCCCCCGTGTCATCCCTATTGACAGTTACACGTGTGCGGCGCCGATCGGGCCGGAGGCTTGCATCCGATATCGTTCTCAAATCAGTGTTTTCTCGCTCCGACGCTCCTCCAAACATCTGGAATGTTCACACGAGGAAAACGAAAGCAAACACTTCTCAATCGACACCAAACCGGTGCAAACGTGCAAACGACGGTTGACGATCACCGTCAACGATCTGTGCATCGACAACAATGACGGCTTTCCATTTTTATTCCATCTCTGCATGTTTGTAGAGTAAATATCCAACCAGAAATGGAATTACACCAATAATGTGTCCCTTTTTTTGGGGGGGTGGGGATGCTCGTGTGCAGCTGTTTGGAATGCACCATCATGAAAAGCTAATAAAGGTTTCTGAATCGGGTGCCGAAGCTGCTCGGCCCATCTGCTCGTTCCCGCTTCGAAAATGTGGCCCAAATGATTCTGCAGCTGAACCGTTTGAACCGTATGTAAGAGTGTTTAAAAAACAGCGACTTGTCATGTCTGAATTGTGTGCGTTTGGCGTCTCTTTCCCTCCACAGACAGTTGCAATGGTCCCCTGGTTTCCACGCTACCACACTCGTCCTTTCAGAGCTCGTCTCAGTCGTCAATCAGTTATGCTGCTCACAACGCCAAGCTCAACAGAAGAGACGGTGAGTACGAGGGGACACTCTTTAAATGCATCCCGGATGTATGAGACGTTATTAGTGTCATTGTTACTGGTGGATTGAAATAAAGGACGTCAGACGGACTGATCGGTTTAAACCAATCAATCAGCACCAATACGTCATCCTCCAAACATCCATCTGTCAGCAGCCGAGCAGGAATTACTTCCTTCAAGGGAAATGATTGGCGTTAAAGTTGAATCACCAACCCTCCGATTTAGTTCATTTAGTTTAGTTTAGCTCAGTTTCAGATTTTCCAGATTAATTACTGTGAGTTTGAAGTTATTCTGATGAGAGCTGAGCTTCACGACGAGTTCATCTTTAAATCAAAATATCTCACACTCAATCAAGTCAGAAAAGTCACTGCTTAAGAGATCAGGGTGCTCTCTGACCAACCCCGGATCCTAAAAAGGAAAGAATCTGATTGGTTTTCCATCGATCAGCAATCCTGATTGATTGTAGACTACCAAAAAGTTTTAGCTTTGGCTCTTACGACAGATGCTTCTTGCCCAACCACTTCCTGTCTGCACATGCGGGCTGGTTTTAACCCCAGCGGTTGGATGTTGATCCAACATATGGATACTTCATGCATCTCCTCTCTCTTCCCTCCTCCAGGAGCAGGAGGCTGGTCGCCCATGGTGACCGACCAGGAACCCTGGCTGCAGGTTGACCTCAAAGAGCAGATGGAGGTGACGGCGGTGGCCACGCAGGGGCGCTTCGACAGCTGGGACTGGGTCAGCAGCTACCTGCTGCTCTACAGCGACACCGGCCGGGCCTGGAAACAGTACCGGCAGGAAGACGGCGTCGGGGTGAGTTCCATCGCTGACGGTTTGCTCCATCGGCCGCGGAAGCAGAAGCAATACGACTTTTTTTTTTTAGGATCGTGTTTGCCTGCAGCGCTTCCTCACGGGGCGTGGCCATCTCTTCGTTTCGAATCGCATTCATAAATTATTCCTGTTGGGATGCTTTTATTGCAAATTCAACTGTTTCTCATCTCCCGAGCGAGCAGTGAGGAGGAGACGCTAGCATGACAGTAAATGACAGCCGAACACGTAAACGCTCCGTCGCTGGGCTGAAATGAAACACGTGCACATAAATCAGGATAACGGCGTGTTGGGAATGGGGCTCCTGAAACTGGTTTGCCGGAAAATTGACCTCCACTGGCGACCAGTCGTGGAGCACAGAGTCATCAGTTGGATTTACTGTAGCTATAACACGAGCCTGAGCAATGCTAGGCTAGGTTAGCTGGATGCAAATGTTTAGTCTTAGATTTATACTCAACTTTTTTGCAGGATTTTTCTGAACAGACTCCGAACATTAATATTTAGTGTTAGTTACGTGAGATATCATCTCGGTTTCATGCCCCTCTCTCCATCGGCTCGACGGGTCGATGGAGCTGCAGGTCATTTTAAGATAACACCTCCTAGCACTTTTTTTTTTTTCCCCCTCACACATTTTAAGGTGTGAGAAGTGTGCGGTGAGAACGCAATTGTTAGGATGTGTGTGTGTGTGTGTGTGTGTTTTGTTCTCCATCCATGTAATGTCACTGCTTGTTACGTCTGCCTGTACAAGAACTCAAGGTCTGAGAAAACAGCCGTGTGTTGGCACATGTCATTAACTCTTTATTGTGTTTGCCCCAGTTATGTCACCGGCAGTTCTGACATGTTAAATTGTTTTTCCGGGATCGTTTCTGCTTGGCAGTCCAATTAGAAGACGTAGAGTCGATGCAAATTTATTTATTTTTTTTAGGGTGTTAAAAGGTTGGTCGTGTCCAGTTTCAAGTGTTGCATTTAATAAGTTACCTGCCTCAGTCTTTTTAAAAATGCATGATCCACTGGAGGATACGACAGGTGAATTTTATCTCCATGCGTATAGTCAGAATCGTATTAATCCAAGGCTGAAGATAAACAGGAAGTCAGAATACGAGGGTTAAGGGTTACAGCAATCAGCTGTAAGGAATAAACCAATCGTTATTCCTTTCTGTGTATCTTGGGATTGAAATATAGCAAGAGATATGTAAATCTGTGTTTTGTGGACACTTGAAGGCCGCGGTGACTCAGTCTGTCGATGCCTCAGACCAGATATTCAATGCCAAAGATTTCCTGCACCATCTGCCCAAACTGTTGCATCATGTTTTTGACATTTCTTAAACACCAAAGAGATTAATCTTTCCCATCCAGACAAGCCACAAGACATTTTTAATAATCGCCCAGAATTGGTGCCAAAAATAGAGAACACACAGCCGCGCGGTTTCCAACAAATAACATGAAAAATCCAACGAGACGTTTCCTTTTTTTGTGTGTGTGTTACGCCGTGATTGACTCGCTGAAACATCACGATAAACAGCCCACAGCTTCTTCCACGCGCTGTCACTCCACATAGCCGCTGTCTGGAGATGAAAAAAAAAAAAAAAACGCTTCTGCGTGCGGAAAAGAGGAGACATGATGTACAGTAGAGATATTAGCAACACCACCTGCAGCCATGAAGGAGGGGAAAATGGGAAAATAATCGCATTTCGAATATTAAAATCCATGCAACGCGTGGATGATCGTCGGAAAACCCGTTGAAACACTCGCGTTTGGACACGCCCCCTCACTCTTCATTGATGTTCATGTTTAAGACATGTCAGAATGAATGGCAGCCAATTAGTCCGGGGCGTCTGACGAATCTGGAGGACGGATGCTTTCAACGGGGGGACCCCGTCGATGCCCCCCCCCACCCCCCCACATCCTTATGGCATTTTAACAAGAGGAGCTCAAAGGTAACGGCTCAATGCCAGACGCCGGACTCGGGGGGACTAATGAGGCGGCGGCAGCTGCTGCTGATAAAGCTAGCTCTCAGCCAAATTAGCTCCATGGTAAAATTAACTCTTGGATTAACAGGGCAAAAAGGATGGCGGCGCTTCTGGTTGTCTCCTGGACGGCGAGCTGTTGGGGTGTTAAATGCAGCGTCGAAGTATTTCCAGGAGAGTAGTTTTAAATATACGAAGGGAGGAAAGAATAATTCTTGGTGCTAGAGAGTAAAAACCTCCACCAGGCCAACGCCGTAGTGATGGGACTCATCGGTACCACCATCAGTTGGACGGTCACTCCACAAAGACAGGATTTGGCCGGTTGGATTCTTTTTGGGGTTTTTTTAGAATCGAGATCAGGAACTTTTTAAGAATCCTGACAGTTTCCCCTCCATGGACGGACACAGAGAAGGAAAGACAAGTAAACAAACTGACAGGAAGGCAGCTGGTCCAACAAAACAAACAAGGCCGTCGGCTGGACTTATTCCTTAAACTTATCGAACAGGAAGTCGTCAATCCGCTCCACTGAAGATCTGATCACGTTTTACCTAAACATTTAAAAAGTTTTCCTCTCCGTCTGCCAAACCTTTCTCTACCTCGGAATCGGCGTTTCGGCTGCAGACGGTTTCCTGAGAGGAAACACGGGAAGACGCTCGTCTACAAGCTGTTAATAACATCATTTGAATAAAAATGCATCTTTCCGTGGAGGGATTGCAGCGCTGGGACCGGATTGCCTTCATTGTGTTCTTTTTTTTTTTTTTCTTTACTCACATGTGAATCTATCTCCTCATTACGGTGGGAATTTAAACACTGATTTGCCTGTTTGTTCTAACAGGCATGTGTTTAAGCTCCAATTTGTGTTTCCTTCCACCGATTTTCTCCTGCAAATTAACTATCCTCTCGGGCTTGAATGTCTCCTGGTCGACGCTGACCTGCTATTATTAGCAAAGCTAATGCCCCAAAACTTGACCAAGTCACAATTGTGAGCACTTGAAACACAAATATATATATTAAAATATGTCTTCGTGTCACTGATGCCAGAAAAGTGAAAGTCAGGGGAATTAATGAGGTATCTGCAGCGGTGGGATAGCCGGCATTCCGACACTCTGGAGTGAATGATGAGGTAAATTAGCTCCCTGGAAAAAAATAGCTCTTTAATTGGCTATCCCAAATATCGACACTGCCTCTGGAATCCTCTACATGCCATAATAATGCTCAGCGACAGACCGGTGGGCTTCTGGAACCATCACAGCCTCCCAGAAGTCGCATTTAAATAAAGGTATAGCCAGCAAAATTATTCAACCGCCGTCTATCTATTAGCTATCAGCCGTTTGCACTCGCTGTTCCTCACGAGAACCGTTTAAACGGCCCCCGTGCAACCCCGTATTTGTTTTCCACATTCAACAGAAAATGCTGCTCTTAATGACTGCTGCAGCCTCCGAATTATTCAAGCCCTGAATATCATCCCTCAGGAGCACGCATTTGCAAATCAGATTTAAGAACTCTATGCCAGCCTGACTTCAGCAGCAGATTCCCAAAAAGTTCTATTTTTTTTTGTGTGTGTGTGTGTGTGTGTGTGAGTTAAGGGCCGAAACGTTGACACGAGGTCGCCACGCCTGAACTCTGAGAGGTTTCACGCCGCTGACACCGCTGCTCTTTCCGCGGCC
Organism: Antennarius maculatus; assembly: GCA_013358685.1. Lineage (NCBI taxonomy): Eukaryota > Metazoa > Chordata > Actinopteri > Lophiiformes > Antennariidae > Antennarius > Antennarius maculatus. Next base: position 17,776,233 of record CM023618.1, on the reverse strand, counting down.
GGTTGCTCCATCCTCCTGCCGAGAAAACGTCAAAAATATACACACAAACACTGAAAGAGAACAAGTCCAACACGGATTGGTGGTGAAACTCCATCCGGATCTAATTAACTCATTCCCGATGCAAGGATGCGGCTCCCAAAATGTCATTAAAATGTGTAGATTTGAGACGTTCTGATAGGAGACAAACAAATGATCAAAACACAAACCTCCTCGGTGGAGTTAATAAAATACAGAACGGATAAAGGAGACGCACCTAATTAACTCTGTGTGGAAAAACAGCTCGGCTTTGGGAGATTAAGGTTGAAGAAGATGAGCTCACTGTTGTCATGGAATACCTGGTGGCAGCCAGCATTCTGTTAGCAGCTAGCTCAGAGGGTTACCTTCATGTTACCTGGATACAACCCCCCCAGATTAGACTCCAAATATGTAGATCACACTTTTTTTTAAGGGAATCATAAACCCCTTCACTGGATAGGACCTGTTGATCCCGGTCAGTTCCGATACCGACCAACCGGAGATCTGGGATCGCTGGAGCATTTTCACCCGTGGCAAGGTCGTCTCCTCAAAGCTTTTGTCTCTTTTCCGCGGGCTGTTTAACTGGCCGATGACCTTATTGTACACGCTGCATCATCTTCATCGCCGGCAGCGGGATTTATTCCCCGGTGAACTGATTAAAATAAACGTATGTGCCTGCGCCGTACGCGGCGGAAAGGAAAACTGACTCCAGGGAGCTCATCACTGGAGAGCAAGAGTAAAGAGTCTTAATGAATGAGGAGAAAAGACTGTTTCGTGGCGACTGAAACATAAATAGAAATAATGAAGTCACTGCGGGGTTACGACTGTTTATGAGGATAAGGACCAAGCTGGACCTCTGGAAAATCTTCTCCACCCTCAGGCCTTTATTCCGAGACTGATTCCTTCCCCCCAGCTGGAACACACAAGAGGTTCTGTTGCAACTTTTTCCCTAAGTGGGGAGAAAAAACAAACGTCATAGCTTTGCGAAGCCCCACTGGTGTGCTTGTTGTGGTATTGCTGTGGAATACTAATGAGCGATGCTGATGCGTCTGAGTTTTGTTAGCTAATGGATAGCTGGAATGACGGCACTGCAGCCGCAGTCGGAGTTAATTTGGTTCATTACATTTTCCAGACGTTCACCTGGGAGTCAAGTGGAAACAGGGCGTTTGTAATCATGACAAAATCAAGACGCAGACTGCATTACCGTCGCATCTTCATTTCCAGTCCCGTTCAAAAGAGGCTGAAGCTGGAGATGCTGCCATTGTCTGATTGAAAAGGGGTGATGTCATTGTGTTAGCGTCGTAGTTGTTATCTTTTCATTTTTAGGTATTATTTGATTCAATGGCCATATTTTCTTATTTTTCTTTTCCAATTTGTCCTTTTACTCCTTCACTTCCTTCAATAACCCCACCCTCCTTTATTTGATTTAACCAATCAGCTTATGCTTTGGCATGAAAGCCCCTCCCTCTGCTGACATCAGCAGAGGAGGTAAAACCAAACTGTCGTGATGATGGCAAATCCTGAAATTAATCAAATGCACAAATAACTTCATTTTGTACATGTATTATTTGATTGAGAAAGTTTGCGCATGCACACACACACACACACACCCCCACACCATACACCTGCACACGCAAACCAGCCCCGCCTCCCTCCACCTGAATCCCTCCATCAGCAGGACGTCTATTGAGGCCAACCAGAGAAGCTTCCGTCTCCACGGCGGCTCTAAGTGCTGGAGGCTTTCTGTTCAGAAGCTAATGGGGTTGTGATTGACGTCCAGCATCCAGGGGCACTTAGGAGCTTAAAACCCACAACCTAAGCACCCCGCCTCAGACCAAAGCCACCCACCGCGAACGCCACGGTCGTCTCGTTTTGTTTCGTACGTCAGTAAAGAGCTGACATCACCGAGGGCCGCTTCGTCTTCCTCGATCCCAACCAGTTGCCACGACGCCGCCATGATGGATGCATGGGGTGTGGCAATAATCAATCGATAATCAACAATAAAACTAAATAATAGATGTCCTACTTTAGTTCAGTGATTGGTCTTCATATCACATCTTTATATGTTCGTATGTGTGAAAAATACACTTCAACTGTTAGCGCGATGCTATGTTGTTTAGCAGGCTCCTCCTTTCTGGGTAAAATATAAATCAATAAATAAAAAATACATAAACATTTGCACCAATATTTAAAGCAGCAAAACAATTTTCATAATTACGTTGGAAATAACTGCTACAATACATGAATGAGCTGCATGGTCGGTTAGCCGCCTTAGCTAACTATATGATACTTTTGATTACATGGAAGTTACACCCATAATGCTCTTTGTTGTCACACTTGCATTTTAGCCTGTGAGTCAACCAAATAACAATAACTGCACTGCCACCTAGTGGTGGGGGGTTCAAAATGAACCCAAAACTATTGATTTAAAATCAGCTCAGTGTTCCTTGAGGTTCAACATGGAATATCTTGATGTTCCTTTGTAACGACACGCCCCGTTGTTGCAGACCAGATGCAGCCACGCCCACTCTGATGATGAAAACCAGCTTATTTACCAGAGAAGTTTCATTCATTTCGTTAGAACCGTTGCTTTCCCAGCCTTGAATATTTCCTCCAAACCTGTTAGGCTCCCAGCCGGTGAATGCAGGGCAATCAAACATCTTCTGCTGCAGTGCGTCTCAGACAAACCCCCCCCCCAAAAATAACAAGGTCATGGCCGGAGCCATTTACCAGCATCTTTTCATCAGCCCGGGTTTTACAATAGAACACTCCAGACTAAATTGGATATTTTAGCTCACAGCGTTTTTTTCTGGTGAATGTGTTTGACAACCTGTTTCTCCCCGTCGCCGTCTGAAAGCTGTTTGCGGTGCTAAAGTGAGGCTCTCGCTCTGACCGAACGTGTTGAGCCCTGGTGCCAGTTGTTAATCCTTCCCCAGCAGACGTGAATTATTCTGCATGTGTAAATAAACCTGGCTCGCATGTGCTTTAAGATGCAGGCGCCGGGCTGCTCCCCGTAAGTGGCTGGAAATAGAAAAGCGGGGCATAAATCACAATAACAGCCTCGGCGGTCGGACAGTTGGCTTGATTATCTACCGAGAGGCAGCAGCAGCAGCAGCATCCCGATGCATTCACTGACGCTTGTGCTTTCCGGCACTCTAACGCTCCTGGATGGTCATTTTGGGGCTTCTGGTCCATTTTTGCTTCTGTAGAATTCATGACTTTCTCTCACTGTGTGCAACTATTCACAAGACCCCTGGAGCTCCGCTGCCGATGATCTATACTCCTGCTCCTTCATAGTATGAGTACTTATTGATTTGATATGTCACCTGCCTAGAATCAGTTATGAAGAGGCAGTCATTTGAGACAAGAGGAGCTTTGTCTCCCTTTTCCTTCTCCGTCTCTGTTTGTGTCCCCTGGCTTTGTCTGACAACAGGAAGAAGGATGGGGAGGAACAAGAAGAATGACCTCGTGGCTGCACTCTCAGGTTTTTGTCTTTAGCTCAGCTCCGTGAAAACACAACACGAGAGGCCTTATTTTGCCCCTCCGGCTGCCTCGGGGGTGATTATTCCTCACACCGACCCGTATGGACTGGTATTCTCACATTCCTGCGCCGCAGAAGCGATTCTTATCACTCCACATCAAATAGCGTGTTCAAGGATCACAAAGAAGACATTGCCCTTGGGTTTGCTTTGTCAGCACATTGTCGCAATCTGCGCTATTCCAGGATTTAGATGTTTTTTTTTTTCTGCTTAGATTTCAAGTATTCAGCTAAAAGAAAAAAAAAATACTACTCCCCCCGGTGGGAAAATATGAACGCTCGCTTCCGATCTGAGGTCATTCGCCGTCTCGGCGGAGCCCCGGTCACTTGCTTTACATCAGTTTTATGTTGCCGTCTCATCGCAATGTTTGTCCCCCCCCCACCCCAACACACACCCCAACCTCCCCCCCCCCCACTCTGCAGAGATTCGTGGGGAATACGAATTCGGAGGCTGTCGTCCAGAACAAGCTGTCCCATCCGGTGAGAACACGCTTCCTGCGCTTCGTCCCTCGCGATTGGAACCCCAGTGGCTGGATGGGCCTCAGGGTGGAGGTGTACGGATGCTCCTATAGTGAGTACACACACACACACACACACACACACACCCTTCATTTACGCATTGAAGCCCAGCTCCTGATGAAGACTAATGAGCACCATTTTTCCATTCACTTGAGTTTCAACGGCGTTTTCTGATATTCCAAACATACCGGATTTAAAACAAAAGAAAAGTGTTAAACACCAGAATGAAACATGAATATTAAATCCCCCATGTGGTGAAAACATCACGTGTGTCGTTTTGTGTGTTTTGTGCACCTAACTAAACAAACTTGCTTGTATTTCTGTCCTGACAGATATGTGCCGCCTCCTACCGCAGGCTACTTGTGTTGTTTCCTAATGTTCTTAGCGCTGTAGCACCTACAGATTGAACAAAGTGTGAGAGCGGCTTGTATTAATAAACACTGTTGGCAGTAAAGAATAACTGGCAAGAAGCACAATCACACTCAAACACACACAATGGAGGCAGAAAACACGCCTAATGCGTCTCACGGTGTTGCATTACTCATACTGATGACACTGTACCAACACCAGCAAGACAATTAATGCTAAATTCATTATTGAGTCTGCCTGTTTGTCTTTCCCATCATGACTTAATTATCTCCCCCTTTTCAATGGAATCCTGTCTGCCTGAGATGAACACCTCATTATCTCAGGATGGGGCGCTTCTGTGCTTCCGGTGGAGTGAAATCCGATCCATCCGTTTGGGTTTCATCACCCGGAATTCGTCGTTCCCGATCAGGACAGGGAAGTTTTTGCGCCATGAAAACGGGGCGTCAAAGCGAATGTGAAACACAGGAAGCAGCGGAAGTGTGAAAATAGTTGTTTGTATTATCAGCCAAATCACTGCTGGTGTGAGCTCGTGTAGAAAATAACTGCAGGTGCTGTGAGGACGTCACGTCGCTCCGATGTGTTGTTCTGTGTTCAAACTGTATGAACAGGAAAGTGGTTTTTATCAAATTATTGGAATTACAGTCTTAAAGAAACAGTTCATCCAAAGATGATGTTTGGATCTGGATTTTCCTTTATAAATCACTTTTTGTAATGTAATTTCAATTAATGATATAATGTAGTAGACGAACGTGGTGATATTTGAGAAGTGAAATTAAGTTTAATGTGCAATAATTGTTTAAACAAAAGTAGGCAGGTGCAGAAATTTGGGCACAAAAATGGCATCAATATTTAGTAGATCCTTCTTTTCCAGAAATAACAGCATCTAAATGTTTTCTATAGCTTCTAATGACATTCTGGATTGTGGTTCAAGGTATATTTGATCATTCTTCTTTATAAAATATCTCCAGTTGGTTTGGTTTGATGATATCCAGGCATGGACAGCCCGCTTTAGATCACACCACAGATTTTTATTTTAGTATTCTGGTCTGGGACCGAGGGGCCGTTCCAGAACGTTGGAATTTGATAATTTGAGCGGTGTTTAGGGTCGTTGTCTTGTTGAAGTGAAATTGTTCGCAAGAATCTGCTGATACTTTTTGGAATCCAATCAACCTTCAATTTTAACAGGATTCCCAGTACCTGCACTGGTCACACAGCCCCAAAGCATGATGGGAACTCCACCATATTTCACTGTGGACAGCAAGTGTTTGTCATGGGATGCTGTGTTCTTTATTTGCCCGTTGTTGTCCAAATAACTCAATTTTAGTTTCATCAGTCCACAGAACCTCATTCTAGAATGAACATGGCTCGTCCAAATGCTTATCTGAGACTTCTCTTGGCCTGGGCCTTAACTAGAACCGTGTCTTCTATTCCTCACTACATTCATCACAGAGGGAACTGACAGATGAAATCTCTGATAGCTTTTTGTGTCCTTCCCCTAAACCATGATGTTGGACAATTTTTGCTTTCAGGTCATTTAACAGTAGTTTTCAGGCTCACATGTTTCCACCCTTCAGAGAAGAGACAAAAGGAGACCAGCTGGCAGCTGTCCACCTTAAATACTCTTCCTCTAGATTGGCTTCACCTGTGTGTGTAGGTCAACGATCAATGAGCCGATCAAACACATTTTGTGTTCCAATAATCAGTGTTAAAGGTTTCAAATCAATTAAAAAACAAAACAAAACATGGGTACCCAAATTTATACACTTGCCTACTTTTGTTAATAATTATTACACACTTTCTGTAAATCCTATGAACTTTATTTCTCAAATATCACCGTGTTTGTCTGCTTTATGATATATTTAACTGGTATAGGTCATAGATGGGTCAGCAATGCTAATTTTTATGCGATGCTAATGCTCAACCAGTGAGTCCTTTTAGCTTAGAGGGAAGATATCAATCTAGAAAAGGGTGTGAAAAACATCTTTTTTTTTATTCAGGAGTCAGTTTATATTTTTGCTTCCTCTCTTCCGGGTATTTAGGGGAACTCTGCAATGGTGCTCTGCTCCAAAACTCTTTTTTTCTTTTTGGTGATCATTTTTTTACGGGGGTCTGACTTGATAACATCTTTTTTTTTTTTTTTTTTTTTTTTTGCGTGAAATGCTCTTTTAAAATAGTCATAAAAGATCACGTTTGAGCTATTATACATTTAACGCTTCTGTATCTAAAAATTAGACTTCTGCGACGGTTCGGTGGCTGGGGAAGAAATGCTGCCCCGACACGGGGTAACATTATCTTTAGCGCCCCTCAATAAAATAAAAATAATGACAATTCCACATTGTGAGGCAGCACTAACTAGATGAGCCAGAGAATTAATGCACTGTGAAGCACAGTCAGAATATCCCAAGGTGATCAGTTTTATAACACCTGCCTGCCACGCTGTCGTGAAGTGTATTAAAGTTAGATAAGCAGGTGTAATGCTAATGCTAATGCACGCCTCTCCGTCATTGGCTGGTCAGTTCGTTATTGGATTCCTGCTTTTATCTGTATAAATTCCCGCTAATGACCACGCTCCTGACATTACAGCCATGACTTGTGGACCTCGGTGGAATTAAAAAGGATGCTAACACCGCTAGCTCGCCATTCCGCCGCATTACAGGCTGGAATCCATGCAGGGGTGTCTCCGAGGTAGGATCATATAGAGGTGACCCCCCCCCCACCACCACCACCACACCTGCATTATTAACCCACATGGGATGCATTCTCTCTAAAACCGGCTGCATATGAAAGAGAGAATGAAACACTGAGAGTTAATAAAGATGGAGTCGCTCTGCTTTCTGACAGGAAGGGATTTGGAGCAACGCTGTTTTCCCTCCCCGTCTCGGAATATCGGATAACAGCTGAGCTCCGGTTCGCTGAGGTGTGACAACGCCGAGCCGTTTTCAACCAGTCATTAAAAGACCTGCGTCTCCGACGATAGACGCGTAAAGACTGATTAACCTGCGGCTATTTGCTGCTAGCGCCCAGCGTGGAAAGTCAGCTGTACCCTTTACTTAATTAAATTTGTAATTATTCGATTGTCTGGATTGTGGTAATGCCGACTGGCTGCATATTCTGTATTTAATTTAATTTTAATTATTGCTGCCCCTGGCTGTGTTCTCCATGTAAACACATGGCCTGTCCAAACCAATAAGGCGGAACCCCCCCCCCCCCCCTTCCACCTTATCTTTGGGAGATGCTTATTTATCGCTTCATGTAAATCTCCTTTTTGTGTTGTTGTTTTTCTGCTTCTTGTGTATTTAATTAATACAGATGATTCTTTAACAGATTTAATAAAAAGATTTGAGACTATTTTTCATAAAGGTTTTTTTTTTTAACCAGCTAGCATTTTAGCATGCTCTGATATTTTAATTAAATTTAATCTTTTCTGTTTTATTTTATCACATAAACTGAACGTGAAATTTCACATTGGTACAATTTATAATCCCATGTTGAGCCAGTTATGTAAATCAAATTATTTGATTTGGCTCTACAGCTGGAGATTGAGTCACATCAAAAACAGGACTTTTATATGTTGAATTAACAAATAAATTTTATTTAAGTGCATTTTAAGTTAAATTCAATGTAATTTTAAATTTACATCTTCCTCATGCAAAAAATGATGTGGAATTTTTATTCATCTTCATTTTTAATAATAATAATTCTAAATTCAAACCCTTTACAACAGTGAGCACAGACTAATTTAACAGAGAGATTTAATTTAAGTTAAATCTCCTTAAACCATCAGGTCCCTGGTGAAAGATTTGCAAACCTCTTGGTGAATTTAAATTATATAAATGTAATAATAATTTGTTTCCCAGGCGTTCTGAAGTCCGTCTGTCTGTCTGTCTTTTAGAGTCGTACGTGGCCGACTTTGATGGCAGGAGCTCTCTGCTGTATCGGTTCAACCAGAAGTCCATGTCGACGCTGAAGGACGTCATCTCTCTCCGTTTCAAGAGCCACCAGGCCGAAGGCGTCCTGCTGCACGGCGAGGGCCAGAGAGGGGATTACATCACCCTGGAGCTTCACCGTGGAAGACTGGACCTCTACCTCAACTTAGGTGCTCCTCCCTTAAAAAAAGCCAATCCCAGAGGAGTTTCTTCTCAAAGTGAGAAGATCTTTAGACTAACTCACCTGTTTCTTCTCCAGATGACAGCAGGCTGAGGTTCAGCAGCGGCCGGGTGGCGGTGACGGTGGGCAGCCTGCTGGACGACCAGCACTGGCACTCGGTCCATATAGAACGCTTCAACAAGCAGGTTAACCTCACTGTGGACGCCCACACGCAGCACTTCCAAACCAAAGGAGAAGGACACTCGCTGGAGGTGGACTATGAAGTGAGTTCGTGCGGTGATTGAATTACATAAACTGGAGGCGAGGTAGCAGAGGCGGGCTTTTAAAGGGGAGAGCGTGGTGTAATGAATTTATACGACGAGAGACACGTTGCGTCGTTGCGAACACAATGAAGAACGTTGAGTGAAGAGCTTAGCAGAATCAGGGGAAACAGTCCTGTGTTGGGGGTACCCAAGGGTTTCCGATGATGTCAGCGGGGTTCTTTAGTTGTTTTAATCGATATTAGAAACCTGAAATCCAAAGATCTTTGGAGGAACCAACGAGATTGCGATCTACTGATGGTAATCAGTACAAAACCCATAGATCATCTACCAATGAGTGACCTGTCCTCGTGAAGTTGGAAGCTATGGGTAAGGCATTCATTTGCCTCCTGCATTGGGGCCGCCGCCCTGCCATCAGCTCCAGGTGATTGGCCAGCCATGGAGCCGGGGGCAGCTTCGAATGAACGATGAATTATGCACTGTTTGGCTCCTTGTCAGGAATCGTGAGGCTAATGGAACGTTCGCTCTCGGGGCGGGGCGAGACTTCTTCGCCGCTGGTAGGCAAAGTTGGATTCATGATTCATTGATGTTCCGTCGGCCGTAGGAGAAACTTTCACAAGCTGATGGTTGATGGTGCCCAATTTAAAGTCTAGAAGACACTAAAAGGCCGATTGTGGAGATGAATGGCCGAAACCAACACACTGCACACGCTCAATGACGAAAACACTAATCTATTAGAGCACCATCTAGTGGCAGCAGGGCGCCACTGATGTCTGAACCTTTGAGGACATCGTTCTGTTGCCGTGGCGTTAAAAACTCAAGCCTGCTGGGTCTGAAGTACTGTACTCACACAGCCTCTTGCTGATTTTCTGACTCAAAGGTTGATGCAGTAACGACTGACAACCTTCGTGGGCGTGCGTATTTTTAGACTACTACATATTTAAAAGTGAGGTCATACTAAAACACAAAGAGATAAATGTTATTCCGATGAAAATACCACATATAAATATGTATTTCTACCTTATTATAAGCTATTTATTGTGTAATTATGCAATGTTAGTGGACTGTTTTCTTTATCCGGCGCTCAGGGTTGTTCTTCTGTTCTTTCTTTAAAGCTGAGTTTCGGAGGCATCCCGTTGCCAGGGAAACCAGGAACCTTTTTGAGGAAGAACTTCCATGGCTGCATGGAGAACCTGTACTACAACGGGATCAACATCATAGACCTGGCAAAGAGACGCAAGCCGCAGATACACAGCGTGGTGAGTCACACGTAGCTCCAGGCACTGAAATAGCATCCGATGCTTTGTTAGCCGCTGGAAACCAGGTGTAAGCAGAACTGATTCGTCCAAACAAAGATAAATTCATCAGGATTCAAAGGTGATTGGAAGGTGATTTAATCCAGAATTAAAAGATTGGAGAATCTGGTTTGGAGTCATGTTCACCTTGTTTGGCATGTTTGCCCAGCATATTAACATGTTAGCATCGCCTAATTAGCTCCAAACACAGCTGAGGCTCATTTTGCACAAATTTTGGGTTAAATTCAGCCTCTTTCATGATCTGGCAACCCGTCCAGTAGTTACTTGGAGTCTTGGACGCGGTCCATCCTCGGAGCCGTGCTGCGGGCGAAGTGAAAACCCATCCTTTTTGTTTTATTCCTCTGGATCAGCGAGCCTTTATACGCGTTATTTGATGAGTCGGTTTTAAGGCATTCTGGTCAGGATGGACAGAGAACGGCCTTAAAACAATCACGACATCGCTTGTGATTCTAACTACTATATCATTAAGTCCAAGTGTGTGATTGGATTCATTTGGAAAGTCAACCTCCTACACAAATCAGTCTGGTCGGCCAAAGTGCCACAAGACACATCTCATCCGAGACGTCGTGTGCCTTTTAAAGTCTGATTGCTGTGTTAAAAGGCCTTTACTGACAACAGAGGCAGAGAGGTGGAGAGAGACTGTCATGATGGAGGCTGTAATGGAATTTCAATGGAGCTATCTCCCTGAGGTTGATGGGAGGAAATCACATTGAGAGTCAAAGAGCTGTGATTGCTCTGTGCTGGCCTGCAGGCATCAGGACTGATGGGACTCTGACCTCGACAGACACGATCAGGCTGCGTTTGAATGTACTTAACACAACCTCTGCACTGTACAGAATTAAACTGAAATGTAATCTTAAATAGTTTTTTACATCCAGCCTGCTCCACCGCAGGGTTTCGGAGCGAAGGGCAGCCTTATTCTCGGAAACGCTATGACATCATCGCCACTGGAAATGTCTTTAATTTAGACGTGGATGCGCTAAATGCTGAAAATAGGAGGGTTTTTTGTATTATTTTGCTTTATATGTGTTATAGTAAAGGGGGAAGCTAACAGCTAGCTTTGCTCAGGGCAGGCTAGCTATTCCTGCTGTCATTCTTTATGCTTCATGTGTCAAACTCAAGGCCCGGGGGCCAAACGTGGCCCTCCACATCATTTTATGTGGCCCGCGAGAGCATAAAACGTCAGCGTGTCTAAAAATAAGCGTGTTTGACCAAAACTACATTTCCCACAATTCAGTAACTCAGCTATTTAATTAAGATGTAACAGTTTTTTTCATTACCTGACAAATTAAGAGGATTTATGTTATAACAGAGAAAGAAACATATTTTTTCTGTGTAACTCTAATGTTTGTAACTTGAATAAGTAATTGATTCAGAGTTATTTAACATGAGGAGTAGTTACATTTATGTTACATTATATTGAGGTACATTTAGTTACATTTATTAGTTACATCGGGTCCTTTGAGGACAGCCGTTATGTTGATGTGGCCCCCGGTGAAAATGAGTTTGACAGCCCTGCTTTATGTTAAGCTAACAACACAGGTTTCAACAAGATAATGATGATTAACTTTCCCTTTAATCATGTTTTTTATTGCACTGGTTAATTTTTTCAAAAGTTGCATCCTTTTTTCTTTATAATTTGGAATTAGCATTTTCATTGAACATTGTGCTCATGGTTCTTTGACCATCTGTTCCATTTTTTCGGGGTATCACGACGTCCCATATTCCAGGTGTATCACAATGAGATCCCTGAGGCCAACTGGCGCTGGCGCGGCGTCGAAGTGTCGTGTAAATCCGTGTCCTTGGGTTTTTGTCGTCCGCCAGGGCAACGTGACCTTCTCCTGCTCGCAGCCCCAGCTGGTGGCGTGCACCTTCCTGAGCTCCAGCAGCAGCTTCCTGTCACTTCCGCCCGCGGCGTCTGCCACCGGGGGGTTCTCCGTTCGCTTCCAGTTCAGGACGTGGAACCCAGATGGGCTGCTGCTCTCCCTGCAGCTGAACCCGGAGCCCCAGAGACTGGAGCTGCAGATCAGCAACAGCCGGCTGTACCTGACCCTCCACACCTCAAGACGACAGAAATCAGAGGTCTCGGCCGGTGAGTCCGAACGCACATAAAAACACGATGGAATGACTGCTCTGGCGACGCCAGTCCCCAACTTCATTCATATTCACAGGGTATAGCGTTAAGCTTTCCACTTACACCCACTTGACAATCTCCACTAAACCATGCAGGATGTTTGGAGCAAAGAAAGTTCAAGTCTGGAGCAGATCCCATAAAAACAGAATCTTTTTTTCCTGCTCACTGGAAAATAAGACTTTTTTAGACCATTTTTTGTGAATCACACATAAAGTACTTTATGGATGACGATGAAACTGGGTGGCAGACAGGACAATATCCCAAAGAAGACACCGATGACTTTTGGAGTCGATGTGAATAAACAAGTGGATGAATTTTATTTTGTTTTTCACTTTGGGAGAGGTCACTTTTTCTTGCGGAACTTTTTCTTGGATCCTTGGTTTGTGATGTCATAATTCAAGAAACTAAATACAGGTGACACATATAAATAAAGATAGAATTTACGAGAAGGATGGGATGATAAAGCTCTTTTAACATCCTTTATGTCTTTAAAATTTTACATTTGACATATTACGCATGACATTTTTACAATATTCCACTGATCTAGCTGTCAGTAACACACCAAGCTGTACAGGCAGAAATTATTACAGTAACACTTTGCTTTAGTGAATAAAAGCAAACCTCTACTTTGAGGAATCCCACTGGGCCCTATAATCGAACCATCACCTTTATTTTAATTAAAAAACTTTGCCAGGAAACAAAGTGAAGTTGCTCAAACTCATCCCAGCTGCAATCTGAAAACCTATAATCTTCAACGTGACCTCACTGACATCTACTTTCTTTTCATCACACCTGTGGAGACGCTGAACTCCGCCCACATGACCCCAAAAACTGCCGCTCTTGTATTATGAGTTGCTTCTGGACTTAATTAGATCACCTTTGTCCTCGATAACTCAAAAAAAGTTTGTTTTTTCCTGGAATTACTTGGAGGAAACTATGGTTGAATCCTCCATGTGGGATTGCTTAGCAGAGATAATGGAGATAAGCGTGATTGTTTTAGGAGGCCTCTTCCCGCCGATGGTAGGCTGCAGGGAAATATAGATGGAGGAGACAACCTACGGGACAATATTCGCTTTTATATAATTTATCTCAAGCTGCATTAAATTATGTGCAGTCGGATCTGTCAGGCTTGGAGCTGCATGAGGAGAATAACCTGGAGTCAAAACAGCAAACCGGAAGTTTCCTCAGAATATTAGTGTGTGGGTTCACATCTCAGTAATTTGATGTGTTTATTTAGGACTCCTCGCTCCTTTAGTGGATTTTTTTGGAGGTCACAGAAATGATTATGGAGAAACATCCCTGATTACATCTTAACAACGAATTCAGGGGCTCATCCATCCACCCAGGGAAGGAGATCCGTAACATTTCAAACACACTGAGACTTAATCCCCTGGATCTCGTTTGTAAAATGCAGATTTATCCCGTTTAAGTGCGCTGAGTCCAACCCAGACACGGGGGGTAAATCCCCTTAAATTCATTAGGAACCCCAAGCATTGGCAGTCACGTGTGAAATGAGCACTTTATAGCGGGAGCAGATGGAAATATCCCGCGTGGAGACGAGCGGGTTCATTGCAGATAAACCCTCATTGTTCCCGCGGTGCGTGAAGATCGGCCGGGTCAGTAAACACCAGCCTGCTGTTGCAGAGCGAGGTTCGAGTTAAACGACTTACCTGTTGCCTCTTGTGCTCCAAAACCACCGGAATCACCAGAGACATTAAATTGCTGCAGCAGTCATGCATTCATTTAAAAGTGGAGTTCATAGATTTTTTAGAATATTCCCTTTTCTCTTCCTCTAAACTTTCCCCTTTTTCGTCTGACGCATCGCCTCATCGCTGCAGACGGTTTCTGTTGTTGTGTTTCTTTTCTTTTTTTCAGTTTGACACAGGCAATGCAATAGCTCAGGGAAAAAATGCAATTTGCCCTGTGTGATAAAGTGCTGTACTTAAGCTAAGTGCACAAGAGTATTAATGTGGAAAGAATATTGATCTGCGTCTCTCTTCGCTCGGCTCGGCGATGATGTGCACCAACAGTAAAGGCTTTAATTTCACACGCCGACGTCTCAGTCTGGCTCTGACCGCGAGATTCACCGGCCTCTACGAAGGCTAACGCGTCTAAAAAAAAAAAAGGCTCACGCATGCAACTGTGTATTTCCTGGAGGCAGCGGTGGGACTCGGAGATGTCAGGCGGAAGAAGAATGGATGCATGTTTTATTTTTCTTATCAGCCGCCGAGCTGTCACGCTGCTCGCCGGCGTGATGCAAGAAAGCATCATATCTCTTTCCTCGATGGCGCTTTGACACCTCCAACTCGGCCAGCGGCGGGACAGCCAGGAGATGAAGAGGTGTGAACCAAAGAGGGGGGGAGGGGAGGGTCCCTCGTGGCTGCGTTGCTTATTCCATGAAACAGCCAATGGGTTGAGGGGAAAAATCGCCTGTGGCGCCTGCAGCCTTCTGGGATTAAAGGTTGTGTTCTAATCAAAAGGGAGCGCCGGATTGCAAATGGAATTCTCAAGTATTCCCGAGAGCGCAGACAGATCTGATGTTAGAGCAACTAAAATAACTCCCAGGGTGCACCCTGTGCGACTGCGTGGTGGCCTCACAGCTCCCGAAAAACTGCCGTACGGCTCAATCTGGATGCTAATTTCGTCCCAATCCAATGGCGTCGGCGTCTTGTAGGCTTCAGCTCTGAGAGATGAGATCTCAATTTGAAAAAAATGGCTTCCAGATGATGCTAAATTGGCTTTTTTCTCAACGTTTGGGGTTTTAATAGACTTTTTTTTAGAGTATTTTGTTGGATTTTTATTAGTTCTCAAAATTTGCTGCTGGTTCTGATATCTGATGCAGGTTTAAACCAGAAAGGACAGGAAATGAGCGTTCAGGGTACGGATTCCAAACTGTGGAAATACTCCACTGCAAGTAAAAAGTACCGCATTCAAAGTTTATTTCAGAGTTTGAGGATCTCGACTGAAGTTTGTGGGTTAACGTCGCCGCTGCGTTCATGTGTGTGACGTTCTCATCCTGGGTTTGCGCTCCTTCATGTGGCGATGCATCATTCGGGATGAGATCCTGATGTATTTGGAGCGAGAACCTCGCATCTCTTACAAGTCAACTTGTCCTGTTTTTAGCTTCGTGACAATCTCCCCAGCTCATCCCAGGAGGTTTTTGTAAATGGTACTAATATTGTAGTCCAGCCAGTTGGAGTAAACTTAGTTTTCCTGAAAATAAATGTGCACGGCAAAGAAAAAACCAACTAGAAAATGTCAGGCTGTCGATGCGACGTTTCCGTCCTTTTTATTCTGCAGACAGCTCGTCGTTTCGCTCACTGTGAAATGTCGGTCTGCAGGTCACCGAGTCAACGACGGACTGTGGCACTCTGTGAGCCTGGATGCCAGGAACCTACAGATCAGCCTGTCTGTGGATGGCGAGTCGCCTTCCACCATTGAACTGTGGGAGCAGCTGGACTCCAGGGGCAGCTTTTATTTTGGAGGTCAGTCGCTTTCTCCTTAGCTCTTGAGGGGTTGGTATCTGTTTGCATAGTCAATCAAAAGCTTGCATCATGTGTCTTTTTTTCCATTCAGGTTGTCCCACCAAGGACTGTCATTTCCCCGCTTTGGCCTTCCAGGGGTGCATGAGGCTCCTGTTCATCAACAAACAGCCGATGAATCTCAGTCATGTACAGCAAGGACTGCTGGGCAATTATCATGAGCTTAAGTTTGACACCTGCAACATAAGAGACAGGTAACGCCGTCTGGGGGTATTTATTTATTTTTTAATGCATCTCTTTTATTCATTAGAGGACAGCTCTAGCAGGGATCTTACACCCAATGTTGACATTCAACCGTCAAAATGTGTCACATATGAGAATGTGTTAAACATTATCTAAGCTGGCAGCGCAGAGTTCCTCGTGCCCACACTGTTAATTTACGGATGGCGGTGTGTTGTCTGCAGAGCTGCCTGGAAGTCACTGACATCATGTCCTGTACAGACAAACATGCTGACAGGATCATCCAATTAAATTGCAACAGAAACTCGGCTACACCCTTCCCTGGCGGAGGACTATGCTAACAAGCTGCTCCCTTCTGGCCTGCATGGCATTCCCTCCCCATCGCCATCCCTCATTACCCTACACAGCTGTTAACGGATTGGATTGGCACTCCTGCGAGCTCCTAGAATGACAGGATGTGACTGGGAATATTTATGGGAGAACAAGATGAACATGAGAGGTGCAGGATTTTTTGTTTTTTTTGTTTGTTTTTTTTAATTCTACCTCCGTCTTTTGCCCTGGAGTCGAAACTCTCCTTTGTCAGATTTCAAACCGTCTCTGCTGGAGTCCAGATTGTCCGCTGTCAGAGAATATGCAAAACGCAACGGCGCTGCCAGTCAGTGTTGTCAGCGGGTGAAAGGAAGCGCAGTAGGAAATGACAGGAAACATCGGAATGAGTTGTTGTCTTTTTCCCGTAGATGCACACGTCTTTTGCATGAGTAGCAAAAGTTTTGCATGCGTGTTTTGATGGATGAATGCGAGCGTTGGGTGAGCTCATGGGCGGAGGAGGCGCTGATGGGAGTCTGGGGGTCCACCACAGCCAGAAGGTTTCATCCTACCACCAACAATAGAATCGATTTATGTGCAGATATAAAGAACTAAATCTGTATTAGAAGTCACAGAGGATCTTTAAAGGTTTGCATAATGCAACTTCAGTTCTTTTGAATTGGATTAAATGTTATTAGATCACTGAATAAAAAGGGTAGAAAAGAGCTGCAATCCTTCAATAAACCGCATTCATCTTCTTATCGTTTCTGCCATAATGAAGAATCACTGAGGGGCTGCGTATCAAAGCTACGTTCCGCTGTTAGCCAATTATCGCTGTGGGTTTATTTACACACATTTTAGCACAAATGAACAATTTAGAGAAACACTTCTTGACAAACGGCATGAAGATGACAACCATCTGCTGATGATGCTGAACAACAGTCTCGAATGCATCCGGCTCAAGGAGTACGTTCATACTTCATGTTAGCTGGAAAACCGCATTCGTCAATGTCGGTGTGATGAATACCTGTTAGGGAAAAATGACTCATTTAACATCTTTAATAGTAATTAATATAGAATCACAGCAAAAGCGAGGAAACACATTTATTCACAAGTAAAACAAGGGCTTTGATGCTTTCTCTTGTTTTTTTCCTGATCAATCTCGTAACTACACAATCATTTGATCATCTCGGTGACGTCTCCTCTCGTTTTATTTAGGATCTCACTTTCTTCACTCCTGTCATGTCTCTTCTCCTCCTACCTGGCATATTTTCTTAGCTCAAAGCTGTTTGTGGGAACACAGCGTGACCCGCCTTAACCCAGCTACCTGGAAGCTGGCCATCGATGTCTAGCTGCTGGTTGTGTGTGTGTGTGTGTGTGTGTGTGTGTGTGTGTGTGTGTGTGTGTGTGTGTGTGTGTGTGTGTGTGTGTGTGTGTGTCAATGTGTCTGTGTGTGTGTGTGTGTGTGTGTGTGTGTTTGTGCATGTCTGTGTATGCATTTGTGTCTTTGTGTATTTGTGTGTCTGAAAAGCTTCCTGGTTTCTAGACGCCACTGAAAACTTATTATGGACCTGCATTGATTATTCTTCCACCCTCGTGTTACAGTTATTGTTCATGAGTGAGTTGTAGCTTGAGTAGCTCCGGAATATCACAGTTTGCTCGTCTTTGACCTTAGCGTTAAATAAACTGTTATGTGAAGTAATTATGCTATGCTAAGATAAACAGATATCAGTTTACGTGGGTAGCAAATCAACAAAATCAAGACCAATAATATCTCAACTTTTAGCTCCAGTTTTGGTCCCCACCAAGTATGTTAAAGGTGCTAGCATCACCTGCTAGAGGATAACTGATTTGTTGTGTCACTGGTTATCTAAAGCAATAACAACTTACACAGTGTGGATATTAGTTATAATAGTGATTAATAATTGTTGTAATTTTATTTACGAAGTATCTTTCAAAAAGAAAGTTACAAAGTGCTTTATGACCAATTATGAGACAGTGACACGCGATGCCGTCAGAGACAAACTCGAACGAAAAGCTGTCAAGAAGTACCGACATAAAACTAAACCCCTGTTATTATAAAGCGCTTTAATTATGGAGCTGAAAGAGTTGGTAAAAATCCACTTTAGATGAATATTAAAGCAAACAAGGCTATGGGAAGTTGACATTTAACATTTTATATCTTCATCTTCATCGTTGATAAATATTAATAGTCACTGCATAATGTATTTCATAAAAATGATATCCGAAGAAATCATGCACGTCAACATGCATTATGCAGTATAAAGTATGGAGATAGTTTTCAGTCTGCACCGGGGAAGTTTATCTAGATCTCCAAATTAAAAGTTTAATTCACTTTATGGATCCTAGAGGTGTGCATCTCATAATTGGTTTAATTTTTTTTTTTTTTTTGTATATATTTCTAGGCACGTTTGAATTTGTTGGTTTGTGCGTGATTTTGCTCACATCTATCCCCATATGAAGATTTTTGACCCTTGTGCATCCCATAATTGGTAATATATTTTTTGCATTTAAAGGACATTCGAACATCTGACCACATCACTTACAGGATGAAAGGGGTCATTTCTAAGAATCTAAAAAATATATATCTAAAATACAAGTTTGAAAATGTGACAATTTATTTGTACTTTGTACATCTCATAATTGGTTACTTATATTTTTTTGCGTTTTTTAAGCACATTACGACATCTGAGCACGTCAATTACAGGATGATAATGATGCGGTTGTGTCTATCTTAAATACATGCATCACCATGTCAATGACATTTTACTTGTGCTTTGTGCATCTCATAATTGGTTTGTTCAGTTCTTATTTCTATATATTTCTAGACACATTTGAATTTGTCTGTTTTTACGTGATTTTGCTCAAATTCAAGGGAATGATCTATACCTACTGTATATGAAATTTTAGGTACTTGTGCATCCCATAATTGGTTACTTTTTCTTTTTTTTTTTTTTTTGCCTTTTTAAGCACATTAGAACATCTGAGCACATCACTTACAGGATGATAGAGATCATGTCTATCTACATATAAAATACATACTTGACAGTGTCAGCGACATTTTATCTTGTGCTTTGTGCATCTCATAATTGGTTACGTACTTCGTTTTGAACGTTTGAATGTTTTTCCAGCTGTGTCTTTGGATGTAGTTGCTTTCTTGTTCTTGCTGTGATGTCTTGTGATTCGTGGAACTACTTTTCAAGCAGCTTTTCAAATGATTTACCCTTGCATGGATGCTAACTTTGATTTCATCGCTGTATCCGATCTAATGACCCCCCCCGTGTGTGAGAATAAGCATCTATCAGAGTCGTTCACTTCTGCTTTGTGTATAATTAAACCTTGTGACTATGGCCAATGTGCAATTAGGTGTGGTGGCCACTGCAATTCCATGACCTGTAAGTGCACCCATGAAAACAACAGAAAATAGCTTGATGGTAATTAAACCAGTGGCTGCAACCTTATCCATGTTGCGGCTGGCCCGCTCCGCTGCAGTTAATAGGTGGGAGATGAAAGTGTATGAAATTATAGATGCATGCTCGACAGGCTGGCAATTATGTGAAACTGAAGGAGGCTTGAGGAAGGGACTATTAATCAGAAGAGTGTGGTTTGAAATTTCTGTGAAGCACTCATTGTGTCAAAATCCCATTAACAGGCAGTCTAGTCTGAAGGTGACAGTAATGCTTTTATTTTTAGAGAAACGCCTTGACGTGTCAGCTTTTTTAAATTCAAATAGGGGCACGGTATGAGACACAATCATTTCACAGTTGTTTGGGATTTTTAATGAAACATGAATAAACAGCAAATTAGTCTGTTCGGTGAGTTCCAAAGCGGGTGTTCATAATTGCATACAAAAGAATAAAGGGAACAGTGAGCAGGGGTCTTGCTTGCCTGATAAATAAAAGATCAGGTTTGCAAACACTAACAAAAGAAGTCTCTTTATTGCTACCTAATAAAAATGCCTCAGAGGTTTGTATGATGTTTTGTTTTTGCTGCCATAAAACGGTTTACAGTTTTACGTCATTCCTAAACACAGGAGATAAAAAGTGTTCACAGCAAGTTAGGAAGCCACGGTTAGGTTCATCTACATAAACATCAGCCATCGACGAACTCTGTAGATCATCGGTTCTCAAAGTGATCTTCTTTGGTCTTTAGTCTGTTTTTGTATTAATAACAAACAGGAAATTGCATCTTTAATGTGTTATAACGCATCCGTTATGTTTTATAAATGCACGTGAGCACAGATGATTGTTTCTATATCATGACATAGCAGTGTCACCTCACAGTAAGGGGGTTCCGGGGGGATTGATCAGTCCAAATTGTCCCTAGGTGTGAGTATGACTGTTTGTTTATGTGGCGCCTCATCTGGGGTGTACCCTACCTCTCACCCATAGCTAGCTGGGATTGGTGACAGCAAAACCTATTTACTTATAAGACGAAAACAGACGAAGACGAGACGACTATGGTTCAAAATGGTTGGATTATGACATAGCAGGATGTGTTATAATGCACTATGACTGCTTCATAGTTACTTATGTACACATCAAATGTAGTAAAGATTCATAGTATGCTTTAATATTGCACTACGCATCATAGTGTTTGTATTAGTCAAGTACTAATTGGTGCATGCTTGGTAGTTATAATGCATTATAAGCCTAAGAGTCAACTTTCAGACCAGTCAGAAATATCCACAAGAATCTACAAGACCCCTTGAAATTATGTCACATCGATAAACTTTATTCATGTTGATCCAATGCATCACTTCATGTGCTCATGAGTGCAGTCATAAAGCATTATAATAGTCCTCATTACATACTATGACTACTTTACGACTGCTTGTACAACTGTATTAGGGATTGAAGATATGCTGTAAAACTGCAGTATCTGTCATAATGATTGTGTGCATTCAGGTAATGCCAAGTATAGATTGATGTATCTACAGTGATGCATGCTGGGTAGGATCGGCAGTCATAATGCATTATAAGCTTTAAATTCTACTTTAGAAGAAATCAAAATTAAGACCCTTGAAAGTACAATTCATTATAAGTCCTGTCTGGAATATTTTCCTCCAGCATCAGGAAGCATTGTGTTTGTGTGCGGGCAGTCATAATGCATTATGAATGCATTATGAATGCATTACAACACAAAACATTACATACGACCTGCAGCTCTCTCTGTTTTCTATCCTCTGAGTTTCCAGACGAAACATAGCCATAACCAGACTCATCCATCATGAAAATGGTCTCGGTGGCGTTGAAACTGTGTCATATTTTCCAGATGCCTTCCCAACCTGTGCGAACACGGAGGCCGCTGCTCCCAGACGTGGAGCTCCTTCTCCTGCGACTGTTCAGGGACGGGTTACTCCGGGGCGACCTGTCACAACTGTGAGCAGTTCATCTCATTTTTCACCTAATCTCAAGCCTGCCATTAAAGCCGCTGCACCTCCTCGTGTATTCTGGGCGTACTGAACTGTGTCATTTGATTCAGCACATGCTCTCTCACACACACACACACACACACATACCTGTCTCGCTCTGAACTTTCCTCGCTTGATACGGCCGAGAAGCAAAGCGAAAGCCTGCCCTACTTCAACCTGACATGACCTTGCGATCTTTTCTGCTTTATTTCATTTTCAGATTTCTGAGTCTTTTTTTTTTTTTCTTTAAAAAAATTTTTTTTTATTCTAAGCCCATAAATAGCTTCCGACTTTCTGGCTCCAGTCTGACTGCATTGAGCAATTTTGCACTCATGGGTGTCATTTCTTGACATCCCTCCTAACATCACCTTGATATTTGCAGAAACCATGTGTGAAATGCTCATCCCTCCCCACCCCCAACTCACCCCAACTCACCCCCCCCCCAGCCTAGAATGCTGATTTCTTGTTTATGTGGAGGCAGACAGTTTTTGGGGGGGGGGGTTTGTGCATGTCAGAGCATAAATGACAGATAAGAGCATCTGCTGAATTTGGAGTATTTCTGGCAGCTGGAGAAATTAAAAAGTCATAATGTCAAGTGGAAGCTTGATTTTCAAGCAGATGAAGGCTTCTAATTATTTAAATGACCACAATTAGAAATAATCTCCTCGCTGCAGTTCATCAGCCAACAACACAAGAGTCGCCAGCTAAATATCAGGAGCCAGCTTTTGTCCACTTCTCCCTATAATCAAGGCCCCATTGAATAAATATGTCACTACCATTAGTGAGAAATCACACTTGTGAACTGATATGTGCTGTTTTGGAAGTGGAGAACTCATCGCTACGGCAACGCAAAAGACGAAAAACATTTATCAAAATAGTCAGGGGGAGATCAGGTCTCGTATGGTTGCGCCCGGGGCATCGCTCGCACTGGGGTGATGTTGCCATGGTGACGCAGCTTCATCCAGATGTGTATCACACCAGCTCAAAGTGTGAAACCCATTCTGAGCACTTCTTGAGTTTCTGACGCCTTCCTGTTTTTTTATATAATTGGCCTCAACATCTGGAACCGGAACCGCCTCCGCGTCCAAACTGAGGTGAAGTTTCATCACAATCCGGCGTGAACTTTTTAGGATATCATGCAGAGAATGAATTAAATACACAAACAAACAGATAGACACACACATCAATGTGGAGGTAGGCGATGGGGGGGCGCGTCTGTGTCACGTCTGTATGTAAATGTGATATTTAAGTAGAAACACTTGTTGTTTCCTGATCTGCGACAAAGATAAAACCAGATGCAGATGGAAATGTCACGCAGGGTTTTATAGGATGGAAACAATAACTCGTAACAAGCTGGTAAATAAAACCAAGTGGGGGACGCTGATTTCTGACACACACACACCCCCGCCCCTTCCTATTTGCTTCTTCCAGCCATCTACGAGTCGTCTTGTGAGGCCTACAAGCTGATTGGCAGCTCCTCGGGCTTCTACTCCATTGATCCGGATGGGAGTGGACCCCTGGGGCCCGCGCAGGTATACTGCAACATGACAGGTGAGATCATTGGAGTTCACATGCTGTCACCTTTACTCTTTCTGAGTCCCTCTGAGATCCGTCTGAGAGTAAAGAGTCCACTCACGTAGAGTTGGACCGCATCGATCCCCGCCTCGGAGAACTGACAGTTAGCCATCCAGTAATAAATCATTACAGCCACTCAAGACGCTTCCTGGGAGTGAAGAACATAGCTGCGAAAGGTCGATAGAAATGTCGGCGTACTTACGTTGCCACGTCTTTCGGCGGGTGTTTACACGCCGGACCTTTTTTGTTCGTCAATCCTCGGCGCAAATGAGCAAAATCGGTTTTGTATGCGAATGTTTTCCTATCGATGTGACTCGATCTGAGGCGTTTGTCGGTTCGTTTGCTCCATCAGTAAGGTTCTGACGCATCAGGTGAAGAACGCATCAACTTCTGCCCTCAACAGATCCAGAATTAAAATGCATCATTTATCCCTCCTCCGTCTTTAAATCCATTATCGAGTCTTATTTTCTTAAAACGAGCGAGGACGACCTTCCTGCCAAAGCGTGACGAGTCAATATTTTTACATCCAGCCTTATCGTCTGATAAACTTTAATTAAAAGGGAAAAGTTATCATAGCGTCCCCAACAAATGATGGAAAAACACACACCCCGGGCACGGGCGTCGGCCACCAACAAGAAGCGTCTTGTACTTTTCAGGTTTCACCGGAATCATTAGAAGTTGAAGCGTTTTAAATTAAAAAAGTGTCACGACTAGAGAAGGACGTAACAAGCTTACAAGTCTAAAACCTCATTATTGGCCTCTGGAGGAAACAATTTGCATTGGAGCACGGCCTCATTAGGTGAATTTCATGGCAGCCTGCCATTAAATTATGTGTGCAAGACTGACATTTTGAACCGTGGATGAAAAGTGTCCAGGATGTCTCTCCATTGGCGCCACAGCGGTCTGCTCATTAGGTCCACATTTTCTTCTGCGAGACTCGTGGTTTTTGACTCGATTGAATAGTCAGAGCTATGTGACTCTTTTTTAACCCTGACTCCTCCTTCTCCAAAGCCCCTCCCAACTTATCCACCAAAATTTGCTTCACCAATCAGATATTCCTGTGAATTTTTAACATATTTTCCCATTATTTGTGAAAGTTTGTCAAATCTAGGTACCAGATCTTTCATTTACGTTGCATCAGTTAGCAAAGCATTCTGGGATTTGTCTTCCATGGCTTCTTTTGGAGCGCAATCTCCATTTCCTGAAGAAACGAGACACACTACCCTACATAGGAACAGACTGGTAGGGCTAGGGGATTGGGGTTCATCTCCTGGGGACCATGAATCAGATGTCAGATTATCACCTGATAGCAATGCTAATCATCATTGGTGATCCAGATTATCCCGCTAAACTCCCCTCGTCGTTAGCTTGAAATGGACTATCCTCTGAGACCCTGACTTCCCTTGTCGCGCCGTCACGCCCGCCGTCTCGGCGTTGGCAGGAATCACAAAGGACACAACCTGATCCACAGTCTTCTTGACGCGCGGGACAAAACACATTGGTTTAAGTTTTGAAGCTGTGGAGACAGTTTTCATGACGGAGCTGTCACAACTTCCTGGGCGTCTTTGTCCTCGGCAAGGTTAACATCCTGTGATGCTACGCCGCCACCCCTCGCCGTCTGGCTCTGGCATCTCGTGTTTCCAGATTCCCCCTCAAAAGTCTGGAATAATGTGGTGCAGATATGCCTCAACTTGACCTCAATTAAAGAATCTATTAGCAATGTAAATAACCCTAAGCCTGACAACCTGATGTGAATAATCACAAAGTGGGAAGGGATTTTCTCTTAACGCCAAGTAAACACAAAACCCACTAATGAAAACGGAGGGATTCCTCATCTCATTTCTCATTTTATTCTACAAACCCTCGGCTGCCTTTTGCATTTAAATGTATGAAATTTGCTCAAGAGTTGGGGGATGCTGCCTAGATGAGATTCCGGGAACTTTTTTTTCCTTGTCTTGTGGAGAACCGTTGCTCGGAACGACGTGCGTTCGTCGTCTTCTGGTCATGCAAAACCACTCAGACTTGTAAAATGTCAGCAGAAATGCCAGCAACACTGACTCGCTAATGAACGGCGCTGAGAGCGGTAAAAAAAAGTGACACTCAAATGGGTCATAGCAACAAGATAAATCAAAACACCTACTGTAATATTACATATTTTTATCAGCTCATTAATCTTTGCTTGTGAACTTTAAAAAGTAGCTTTGGGCTTAACTATTTGTTTGGATTACAGATTCTTATGCATAAGCCAGGCTCGTCCTCGGTTGTTCCTTTCATACCAGGGATGTGTGTGTCAATCCTATCATGGCCAACTGTGGAAGCTAAACTACAATACATGTTTACGATATTCCGTAATTTTTTCATGATAAACTCTCAGATCAGATCATGTCCACAAATAAACTGCACGTCTTTATTTCTGGTATTTAATTTGATTTTTTAATCTTACCCAAGGAAGCAGAACAACCGCTCGGTGGGAGCTAATGGGGATCCAAAAAAAGAATAACAAAGAATAATAATTCTATTACTTGAAAGAATTTGTTTTTTTGGTATTTCTTGCATTTAATCTTTAATTGACTTGTTTTGAAATTTTCCCTCTCTATAAAACAGTCCCAACACATCCCAGTCACACTGCATCCAATGAGCTAAACTTAGCAATGCTAATGTTTTGTCAGCCCCTGGATGTGAGATGTTTTAATGGCTGTTTTCCTCTTGAATTAATTGATTGTATCAGAAAATAAATCTGTAAAAATATGCATGTTTGTATTCACACTACACAAAAAACGCACAAGATGTAGTGCTAACATTGGGCCTTACCTTCATGTTCACTTCATGACACAGTTATAGCAGGTGAGAACAGCGGGATAATAAAGTGGTGGTGTTGATGAGTTTGTGCTCACAACTTTTGTTTAGAGGTGTTTTTTGAGGCTAACAGATTCGCGACGTTTCCCCGTTTAGAGGAGAAGGTGTGGACGGTGTTATCACACAACATCCCAGCGGCGGTTACCGTCCAGGGTTCCTCCGTCAACAAGCCTCACGTCATGTTGCTGAACTACAGCGCCTCGGCGGAGCAGCTCCGTGCCATCGTGTCGGGGTCGGAGCAGTGCCAACAGGAAGTGGTTTACAACTGCAAGAGGTCCCGCCTCTTTAACACCAAAGGTGAGCCTAATTTTGACTTACGCTTGATTGAATTTAAGCCAAAAAAAAAAAAACTTGA
Source organism: Antennarius maculatus (assembly GCA_013358685.1). Lineage (NCBI taxonomy): Eukaryota > Metazoa > Chordata > Actinopteri > Lophiiformes > Antennariidae > Antennarius > Antennarius maculatus. Next base: position 17,749,727 of record CM023618.1, on the reverse strand, counting down.
ATTACGTATAAAAGCTGATTTGTGCTTCTGAGAGGTCATGGTTTAAACGATAACAAACCCAAACACAAGCTGGTCATTTTGACACACAGCCTGGTCCATATTCTGTATATATAGTTGGATAGCAACGCCTTTTTACAGCCATACAACCTGATTAATGATGTGTTGAAATGAGAAGTGTTTAATTGGAGGTAGTTCAAACTGAAGGAATTTCATATCTGGTCGGCTCATGAAAGACTGCCATTTATTCCTTTGTTATCTTCTATGTCTGAAGCTTCATCTTTAATTTTACACTTCCTGTCTTCCCACGTTCTGGGACCGCTGATTAGTTTCACCCTTGTCTCATTAGCTTGTGTTTTGTGCTCTCTAGTCTTTGGTGATCTTGATCTTACCTGTTCTTTTTACCTTCCTACCTATAGATTTTTGTTGCTGTTGTTTTGATGCTAGCCTTCCCCCAGTTCCTCAAAGCCTCGTGTTTGATAGTCTTTAGTTTGAAATGACTCTGCTGCTGACGTAAAGCGATATGATGCAGTCTTTTATTTTTATATAATCACATTTAGACACACATGCTGGTTTGTTTGAGGCTTACTTTCTACCTACATCTTTGGCCTTTTAGCCGCAGTTGAACTTTAATTTGGTTACAAAGTCCTCTACCAGGAAAGGCAGTCCTGAAGACTATTGGCTGGTGCTGGACTTCGCCAATTGAGGTTTAGTCTTGTTTTGGAGCTGAAAGTCTCTCTCTCTATCTCTGGAATTGGCCACCTACCTCCCGCTTCCAGTTGTTTCCTCACAATAACATGAAATCCGCAATAATTTGCTGCTCGCTCACCTCGAACTTCTCTGGCACCTACGGTGGCCCACACAACGTGTGCTCCTAAATCATGAAACATTCATGAAGTCCCAGATTCTGCCCGTTCATTCCCTGGGCGGCATGCAAGGGAAAACAAGTTCATTATTGCACCCGACATCAAAGAGAAAAGGAACACAGGCAATTTTATAGCTGCGTGAACACCGAGACACACGGAGGATGTTTCCGCGGTGGCCTTGGTCGTTTGAGTGCAGATGACTCTTGTGTGAAAAAGGAAAATGTCTCTTCGCCTCTCATTTTCCCGAGCATGTAGACACGAATAATGTCACTTTTGACGGGGAACATACTTTGCAGCTTATTCAAATTAATTATTAGACAACATTGCACTTACCACGCTAATTTACAGGGAGGGAGAAACAACAACCACAGCTGGTGGAAGACGCCCACTGGGACCACAGATGCAGACATGTGCCAAGAACTTTTGAAGTTCACCTCCAGTTGTGGAGTTGGGTTGTGTAACTCATGTTTCCTGTCAGAATTATGCCGCTTATTTCGCAGATGTTCGCTCATTTAATTTGTTTGTAATGGTGTCCAAATGGAGTCTCGCGTGCATTATTAAAAGCTGGCTTTTTTTTACACCTGTAATGAATCAAGTTTCCTCAGCGGACTGAGGACTTTCAGCGTGACAGTGAATATTTACCGCAGCAGCGTAATGCCCTTCCTGCTCTTCGTTTTCAGTCTTATTTTTTTGCCCTGCTTTGTTTTGCTGGTGTTGATACACCACACCTGTCTGGTCAGGCTACCTGAGGCGGCTTGGCATTTAGAAAACCTTCATTAAAGCAGAAACACGCTCGTCTGTTCTGACCGGTTGCGGTTCCTGCAAAAGAAAAACGAGAAGGATGTTGGCCTGCGGAACCAAGAGAGGTTATTTTATTTGGAACTGAAGAGCTGAGAGCGTCAATCAAGGACAGACTAATATTCAGGTATGGAGAGAATCCCTTCTTTCAATGAAGCGACAAGATGGGCAAGTTTTTCATTCGTTGGTTTGTCCATTCGGTTGCGGGATTCTCAGACAGTTTCAACACAATTTAATGATTTTTTTTTTGTAAGGTGTTAGTGCGTGGCTCAAGGAGCGACCTGGGTTTCCTTCAAGGAAGTTAACATTTAAAATGCTTGGACAATAATGACAATAACATCCCTAACAAATACAAAAACAAATGGCTTTTTTTGGTGATCCAGAAAATTTTCCTTTACGGGGAAATTTCAAAATGTCAACTCAAGTATGAATCAAATTTCATCAAAGATTACAAAGCTAGATTCTTATGAAACACTTTTCTTTAATACAAAACTGTATTAAACAGTCTATAAGAGTGTGGGAAAATACAGATATCAGTATGGGCAGGGTTCATAAACGTTTAAATTACCGGAAATAATAAAATGAATAGTTTGTCGCTAAGTCGCGCAATTTTGTTTGTTCGCGGGAGGTTCCTGGGATGCATTAACCGCGAGTAACGAGGGATTACTGTACCCAATCCTAGTTTTCATGTTCCAGACGTCCTCCTGCTCCACCTCCACCTCTCATCCAGCTTAATGTACCCGTCTCAAATTGCTTCGGACCGGAGTGGCGAGCGAGTGTCACGCTGCATTACCGACTCCTCCACAACCGCAGATGTAATAAACATCTCGGCCTCGAGCGGCCGTCTCACCAAGTAGCTGTCAAGATGTCGGTCCTCGCTCATATCCGTGAAGGAGCAAATAAGATGCATTTGCTTCCCGACTGTCAACAAGTCCGGCCAATATCGAGCCAATTTGGAGGAGAGAGACTCAACTCTCCTCCAGGAAGTATTGATTGTTGCCTTTTGTTATTTGTGTACCTGTTCGGCGTCTGAATAGAGTTTCAAAAGGCGGCAGAACAGTGGGAAGAGGAGGCAGAAAGAGAGTTTAAGGACACGGGTGGAGGTTCTAACACAATAACGGGTCACCTTCCACCGTTGGGTTGGGTTTGCCGAAGCCCAAACATTCCCGCTTTTGATGCTGTTGGAACTTTTGTCCTACCGCGGGACTGTAACAAGGCCATCAGCCGCTGTTTAGAGAAGATTACCAGGCGTGTTATCTACACAAGAGCAGAATTTCACATGGGCAAACAGAGTGAATTGATTGAGATGGGATATTGTCTGCTGTCTTACACCCAGTCTTTGACCAGTATGACACGTGTATCCATGCATAAACCCCCTGCATAATGCGTCTATAATTTATGCCGGGTGAGAGGGAAGCAGCATAGCATGTGACACTTGATTATGTATTGTGACACGTAGTTTAATGGGCTTTTCCTTGTTTGCCGGTCTCATCTGCAATGCAGGGTCACGTTGTGTGACGGATGATTGAAGCCGGACCACTTAACCCCACAGAGGAGGTAATGACTTGTAGCTTTACGGCTTTGCCATCGCTTCATTGACAGTCACACACAATGTGTCAGAAAACGCCAGCAGAGAATCAAAATAAATGAATTTATGCAGGCGAGAGGAAAAAAAAAAAAAACAGCCAAAGTGAAGAAAGACGTACATTTAAGGGATTTATCGTGAAGGAAGTGAAAGCCCCTGGGGTATAATTCTGATATAAATAATATATAATGATGAAGCTTTCTCGCCGTCTGTCTGTCTTTCCATCCGTATGTTATTTCTTTGACAAATCACACGTTCACAAGGAGCGATTGCATCCATTTAGATTGCTGTAGAATGATTGTGATATTTGTGACAGATGGCTAAGAGTTTGTTTTCGTGCAAAAGCGTTTACAGGCAAACCTCGGTTTCCGACCACAATTCGTTCCTGAAGGCTGTTCAAATACCAATTTGTTCGAATTCCAAACACATTATTCCCATTACAAATAAAGTAAATGGTCTTAATCCGTTCCAAGACACTAGAAAACTACCTTTTTTCAACATAATATGTTATTTCATAATGTCATTTATATATAAAATTGTACAGTAATGAAACATGTCAAAGAAATGTAAAAGAAAGAAGCAAACACGAGAAAGAAAGAAAAAACATCGACATAATCAGGTTAGCCTACGGTACGAGTTATCGTCGTCTTTTGGACAGAAGTTTACGTTATCATAACTCGTAGCATAGGCAGTGGAACACAAATTAAGTGAAAAATTACTGAATACAGTAAATTAAAATAAAAAGCAGATTACCGTCACGTTTTGTCTCGACTTTTCTCGCTTGGCGGCGAGAAAAAGGCGTTTGTTTCGCGTTTGACTTTTCGAATTTTTGTATGACTCCTAAGACAAAAAAATTCAAACATTTTTTGATCGAATTTCGATTTTGTTCGATGTCTAAAGCATTCAAAAACCAATGTTTGCTTGTATTTACATTGAATCCAATGTGTTGATCTTGAATGGAAGGTTTTCCTCCAAAGTTTTGGCAGATTAGCATTGTGCTAACGCTAGCTTGTGTTGCAAACGATTTCAGTTCCACCAGGAAGACGTTGAAAATGACATTTTGTCTGCAGCCTGCAGGGTTTCCATGGCAGCTCTCGTTCCTTCCTCCTTCCACCAATCTAACGTTTATTCTTTCTACATTTTAAGACAAAGCCGGCGACGCCAAACAATGCAACCCTCCAAAATATGAGCCGTCGACCTTGACCCAGTTGAGCTGGCGCCGCTCCAGCGGTCGCTGACTGTCTGATCCGTCTTTCCAGATGGCAGTCCGCTGTCCTGGTGGCTGGACCGGGAGGGAGAGCGGCGGAGCTACTGGGGGGGCTTCCTGCCCGGCGTCCAGCAGTGTTCCTGCAGCCTGGAGGAGAACTGCATCGACATGAACTACTTCTGCAACTGTGACGCCGACACCGACGCGTGGTAAATCGTGCCGAACCGAAGTTTGTTCTTGAATGTCTTGCAGTGGATTTTTTTTTTACTGAAAGAGATATCTCTACAGAAGAGCATCAACGCCTCGCTGCAGGATGACATCCGATTCATCCATCCCCCTCCTGAAAACCCCCCTGTATTGAACTGTATTAGCGTTAGCTCACTTTACCCAAGCGTAGCGCATCCAACCCACTCCGATCCCGATCTGGTTTCAAATGTAAATGATACAGAAGCCATTTAGCCCTTGCAATTAATTTTACAATGCCATTATCTGGAGATTGTGAGTTAATTAATTTGTTATCTTGAGAGGAAAAGAAAAAAAACTTTCTTATCCAGAGATAAGCAAAATGTAGTTTCGTTCTTATTACCTAGAAGTTTATCGGCGATCAGGAGGAGCGCGGCGGCGTTCTGGAAACGGCAAGTAGAGGAGTTCCCGCTATCGATCAGGGCGTCACGCTGAACTTCAATCCAGGAGCTTCCTGTCGGGAGATAACGTTCAGATCGGACCTTTAAGGACAAGCCTGTCGCGGCTCTAGCTTCACAGGCGACTGCGCTTCAGCGGTCCTGCTGCTCATTTAGCTGTAATGTTGGGCGATGAATCCTCCCTGACAGCAGCGGGAGAGATCCTGAAGGGCAAAATCAGGCGTCGTCAGACGAGTCAATCGCTTTTACGTGGACGTCCCATGATCCTGAGGAAGCAGAAGTCCCTTATTCCTGATTATTTAATGAGATTAACGAATAATTGCCTGAAGAATACCATCAATGACCTTATAATGATGGTACATCCATAAACTACCACCTTGATGTGGCCGTTCCACCCATAAAAAAAGTCTGTCGAGACACATCAGTCCATTCATTGATTAGCCGGTACCTATACTCCCTAATAAAGTCGCTGCAAACGCTCGAGAATCCAGAATTGAATGTTTTCCTCCATTTATCTGCATCTGTGTTCAACCGGCGGCGTTTAATCCGAAGAGATTAATCACATCACCAACGTTACATCACACTTATGATCGAACAAATCACCTGAATGATGAAACCCGGGCTCCGTTATGGTTTTCCTATAGCAGCGACTCCCAGTTCATTTGTTTCTGGTATGTTAATCCTCTCACAAAAAGCTTCTTCCCCAATTCAGCTCCGTTTGCATATTTCCTAGCGGCAGTTGTCTGCGGCGTGATAGATCGCTCCCTTTTTAATGTGTTTACTCTGCGTTGTGCGCTAATGCAGAAGAATGGGCGCCTTTATCTGGACCCCCATTAAGGCATCCAGCCTGGAGGGGCTCCGTGTTGCTATTTATTTCTTTTTGTCTGCCACAGGGCTAATGACACGGGAGTCCTCTCCTACAAAGACCACCTACCGCTGAGCCAGATAGTGATTGGAGACACCAACAGAACGGGCTCGCAGGCCGTCTACCACATCGGCCCTCTGCGTTGTTATGGAGACAGTAGGTGATCACCTCACTGTTGAAACTACTGTGACAGATTTGGTTGCAGATGGAGGCCTTGATTCCCAGGTTTAGTCTGGAGCACACACAAACTGTGCTCAGATGGTGTGTTTATTCTCCGTGTGTTGGACCAAGGATTAAAACTTCATCTGTTTCAAGTCTGGCGACGGACGCCCAAAAATGAGAATTGAGTCATTATCTGCTCGCCCACAAAGCGTCGCGGCGTAGCAGCATTCCCACAAAGGCAGAGAAGATAGGGACTCGTTTTAAAATTGCACAAAAAAACAATTAAAAACCAACATGAAACCAACACTCCATACGGCTCGTACGGAGAAATCCAAGCCTCCAGAGACCCCCCGAGATACCAAAACCGGGATTGAAAAAGACGTTATTTTCAGCTGAAATCATGGCGGAGATGAAAGCGTCAAGGTGCGCTCTTGTAGGAGGCGGCGCACGAGCTCGGAACGCCAGGCGAGATCAGCGAGAACTTGTGATCTCCATTAGTCTCGGCGCTCACAGGAAGAATCAAAGTGCGACGCTGTGACTGCCGGAGGCGTTTGTTTTCTTCTGCGACTCCTGCAAAGCTCGCTCTGTTGTTGGCGACACACCTCCCAGGTATCGGCTCTCGCGCCGGTGCAGGGATACGGTGGAAAAGTAGTCCCCATCTGCTTCGGGTCGCTTGAGTAGATCAGTCTTTTTTTTTTTTGGGTTGAACTGCTCCTTTAATGCGCCAATCGCGGTCAAACGAAAATAAACGCCGACATTTCCTGAAGACATTGAATGCGTCACCAGGAAATGTGTTCAAACAGAAAAAACCTACTTTTAATGACTGATGAGGAGGTTTTTTTTACGCGTTATGAGACATTACCATAATCTGGACGGTTACATAATGAGGGGATGAGTGTGCTATGGAAATGAGACCAAATTAATTACAGCAGGTATGAATAGCTGTGAAGACACAGAAACCGATTCCAACCACTCAGCAGGATGATTTCCATCAAGCTGCCCTTTTGTGCCTGCAGTTTAAAAAAAAGAAAAAGTCTTTTGCATTACAAACAGATTTATTTGAATTATCATTAAAAACCCGTCGTCACACGCCGAGGACCTTTCCTTACAAAAGGTGGCTCAAAATGGAAGAGCTGTTTGAAAAGCAGCTATTGATGGAAATCGGAGTATTAAAATAAAACAACGGCGTCCGATTCCGCAAATCGAGAGGAAGCGATGCTATTATTCCATCGGAAAAACCTTTTAAGGTGGAAAAGCTTCCGGATCAGATGTCAAATCTCATCAAATCTTTCCTTTTCTTGTGTTTTATTCTTACAAAATTGAAGCAGGAGCACAAATCAGGCTGTAAATCACCTCTTCTTGGCTTTCAGAGTCCATTTGGAACGCGGCGTCCTTCTACCAGGAGTCGTCCTACCTCTACTTCCCCACCCTGCAGGCCGAGCTCTCCTCCGATATCTCCTTCTACTTCAAGACGGGTGCTCCTTCCGGAGTGTTCCTGGAGAACCTGGGCCTCAAGGACTTCATCCGAGTGGAGCTCAGCTGTGAGTTGACTTTCCGACTGTAATCAAAGGCAACACTCACAACAAGGACACCAACGCAGGAATGCAAAAAGAAGAGCGTCGGTACACAAGAACACCCACAAAAGCTGTCAGGGATGTTTCCTGATAGAAAAGCCGGCTGTACTGTAGTTGACAGTTTAATTTCCCGGAGAAGTGGGCTGGCAGGTCGGCACAGCGTGATGTAATCCTAATGACACAGTCGAAAGCGACGCCGCGCCGTCGCGGGAGACGTTTAAAAAAAAAAAAAATCGCCTCGGAAGCCGAAATCATTAATGAAGTCGACAGACGGATGAAACGACCAGGCTTCATCGCAGATTTAACGCAACAACGGCGAAGATAAAACGGGCCGAAATAAGACAAAAAAAAAAAAAAAAAAAAACAGACTTGTTTACACGAACGCCAATTAAAAGGAGCGCGCCGTCATCTGACGGTATTTAGGATTGCAGGGAGATGAGCTCGTACTTATCAAACGATGGATTAGTTTATTAATCCTCGGAGTTAGTGGAAAGGAAAGAAGAAAAATAAAAAGGTGGAACTGTTGACTACAGTGTTTTCTCTTGGAGGATACTGGAGGCCATCATGTATTACTGCAGCATCAGAGGAACGGTGAAATATTGACGAGCTGTCAGCCGAGCTCCCTCATAAATCTAGTCAGGTCGTCACGTTTTTCCCAGCAGCGTTGTATCGCGTTGCATCAGAAAGAGAGAACAGAGAAGCCACAGAAACGCTCATATCGCATCCAGTCTGACCTGTCGTGTGTGTGTGTGTGTGTGTGTGTGTGTGTGTGTGTGTGTGTGTGTGTGTGTGTGTGTGTGTTCCTAGCTCCGTCTGTGGTGACGTTCTCCTTTGATGTGGGGAACGGCCCGGTGATCCTGTCTGTGAAGTCCCACCTCCCCCTGAACGACCGACAGTGGCACTACGTGAGGGCGGAGCGCAACGTCAAGGAGGCGTCGCTGCAGGTGGACCTCCTCCCCCTCCGCGTGCTGGAGGCGCCCGCCGACGGACACCCCCGCCTCCGGCTCAACAGCCAGCTGTTCGTAGGTTCGTTCGTTTTGTTTTACTTTGGGTTTTTTTTTAATGCCTCTGTTTTGGGGCTCCTCCTCCTGAGTTTTCCCGCCGTTAGCAGTTAGCCTAGCCGTGTTGTTCTGTGTGCAGGTCGCCGATCTGATCCCATCCCAGCGTGATTCAGTCCTTCGATATCAGCGAGATTCTCATTCAGATTCAGGTGTTTTTATTTCACCTGCTGCTAAAGATGCTAACATGATAGCCGGCCTTGACATTAATACTCGCCCCAGGCGAGAAAACGCTCTTTGACAAATTGAACATTATAAACTGTACAGCTGGAGTCGGGCTTTTCCAGGCGGGCGGCGCTGAATGGCAGCGACGACAATGAGGGGTCAAAGGGTCAACAAGGTTTTATAGACTCAACGACACAAAATATCTGTGGAATGCTACCAGCAAAGACATGAAGGGCAGCACAGTACGGAAAAGTACTACTAGTAGTACTACTAGTACTACTAGTAGTACTACTAGTAGTACTAGTAGGACTCAAACCAGGAATGTTTGAGTCCTTCCTGTGTGGAGTTTGTTCTCTCCGGGTTCTCATCTAGAAACATGCAGCTGAGGTGACTTGGCGTCTCAACTGGGGTGTACCCTGCCTTTCACCAGTAGCCAGCTGGGATTGGCTCCAGCAGACCCGTGACCTGTAGGCTGTAGGACACCTGCTTTCTACGGCCGCTTAAGAATAATATTAATAATAATAATAATAACAATAATAATAATAATAACAATAATAATACTAAACAATAACTATTTTAAATAATAATATTATTCCTATAATTTTCATAATAACTAATATAATAATTTAATAGTAGTGATATAATAACAATCGTTGATGAAGAAAATAACAATAAATTAAGAAAGGAGTTGAAGAACAGTAACATACAGTGTTTTCCACACTATAAGGCGCACCTAACCGCCTTATAGCCTAATATTCTCAAAAGCTGACATTGTGCCCTGTAATCCAGTGCACCTTATATATAAAAAAAAGCTTTAAAATAGGCCATTCATTGATGGTGCGTCTTATAGTCCAGTGCGCCTTATAGTGCAGAAAATACTGTAATAATATAATAATAATGATACTAAAAATAATAGTCAACATTTGAAAAAGGAGAATAGATAGAGAGAAAGAGAGATGATGGACGGACAGACAGTTGAACTCTCCTCTCTGATGGGGGGGTTCTGAGTTCGTTGCTCGGTTCCGGTCCCGGGTCTCTGCGATCCGTTTCCTGCTGACGTAAACGAGTCGACGGTGATGAGAGCAAACCAAAAACATTTCTACAAGCAATTAAAAGCAGAACAATGAGCGGGAGTAGAACCCTCTGTGGAGCTGAGAGCTGCAGATAATGTTCTGTGGGGTTTATCGCCAGGGGCAACCCGATTCACGGCACACTCCGCTATCCTCCCCGCTCATATAAAAATATGGATCAGCGCAGCTTTACAGGAGAGACTCAGAGTCAACATTTGCAATCTATATGTACCGGGGTTCTGTGGGAGGGATTGGTTGCAGTAATCATTCCTTCTCTCCCAGCCGGCCTTGAAGGCATCGTCTTCATGGAAAAGCTTATTTTGCGCCAAAATTCACGGGATAATCTTTCCTTTTTCCAGAGAGCTCGATCTGTATTTGTGTCCCTCGTCCCTTCCAACACAAAGATATCTGTTCACCATGAAGAGAAGTCATTACAGCTAACAATAACACTTACACTCACATTTGTCCTCTCGAGCTTTGTGCTAATATAGACGTGAAAAAAGCCCAACCTGTCCTGTGAGCTTCTGCAAAGAACGAATGTATTTTATTATATTTTCATTATTGCCGTGTCGCAAGAACACGGCTGCTCTCTTTCTTCTCTTCCTCCCCTCTGACATTTTAATGTCTCTTTAATAATACACCGTCCCTCTGGAGGGGACGGAGACACCATTAAAAAAAAGTGTGTTTCTTTCATGTGTTCTCAATTTTAGGCCTCACTTCATGCACTTAAAGGATCATTTACTTTAAGGAATAATTTATCGGAGCGAAGTGACAAATGGAAGCGATAATCCTCTGCGGACCTGGAGAGGAATGTGTCATTAGCTGGAGTTTTAATTGTTTTGTTCTGAAGGTACAAAGGTGCCGTTAACGTTCCTTTAAACGTTTTTTTAAAAGTTTTAATGAAAAGAAACAACGTTCATAAGAGCGGCGCTCATAAAACGGACGTTATTTTACAACCGACGACTCGTTCGGAAACGGCAGACGATAAAAAAAAAAATTGCTTTTAATTAGATTTTGTAATGCGGAAAAAAACATTTTTATTGATGTTTGAAAAGAAAAATAATACACTGTTTAATCGCACGGCGCACAAATAAAATATGGCTGATAAACTCTGTGGCTAACAGCGTTCTTAGCGTCTATAAAAGGCATTGAAACAACGATTTCCCTGCACGGTGCTTTGATCCGGCGTACGCTGGGAGAACATAATGGCTTTACGTGGTTAAAGCTGCACAAGCAGAAGTCTCTCATTTATTTATTCGTTACGAGAAGCAACTTCCTTCTGTTCTTTGATGGGTTGGAGTTCAAAAAGAAGGCAGATCATCCAGATTACAAAACTATCTGGATGGATTGGTTAAAAAACAATTTTTTTTTGTTGTTTTAGGGTTAAAAAAAGCTGCTTTAACTTGTTTTAGATACGTTAAATCTGACAGGATGAATGCCGCCTGTCATCTGAGACACTTTAGTACATGTAGTGGGACTAACAGTGAGAACAGGGTTGTTATCTACCATAAATTATAGGCAAAACACAGCGGGATGCATCTCTTCCACCTCTATGGAGCATAAATTACCAGCTGTCAGCGTGTCATTTTGTACTCCAGCGCCGGCGACATCTCTGACGGGGGGGGACGTTTGTTTCTTCGTGTCACGCGTCCCATTCCGGGTATATCAGATATCTGCTCGACGACTCGAGGGATTTTCTCGGGGGAATGCAAGGCGGCAATGTTTCCTTTTTTTTTTTTTTTTTTTTTAAGATTCAAAAAGGGTCAAAGGTCGAATCATATTCAGATTGGTACCACATGTCACTTTTGACCGGACGCTGAACTTGAGGACACTTATTTCAAGTGAAATCTGTGCAGCCAGGTTGAAAATGTAAGTGAAACGTCGTGGTTTTAGCGTTGCTAGTTTTGCTGTATCGACATCCATATTTGAAGACACGCAGTTCAACCAAAGTTCATCGGTTTAGCTGGTTTGCGTTCCGGCTGGGCGGAGGTAAACGTCACCGAATGTAAATCTAGTTTCTATATGTCTCATAAAAACCATCTGTTGGAAATGTTTGTATACAGTGGTACCTCTACTTACGAAATTAATTGGTTCTGGAACTAATTTCTTAAGTACAAAATTTTGTAAGTAGAGACGCGTTTCCCATGTAAATGTCCTAATCCGTTCCAAAAATTCAGACATAAATGTTTTATAAAGCATAAAAATGCATCAAATCATGTAACAAATACATGTTACAATTAGATTATTACACAATAAATGAGAGTTGTGCATAATGTAAAAAACAAAGAATAGAGTAAAGAATAATAATGACGTCATTTACCTTTTAACTGCTGTCCTCATTGTTTTTTGCCCTCTTTGGTTCATGCGCTCCTGCCTCACCATGAACAACAGAGTGAATTCCAGTCCTCCTTTTGAACTTCTCCAACCACCCACGCCATGCCTTAAACTCCTTAGACTTCCTTTAGTTTTAATAACGTGGTGATTGTAGATGCATTACGGCCATATTCTTTGGAGAGATCAACCAAACGCATCCCTTTTTCACGCTTTTCTATTATCTCTTGTTTTGTTTGTACAGACAAAAAACTCTTTTCTTCATCTTTTCTTTTCCTCTTTTCTCTGTCACTTTCTTTGGGTCCATAGCGAAAACTCAAAAAGTTAATATATTTACATAAAACTATCAGGACACTTCATGGGTCGAGAGCCGAATGACGACACCATAGACACCGATCTAGCTACACACAGAGGTCCCTCTTAGCCCATGGGATTCTAGGACGCTAGGTAATAGCCAATGGCAGGGCAGCTATAAGAATGTTGCGTTCAAGAACCTGTGGGAGCTGCGAGTATCAGCCCATACTGTATTTTTACCTTTCGTATCCTGAAATTTCTTTGGTAACTAGAGGCAATATTTTCCTCTTGAGGCATTTTGTAACTTGAAAATGTCGTATGTAGAGACATTCCTAAGTAGAGGTACCGCTGTATTTCGTCTAATTCAGGATTCACGTCCTCAGAGCCGCCCGTGGATGTGCCGGGGAAATTAAGTAAATGTTTGCCATAAAATCCTCGGAATAACGGCTAAAAAAGGTCATCAAGCGATCTTCTTGAAACACCCCGCGAGCGTTTAGCTGTGACTAACGGCCGATCGTCTCCCCAGGAGGAACGGCGTCCCAGCAGAGAGGCTTCCTGGGCTGCATCAGGACCCTGACCATCAACGGCGTGAGCTTCGACCTGGAGGAGCGGGCCAAGATGACGCCGGGCGTGAGCTCCGGTTGCCCCGGTTACTGCAGCGGCTCCAGCAGCCTCTGCCACAACAGGGGGAGGTGCATCGAGAAGAGCAACGGCTACGTGTGCGACTGCTCGCAGTCGGCCTACGGGGGGTCCACCTGTAACCAAGGTGAGTGCTGATCACCAGCAATACCTCCACACTTAATGCAATTCCTCTGATAGATTTATGGTGATGGCGATGGACAAATAATCAATCAAGTCAAGGTTATTCCATTACAGCACTTCAATAAAAATGCAAGTACTGCAAGAGGCAATTAATACTTGTCTTGAGTCCAGACTCCAAGATCATTTAAAATGCATTAGACCAAATTATCTCCTGCAGCATGCGAGCACAATCCCGACCGCAGAAACCGACGGAGCTGCACCCGACCAGCGCCCAGCTCGCGTCCAGGAAACCCAGAAGGCTGGAGATTAGGATTCTGGCTGCAGCGAGCGCGAGCGTTTACAGTTTCCTCTCGCTCCGTGTGGGAAATATGAAAGCTGCACCGTCGCCTGGAAGCGGATAATCCGGCCGCCGCTCGGAAAGATTTTTGTTTTATCACAAAAGGATGCTGGCACACGTTTTTTGTTTTTTTTTTGTCAGATGTGTCACCAGTAGGTGGAAAACTCCACGCCCCTGCAGGTGGAAGTGACACGTCACAATCAAAAAGCGTGATTGGAGGTCGGTCTTTTTCTGCAGTTGGTTGAGGTGCTGCTAGCTGTGCTGGTTTGCTATTAGCACGTGTATTCTGGTGGGGGTGTTCTAGACCCCCCCAGAAGTAGAGACGATCCCACTAAACGATGTCGTTTCCGCAGGTAAGCCGACAAAAGCTTGATTGTTAAGGGAGTTTTCACGTTGCCCCGGATGCAATCGATCGACAACACCTCCCGTTGTGCTGTTGCATTGTGGGAAAGCGTTCCAATCAGGAGAGACAAACAACAGAACGGGAGAATGGAGCTTTTTTGATTGGTGGTGAAGGGTATAAACCCCCAGCAGGAAGTCGATCGCCATTGTCAAATCAGTTGCTTCCGATATAAATGAGACCCCACACACACACACACACACACACACCTCCTGATGAGGACTTCTTCATGACAGGAACCCCCCGATGAGAGGATTTGATTGGATGTCGGGTGGTGAACCAGTTACGGATCCTGCAAGACGAGAATGAGAGTCATCCTTCAGATTTATGCATGGTGATAAACCTGACTGTTCTCCTCAGTGATTGGTGCTCCCAATGAAGGGGCGTGGCTTATCCACGCTTCACAGAGAGACATACGTGGTGCTAAATTCCGCAGCAAGGTTTTGATGTAATAAATAAAAGCGTACAGTCAGTCACGTTATCCATACATTCTACTCACTCAAGATATTTATTGGTATAAACACAGATATAATACACAGTATTTTCAGCACAATAAGGCACACCTAAAAGCCTTTAATAGTCTCAAAAACTGACAGTGCGCCTTTTATATATTTTTTTATGTGTGTGTGTGTGTGTGTGTGTGTATATATATATATATATATAATTTTAATTTTTTTTTTTTTGCATAGGCTATTCATTGAAGGTGCGTCTTGTAGTCCAGTGCACCTTACAGTGCAGAAAATACTGTATATCCTGTAAATGCTCCTTCATTTTTAAAGTCATCCTCACCCAATAAACCTGAGGGAAACACCTGGTTTGACACCTCAGAGGACAATTTGCCTTAATTTCGGGGAACGAAAGTGTGCAGAAACGTCCCAGATTGCGGCGACATTGTCGCGGTGTTTTGCTGCAGCTTTGCTCGTCATGACGGACGCTAATTATCCACATTTCTGGCTATTTTTAAGCAGATATACGGTAAACTCACGTGCCTGGAGAATTCCTCATATGCATATACGCCTCTGAAAGAAAGCATCGCTTCAGGGGAGATTTTCATTTAAAACCATCTTCCCTCCAGCCGTCCCTCCCCCCCGTTAGGGACACTAAATTTTTCAACACACTTTTAATCAGGGCGTGTTGATTTTTGCGGCTCATGCCTTCAGGTGTGTTTTAGCCTTTTTAATATTCCTTTAAAACATGTTGTAACAGGCCTCCCCACGCTGAAATCTTCACTCTCCTCCCCCCCGCAGAGGTGTCGGTGTCCTTCGACGTGGAGTCCTCGGTGACCTACACCTTCCAGGAGCCGTTCTCCGTGATGCAGAACAGAAGCTCGCAGGCGTCCAGCGTGTCCACCGAGAGCAGCAGCCGGGCCAGGGAGGACGTGGCCTTCAGCTTCGTCACCTCCCAGAGGCCGGCCATGCTGCTGACCGTCAGCACCTTCAGCCAGCAGTACATCGCCGTCGTCCTCGCCAAAAACGGTAGGCTGCAGCTTTTCGCATCGCCTCCGGTCACGTCAGGGAGAAGTGACCTGTTTCACCGCAACTTAAATAAAGT